>CM068368.1:431614601-432814601 GCA_034769895.1 Magicicada septendecula | reverse complement strand
AACATTTTATGTTTTATCAAGGATAATTTTTTTTTTTGACGAACGATAACTGCCGCACAATAAAACAGAATCAACTACTCTTCTGCATACCTTTTTGAATTATACGGAACTCAAGGTCTGTTGATTTTGTTGAAGATCGGTTAAGGGAAAGGGGTATTTTACCTGTAACGTTTTATGTTTTAACTAGGGTATTTTTTCTATGACGAACGATAACTGCCCTAAATTCAAAGAAAATCAACTAATGTTTTGCATACAGCCCTGAATTGTAGAGTTCTGAAGACCTATTGTTATTGGTGAAGATCGGTTAATGGAATAGGGTATTCCAATCTCGAAATTTTACATTACTTACCTAAAGGCCGAAAACTCAACACAACTGAACAATACGAAATATATAAACACCACACAACACAACCAAACAACATACTCAACGATCAATTACAATATAAATCACATACACTTTTTGACACAATTTTACAAAAAACAAACATCAAGTTGAATCCCTGCACCAATCCCCTTCCTCCACACACCACCCCCACTACACCTTCCACACAAAAACCGTTACGAAAAGATGGCAGTCTGACTAAAAGCTTAAGAAGGCGGATACTTAAGCCGAAACGCGTCCGACGAAATAAGTAAGTTTTTCACAAGATAAAGTTCATTTTACTTCCATATTCCTTAAGGAATGGAAGTATGGTGATGCAAAAAAAATCGTGTTCGAGATTATTGCAGATTCTGATTCTACTACACTCAAAACATGAAAAAAAGTCGTTTTCCGAAAAGTGTCTGTGTGTGTGTCTGTCTGTCTGTCTGTCTGTGTATCTGTCTGTCTGTGTGTCTGTCTGTAGATTTTTTTCTATGGCAAACGATAACTGCCGCAAATTCAAACAGAATCAAATAATTTTTTGCATACAGTCCTGATTTGCAGAGTACTCGCGACCTATTGTTTTTGGTGAAGATCGGTTGAGGGAAAGGGGTAGTTTACCGGCAACGGTTTTTTTTTAGCAAGGGTAATTTTGTTTGTTTGGCAAACGATAACAGCCGCAAATTCAAACAGAATCAAAAGATTATTTGCATACAGCCCTAAATTGTAGAGTTCTCAAGAACTATTGTTTTTGGTGAAGTTCGGTTGAGGGAACGGGGTAGTTTACCTGCAACGTTTTTTTAACAAGGGTATTTTCTATGGCAAACGATAACAGCCGCAAATTCAAACAGAATCAAATAATGTTTTGCATACAGCCCTGATTTGTAGAGTACTCAAGACCTGTTGTTTTTGGTGAAGATCGGTTAAGGGAAAGGGGTAGTTTACCTGTAACGTTTTATGTTTTAACAAAGGTATTTCCTATGGCAAACGATAACAGCCGCAAATTCAAACAGAATCAAAAGATTATTTGCATACAGCCCTGAATTGTAGAGTTCTCAAGATCTTTTGATTTCTTTGAAGATCGGTTAAGGGAAAGGGGTAGTTTACCTGCAACGTTTTTTTAACAAGGGTATTTTCTATGGCAAACGATAACAGCCGCAAATTCAAACAGAATCAAATAATGTTTTGCATACAGCCCTGATTTGTAGAGTACTCAAGACCTGTTGTTTTTGGTGAAGATCGGTTAAGGGGAAGGGGTAGTTTACCAGCAACGTTTTTTTATCAAGCGTATTTTCTATGGCAAACGATAACAGCCGCAAATTCAAACAGAATCAAATAATTTTTTGCATACGTCCCTGAATTGTAGAGGTCTCAACGACTTTCGATTTTGGTGAAGATCGGTTAAGGGGAAGGGGTAGTTTACCTGCAACCTTTTACGTTTTAACAAGAGTAAAATACTTGAAAATTTAATTAAACTTTTTGAAACAATGGTAATTGTTAAAAATAAAATAATTTTTTTGCCAGGCAATAAAATTATAATTTTTTCATTTTAATGTAATATAATATTTTTCATTTAATGCAGCAATAAAAAGGCAGGTAAGACACAGCCTGGCTGTTTGGCTGAAAATGATTTTAAATATAAATCTTAGAATATGGAAGTCATGAATGGTTCTCCATACCGATATTACTTTTAATTCCATATTCCTTAAGGAATGGAAGTATGGTGATGGCAAAAAAAATCGTGTTCGAGATTATTCCAGATTCTGATTCTACTACACTCAAAACATGAAAAAAAGTCGTTTTCCGAAAAGTGTTTGTGTGTGTGTCTGTCTGTCAGTCTGTCTGTGTGTCTGTAGATTTTTTTTCTATGGCAAACGATAACTGCCGCAAATTCAAACAGAATCAAATACTTTTTTGCATGCAGCCCTGAATTGTAGTGTTCTCAAGATATTTTAATTTTTTTGAAGATCGGTTAAGGGAAAGGGGTAGTTTACCTGTAACGTTTTATGTTTTAACAAGGGTATTTCCTATGGCAAACGATAACAGCCGCAAATTCAAACAGAATCAAAAGATTATTTGCATACAGCCCTATATTGTAGAGTTCTCAAGAACTATAGTTTTTGGTGAAGTTCGGTTGAGGGAACGGGGTAGTTTACCTGCAACGTTTTTTTAACAAGGGTATTTTCTATGGCAAACGATAACAGCCGCAAATTCAAACAGAATCAAATAATGTTTTGCATACAGCCCTGATTTGTAGAGTACTCAAGACCTGTTGTTTTTGGTGAAGATCGGTTAAGGGAAAGGGGTAGTTTACCGGTAACGTTTTGTGTTTTAACAAGGGTATTTCCTATGGCAAACGATAACAGCCGCAAATTCAAACAGAATCAAAAGATTATTTGCATACAGCCATGAATTGTAGAGTTCTCAAGACCTTTTGTTTTTGGTGAAGATCGGTTGTGGGAAAGGGGTAGTTTACCGGCAACGTTTTTTTAACAAGGGTATTTTCTATGGCAAACGATAACAGCCGCAAATTCAAACAGAATCAAATAATGTTTTGCATACAGCCCTGATTTGTAGAGTACTCAAGACCTGTTGTTTTTGGTGAAGATCGGTTAAGGGGAAGGGGTAGTTTTACCTGCAACGTTTTTTTATCAAGCGTATTTTCTATGGCAAACGATAACAGCCGCAAATTCAAACAGAATCAAATAATGTTTTGCATACGTCCCTGAATTGTAGAGGTCTCAATGACTTTCTATTTTGGTGAAGATCGGTTAAGGGGAAGGGGTAGTTTACCTGCAACCTTTTACGTTTTAACAAGAGTAAAGTACTTGAAAATTTATTTAAACTTTTTGAAACAATGGTAATTGTTAAAATTAAAATAATTTTTTTCCAGGCAATAAAATTATAATTTTTTCATTTTAATGTAATATAATATTTTTCATTTAATACAGCAATAAAAAGGCAGGTAAGACACAGCCTGGCTGTTTGGCTGAAAATGATTTTAAATATAAATCTTAGAATATGGAAGTCATGTATGGTTCTCCATACCGATATTTTTCTATGGTAAACGATAACAGCCGCAAATTCAAACAGAATCAAATGATGTTTTGCATACAGCCCTGTATTGTAGAGTTCTCAATACCTATTGGTGTTGGTGAAGATCGGTTAAGGGAAAGGGGTAGTTTACCAGCAACGTTTTATGTTTTAAAAGGGTATTTTTTATGGCAAACGATAAAAGCCGCAAATTCAAACAGAATCAAATACATTTTTCATACAGCCCTGTTTTGTTGAGTACTAAAGACCTATTGTTTTTGGTGAAGATCATTTAAGGGAGAGGGGTAGTTTACCTGACAAGTTTTTTGTTTTATCAAGGGTATTTTATATGGCAAACGATAATAGCCGCAAATTCAAACAGAATCATATAATATTTTGCATACAACTCTGAAATGTAGAGTTCTCAAGACCTGTTGGTTTTGGTGAAGATCGGTTAAGGGAATAGGGTTGTTTACCAGCAACATTTTATGTTTTATCAAGGATAATTTTTTTTTTTGACGAACGATAACTGCCGCACAATAAAACAGAATCAACTACTCTTCTGCATACCTTTTTGAATTATACGGAACTCAAGGTCTGTTGATTTTGTTGAAGATCGGTTAAGGGAAAGGGGTATTTTACCTGTAACGTTTTATGTTTTAACTAGGGTATTTTTTCTATGACGAACGATAACTGCCCTAAATTCAAAGAAAATCAACTAATGTTTTGCATACAGCCCTGAATTGTAGAGTTCTGAAGACCTATTGTTATTGGTGAAGATCGGTTAATGGAATAGGGTATTCCAATCTCGAAATTTTACATTACTTACCTAAAGGCCGAAAACTCAACACAACTGAACAATACGAAATATATAAACACCACACAACACAACCAAACAACATACTCAACGATCAATTACAATATAAATCACATACACTTTTTGACACAATTTTACAAAAAACAAACATCAAGTTGAATCCCTGCACCAATCCCCTTCCTCCACACACCACCCCCACTACACCTTCCACACAAAAACCGTTACGAAAAGATGGCAGTCTGACTAAAAGCTTAAGAAGGCGGATACTTAAGCCGAAACGCGTCCGACGAAATAAGTAAGTTTTTCACAAGATAAAGTTCATTTTACTTCCATATTCCTTAAGGAATGGAAGTATGGTGATGCAAAAAAAATCGTGTTCGAGATTATTGCAGATTCTGATTCTACTACACTCAAAACATGAAAAAAAGTCGTTTTCCGAAAAGTGTCTGTGTGTGTGTCTGTCTGTCTGTCTGTCTGTCTGTGTATCTGTCTGTCTGTGTGTCTGTCTGTAGATTTTTTTCTATGGCAAACGATAACTGCCGCAAATTCAAACAGAATCAAATAATTTTTTGCATACAGTCCTGATTTGCAGAGTACTCGCGACCTATTGTTTTTGGTGAAGATCGGTTGAGGGAAAGGGGTAGTTTACCGGCAACGGTTTTTTTTTAGCAAGGGTAATTTTGTTTGTTTGGCAAACGATAACAGCCGCAAATTCAAACAGAATCAAAAGATTATTTGCATACAGCCCTAAATTGTAGAGTTCTCAAGAACTATTGTTTTTGGTGAAGTTCGGTTGAGGGAACGGGGTAGTTTACCTGCAACGTTTTTTTAACAAGGGTATTTTCTATGGCAAACGATAACAGCCGCAAATTCAAACAGAATCAAATAATGTTTTGCATACAGCCCTGATTTGTAGAGTACTCAAGACCTGTTGTTTTTGGTGAAGATCGGTTAAGGGAAAGGGGTAGTTTACCTGTAACGTTTTATGTTTTAACAAAGGTATTTCCTATGGCAAACGATAACAGCCGCAAATTCAAACAGAATCAAAAGATTATTTGCATACAGCCCTGAATTGTAGAGTTCTCAAGATCTTTTGATTTCTTTGAAGATCGGTTAAGGGAAAGGGGTAGTTTACCTGCAACGTTTTTTTAACAAGGGTATTTTCTATGGCAAACGATAACAGCCGCAAATTCAAACAGAATCAAATAATGTTTTGCATACAGCCCTGATTTGTAGAGTACTCAAGACCTGTTGTTTTTGGTGAAGATCGGTTAAGGGGAAGGGGTAGTTTACCAGCAACGTTTTTTTATCAAGCGTATTTTCTATGGCAAACGATAACAGCCGCAAATTCAAACAGAATCAAATAATTTTTTGCATACGTCCCTGAATTGTAGAGGTCTCAATGACTTTCGATTTTGGTGAAGATCGGTTAAGGGGAAGGGGTAGTTTACCTGCAACCTTTTACGTTTTAACAAGAGTAAAGTACTTGAAAATTTATTTAAACTTTTTGAAACAATGGTAATTGTTAAAAATAAAATAATTTTTTTGCCAGGCAATAAAATTATAATTTTTTCATTTTAATGTAATATAATATTTTTCATTTAATACAGCAATAAAAAGGCAGGTAAGACACAGCCTGGCTGTTTGGCTGAAAATGATTTTAAATATAAATCTTACAATATGGAAGTAATGTATGGTTCTCCATACCGATATTTTCTATGGCAAACGATAACTGCCGCAAATTCAAACAGAATCAAATAATGTTTTGCATACAGCCCTGATTTGTAGAGTACTCAAGACCTATTGTTTTTGGTGAAGATCGGTTAAGGGGAAGGGGTAGTTTACCTGCAACGTTTTTACTTCCATATTCCTTAAGGAATTGAAGTATGGTGATGGCAAAAAAAATCGTGTTCGAGATTATTGCAGATTCTGATTCTACTACACTCAAAACATGAAAAAAAGTCGTTTTCCGAAAAGTGTCTGTGTGTGTGTCTGTCTGTCTGTCTGTCTGTCTGTCTGTGTGTCTGTCTGTAGATTTTTTTTCTATGGCAAACGATAACTGCCGCAAATTCAAACAGAATCAAATAATTTTTTGCATGCAGCCCTGATTTGCAGAGTACTCGCGACCTATTGTTTTTGGTGAAGATCGATTGAGGGAAAGGGGTAGTTTACCTGCAACGGTTTCTTTTTAGCAAGGGTAATTTTGTTTGTTTGGCAAACGATAACAGCCGCAAATTCAAACAGAATCAAAAGATTATTTGCATACAACCCTAAATTGTAGAGTTCTCAAGACCTATTGTTTTTAGGGAAGTTCGGTTGAGGGAAAGGGGTAGTTTACCTGCAACGTTTTTTTAACAAGGGTATTTTCTATGGCAAACGAAAACAGCCGCAAATTCAAACAGAATCAAGTAATTTTTTGCATACGTCCCTGAATTGTAGAGGTCTCAATGACTTTCGATTTTGGTGAAGATCGGTTAAGGGGAAGGGGTAGTTTACCTGCAACCTTTTACGTTTTAACAAGAGTAAAGTACTTGAAAATTTATTTAAACTTTTTGAAACAATGGTAATTGTTAAAAATAAAATAATTTTTTTGCCAGGCAATAAAATTATAATTTTTTCATTTTAATGTAATATAATATTTTTCATTTAATACAGCAATAAAAAGGCAGGTAAGACACAGCCTGGCTGTTTGGCTGAAAATGATTTTAAATATAAATCTTAGAATATGGAAGTCATGTATGGTTCTCCATACCGATATTACTTTTACTTCCATATTCCTTAAGGAATGGAAGTATGGTGATGGCAAAAAAAATCGTGTTCGAGTTTATTGCAGATTCTGATTCTACTACACTCAAAACATGAAAAAAAGTCGTTTTCCGAAAAGTGTCTGTGTGTGTGTGTGTGTCTGTCTGTCTGTCTGTGTGTCTATAGATTTTTTTTCTATGGCAAACGATAACTGCCGCAAATTCAAACAGAATCAAATAATTTTTTGCATGCAGTCCTGAATTGTAGTGTTCTCAAGATCTTTTAATTTTTTTGAAGATCGGTTAAGGGAAAGGGGTAGTTTACCTGTAACGTTTTATGTTTTAACAAGGGTATTTCCTATGGCAAACGATAACAGCCGCAAATTCAAACAGAATCAAAAGATTATTTGCATACAGCCCTGAATTGTAGAGTTCTCAAGATCTTTTGATTTCTTTGAAGATCGGTTAAGGGAAAGGGGTAGTTTACCAGCAATTTTTTTTTAACAAGGGTATTTTCTATGGCAAACGATAACAGCCGCAAATTCAAACAGAATCAAATAATGTTTTGCATACAGCCCTGATTTGTAGAGTACTCAAGACCTGTTTATTTTTGGTGACGATCGGTTAAGGGGAAGGGGTAGTTTACCTGCAACGTTTTTTTATCAAGCGTATTTTCTATGGCAAACGATAACAGCCGCAAATTCAAACAGAATCAAATAATTTTTTGCATACGTCCCTGAATTGTAGAGGTCTCAATGACTTTCGATTTTGGTGACGATCGGTTAAGGGGAAGGGGTAGTTTACCAGCAACCTTTTACGTTTTAACAAGAGTAAAGTACTTGAAAATTTATTTAAACTTTTTGAAACAATGGTAATTGTTAAAAATAAAATAATTTTGTTGCCAGGCAATAAAATTATAATTTTTTCATTTTAATGTAATATAATATTTTTCATTTAATACAGCAATAAAAAGGCAGGTAAGACACAGCCTGGCTGTTTGGCTGAAAATGATTTTAAATATAAATCTTAGAATATGGAAGTCATGTATGGTTCTCCATACCGATATTTTCTATGGCAAACGATAACTGCCGCAAATTCAAACAGAATCAAATAATGTTTTGCATACAGCTCTGATTTGTAGAGTACTCAAGACCTATTGTTTTTGGTGACGATCGGTTAAGGGGAAGGGGTAGTTTACCTGCAACGTATTTACTTCCATATTCATTAAGGAATTGAAGTATGGTGATCGCAAAAAAAATCGTGTTCGAGATTATTGCAGATTCTGATTCTACTACACTCAAAACATGAAAAAAAGTCGTTTTCCGAAAAGTGTCTGTGTGTGTGTCTGTCTGTCTGTCTGTCTGTCTGTCTGTCTGTGTGTCTGTCTGTAGATTTTTTTTCTATGGCAAACGATAACTGCCGCAAATTCAAACAGAATCAAATAATTTTTTGCATGCAGCCCTGATTTGCAGAGTACTCGCGACCTATTGTTTTTGGTGAAGATCGATTGAGGGAAAGGGGTAGTTTACCTGCAACGGTTTATTTTTAGCAAGGGTAATTTTGTTTGTTTGGCAAACGATAACAGCCGCAAATTCAAACAGAATCAAAAGATTATTTGCATACAGCCCTAAATTGTAGAGTTCTCAAGACCTATTGTTTTTGGGGAAGTTCGGTTGAGGGAAAGGGGTAGTTTACCTGCAACGTTTTTTTAACAAGGGTATTTTCTATGGCAAACGAAAACAGCCGCAAATTCAAACAGAATCAAGTAATTTTTTGCATACGTCCCTGAATTGTAGAGGTCTCAATGACTTTCGATTTTGGTGAAGATCGGTTAAGGGGAAGGGGTAGTTTACCTGCAACCTTTTACGTTTTAACAAGAGTAAAGTACTTGAAAATTTATTTAAACTTTTTGAAACAATGGTAATTGTTAAAAATAAAATAATTTTTTTGCCAGGCAATAAAATTATAATTTTTTCATTTTAATGTAATATAATATTTTTCATTTAATACAGCAATAAAAAGGCAGGTAAGACACAGCCTGGCTGTTTGGCTGAAAATGATTTTAAATATAAATCTTAGAATATGGAAGTCATGTATGGTTCTCCATACCGATATTACTTTTACTTCCATATTCCTTAAGGAATGGAAGTATGGTGATGGCAAAAAAAATCGTGTTCGAGATTATTGCAGATTCTGATTCTACTACACTCAAAACATGAAAAAAAGTCGTTTTCCGAAAAGTGTCTGTGTGTGTGTGTGTCTGTCTGTCTGTCTGTGTGTCTATAGATTTTTTTTCTATGGCAAACGATAACTGCCGCAAATTCAAACAGAATCAAATAAGTTTTTGCATGCAGTCCTGAATTGTAGAGTTCTCAAGATCTTTTAAATTTTTTGAAGATCGGTTAAGGGAAAGGGGTAGTTTACCTGTAACGTTTTATGTTTTAACAAGGGTATTTCCTATGGCAAACGATAACAGCCGCAAATTCAAACAGAATCAAAAGATTATTTGCATACAGCCCTAAATTGTAGAGTTCTCAAGAACTATTGTTTTTGGTGAAGTTCGGTTGAGGGAAAGGGGTAGTTTACCTGCAACGTTTTTTTAACAAGGGTATTTTTTATGGCAAACGATAACAGCCGCAAATTCAAACAGAATCAAATAATGTTTTGCATACAGCCCTGATTTGTAGAGTACTCAAGACCTATTGTTTTTGGTGAAGATCTGTTAAGGGGAAGGGGTAGTTTACCAGCAACGTTTTTACTTCCATATTCCTTAAGGAATGGAAGTATGGTGATGGCAAAAAAAATCGTGTTCGAGATTATTGCAGATTCTGATTCTACTACACTCAAAACATGAAAAAAAGTCGTTTTCCGAAAAGTGTCTGTGTGTGTGTCTGTCTGTCTGTCTGTCTGTCTGTCTATGTGTGTGTCTGTCTGTAGATTTTTTTTCTATGGCAAACGATAACTGCCGCAAATTCAAACAGAATCAAATAATTTTTTGCATGCAGCCCTGATTTGCAGAGTACTCGCGACCTTTTGTTTTTAGTGAAGATCGGTTGAGGGAAAGGGGTAGTTTACCAGCAACGGTTTTTTTTTAGCAAGGGTAATTTTGTTTGTTTGGCAAACGATAACAGCCGCAAATTCAAACAGAATCAAATAATGTTTCGCATACAGCCCTGGATTGTAGAGTTCTCAAGATCTATTGATTTTGGTGAAGATCGGTTAAGGGAAAGGGGTAGTTTACCAGTAACGTTTTATGTTTTAACAAGGGTATTTCCTATGGCAAACGATAACAGCCGCAAATTCAAACAGAATCAAAAGATTATTTGCATACAGCCCTAAGTTGTAGAGTTCTCAAGAACTGTTGTTTTTGGTGAAGTTCTGTTGAGGGAAAGGGGTAGTTTACCTGGAACGTTTTTTTAACAAGGGTATTTTCTATGGCAAACGATAACAGCCGTAAATTCAAACAGAATCAAATAATGTTTTGCATACAGCCCTGATTTGTAGAGAACTCAAGACCTGTTGTTTTTGGTGAAGATCGGTTAAGGGAAAGGGTAGTTTACCTGTAAAGTTTTATGTTTTAACAAGGGTATTTCCTATGGCAAACGATAACAGCCGCAAATTCAAACAGAATCAAAAGATTATTTGCATACAGCCCTAAATTGTAGAGTTCTCAAGACCTGTTGTTTTTGGTGAAGATCGGTTGAGGGAAAGGGGTAGTTTACCTGCAACGTTTTTTTAACAAGGGTATTTTCTATGGCAAACGATAACAGCCGCAAATTCAAACAGAATCAAATAATGTTTTGCATACAGCCCTGATTTGTAGAGTACTCAAGACCTGTTGTTTTTGGTGAAGATCGGTTAAGGGGAAGGGGTAGTTTTACCTGAAACGTTTTTTTATCAAGCGTATTTTCTATGGCAAACGATAACAGCCGCAAATTCAAACAGAATCAAATAATTTCTTGCATACGTCCCTGAATTGTAGAGGTCTCAATGACTTTCTATTTTGGTGAAGATCGGTTAAGGGGAAGGGGTAGTTTACCTGCAACCTTTTAAGTTTTAACAAGAGTAAAGTACTTGAAAATTTATTTAAATTTTTGAAACAATGGTAATTGTTAAAAATAAAATAATTTTTTTGCCAGGCAATAAAATTATAATTTTTTCATTTTAATGTAATATAATATTTTTCATTTAATACAGCAATAAAAAGGCAGGTAAGACACAGCCTGGCTGTTTGGCTGAAAATGATTTTAAATATAAATCTTAGAATATGGAAGTCATGCATGGTTCTCCATACCGATTTTTTTCTATGGTAAACGATAACAGCCGCAAATTCAAACAGAATCAAATGATGTTTTGCATACAGCCCTGTATTGTAGAGTTCTCAATACCTATTGGTGTTGGTGAAGATCGGTTAAGGGAAAGGGGTAGTTTACCAGCAACGTTTTATGTTTTAAAAGGGTATTTTTTATGGCAAACGATAAAAGCCGCAAATTCAAACAGAATCAAATACATTTTTCATACAGCCCTGTTTTGTTGAGTACTAAAGACCTATTGTTTTTGGTGAAGATCAGTTAAGGGAGAGGGGTAGTTTACCTGACAAGTTTTTTGTTTTATCAAGGGTATTTTATATGGCAAACGATAATAGCCGCAAATTCAAACAGAATCATATAATATTTTGCATACAACTCTGAAATGTAGAGTTCTCAAGACCTGTTGGTTTTGGTGAAGATCGGTTAAGGGAATAGGGTTGTTTACCAGCAACATTTTATGTTTTATCAAGGATAATTTTTTTTTTTTGACGAACGATAACTGCCGCACAATAAAACAGAATCAACTACTCTTCTGCATACCTTTTTGAATTATACGGAACTCAAGGTCTGTTGATTTTGTTGAAGATCGGTTAAGGGAAAGGGGTATTTTACCTGTAACGTTTTATGTTTTAACTAGGGTATTTTTTCTATGACGAACGATAACTGCCCTAAATTCAAAGAAAATCAACTAATGTTTTGCATACAGCCCTGAATTGTAGAGTTCTGAAGACCTATTGTTATTGGTGAAGATCGGTTAATGGAATAGGGTATTCCAATCTCGAAATTTTACATTACTTACCTAAAGGCCGAAAACTCAACACAACTGAACAATACGAAATATATAAACACCACACAACACAACCAAACAACATACTCAACGATCAATTACAATATAAATCACATACACTTTTTGACACAATTTTACAAAAAACAAACATCAAGTTGAATCCCTGCACCAATCCCCTTCCTCCACACACCACCCCCACTACACCTTCCACACAAAAACCGTTACGAAATGATGGCAGTCTGACTAAAAGCTGAAGAAGGCGGATACTTAAGCCGAAACGCGTCCGACGAAATAAGTAAGTTTTTCACAAGATAAAGTTCATTTTACTTCCATATTCCTTAAGGAATGGAAGTATGGTGATGGCAAAAAAAATCGTGTTCGAGATTATTGCAGATTCTGATTCTACTACACTCAAAACATGAAAAAAAGTCGTTTTCCGAAAAGTGTCTGTGTGAGTGTCTGTCTGTCTGTCTGTCTGTGTGTCTGTCTGTCTGTGTGTCTGTCTGTAGATTTTTTTTCTATGGCAAACGATAACTGCCGCAAATTCAAACAGAATCAAATAATTTTTTGCATGCAGCCCTGATTTGCAGAGTACTCGCGACCTATTGTTTTTGGTGAAGATCGGTTGAGGGAAAGGGGTAGTTTACCTGCAACGGTTTTTTTTTAGCAAGGGTAATTTTGTTTGTTTGGCAAACGATAACAGCCGCAAATTCAAACAGAATCAAAAGATTATTTGCATACAGCCCTAAATTGTAGAGTTCTCAAGACCTATTGTTTTTGGTGAAGTTCGGTTGAGGGAAAGGGGTAGTTTACCTGCAACGTTTTTTTAACAAGGGTATTTTCTATGACAAACGATAACAGCCGCAAATTCAAACAGAATCAAATAATGTTTTGCTTACAGCCCTGATTTGTAGAGTACTCAAGACCTATTGTTTTTGGTGAAGATCGGTTGAGGGAAAGGGGTAGTTTACCAGCAACGTTTTTTTAACAAGGGTATTTTCTATGGCAAACGATAACAGCCGCAAATTCAAACAGAATCAAAAGATTATTTGCAGACAGCCCTAAATTGTAGAGTTCTCAAGACCATTTGTTTTTGGTGAAGTTCGGTAGAGGGAAAGGGGTAGTTTACCTGTAACGTTTTTTTAACAAGGGTATTTTTTATGGCAAACGATAACAGCCGCAATTTCAAACAGAATCAAAAGATTATTTGCAGACAGCCCTAAATTATAGAGTTCTCAAGACCAATTGTTTTTGGTGAAGTTCGGTTGAGGGAAAGGGGTAGTTTACCTGCAACGTTTTTTTAACAAGGGTATTTTCTATGGCAAACGATAACAGCCGCAAATTCAAACAGAATCAAATAATGTTTTGCATACAGCCCTGATTTGTAGAGTACTCAAGACCTGTTGTTTTTGGTGAAGATCGGTTAAGGGGAAGGGGTAGTTTACCTGCAACGTTTTTTTATCAAGCGTATTTTCTATGGCAAACGATAACAGCCGCAAATTCAAACAGAATCAAATAATTTTTTGCATACGTCCATGAATTGTAGAGGTCTCAATGACTTTCGATTTTGGTGAAGATCGGTTAAGGGGAAGGGGTAGTTTACCAGCAACATTTTACGTTTTAACAAGAGTAAAGTACTTGAAAATTTATTTAAACTTTTTGAAACAATGGTAATTGTTAAAAATAAAATAATTTTTTTGCCAGGCAATAAAATTATAATTTTTTCATTTTAATGTAATATAATATTTTTCATTTAATACAGCAATAAAAAGGCAGGTAAGACACAGCCTGGCTGTTTGGCTGAAAATGATTTTAAATATAAATCTTAGAATATGGAAGTCATGTATGGTTCTCCATACCGATATTTTCTATGGCAAACGATAACTGCCGCAAATTCAAACAGAATCAAATAATGTTTTGCATACAGCCCTGATTTGTAGAGTACTCAAGACCTATTGTTTTTGGTGACGATCGGTTAAGGGGAAGGTGTAGTTTACCTGCAACGTTTTTACTTCCATATTCCTTAAGGAATGGAAGTATGGTGATGGCAAAAAAAATCGTGTTCGAGATTATTGCAGATTCTGATTCTACCACACTCAAAACATGAGAAAAAGTCGTTTTCCGAAAAGTGTCTGTGTGTGTGTCTGCCTGTGTGTCTGCCTGTCTGTCTGTCTGTCTGTCTGTGTGTCTGTCTGTAGATTTTTTTTCTATGGCAAACGATAACTGCCGCAAATTCAAACAGAATCAAATAATTTTTTGCATGCCGCCCTGATTTGGAGAGTACTCGCGACCTATTGTTTTTGGTGAAGATCGGTTGAGGGAAAGGGGTAGTTTACCTGCAACGGTTTTTTTTTAGCAAGGGTAATTTTGTTTGTTTGGCAAACGATAACAGCCGCAAATTGAAACAGAATCAAATAATGTTTCGCATACAGCCCTGAATTGTAGAGTTCTCAAGATCTGTTGATTTTGGTGAAGATCGGTTAAGGGAAAGGGGTAGTTTACCTGTAACGTTTTATGTTTTAACAAGGGTATTTCCTATGGCAAAAGATAACAGCCGCAAATTCAAACAGAATCAAAAGATTATTTGCATACAGCCCTAAATTGTAGAGTTCTCAAGACCATTTGTTTTTGGTGAAGTTCGGTTGAGGGAAAGGGGTAGTTTACCTGCAACGTTCTTTTAACAAGGGTATTTTCTATGGCAAACGATAACAGCCGCAAATTCAAACAGAATCAAAAGATTATTTGCAGACAGCCCTAAATTATAGAGTTCTCAAGACCATTTGTTTTTGGTGAAGTTCGGTTGAGGGAAAGGGGTAGTTTACCTGCAACGTTTTTTTAACAAGGGTATTTTCTATGGCAAACGAAAACAGCCGCAAATTCAAACAGAATCAAGTAATTTTTTGCATACGTCCCTGAATTGTAGAGGTCTCAATGACTTTCGATTTTGGTGAAGATCGGTTAAGGGAAAGGGGTAGTTTACCTGCAACCTTTTACGTTTTAACAAGAGTAAAGTACTTGAAAATTTATTTAAACTTTTTGAAACAATGGTAATTGTTAACAATAAAATAATTTTTTTGCCAGGCAATAAAATTATAATTTTTTCATTTTAATGTAATATAATATTTTTCATTTAATACAGCGTTAAAAAGGCAGGTAAGACACAGCCTGGCTGTTTGGCTGAAAATGATTTTAAATATAAATCTTAGAATATGGAAGTCATGTATGGTTCTCCATACCGATATTACTTTTACTTCCATATTCCTTAAGGAATGGAAGTATGGTGATGGCAAAAAAAATCGTGTTCGAGATTATTGCAGATTCTGATTCTACTACACTCAAAACATGAAAAAAAGTCGTTTTCCGAAAAGTGTCTGTGTGTGTGTCTGTCTGTCTGTCTGTCTGTGTGTCTGTAGATTTTTTTTCTATGGCAAACGATAACTGCCGCAAAATCAAACAGAATCAAATAATTTTTTGCATGCAGCCCTGAATTGTAGTGT
This sequence comes from Magicicada septendecula, assembly GCA_034769895.1. Taxonomy (NCBI): domain Eukaryota; kingdom Metazoa; phylum Arthropoda; class Insecta; order Hemiptera; family Cicadidae; genus Magicicada; species Magicicada septendecula. Next base: position 432,799,052 of record CM068368.1, on the reverse strand, counting down.
TCTCAATATCTTTTAATTTTTTTGAAGATCGGTTAAGGGAAAGGGGTAGTTTACCTGTAACGTTTTATGTTTTAACAAGGGTATTTCCTATGGCAAACGATAAAAGCCTCAAATTCAAACAGAATCAAATACATTTTTCATACAGCCCTGTTTTGTTGAGTACTAAAGACCTATTGTTTTTGGTGAAGATCAGTTAAGGGAGAGGGGTAGTTTACCTGACAATTTTTTTGTTTTATCAAGGGTATTTTATATGGCAAACGATAATAGCCGCAAATTCAAACAGAATCATATAATATTTTGCATACAACTCTGAAATGTAGAGTTCTCAAGACCTGTTGGTTTTGGTGAAGATCGGTTAAGGGAATAGGGTTGTTTACCAGCAACATTTTATGTTTTATCAAGGATAATTTTTTTTTTTGACGAACGATAACTGCCGCACAATAAAACAGAATCAACTACTCTTCTGCATACCTTTTTGAATTATACGGAACTCAAGGTCTGTTGATTTTGTTGAAGATTGGTTAAGGGAAAGGGGTATTTTACCTGTAACGTTTTATGTTTTAACTAGGGTATTTTTTCTATGACGAACGATAACTGCCCTAAATTCAAAGAAAATCAACTAATGTTTTGCATACAGCCCTGAATTGTAGAGTTCTGAAGACCTATTGTTATTGGTGAAGATCGGTTAATGGAATAGGGTATTCCAATCTCGAAATTTTACATTACTTACCTAAAGGCCGAAAACTCAACACAACTGAACAATACGAAATATATAAACACCACACAACACAACCAAACAACATACTCAACGATCAATTACAATATAAATCAGATACACTTTTTGACACAATTTTACAAAAAACAAACATCAAGTTGAATCCCTGCACCAATCCCCTTCCTCCACACACCACCCCCACTACACCTTCCACACAAAAACCGTTACGAAATGATGGCAGTCTGACTAAAAGCTGAAGAAGGCGGATACTTAAGCCGAAACGCGTCCGACGAAATAAGTAAGTTTTTCACAAGATAAAGTTCATTTTACTTCCATATTCCTTAAGGAATGGAAGTATGGTGATGGCAAAAAAAATCGTGTTCGAGATTATTGCAGATTCTGATTCTACTACACTCAAAACATGAAAAAAAGTCGTTTTCCGAAAAGTGTCTGTATGTGTGTCTGTCTGTCTGTCTGTCTGTGTGTCTGTCTGTCTGTGTGTCTATCTGTAGATTTTTTCCTATGGCAAACGATAACTGCCGCAAATTCAAACAGAATCAAATAATTTTTTGCATGCAGCCCTGATTTGCAGAGTACTCGCGACCTATTGTTTTTGGTGAAGATCGATTGAGGGAAAGGGGTAGTTTACCTGCAACGGTTTCTTTTTAGCAAGGGTAATTTTGTTTGTTTGGCAAACGATAACAGCCGCAAATTCAAACAGAATCAAAAGATTATTTGCATACAGCCCTAAATTGTAGAGTTCTCAAGACCTATTGTTTTTGGGGAAGTTCGGTTGAGGGAAAGGGGTAGTTTACCTGCAACGTTTTTTTAACAAGGGTATTTTCTATGGCAAACGAAAACAGCCGCAAATTCAAACAGAATCAAGTAATTTTTTGCATACGTCCCTGAATTGTAGAGGTCTCAATGACTTTCGATTTTGGTGAAGATCGGTTAAGGGGAAGGGGTAGTTTACCTGCAACCTTTTACGTTTTAACAAGAGTAAAGTACTTGAAAATTTATTTAAACTTTTTGAAACAATGGTAATTGTTAAAATTAAAATAATTTTTTTGCCAGGCAATAAAATTATAATTTTTTCATTTTAATGTAATATAATATTTTTCATTTAATACAGCAATAAAAAGGCAGGTAAGACACAGCCTGGCTGTTTGGCTGAAAATGATTTTAAATATAAATCTTAGAATATGGAAGTCATGTATGGTTCTCCATACCGATATTTTTCTATGGTAAACGATAACAGCCGCAAATTCAAACAGAATCAAATGATGTTTTGCATACAGCCCTGTATTGTAGAGTTCTCAATACCTATTGGTGTTGGTGAAGATCGGTTAAGGGAAAGGGGTAGTTTACCAGAAACGTTTTATGTTTTAAAAGGTATTTTTTATGGCAAACGATAAAAGCCGCAAATTCAAACAGAATCAAATACATTTTTCATACAGCCCTGTTTTGTTGAGTACTAAAGACCTATTGTTTTTGGTGAAGATCATTTAAGGGAGAGGGGTAGTTTACCTGACAAGTTTTTTGTTTTATCAAGGGTATTTTATATGGCAAACGATAATAGCCGCAAATTCAAACAGAATCATATAATATTTTGCATACAACTCTGAAATGTAGAGTTCTCAAGACCTGTTGGTTTTGGTGAAGATCGGTTAAGGGAATAGGGTTGTTTACCAGCAACATTTTATGTTATATCAAGGATAATTTTTTTTTTTGACGAACGATAACTGCCGCACAATAAAACAGAATCAACTACTCTTCTGCATACCTTTTTGAATTATACGGAACTCAAGGTCTGTTGATTTTGTTGAAGATCGGTTAAGGGAAAGGGGTATTTTACCTGTAACGTTTTATGTTTTAACTAGGGTATTTTTTCTATGACGAACGATAACTGCCCTAAATTCAAAGAAAATCAACTAATGTTTTGCATACAGCCCTGAATTGTAGAGTTCTGAAGACCTATTGTTATTGGTGAAGATCGGTTAATGGAATAGGGTATTCCAATCTCGAAATTTTACATTACTTACCTAAAGGCCGAAAACTCAACACAACTGAACAATACGAAATATATAAACACCACACAACACAACCAAACAACATACTCAACGATCAATTACAATATAAATCACATACACTTTTTGACACAATTTTACAAAAAACAAACATCCAAGTTGAATCCCTGCACCAATCCCCTTCCTCCACACACCTCACCCACTACACCTTCCACACAAAAACCGTTACGAAATGATGGCAGTCTGACTAAAAGCTGAAGAAGGCGGATACTTAAGCCGAAACGCGTCCGACGAAATAAGTAAGTTTTTCACAAGATAAAGTTCATTTTACTTCCATATTCCTTAAGGAATGGAAGTATGGTGATGGCAAAAAAAATCGTGTTCGAGATTATTGCAGATTCTGATTCTACTACACTCAAAACATGAAAAAAAGTCGTTTTCCGAAAAGTGTCTGTGTGTGTGTCTTTCTGTCTGTCTGTCTGTGTGTCTGTCTGTCTGTGTGTCTGTCTGTAGATTTTTTTTCTATGGCAAACGATAACTGCCGCAAATTCAAACAGAATCAAATAATTTTTTGCATACAGCCCTGATTTGCAGAGTACTCGCGACCTATTGTTTTTGGTGAAGATCGGTTGAGGGAAAGGGGTAGTTTACCTGCAACGGTTTTTTTTTAGCAAGGGTAATTTTGTTTGTTTGGCAAACGATAACAGCCGCAAATTCAAACAGAATCAAAAGATTATTTGCATACAGCCCTAAATTGTAGAGTTCTCAAGACCTATTGTTTCTGGTGAAGTTCGGTTGAGGGAAAGGGGTAGTTTACCAGCAACGTTTTTTTAACAAGGGTATTTTATGTGGCAAACGATAACAGCCGCAAATTCAAACAGAAACAAATAATGTTTTGCATACAGCCCTCAATTGTAGAGTTCTCAAGATCTTTTGATTTTTTTGAAGATCGGTTAAGGGGAAGGGGTAGTTTACCTGCAACGTTTTTTTAACAAGGGTAATTTCTATGGCAAACGATAACAGCCGCAAATTCAAACAGAATCAAATAATGTTTTGCTTACAGCCCTGATTTGTAGAGTACTCAAGACCTATTGTTTTTGGTGAAGATCGGTTGAGGGAAAGGGGTAGTTTACCAGCAACGTTTTTTTTAACAAGGGTATTTTCTATGGCAAACGATAACAGCCGCAAATTCAAACAGAATCAAATAATGTTTTGCATGCAGCCCTGATTTGTAGAGTGCTCAAGACCTATTGTTTTTGGTGAAGATCGGTTAAGGGGAAGGGGTAGTTTACCTGCAACGTTTTTACTTCCATATTCCTTAAGGAATGGAAGTATGGTGATGGCAAAAAAAATCGTGTTCGAGATTATTGCAGATTCTGATTCTACTACACTCAAAACATGAAAAAAAGTCGTTTTCCGAAAAGTGTCTGTGTGTGTGTCTGCCTGTCTGTCTGTCTGTCTGTGTGTCTGTCTTTAGATTTTTTTTTTTGGCAAACGATAACTGCCGCAAATTCAAACAGAATCAAATAATTTTTTGCATGCAGCCCTGATTTGCAGAGTACTCGCGACCTATTGTTTTGGTGAAGATCGGTTGAGGGAAAGGGGTAGTTTACCTGCAACGGTTTTTCTTTAGCAAGGGTAATTTTGTTTGTTTGGCAAACGATAACAGCCGCAAATTCAAACAGAATCAAAAGATTATTTGCATACAGCCCTAAATTGTAGAGTTCTCAAGACCTATTGTTTCTGGTGAAGTTCGGTTGAGGGAAAGGGGTAGTTTACCAGCAACGTTTTTTTAACAAGGGTATTTTTTATGGCAAACGATAACAGCCGCAAATTCAAACAGAAACAAATAATGTTTTGCATACAGCCCTCAATTGTAGAGTTCTCAAGATCTTTTGATTTTTTTGAAGATCGGTTAGGGGAAAGGGGTAGTTTACCTGCAACGTTTTTTTAACAAGGGTAATTTCTATGGCAAACGATAACAGCCGCAAATTCAAACAGAATCAAATAATGTTTTGCTTACAGCCCTGATTTGTAGAGTACTCAAGACCTATTGTTTTTGGTGAAGATCGGTTGAGGGAAAGGGGTAGTTTACCAGCAACGTTTTTTTAACAAGGGTATTTTCTATGGCAAACGATAACAGCCGCAAATTCAAACAGAATCAAATAATGTTTTGCATGCAGCCCTGATTTGTAGAGTGCTCAAGACCTATTGTTTTTGGTGAAGATCGGTTAAGGGGAAGGGGTAGTTTACCTGCAACGTTTTTACTTCCATATTCCTTAAGAAATGGAAGTATGGTGATGGCAAAAAAAATCGTGTTCGAGATTATTGCAGATTCTGATTCTACTACACTCAAAACATGAAAAAAAGTCGTTTTCCGAAAAGTGTCTGTGTGTGTGTCTGCCTGTCTGTCTGTCTGTCTGTGTGTCTGTCTTTAGATTTTTTTTTTTGGCAAACGATAACTGCCGCAAATTCAAACAGAATCAAATAATTTTTTGCATGCAGCCCTGATTTGCAGAGTACTCGCGACCTATTGTTTTGGTGAAGATCGGTTGAGGGAAAGGGGTAGTTTACCTGCAACGGTTTTTCTTTAGCAAGGGTAATTTTGTTTGTTTGGCAAACGATAACAGCCGCAAATTCAAACAGAATCAAAAGATTATTTGCATACAGCCCTAAATTGTAGAGTTCTCAAGACCTATTGTTTCTGGTGAAGTTCGGTTGAGGGAAAGGGGTAGTTTACCTGCAACGTTTTTTTAACAAGGGTATTTTCTATGGCAAACGATAACAGCCGCAAATTCAAACAGAATCAAATAATGTTTTGCATACAGCCCTGAATTGTAGAGTTCTCAAGATCTTTTGATTTTTTTGAAGATCGGTTAAGGGAAAGGGGTAGTTTACCTGCAACGTTTTTTTAACAAGGGTATTTTCTATGGCAAACGATAACAGCCGCAAATTCAAACAGAATCAAATAATGTTTTGCTTACAGCCCTGATTTGTAGAGTACTCAAGACCTATTGTTTTTGGTGAAGATCGGTTGAGGGAAAGGGGTAGTTTACCTGCAACGTTTTTTTAACAAGTGTATTTTCTATGGCAAACGATAACAGCCGCAAATTCACACAGAATCAAATAATGTTTTGCATGCAGCCCTGATTTGTAGAGTACTCAAGACGTATTGTTTTTGGTGAAGATCGGTTAAGGGGAAGGGGTAGTTTACCTGCAACGTTTTTACTTCCATATTCCTTAAGGAATGGAAGTATGGTGATGGCAAAAAAAATCGTGTTCGAGATTATTGCAGATTCTGATTCTACTACACTCAAAACATGAAAAAAAGTCGTTTTCCGAAAAGTGTCTGTGTGTGTGTCTGCCTGTCTGTCTGTCTGTCTGTGTGTCTATCTTTAGATTTTTTTTTTGGCAAACGATAACTGCCGCAAATTCAAACAGAATCAAATAATTTTTTGCATGCAGCCCTGATTTGCAGAGTACTCGCGACCATTTGTTTTTGGTGAAGATCGGTTGAGGGAAAGGGGTAGTTTACCTGCAACGGTTTTTTTTTAGCAAGGATAATTTTGTTTGTTTGGCAAACGATAACAGCCGCAAATTCAAACAGAATCAAATAATGTTTCGCATACAGCCCTGAATTGTAGAGTTCTCAAGATCTGTTGATTTTGGTGAAGATCGGTTAAGGGAAAGGGGTAGTTTACCTGTAACGTTTTATGTTTTTACAAGGGTATTTCCTATGGCAAACGATAACAGCCGCAAATTCAAACAGAATCAAAAGATTATTTGCAGACAGCCCTAAATTGTAGAGCTCTCAAGACCAGTTGTTTTTGGTGAAGTTCGGTTGAGGGAAAGGGGTAGTTTACCAGCAACGTTTTTTTAACAAGGGTATTTTCTATGGCAAACGAAAACAGCCGCAAATTCAAACAGAATCAAGTAATTTTTTGCATACGTCCCTGAATTGTAGAGGTCTCAATGACTTTCGATTTTGGTGAAGATCGGTTAAGGGGAAGGGGTAGTTTACCTGCAACCTTTTACGTTTTAACAAGAGTAAAATACTTGAAAATTTAATTAAACTTTTTCAAACAATGGTAATTGTTAAAAATAAAATAATTTTTTTGCCAGGCAATAAAATTATAATTTTTTCATTTTAATGTAATATAATATTTTTCATTTAATGCAGCAATAAAAAGGCAGGTAAGACAGCCTGGCTGTTTGGCTGAAAATGATTTTAAATATAAATCTTAGAATATGGAAGTCATGTATGGTTCTCCATACCGATATTACTTTTACTTCCATATTCCTTAAGGAATGGAAGTATGGTGATGGCAAAAAAAATCGTGTTCGAGATTATTGCAGATTCTGATTCTACTACACTCAAAACATGAAAAAAAGTCGTTTTCCGAAAAGTGTTTGTGTGTGTGTCTGTCTGTCAGTCTGTCTGTGTGTCTGTAGATTTTTTTTCTATGGCAAACGATAACTGCCGCAAATTCAAACAGAATCAAATAATTTTTTGCATGCAGCCCTGAATTGTATTGTTCTCAAGATATTTTAATTTTTTTGAAGATCGGTTAAGGGAAAGGGGTAGTTTACCTGTAACGTTTTATGTTTTAACAAGGGTATTTCCTATGGCAAACGATAACAGCCGCAAATTCAAACAGAATCAAAAGATTATTTGCATACAGCCATAAATTGTAGAGATCTCAAGACCTTTTGTTTTTGGTGAAGATCGGTTGAGGGAAAGGGGTAGTTTACCTGCAACGTTTTTTTAACAAGGGTATTTTCTATGGCAAACGATAACAGCCGCAAATTCAAACAGAATCAAATAATGTTTTGCATACAGCCCTGATTTGTAGAGTACTCAAGACCTGTTGTTTTTGGTGAAGATCGGTTAAGGGGAAGGGGTAGTTTTACCTGCAACGTTTTTTTATCAAGCGTATTTTCTATGGCAAACGATAACAGCCGCAAATTCAAACAGAATCAAATAATTTTTTGCATACGTCCTTGAATTGTAGAGGTCGCAATGACTTTCTATTTTGGTGAAGATCGGTTAAGGGGAAGGGGTAGTTTACCTGCAACCTTTTACGTTTTAACAAGAGTAAAGTACTTGAAAATTTATTTAAACTTTTTGAAACAATGGTAATTGTTAAAATTAAAATAATTTTTTTGCCAGGCAATAAAATTATAATTTTTTCATTTTAATGTAATATAATATTTTTCATTTAATACAGCAATAAAAAGGCAGGTAAGACACAGCCTGGCTGTTTGGCTGAAAATGATTTTAAATATAAATCTTAGAATATGGAAGTCATGTATGGTTCTCCATGCCGATATTTTTCTATGGTAAACGATAACAGCCGCAAATTCAAACAGAATCAAATGATGTTTTGCATACAGCCCTGTATTGTAGAGTTCTCAATACCTATTGGTGTTGGTGAAGATCGGTTAAGGGAAAGGGGTAGTTTACCAGCAACGTTTTATGTTTTAAAAGGGTATTCTTTATGGCAAACGATAAAAGCCGCAAATTCAAACAGAATCAAATACATTTTTCATACAGCCCTGTTTTGTTGAGTACTAAAGACCTATTGTTTTTGGTGAAGATCAGTTAAGGGAGAGGGGTAGTTTACCTGACAAGTTTTTTGTTTTATCAAGGGTATTTTATATGGCAAACGATAATAGCCGCAAATTCAAACAGAATCATATAATATTTTGCATACAACTCTGAAATGTAGAGTTCTCAAGACCTGTTGGTTTTGGTGAAGATCGGTTAAGGGAATAGGGTTGTTTACCAGCAACATTTTATGTTTTATCAAGGATAATTTTTTTTTTTGACGAACGATAACAGCCGCACAATAAAACAGAATCAACTACTCTTCTGCATACCTTTTTGAATTATACGGAACTCAAGGTCTGTTGATTTTGTTGAAGATCGGTTAAGGGAAAGGGGTATTTTACCTGTAACGTTTTATGTTTTAACTAGGGTATTTTTTCTATGACGAACGATAACTGCCCTAAATTCAAAGAAAATCAACTAATGTTTTGCATACAGCCCTGAATTGTAGAGTTCTGAAGACCTATTGTTATTGGTGAAGATCGGTTAATGGAATAGGGTATTCCAATCTCGAAATTTTACATTACTTACCTAAAGGCCGAAAACTCAACACAACTGAACAATACGAAATATATAAACACCACACAACACAACCAAACAACATACTCAACGATCAATTACAATATAAATCACATACACTTTTTGACACAATTTTACAAAAAACAAACATCAAGTTGAATCCCTGCACCAATCCCCTTCCTCCACACACCACCCCCACTACACCTTCCACACAAAAACCGTTACGAAATGATGGCAGTCTGACTAAAAGCTGAAGAAGGCGGATACTTAAGCCGAAACGCGTCCGACGAAATAAGTAAGTTTTTCACAAGATAAAGTTCATTTTACTTCCATATTCCTTAAGGAATGGAAGTATGGTGATGCAAAAAAAATCGTGTTCGAGATTATTGCAGATTCTGATTCTACTACACTCAAAACATGAAAAAAGTCGTTTTCCGAAAAGTGTCTGTGTGTGTGTCTGTCTGTCTGTCTGTCTGTGTGTCTGTCTGTCTGTGTGTCTGTCTGTAGATTTTTTTTCTATGGCAAACGATAACTGCCGCAAATTCAAACAGAATCAAATAATTTTTTGCATACAGCCCTGATTTGCAGAGTACTCGCGACCTATTGTTTTTGGTGAAGATCGGTTGAGGGAAAGGGGTAGTTTACCTGCAACGGTTTTTTTTTAGCAAGGGTAATTTTGTTTGTTTGGCAAACGATAACAGCCGCAAATTCAAACAGAATCAAAAGATTATTTGCATACATCCCTAAATTGTAGAGTTCTCAAGAACTATTGTTTTTGGTGAAGTTCGGTTGAGGGAACGGGGTAGTTTACCTGCAACGTTTTTTTAACAAGGGTATTTTCTATGGCAAACGATAACAGCCGCAAATTCAAACAGAATCAAATAATGTTTTGCATACAGCCCTGATTTGTAGAGTACTCAAGACCTGTTGTTTTTGGTGAAGATCGGTTAAGGGAAAGGGGTAGTTTACCTGTAACGTTTTATGTTTTAACAAGGGTATTTCCTATGGCAAACGATAACAGCCGCAAATTCAAACAGAATCAAAAGATTATTTGCATACAGCCATAAATTGTAGAGTTCTCAAGACCTTTTGTTTTTGGTGAAGATCGGTTGAGGGAAAGGGGTAGTTTACCTGCAACGTTTTTTTAACAAGGGTATTTTCTATGGCAAACGATAACAGCCGCAAATTCAAACAGAATCAAATAATGTTTTGCATACAGCCCTGATTTGTAGAGTACTCAAGACCTGTTGTTTTTGGTGAAGATCGGTTAAGGGGAAGGGGTAGTTTTACCTGCAACGTTTTTTTATCAAGCGTATTTTCTATGGCAAACGATAACAGCCGCAAATTCAAACAGAATCAAATAATTTTTTGCATACGTCCCTGAATTGTAGAGGTCTCAATGACTTTCTATTTTGGTGAAGATCGGTTAAGGGGAAGGGGTAGTTTACCTGCAACCTTTTACGTTTTAACAAGAGTAAAGTACTTGAAAATTTATTTAAACTTTTTGAAACAATGGTAATTGTTAAAATTAAAATAATTTTTTTGCCAGGCAATAAAATTATAATTTTTTCATTTTAATGTAATATAAAATTTTTCATTTAATACAGCAATAAAAAGGCAGGTAAGACACAGCCTGGCTGTTTGGCTGAAAATGATTTTAAATATAAATCTTAGAATATGGAAGTCATGTATGGTTCTCCATACCGATATTTTTCTATGGTAAACGATAACAGCCGCAAATTCAAACAGAATCAAATGATGTTTTGCATACAGCCCTGTATTGTAGAGTTCTCAATACCTATTGGTGTTGGTGAAGATCGGTTAAGGGAAAGGGGTAGTTTACCAGCAACGTTTTATGTTTTAAAAGGGTATTTTTTATGGCAAACGATAAAAGCCGCAAATTCAAACAGAATCAAATACATTTTTCATACAGCCCTGTTTTGTTGAGTACTAAAGACCTATTGTTTTTGGTGAAGATCAGTTAAGGGAGAGGGGTAGTTTACCTGACAAGTTTTTTGTTTTATCAAGGGTATTTTATATGGCAAACGATAATAGCCGAAAATTCAAACAGAATCATATAATATTTTGCATACAACTCTGAAATGTAGAGTTCTCAAGACCTGTTGGTTTTGGTGAAGATCGGTTAAGGTAATAGGGTTGTTTACCAGCAACATTTTATGTTTTATCAAGGATAATTTTTTTTTTTGACGAACGATAACTGCCGCACAATAAAACAGAATCAACTACTCTTCTGCATACCTTTTTGAATTATACGGAACTCAAGGTCTGTTGATTTTGTTGAAGATCGGTTAAGGGAAAGGGGTATTTTACCTGTAACGTTTTATGTTTTAACTAGGGTATTTTTTCTATGACGAACGATAACTGCCCTAAATTCAAAGAAAATCAACTAATGTTTTGCATACAGCCCTGAATTGTAGAGTTCTGAAGACCTATTGTTATTGGTGAAGATCGGTTAATGGAATAGGGTATTCCAATCTCGAAATTTTACATTACTTACCTAAAGGCCGAAAACTCAACACAACTGAACAATACGAAATATATAAACACCACACAACACAACCAAACAACATACTCAACGATCAATTACAATATAAATCACATACACTTTTTGACACAATTTTACAAAAAACAAACATCAAGTTGAATCCCTGCACCAATCCCCTTCCTCCACACACCACCCCCACTACACCTTCCACACAAAAACCGTTACGAAATGATGGCAGTCTGACTAAAAGCTGAAGAAGGCGGATACTTAAGCCGAAACGCGTCCGACGAAATAAGTAAGTTTTTCACAAGATAAAGTTCATTTTACTTCCATATTCCTTAAGGAATGGAAGTATGGTGATGCAAAAAAAATCGTGTTCGAGATTATTGCAGATTCTGATTCTACTACACTCAAAACATGAAAAAAGTCGTTTTCCGAAAAGTGTCTGTGTGTGTGTCTGTCTGTCTGTCTGTCTGTGTGTCTGTCTGTCTGTGTGTCTGTCTGTAGATTTTTTTTCTATGGCAAACGATAACTGCCGCAAATTCAAGCAGAATCAAATAATTTTTTGCATACTGCCCTGATTTGCAGAGTACTCGCGACCTATTGTTTTTGGTGAAGATCGGTTGAGGGAAAGGGGTAGTTTACCTGCAACGGTTTTTTTTTAGCAAGGGTAATTTTGTTTGTTTGGCAAACGATAACAGCCGCAAATTCAAACAGAATCAAAAGATTATTTGCATACAGCCCTAAATTGTAGATTTCTCAAGAACTATTGTTTTTGGTGAAGTTCGGTTGAGGGAACGGGGTAGTTTACCTGCAACGTTTTTTTAACAAGGGTATTTTCTATGGCAAACGATAACAGCCGCAAATTCAAACAGAATCAAATAATGTTTTGCATACAGCCCTGATTTGTAGAGTACTCAAGACTTGTTGTTTTTGGTGAAGATCGGTTAAGGGAAAGGGGTAGTTTACCTGTAACGTTTTATGTTTTAACAAGGGTATTTCCTATGGCAAACGATAACAGCCGCAAATTCAAACAGAATCAAAAGATTATTTGCATACAGCCATAAATTGTAGAGTTCTCAAGACCTTTTGTTTTTGGTGAAGATCGGTTGAGGGAAAGGGGTAGTTTACCTGCAACGTTTTTTTAACAAGGGTATTTTCTATGGCAAACGATAACAGCCGCAAATTCAAACAGAATCAAATAATGTTTTGCATACAGCCCTGATTTGTAGAGTACTCAAGACCTGTTGTTTTTGGTGAAGATCGGTTAAGGGGAAGGGGTAGTTTTACCTGCAACGTTTTTTTATCAAGCGTATTTTCTATGGCAAACGATAACAGCCGCAAATTCAAACAGAATCAAATAATTTTTTGCATACGTCCCTGAATTGTAGAGGTCTCAATGACTTTCTATTTTGGTGAAGATCGGTTAAGGGGAAGGGGTAGTTTACCTGCAACCTTTTACGTTTTAACAAGAGTAAAGTACTTGAAAATTTATTTAAACTTTTTGAAACAATGGTAATTGTTAAAATTAAAATAATTTTTTTGCCAGGCAATAAAATTATAATTTTTTCATTTTAATGTAATATAAAATTTTTCATTTAATACAGCAATAAAAAGGCAGGTAAGACACAGCCTGGCTGTTTGGCTGAAAATGATTTTAAATATAAATCTTAGAATATGGAAGTCATGTATGGTTCTCCATACCGATATTTTTCTATGGTAAACGATAACAGCCGCAAATTCAAACAGAATCAAATGATGTTTTGCATACAGCCCTGTATTGTAGAGTTCTCAATACCTATTGGTGTTGGTGAAGATCGGTTAAGGGAAAGGGGTAGTTTACCAGCAACGTTTTATGTTTTAAAAGGGTATTTTTTATGGCAAACGATAAAAGCCGCAAATTCAAACAGAATCAAATACATTTTTCATACAGCCCTGTTTTGTTGAGTACTAAAGACCTATTGTTTTTGGTGAAGATCAGTTAAGGGAGAGGGGTAGTTTACCTGACAAGTTTTTTGTTTTATCAAGGGTATTTTATATGGCAAACGATAATAGCCGCAGATTCAAACAGAATCATATAATATTTTGCATACAACTCTGAAATGTAGAGTTCTCAAGACCTGTTGGTTTTGGTGAAGATCGGTTAAGGGAATAGGGTTGTTTACCAGCAACATTTTATGTTTTATCAAGGATAATTTTTTTTTTTGACGAACGATAACTGCCGCACAATAAAACAGAATCAACTACTCTTCTGCATACCTTTTTGAATTATACGGAACTCAAGGTCTGTTGATTTTGTTGAAGATCGGTTAAGGGAAAGGGGTATTTTACCTGTAACGTTTTATGTTTTAACTAGGGTATTTTTTCTATGACGAACGATAACTGCCCTAAATTCAAAGAAAATCAACTAATGTTTTGCATACAGCCCTGAATTGTAGAGTTCTGAAGACCTATTGTTATTGGTGAAGATCGGTTAATGGAATAGGGTATTCCAATCTCGAAATTTTACATTACTTACCTAAAGGCCGAAAACTCAACACAACTGAACAATACGAAATATATAAACACCACACAACACAACCAAACAACATACTCAACGATCAATTACAATATAAATCACATACACTTTTTGACACAATTTTACAAAAAACAAACATCAAGTTGAATCCCTGCACCAATCCCCTTCCTCCACACACCACCCCCACTACACCTTCCACACAAAAACCGTTACGAAATGATGGCAGTCTGACTAAAAGCTGAAGAAGGCGGATACTTAAGCCGAAACGCGTCCGACGAAATAAGTAAGTTTTTCACAAGATAAAGTTCATTTTACTTCCATATTCCTTAAGGAATGGAAGTATGGTGATGCAAAAAAAATCGTGTTCGAGATTATTGCAGATTCTGATTCTACTACACTCAAAACATGAAAAAAGTCGTTTTCCGAAAAGTGTCTGTGTGTGTGTCTGTCTGTCTGTCTGTCTGTCTGTGTGTCTGTCTGTCTGTGTGTCTGTCTGTAGATTTTTTTTCTATGGCAAACGATAACTGCCGCAAATTCAAACAGAATCAAATAATTTTTTGCATACAGGCCTGATTTGCAGAGTACTCGCGACCTATTGTTTTTGGTGAAGATCGGTTGAGGGAAAGGGGTAGTTTACCTGCAACGGTTTTTTTTTAGCAAGGGTAATTTTGTTTGTTTGGCAAACGATAACAGCCGCAAATTCAAACAGAATCACATAATGTTTCGCATACAGCCCTGAATTGTAGAGTTCTCAAGATCTGTTGATTTTGGTGAGGATCGGTTAAGGGAAAGGGGTAGTTTACCTGTAACGTTTTATGTTTTAACAAAGGTATTTCCTATGGCAAACGATAACAGCCGCAAATTCAAACAGAATCAAAAGATTATTTGCATACAGCCCTAAATTGTAGAGTTCTCAAGACCTTTTGTTTTTGGTGAAGATCGGTTGAGGGAAAGGAGTAGTTTACCTGTAACGTTTTATGTTTTAACAAGGGTATTTCCTATGGCAAACGATAACAGCCGCAAATTCAAACAGAATCAAAAGATTATTTGCATACAGCCATAAATTGTAGAGTTCTCAAGACCTTTTGTTTTTGGTGAAGATCGGTTGAGGGAAAGGGGTAGTTTACCTGCAACGTTTTTTTAACAAGGGTATTTTCTATGGCAAACGATAACAGCCGCAAATTCAAACAGAATCAAATAATGTTTTGCATACGTCCCTGCATTGTAGAGGTCTCAATGACTTTCGATTTTGGTGAAGATCGGTTAAGGGGAAGGGGTAGTTTACCTGCAACCTTTTACGTTTTAACAAGAGTAAAGTACTTGAAAATTTATTTAAACTTTTTGAAACAATGGTAATTGTTAAAAATAAAATAATTTTGTTGCCAGGCAATAAAATTATAATTTTTTCATTTTAATGTAATATAATATTTTTCATTTAATACAGCAATAAAAAGGCAGGTAAGACACAGCCTGGCTGTTTGGCTGAAAATGATTTTAAATATAAATCTTAGAATATGGAAGTCATGTATGGTTCTCCATACCGATATTTTAGTAAAGTGATAGTGCTGTGAAAGAAGAGATGAACAATCAAGACAACTGGAATAGGGTAGTTTACCAGCAACGTTTTATGTTTTATCAAGCGTGTTTTCTATGGCAAACTATAACAGCCGCAATTTCAAACAGAATCAAATAATTGTTTGCATACAGGCCTAAATTGTAGAGTACCCAAGACCTGACGTTTTTGGTGAAGATCGGTTAAGGGGAAGGGGTAGTTTACTAGCAACGATTTTTTATCAAGGGTAATTTTTTTCTATAGTAAACGATAACAGCCGCAAATTCAAACAGAATCAAATGATGTTTTGCATACAGCCCTGTATTATAGAGTTCTCAATACCTATTGGTGCTGGTGAAGATCGGTTAAGGGAAAGGGGTAGTTCACCAGCAACATTTTATGTTTTAACAAGGGTAATTTTTTATATGACGAACGATAACTGCCGTAAATTCAAACAGAATCAACTAGGTTTTTGCATACCTTTTTGAACTAAAGAGAACTCAAGGTCTGTTGATTTTGTTGAAGATCAGTTAAGGGAAGGGGTAGTTTATCAGCAACGTTTTATGTTTTAAAAAGGGTAATTTTTATTATGACGAACGATAACTGCCGAAAATTCAATGAGAATCAAATAATTTTTTGCACCCTTTCCTCAGTTGCAGAGAGCTCAAGGTCTATTGATTTTGGTGAAGATCGGTTAAGGGAAAGGGGTAGTTTACCAGCAACATTTTATGTTGTAACAAGAGAAATGTTTCCATGACTAACGATAACTGCCGCACATTCAAACAGAATCAAATATATTTTTGCATGCTTCCCTGAATTGTAGAGGACGGAAGGTCTGTTGATTTTGGAGAAGATCGGTTAAGAGAAAGGTAGTTTACCTGAAACATTTTATGATTTAACAAGAGTAAAGTACTTAATTTTTATAAATAAATTATCCTGATAAGAAGCTCATAGTAATCCACTGTAGAAACGTAGATGAAATATATATAAATGAAGAATTTAGGTGAACGGGGTGGGGGTAATTTTCTATTATTAAAAATTATAGTTGAAGGTGTAGTGGAGAATTTTTTATATGTGTACTACGTTATCGGCAACAAAGAAGTATTTTTTTGTTAAAATTGCTTCCCGGGCTCTTTAGCCGTAGTCCAATGTTTTCTGCAAAACCAGACTTTTCGGCAGTGCCATCGACTGCCATCATCGGTGAAAATCGAGTGCGAAAACGTGAGGTGGTATACGTTAGTGACCACAGTACTGTGGTTAATGCTGAAGCAATAAGTAGAAAGACGTAGTTTCTATGGAAATATTTCATTTCGAATATGATTTTAAATATAAATCTTAGAACATGGAAGTCATGTATGGTTCTCCATACCGATATTTTTTCATGTTTTGAGTGTAGTAGAATCAGAATCTGCAATAATCTCGAACACGATTTTTTTTGCCATCACCATACTTCCATTCCTTAAGGAATATGGAAGTAAAAATCTACAGACACACAGACACACACACAGACACTTTTCGAAAAACGACTTTTTTCATGTTTTGAGTGTAGTACAATCAGAATCTGCAATAATCTCGAACACGATTTTTTTTGCCATCACCATACTTCCATTCCTTAAGGAATATGGAAGTAATGAACAGTCACCACACTTTATAACACCTCGTAAAGAAAGAAAGAGGAGGTCAACAAAATCTAATATTGATGATTTTGATAAATGTGTGATAAGACGAAGAATTTACAATTTTACGACAACACAAAAAACATATCCTACGCTACGAAAACTTCATCAACTTCTGAAGTCTGGTGTGAACTTTCAAGGTAGCTTATCATGTTTAAGGAAAGTTATTATAAACTTAGGGTTTAAGTGGAAGAAGATTAGAAATAATAGAAGTGTGTTAAATGAACGTCAAGAGATAAGGGCAAAAAGAATTGAATACCTTAGGAAAATAAAACAATTCAGGACAGAAAACCGGCCAATGTTTACACAGATGAGACGTATATACACACGTCTCATGCAGTAAAAAAGTCGTGGTACGACGAAAGTGGTGAAGGCGCGAGTGTACCGTTAAATAAAGGAGACAGATTCATAATAGTTCACGCGGGTACAGATCAAGGGTTCATCGATGGTGCCTTATTGGTTTTTAAATCGGGAAAGAAAACAGGTGATTATCATGGGGATATGAATAGTACAAATTTCGAGAAATGGTTAGTTGAAAAGCTAATTCCGGGATTACCAAAAAACTCAGTGTTAGTATTAGATAATGCACCATACCACAATTACCAATCTGAAAAATGTCCCACATCAAATTCTTCAAAAAGTGAGTTAATGCAGTGGTTATCTAATAAAAAAATTCCTTTTACACCTAATATGTTTAAACCAGAGCTACATAAGTTAGTAAAAATGAATAAACCGTTAGAAAAACCCTATAAAATAGATCCAACTTAAACACTCTGTTGCAAAAAACAACACTTTTGATAATAAAAACATAATAGATTTAACTAGGCAAGCATGCCAATCAATTGAAAAACAACAATGGGCATCAGTGTGTGAACATGTAATTAAACTTGAAGACGAATATTTGGAAAGAGAAGGAGTAACAGAAGAAATGCAAGATAGGCTTGTAATTAACTTAGACGAAGATAATGATGACGATGGCGACGACGACGACGATGACCTATCAAGCGCTGAATCTTCTTCAGACGATGGCAGCTATATCTCCGGTGTTGAAGCAATTTTGGACAGAGAAACATCGCCGGACTTGGAGAATGATACTGAATTCCCAGTTCATTCTGACTTCGTATATACTTCTTTATAAGTCGGTAAGTTACTTACATTCATTACTTACATATTAATTTTAAAATTTGTATTAATAATTGTATTAAATGCAAGAAAAATTAATGGGGTCGATTTTATGTGATATTTTATATAAAGTATGCACATTTTTATGCGTGGGTACCCACTTTTTTCGTTTAGGTCCTATTTTAGCAGCACTTGCATAAAGCATATTTATGGTCATTTTAGATTTAGATTTCTGTATTTCTTCTATTAGTATTCCACTTGCTTGCTTTACGCTAGTAATTATTTATTAATTACATTATGTAACAAATAACATTGTTATGGTATTACAAATACATATTTCACACAATTTCGAGTAATACTGAGTAAAATTATAAATAGTAGTTAGTTGAATGAAATCTGGAAATGTCAATGTGTAAAACCTGAGTTGTAATAATTAAATAGTTAAGGGCACCCATATGTACATACAAAATGGTAGTGGCTACCACCAAACGGAAAAAAACTGTTTTTTTCTTCTGCTTACTATCTTCAACTGTGTCGAGTCCACAGAGTACGAATATATATGGTCGAGTTTTTGTATAGTTCCCTATCGCTTACAGGATTAAGATCGATTCGCCCGTAAGAATTTTGCAAAAATGTTATTTATTGCTGTTGTAAACAGATTTTATCAACATATCCTTCAAAGAACTTTTAACTGAGTGTTAATTTGAAATAACAGAAGCTATAAATCATTGGAAGGCGACGTTTTTTCTGTTTTGCATTCCTGACTGACTATGTTTAAACGTATTTATCACAAGAAGTTTCTCATATTAAACTAGAAGAATGCTTGAGATTATACTTAATAGTTTCCAGGCTTTTTCTGTAACACAAGTTGTACGTAGGGTAGATAGATATACTAAAACATAGTTAATTACTTTCAGTGCCATCGTGATATCTATAATACAATCAGTATGATGTTGGTAGCCTTTGAGTAATGTTGTTAGTATTTTAGTGTTGGTTCTACTGTAAGTGTATCTGCTGAGGTTAATTTGGTTGGTGATACGGTTGTAGGGAGCGGTAATCTCGTATTCTTTGATTTGTGTCTTTGGAGCTAATGTTAGTTAGATTTCTGTCATCGCAGATTTGTATCCAAGGCACTTGATAAATGGCCACTCGAAATTGGAAAGTTTTATCAATTCAGAGTCACGTTGTGTCAGGCTATGTCGGAAATAAAAGCGCAACTTTCCCACTGCAGGTAGGACAGAGGCTAAATTCAACTAATCCTAATTTCAGAATCCAGTAACAAACAAGTGAATTATTTGGAGTGAAAGCAGGGGTGGCTCTAAAACTTTAAATATTTTTGTGTTTTAAGAAATTAATTTAAATTTGGTACACAATGTGTGTAGTCTGTGTGTTTTTGTGTGTTATGTAAATAAAATAATACCATATATTACATATTTGCATATACATATATGGATTTACATGCATAAACAAATTAATACATATAAATACACATACGTGTATATCAAATTCTATTTTTAATATAAGTATGAATTTCAATTTAAAATAATTTTACATGCACTGGAATCACTATTGTTTGTGGTGATATATATATACAAAATCTCATACTCTTACACCCCAGTATGGTAACAGGGATGTATTTAAAAATTTTTGTTGTTTTATTTATGTATGTTAATGTAAATTTTGTTAGACCAGTTTGTTCACTACCATCAGAGGTACCTATATTTTTTTGTTTCATAAATTTAAATTTTTAATAAAATTATAACGTACAATATAAACTTAATAAAATTTAAATGTATAAATAATAGATTGATAGTTTAATAAAACATAAATAAATAAATACTTGGGTGGTAAGTAACAGTCTAAAAATATTTGTAGGCCTATAATCATATAAATATTTGCAAGAAAAGTCATATAAGTGATATTATAATCTTGTGAGCTCTCATATGTTCTCTAAATTACTGTTTAAAAAAATAGTAAAATCTCTAAAAATAGAAGGCCTAATTTACCAAATTAAAATTCTACATATATTTTATTGTTGTAGGCTTGATTATGAGATAAAATAAATCTCAAAACATTGTGCATGAACTGTGTTTTATTTAAGCATGAAACTTAGTATCCATAAGAGTAGTACTATAATTAGTATAGTTAAGAAATATTGTTAATTATGTGAATAGAGTTTTTCTGCAAGTATAATATTTGAAGTGTTATTAGTATATATAAAAACCTGATGGACATTTCAGCAATATAACAAGAGTTACAGAAAAAGAAATTGTTTTGTGTGTGTGTAACTTATGTATATATTTCTTAATGACCATTCTTGTTTTATTATAATTATTAATAATAAACACAATTTATTTCTAAGTTCATTAATTATTTTAGTATATTTGTAAAGACTAGTGGTCGCCCAGTGGTCGAAATTTGACTGTAATTCATTAAATTTTTAAGTTTGAACGTTATTGAGGTTCTTTTGTCAAAGAGTATACCTCTATAATCATTGCATATAATTTTTTTGAATTTTGTTCTATTACGTCAGCTGCGAGCGTGTACAAATACGTCATTAGCGTGTGTTGTTTGCCTTAATTCCCTGCAATACCTATGAAATTTAAAATTTAATGTTAGTAACAGTTGAAAAAAAAACACAATTACAACTTGTATTCGTATTTATTTTTTGATATAATTCATTGTCAGTTTTAATTTTTTCATGTTATTATTGAATCAAATAAACGCTAATAAAAATGAGACTTGACATTCATAGAAGTATAAGATACATTGTTTTCAATTCCAGTGGATTACATTTCATTTTTGGTAAGGTACAAAATTCGAAAACAGTTTGAAGATTATCTGCTACAAAGCTTATATAATTTTTTAATTTTTTTTTCTATGCATTAATTTTCGAGTTATTTGAAAAATATGAAAGATAGGAAAAATGAGGTTTAGCTTGGCTAAGCCATATTTAAAAAGCAATAACGCGTTTTTTGACATTTCCTTGGGTTTTTTTTATTGCCATACTGACCAGGTTTCGCCAAGGCTACACAGTTATTTTGCCTATCTTTTTCGAATTATATAAAATTTAAATAAAAAATTAATACAAAATAAAAAATGAAATAAAAAATGAAATAAAAAATACGTGTCTCGTATTTTTTCATATATTTTTCATTAAATCAAAAAAACCGGGCGGTTAAAAAAATAAATGTTGTCCATTGAACTTGAAAATAGTTTGAAAGTGAATTTAATGATTCAGAACTTATGTGTAAACGATGTTTTTTGTAAAAACTCTTTCATCATTTGCTAAATGCCCTTGGCCATTATATTCGGAAATATAAAATCTCAAACCATCGAATGATCGAACTCTGCTTGCTGCGACGTACAATTGACCATGTGTAAAAACTGGCTGCCTCAATAAAATTCCAATTTTTTCGAATGTTTGTCCTTGAGACTTATTTATTGTCATCGCAAATGCAGGTATAGTTGGAAATTGAGTTCTTTGAAAGTTAAATTGTAAAACAGTACCGGAATATGTTAAATTTATACGTGGAATCAAAATTCTCTTATTGTGTGCGGTTCCAGTTAAAACTTCGCAATCAATAGCATTACGATGCATACACTTGATGCGCATTCTTGTTCCATTGACTAATGCTTCCTTTGTATTTAAGTTTCTGATCAGTAAAACGATGCAATTAACTTTCAATACTAACTTATGTGGTGGCAAACCACTAACAGTCAAAGAATTCAAAAACTCTACTGGATAGTTATTGATTTCATTGTCATCATCACAAATTATTTTATCGTAGCTATGATATGTTTTCTGTTCACCTGGTATTCGATTAAGTATATCAGTATTAATAAAAGTACAATCATCATTTTTAGGTGCTAAAATAACTGACTTCAATATGTTATCTGAGAGTATGTTTTCGGAAATATTTCCATACACCTCATTAATAATAATTATTTTCATCTCCTATTAATTGCTGAGGTATTTCAATAATATTTTCACCAAACTGAGGGAATTGTGGGGCTTCATCATTACCAATTTTTTTCAAGAATTCGACAAATTCTATTTCACTTGGTAAGGCTCTCATATTTTGAGTAAACGTTACTTTATGAAAATAAACAAATTTATGCCAACTCGTGACACAATTTTCAATTAAAGTTGCACGTGATCCATGTGGGACAACTGGTAAGATTTGCCGAAAATCACTGCACAGAAGTATCGTTTTCCCTCCAAATGGTTTATGTTTATCATTTTCATCGCATAGATCCTGCAATAATCTATCTATGATTTTCAACACTTGCAGTGGGCACATAGAAATTTCATCAATAATTATCAATGATGATGAATTTATGTAACGTCCATAGCTACTATTTGCGGTAATATTCGCTACAGAATTTTCCAAAATGGGTATAGGCAATTTAAACACATTGTGTAAAGTTCTACCTCCAAGTAATAGAGTTGAAGCTATGCCACTGAATGCTGTTGCAATGCAACTAAGATTAAGCGAATTTAATTTGTGAATGATTGCTGTTTGTGTGAATGTTTTTCCACAACCTGCATGAGCGGTTAAACAAAAAACATTAGATCCAGTATCATGATGCAAAACTTCACGAATCACACGATCAATTAGATTACGCTGTTCAATATTTGCAGTTTCATAATGCTCAGAAAACAGAAACTCTTGTTCTATTGGATCAATAGCATTTGCTTCGTCTGTTCTCTGCAAATATGTGGGAACTGGTAAACCAAGTTCTTGACATGACAAATTATGAACATTCAAAATATCTTCAATTTCTAATAGAGCTGTATTAAAGGATACTTCTTCGTTGTAATCTCTCAAAAAATCTTCACTAAGGTATACTTTAAATTCATTCCATAACGCCAATGCATTGGCTGGCACATTTAATGCACAAATGTAACCAAATAAATTTGGCATTTGTTTTGGTGAATGTAATTCTTTTGCTTCATTTAAACATTCACGCCATTCATTATCATTTGAAGCAATGCCGCGAGCATGGCACGCTTCAACAAAAGAAGTGTGTATAATTCCATTGTATGTTCTAACATCCTCAAATGATTTTGGACCACAGACATATAATAAAAGCAATCGTAAATGGAAAAGTTCGATGTCTTTTGGTCATACTACATACTCGTATATGCGTGTAATGATTTTATCACCTCCACACCTTCTCTTCTTCCATTTTTTTCGGGAATCTTCCCACACATAATGCAAAGGAATTTCAATATACTTATATTCATGCGCTGATGGATCTGATCGATTCAATTCAAAAAATGCTAATAATTTTGTTTGTCTTGCATTTTCAATTGCTTGACGTTCTTGCCCTTCTCGAAAGTAAACATTCTGTCTACGCGGTAAATGAATGTCAAGTCTAACGATGGCATGTGATTGAAAATGCATTGGTAATTCATAGATGCGCCATACAGCTTCAGTTGATCCGACATAACGACCATTTAAAAAATTTTTAAATTCATCAATTTGTATTTCTTGACCTGGTTCATTTCTCTCTGAACCTAATTCAACAGATGCACTGTCATAGCCTTTATACACGTATTTATAAATGTATTTAACACTTTTAACTGTAGTGCATACTTCAACATTTATATGGCAATTAAATTTGGCAAGTAAATACGGATTGTATGGTACAACATAACGATTGTCGAGGCAACTACCGCGAACTTCAGCATTAATACCATTATCACGCATTCTGTATAATGGATATCCATTTAATGATTCACATGTAAATTCATTAAATCGTTTTGGATAATCTTTTGTGCATTTTCTATCTCTCATACATACAGAATTTGGATTAAG
Source organism: Magicicada septendecula (assembly GCA_034769895.1). NCBI lineage: Eukaryota > Metazoa > Arthropoda > Insecta > Hemiptera > Cicadidae > Magicicada > Magicicada septendecula. The sequence continues at coordinate 432,774,984 of CM068368.1, read as the reverse complement.
TACACCGCATGGACTATGCATCATGTGTTTTACAACATATTCATGTAATGTAGGATGTGTTTGAATGTTAGGAATCTCCGCAGCTACAACTTTATCAATATCGGTAGCGTTAACAATTTTATCTTGTTCATTTAAAGAGAGTAAAATGTGAGCATGAGGCAATCCTCTCTTTTGAAACTCAATTGTATAAATGAGTGCTTCAACTTTACCGAAGATTTTTTTTAGTGTTAGGCCCTCAATTAATGCTTTCAGTTTGGACTTGAATACACGCACAACAATATCAGGTCGAAATTAGCTGACTCACCTACACCAATATTGCTAACTATTTCAGGCCAACTTGGATTGCAAGTCATTGTAATAAACAAAGAAGGCTTTCCGAAATGTTGTACAATTGACATTGCATCTAAATAATTCTGATACATATTTCTTGGAGATCCATTGAATGAAGATGGTAAAATTACTCTACGGCCAACATTATTGGCATTGGGGTTCAATTCTAAATAATCTGTTAAATTGTTGTAAACTTCAGACCTAAGACTTGTTTGATTTTGTCGAATGAAATGTAACCTTGTGCCCTCTATTCTCACATACATATCAACTATCCACTGCAGAAATAATTTTTGTGAATGGTACAACATGCTAAAATCTTCTCTAATTGCAAGTCAATAGGCTGCATACTGAAGCATGGTTAATTTATTTCTGGGCGCTCTTGAATTAGATGTAGTTGGTACATTATGAGAAATATTGATATGCCACCCAGTATCACCATTTGGAAAAAGTAATGGATACGCTAAAGGGTCCAATGATGAATCCAAAACAGAGATATTTTTAATGGTACCATTAACTTTTGAAAACGAAACCATATTTCGTTCAAAGGGTGGCTCACCATCAACTGTACTAAATATTACTGCTACATCAGTTTGAACTGCATCATTATAACGGCGTAGATCTAAATCACGATTTACTTTAATGAGCATACAAATTTCTTTATTTTGATTTTCAACTCTCTGACAATGATCTTTCATTGCAATGAATGACCGAACAAAAGGATTAATGCGTTCCAATTCAAGAGAGATTTCGCGCATTATATTGTTATTACATGTTTGATTATAGTGTTCACGTAATCTATAATTGACAGCAGTGTCAACATCATAAAAATATAATTGCGCATAACATGGTGAGCGACCATATCCAGCAGTCATTGGACCTGATCTGTGATAAAAAACATCATGTATTTTAAAATGATACACTCCACGCGTAACTGTATCCGAAATTTTAGCTTCTGAGCTAACCATAGCAAATGATGAATTGTATTTACGAATGTTTTCAAAATAATTTTTTGACTTTCTTTTTATTGAAGGTTCATTTGAAGTAAGTCCATCATACAATGATTTAAAGTATTCATTTTGACTTAAGGCCGGTAATATTGCTTTACCCTTATGACAACATGAAGCGAATGCACTCCTTTCACCTAAAGTGACCTCAGATTCGAAATATTTTGCATTGCAAAACCTGCATTGTAAATCCATTAATCCACAATCAAAAGTATTAAAATTTCTTGGAATGACATTCAGTGCGCATTTAAATGTATCTCTCAAAATAATTTCATCATTTTGTATACTATTTACACTATTTAAATTTGCATTTGGTCTATTATCATTGTGACTTTCACGCGAATATATATTCCTTCTTCTTTGTCTCTCACTCTGACTTGTCAATGTTATACTATTTACACTATTTAAATTTGCATTTGGTCTATTATCATTTTGACTTTCACGCGAATATATATTCCTTCTTCTGTGTCTCTCACTCCGACCCGTCAATGTTCTATGTCGAGGCATAATGGAAGTAGGTGCGAATATCTGAATGTAAAAAAAAACATGAAATGAAATTACTAAAACTAAGATTAGACAGGGTTTAATTTAAAAATAATAAAATGTACTCACTTTTTTGAAACCACCAATAATAATTAGGCGAGAGTGTCAATTCAAATTGCTGCTACAAAATTTTCCTTTTGCAACAGGTGTATATTAAGCAAGCTGTATTTCACTTTCAACTGCACATTAATATATAAAACGCAGATATCTAATATACAAAATATAAAATAAACGCTTTTTTGCCTTGACATACACTCCACAGACTATTGAAAAAGGAACATTTGAAATCACACAAAATTCACAGCTCATTCAGTCAGTCTGTCAGTATTAAGCAAGCTGTATTTCACTTTCAACTGCACATTAATATATAAAACACAGATATCTAATATACAAAATATAAAATAAACGCTTTTTTGCCTTGACATACACTCCACAGACTATTGTTGCCTGGCAACAAAATTATTTTATTTTTAACAATTACCATTGTTTGAAAAAGTTTAAATGAATTTTCAAGTGCAAATGAATGTTTTATTTTATTTAATTTAATGTATTTGTAACACATATTATATATAAATTTTAGCTTTCTGCACTCCTTCTCCATATAAACTTTAACTATGCCAAATCTCACACTCCTCCGTGCGCGCAATATGCTTAAAAAGGGGTACAAAGTTTTCTCTTCACGTATTAATATATAGATAACAGTTATAAATACTGTTGAAACATTGTACAACATATTTAAACAAAAAATATATTCTAATGTAAAATAATAAATATTATTATTATTACATTAACTTCTTATACACATGTCCATAAACACACCCATGTCTTCTTCTGTTTCTTTCATCACATTTAAGCTTAGGCTGTTTTAACTTTGACCATGTTATTGGAGTTGATCTTTCCATCTTTTCTTGGCTGCCCAAAGGGTCTTCATCCCTTTCACTAATATTCAGTAACTTTTTATGAATACAAGTAAAATCCATTCTTTCTAGACAGTTTGCTTATTTTGACCTTAATTCCATTATTTGTTCATTTATGGTTTGCATTTCTAATGCCGTACTTATATCAGTATTTCTTATCTCATCCATTCTTGTATATCCTGGTGTACCTCTTAGAAACATCATATCCGCTATTTATATGTCTTTCTTCTTCTTCAGGCTGTGGACCTTATGAACTGTTGCACACTCCTTGGTCCGGCCATCTTCTATTGAGTGTGGCAGTAAGCAAAATCTCCCTAGACCATGTTACAAGTGCTGTGCAGGGAAAGGTCAGTGATAGGGCTGCCGTCTCACTGTTTCCGACCTCACAGGATTTGTGTAAGGTTCGCTCCCCTAGATGAGTTGATCTACACCGACCTCTGGAGTCCCATCCACCCCTCAACCCTCAAATGATGATTAAATAATTAGTGAGGATAGGTAGGGACCTTAGGTAGATAAATGGGTCGTTGTGGGACACACTTCATCTGGCTCCTCTGTTGAGACTTGTCTGGCAAGGGAGGCCCTACCAGTAGCTACGCTACCACCGACATAGCTCTCAACCTCATCAGAGCTTGCAGACGTCCTCGTCAACACAGACAACGGTAAGGCGTCCCCTGAGGAGGGTCTTTTTTTGTTTACATTAAAGGCCATACATCACTTCCATATAATTAGTCATGAGATGGCCATGATTTTATAGAATTTCATTATTGTATTAATCCCTAACTTATTTTTAAAGTTGTAGCCTACATATGCCATTAATATAGTTGAATTTTTTTATCTTACTACCCACATCAACATTGGTGCACACCAAGTGGTGCAAAAAAAAAACTAATGGTTACCTCACCATTTCAAGAAAAGTTCATTTTTGTGAATCCATTCTCTTATCTTTTGGTAGTTCAAAACATTTTTCAGTAGATTCTAACCTACACCAAATTGGAGCCCTGTTTACTGACCAGATATATTTCTCTACAGGTGATCTTTGTATCTAAAGAATGAATAAAATTCAGTTTTAATAGTGTAACTTCTTAAGGATGGAAAAGAATCAGCCTTAATTTTGTATATGCCTATTTATATATGAGCATAGTTAATTTATAGAAAGTAACAATAGTGAGTAATGTACCCTTTAATTTTTTTCAAATGTTAAGCTTGATATCTCTGTTGGGGGACCAGAGGAAAATATGAAAACTGCACACATTAAAGGTATGTATAGTAGGAAACTTCAGTAAAAAAAAAGAAACACAATTTTGAGATTCAACTCAAAAATTGAGAGCAGAGAAAAATTGTTGGAAAATGGTTGTTTTCTGGGTAGGGAATCATTGAGAGTAAGCAGTAATTCAGTCATTTAGTCTTCTTAAACTAAGATAACTACATTTCTTGAAAATTAAGAAATAGTTTTGTCTATAATAGGAAATGCTGTAATGAAATGCAGTATCTTGATTTGAAAAACATGGACTGAAACAGTAATCAGGTGTATCTGAAATAAACAGTTTCCCTATTTTATCATTGAATCATTAATTAATATACTAACAACCATAGATTGTATACTCAGAATAGTTTAATATTCATTTAACGGCTGTAATGATATTCCTCAGAAAGTTTTGGTGAGATGTTAAATGAGTGTCTATTTACGGTACCGGTAGTTAATTCAAAGGGATTCAATTTCCGTAAAAGATTTTTTATTGGAAGCCAGACCTGGTCCTTTTCTTTTTTCTGAAACAAAGTTCTTGGCCCAGGTGGATGATAAAACACATGATATCTTTGTTTTTATCATTTATACCATTAGCTTCAGCGAGCCACCATTGCCCATCATAAACACAATCAATAGTGTCTTTATTTTGTAGTGTTGGACAACCTGATGTTGAAGACATATAATAACATTTTTATGTACTACTGATTCTGGTATGAAACAATGAGAGGACGTAGTGCCTTTATTTTTCTGGCAACTGTGTTATCTTTCCTCTAAGAGATAACCGAGATCTAGGATTTCTTAAGTTTTCACAAAAGTATAAGCAATTCTCTTAATATTGTCTTTGCAGAATGTAAACATTTCCTTAGGTGTAAAGATTTGTTTCCCAAAAGGTTGCAGTAGACTAGCCATTGTCACAGCTTGCTAAATACTACCCCCATGCCATCACAGGCATTTTCCCCAGGGCAAGAAGGAAAGAAATGCCATTTAGTGTCAAGTCCAAAATCTTTTTTATGAAATTGCATGTAAATAAAATTATAAAATTCTTTTTATTTTTGTAGTGACTTGGATTCCCATTTGAAAAGTAGATTATTATTATTTTATTATTATTTTTGTTACAGAAGAATGGTGTTCTTTAATGTGATTAGTTAGTTAGTTATTTAGTTAGTTGTGGTTAGTTAGTTGAAGTTGAAATACATGGGTTGGGTATTGCAAGTTGTATTATGTTCCAAATCATTGCTTATGATACAAAAGCTAAGGTTCTTTACTTTATCAATGTCTTTGTAATTAAAGAACAAACGAGTGAATTGTAGTCTGCCTATTAACCCAGTGATGGCCTTATGTTTCATCCTTTACCGTACCATAAAGAAATAATTTTTGAGAAGTCAGCCAAGACAATGCATCTGTCGTTTGATAAGTTTTCTTTTTTGTTTTTTAAAAATGTAGCTTGAGATTTTGCAATAAAATGATAAATCTTAAGCTTCTCAAGGTAATTAGTAATCAGTCAATATTTCAAAACTTTCTTCACATGTTTTTACATCTGTCACCATTTCAGTTCTGTCTCTTGTGTTTTCCACTATTTGTATTGTATATTGTCTGGCATTGAGTCCCCTTCTTCAGACTCTTCAAACCTGTCAATTAAGGCATGTTTGACTGGACATTCTTGACACTGTCCCATCATACAATCATAATTATCTGCTTTGCACACAGGAATCACCAAAAATCTTTATAATGAACTTTAAGATTGGCAGATTCATCTTTATATTCTGGTGGAGCAAACAGATACAGACATAATGAGTACCAGATGCCCTGGCAACAACTATTTTGAACATTTTAGTTTTGATTCTCAGAACTTCTATCATCCAATTTTATTGTCAGGATTCTTTGTTTGTTTTGAACTCATTGAAAACCTCGTTTAAATCACATAGCACTAACTATTTTTGTCTTTGAACTTTAACACGATTTTCCGTGAAAGAAACCACAATCTTTTTCCTCAGGCATCAAACAGTTATATTTATTCTTCGTATTGTTTAAATTAGCAGCCATCCTTACTATTTCTTTTAGTAATATTCATAAAAGAAATAGTTATATTTATCTTCTTCATAAATCTTTTTTAATTTTTTGTATAGTGTCTTCATTTACCACTTATGCAACTCTCCTTTTTTGTAATTCAGGTAAAATTTAGGTACCTTCTTCTTTTAATAAGTCTCTTGTTAATGTAACTAAATGTTCTGACACTTTAAATTCATTACTTCCTTTTTCTTGGCTCCAAGATCTAGGGAGTAAACTGATAATTGTAATTTTATCCTCTTTGTTGGAGACATCATGTTTAGTTTTCAGTTTTTTCATGAGATCAGCATATTCTCTTCGTAAATTGTGAGGATTTTCATCTGAATTTACAACAGGAATTTGTTTTTTAAATGAAACTTCCAAAGTTTTTTTGATGGCTTCAGAATTTTAAAATTTTGTTTTTAAGGCTCTAGATCTTTTCTGTGCACTTAATTTTCTAATTTTGCATGCAGGGGATAAACCTAAAATAGCACACGCAGAATCAACCTTTCTATAGTTTCTGTTGAATCACAAAATCAACATCTGAACTTTTCTCATAAGGTTTTTTGTTTACAGCAAAAAATTTAGATTAGTGTGTTGGGCTCAGTGATTTTGCTTGTATAAAATAGACTTCAGGAACATTCTTCTTCTTAAAGTAATGATAAAAAATTATTTCTTTTAAGCTTTTTTATCCTTCTGGGGGTTTGGGGACTTTTTTATCCTAGCAAGACTGTCCATTAAAAAGATGGAAATTTATTCAGATATCTTATTTCATGGGCACTGGACATTAGAAGGAACCTCAACATTAATCTATTATGAAAACAACACTTTGTCTTCTTCGGTGTAATCACTAATTGATTTAATCACTTTAGGACAAACTGCATACACAGTTTTATGGCAAACTTCATTATGTGGGACGTATCAAAATAAGCTTGGAGGCGACTGCGGTATTGCCATGTCGCTTCACTCCCTCCCCCCTCCCGCCAGTGCCTACGCATACCAAGTGTAACGTGTGACAACGCTGTTGAGCGAGGGGCGGGGAAGAGCTGCTACTATTGCGTAACCTCGAACCTTATAATGCTATGTCCCGTACTATAGTAAAACTAAATGTAGAACATTGACACACCATGTTTATAAAAGAGTTTCATAGCTTAACAGACGAAAAGTATAGATCAGACGGAGAGTAAAGGATGGTGGAGAGGGAAGTCAGCAGACAATGCAGTGTGAACATAGACAAGCTAAGATTGAGTGTACGGTGAGCTAAGATTGAGTGTACGGTGAAGTCTGTAGTTGAATGCAAGCTAAGTCTGTACTTGAGAAAGTCTGTCTAATCCTCTTCACACATGCACAGAGTTGTCTCCTTGGCACCATAATTAAATCAACCGTTTTTTTAAAATTCACTTATCCCAATTAATTACTACCTGATTTATTTAAATTTATCATTGGTCATTAAGAAACATTTGATAGAAACAGCTATTCTCATTGTAATTTTTTATATATTGTGACGGCAGCGGTATGCGAACATCTGCTCTCCAGTACCAGCGGTGGACACAGCGAGCCAATCAAACAACGTGCTCGGAGCGAGCCAACCAGCGACCCCGGTTAGTGCATAAAACCCGGGCCGGCAGAAAATTTTGCGCACACTTCATCGCCACGCCATCGAACGCACTTCATCTCCTCTCCTCTCTCGGACGACATCGGGGCGGAGTCAGCCGGAAGGAACAGCCGAAGAATAGAACCACCGCCGTTCTTGCGTCTTCGCACTCCCGTTCCGCGCCAGCGATGGATTTCGCTGGGCCGGCATCCGACTCTACAACCGGTGCCGAAAGAAGAGGAGGACTGCAGTACGCCACGATCAGCGGAGGCAGCCGCCGAACACCTCAGCGCGGCACGACCAACATCACAGTTCTCGCCACTCGGTCCTTTTTAGGGCCACCAAAATAACTAGAGTGTACGATTGGCGCCATTTGTCATGCGGCAAGCCTTTTGTCCGGTGACAAGTGGCGCCCAACGTGGGGCGGCGATCATCTTGCGGATGCAAGATCCAGCCACGCCAGCGAGCTACCAGCCGGCACACCAATCAACATGGCGCCCAACAGACACCTCCACAACATCTGGAGAAGAGCAGTAGGCTGGCTACCGGAGAGCATTCAAGACCCGGTGGAGTTGTGACGGCAGCGGTATGCGAACATCTGCTCTCCAGTACCAGCGGTGGACACAGCGAGCCAATCAAACAACGTGCTCGGAGCGAGCCAACCAGCGACCCCGGTTAGTGCATAAAACCCGGGCCGGCAGAAAATTTTGCGCACACTTCATCGCCACGCCATCGAACGCACTTCATCTCCTCTCCTCTCTCGGACGACATCGGGGCGGAGTCAGCCGGAAGGAACAGCCGAAGAATAGAACCACCGCCGTTCTTGCGTCTTCGCACTCCCGTTCCGCGCCAGCGATGGATTTCGCTGGGCCGGCATCCGACTCTACAACCGGTGCCGAAAGAAGAGGAGGACTGCAGTATGCCACGATCAGCGGAGGCAGCCGCCGAACACCTCAGCGCGGCACGACCAACATCACAGTTCTCGCCACTCGGTCCTTTTTAGGGCCACCAAAATAACTAGAGTGTACGATTGGCGCCATTTGTCATGCGGCAAGCCTTTTGTCCGGTGACAATATATAAAAATGTAGTATATTGTATTGTGCACTTATCAGAATCTACACTTAAGATTTGCTCACATTTCCACACTTTTATAGATTTCATTTACTATTTTATATTCAGAAATGATATAATTTAGTCTTTCTTTTAAGTAAAAATACTGCTATTCTCACCAATAACCATAAATGGTAAACAACTGTTATCGATAGCTGTTTCAAACCATGTTTTTCAAATCAAGTGTTTATAGCTAACTTCATATCTAAAATAGTTTGAGGTCTATAATATTATAGACAAAACTATTTCTTAATTTTCAAGAAATTTAGTTATCTTAGTTAAAAAGCCTAAGGGATTAAATTACTGCTTACCCCACTGATTCCCTATGCAGAAGACAAAACCATTTTCCAATTGTGCTTTAAGTTGAATCTCAAAATCAAAATTTGTACTTTAATGTGTGCAATTTTCAGATTTTCCTCTGAGCCCCTAATAGTTTATTATTATTATTTTAAAATTATTAAATTTTCAAGCTTAAAATTTGTAAACAATATTATTAAAAAATTCCAATTTTTAAGAGACTGTAATTTTTAAAGGATACATTATTCATCATTGATACTTTCTATAAATTAACTATACTCATATGTAAATAAGGATATACAAAATTAAGATTGAGATTCTTGTTTGCTAACTTTAAGTACAAAGATCACCTGTACAGAAGCATATTAGGTCAGTAAACAGGGCCCCAATTTGTAGGTTAGAATGTACCAACCAGTACTGAAAACAATGAAGTTTATTTGAAAGGCCTTGTAAGACAACCCAGTCCTGAGAAAAATATAGAATACTGTAAATGTCCGCAAATGGAAAGAAATAGTGTGTACCATAGAACAAATATCGGTATGGAGAACCATACATGACTTCCATATTCTAAGATTTATATTTAAAATCATTTTCAGCCAAACAGCCAGGGAAGGAATTTTAACAAAAAAATACTTCTTTCTTGCCAATAACGTAGTACACATATAAAAAATATTATCCCCTCCCCCTTCAACTATAATTTTGATTTATAGAAAATTACCCCCAGCCCGTTCAACTAGCCTCTTCATTTATAGATATTTCATCTACGTTTCTACAGTGGATTATTAAGATCTTATCAGGATACTTTATCAAAATTAAGTACTTTACTCATGTTACAACAAAAAATGTTTCAGGTAAACTGCCCTTTCCCCGTAACCGATCTTCACCAAAATCAACAGACATTGAGTTCTCTATAGCTCAGGGACATATGTAAAAAATTATTTGATTCTGTTTGAATTTACAGCAGTTATGGTTCGTCATATAAAAAATTACCCATGTTAAAACATAAAACATGAGATTTATAAAACATATCTAAGATTTATATTTAAAATCATTTTTGAAATAAAATATTTTCATAGAACCTACTAACGCTGGGGAAATCTGAGGAGCCAATCAGAGTTGGGCCTACCTGTCACTCTGCTGAATTTGGTGGAAAGCCCTGTCACTGTCGTCAAAGTATCAGCCTTGACAGGGTCCTCTTTTTCTGCAAAATGGGAGAGGAGGCTTGAGATGGAGTGAGTGACATGGTCCCCACCTCAATGAAGAACCCATTGTTTTATAAAAATATATTTAAATTTGAAAACTGAAAATTCTTTTCTTGTTGTAAATATTTATATTTTATAATCAAAATGACTTTATCAAAAAACAAACATTATTTTTTATAATAAGTACTTACATATGTTTCTTAATATGCTTACTTTTTCTTCAATGTTGATGATCATTTCCAAACATTCTGACAAAATTGTATCTACAGAACAGTTAACATTCCCCAGGTTTCCATTTCTGCTAATTTCTCATTACACCTTCCACTGACGTATTATTAACCATTTCATAAACTATCGTATAATCTTTTCAGATTTTGTGGTACAAAATCTGAAATTTTCAGACTGCCTGGCAACAAAATTATTTTATTTTCAACAATTACCATTGTTTGAAAAAGTTTAAATGAATTTTCAAGTACTTTACTCTTGTTAAAACGTAAAAGGTTGCAGGTAAACTACCCCTTCCCCTTAACTGATCTTCACCAAAATCTAAAGGCCTTGAGTCCTCTACAATTCACTGACGTATGCAAAACATTATTTGATTCTGTTTGAATTTGCGGCAGTTATCGTTTGCCATAGAAAATACGCTTGATAGAAAACGTTGCTGGTAAACTACCCCTTCCCCTCAACCGATCTTCACCAAAAACAATAGGTCTTGAATACTCTACAAATCAGGGCTGTATGCAGAAAATTATTTGATTCTGTTTGAATTTGCGGCTGTTATCGTTTGCCATAGAAAATACCCTTGTTAAAAAAACGTTGTAGGTAAACTACCCCTTTCCCTTAACCGATCTTCACCAAAAACAATAGGTCTTGAGAACTCTACAATTCAGGGCTGTATGCGAAACATTATTTGAATCTGTTTGAATTTGCGGCTATTATCGTTTGCCAAAAAAAAAAATTCCCTTGATAAAAAAAACCGTTGCAGGTAAACTACCCCTTTCCCTTAACCGATCTTCACCAAAAACAATAGGTCGCGAGTATTCTACAAATCAGGGCTGTATGCAAAAAATTATTTGATTCTGTTTGAATTTGCGGCAGTTATCGTTTGCCATAGAAAATACGCTTGATAAAAAACGTTGCAGGTAAACTACTCCTTCCCCTCAACCGATCTTCACCAAAAACAATAAGTCTTGAGTACTCTACAAATCAGGGCTGTATGCAAAACATTATTTGATTCTGTTTGAATTTGCGGCTGTTATCGTTTGCCATAGAAAATACCCTTGTTAAAAAAACGTTGTAGGTAAACTACCCCTTTCCCTTAACCGATCTTCACCAAAAACAACAGGTCTTGAGAACTCTACAATTTAGGTCTGTGTGCAAATAATCTTTAGATTCTGTTTGAATTTGCGGCTGTTATCGTTTGCCATAGGAAATACTCTTGTTAAAACATAAAACATTACAGGTAAACTACCCCTTTCCCTTAACCGATCTTCACTAAAAACAATAAGTCTTGAGAACTCTACAATTCAGGGCTGTATGCGAAACATTATTTGATTCTGTTTGAATTTGCGGCTGTTATCGTTTGCCAAAAAAAAAAATTTCCCTTGATAAAAAAAACCGTTGCAGGTAAACTACCCCTTTACCTCAACCGATCTTCACCAAAAACAATAGGTCGCGAGTCCTCTACAAAAAAGGGCTGTATGCAAAAAATTATTTGATTCTGTTTGAATTTGCGGCAGTTATCGTTTGCCATAGAAAAAAAATCTACAGACACAGACACACACACACACACACACACACACAGACACTTTTCGGAAAACGACTTTTTTTCATGTTTTGAGTGTAGTAGAATCAGAATCTGCAATAATCTCGAACACGATTTTTTTTGCCATCACCATACTTCCATTCCTTAAGGAATATGGAAGTAAAAATGGCTGCTGTCTGCAAACTGGATTCAATAAAAGTAAAAGAAAATATGTTTTGAACTACAAAAACATAGAGAATGGGATACACAAAAATGAGTTTTTTCTTAAATGGTCAAGCAGCCAAATATTTTTCTCCAAAGCACTTGGAATGGATTGGCCCTCAAATGATAGTGTATACCCTAACAAAATGATTTGTATTCCTTTAAATTCTTTAATTATCAATAACTGTTTCACACTTGTTTCGTACACTAGGCCTCTATGACTTTAGTTCTCGGTATTAAAATTGAGGTATTCTACTCTTTGGAAGTAGAATGCATCTCGTGAATGGCTCTTTGGAGGGAGCCTTCAGTCAACTACTGTCACCGGATCATCAGCGAATAAGGCACTTGGCAGTTGTTCTTTTTTATAGTGAGTAAGTGTAATGTTTTAACATTTTGTGCCCATTGCTATATGCCATAACATGCCGTCTATGTACAAATTGAAAAGTGTTGGGGACATATAACCTTATTTGCGTGCCCAGATTTGTCCATATACCGTACTTGTAGTTTCATTTCTGTCAGTGGTGTTTTCTAGAAGTTCTGAATCCTCTCTTTGTCTTGTGTTTGTCAGTTAATGTTTCCATAGTTCACAGGTGATATTTGTAGACTGATAAAGTTTGTCAGTCTCGTAAGCTGTTGTAATGTTCTAGATAATAACTGCAGATTATATTGTCTGTGTGTGGAAGGTATGAACATTATTTATGGTCTACAGTAATACATTACATACTATCTACAGTAGTAGGTATTATGTATATATATATATATATATATATATATATATATATATATATGGCAGTGTACGTGTCACTTTCAGATTCTTTCTTGTAATTTTCTTGTGTGTGGTTAACTATGGTTTCTTAGTGTTAACATAATTTAATAAAATGTTATTAAAACTGAGGTCTCCTTATAAAAATAAACATCCAAGGTTACAAGTGAAAAATTGACCTTCGTCTATCAAGCTAAATATAGGCTGCACACACACACACACATACACACACACACACATCCATACAAACCAAAAACAAAGAAACAGAATGTAAAATGCTACTGTAAATAAAACTAATAAAGAAGATCTAACTAATCATTAATTGATACTGATTTTTCAAGAAATATCAGTAGTTTTTGTGAGTTTATGCATTATTTTAACGACTCAATTACAAAACAGGAGATTTTAAGAAACTAGTAGGTATTCCTTTATAAAAATATGTTTTAATTTTAGACTTTCTAACTTTAATTTGTAACCAGTCATTTCTACCACATTTCTAATTTACCTACCAGTCGCTTATAACTTTTGGTATAAACAATATTATTTTTTACCATATATTATTTTTATGCAACTGTGTTTAAAATATTCAACCGTTTTAAAAATAGAATCCTATATAAATATTTATAATTTTTTTTGCTTTGACAGCAAATTTTTATTTCTGTCTTGTTTTTTTATATATTTTTGTTGGGTTTTTGCTCAGTGAGACAGTAGGCCCTATAATTATAGTTTATATTGTTTTTTCAACAATAAGAATAAATTACTGTTACAATTTATAACTCTAAAAAGGGTTCTATAAAGTTTATAGACTTTATAATTAAAGTTTTATATTTATAGTGAAGTCAATAAGTGTAATATTGTCAAGTCTATAAGTTTAATAAAGTCAGTAAGTCATGGTTGCTAGTAAATACTTTTTAGATTAATGACACATTTAAGGGAAGTTTTCCCATGAAGTGGGTTCTTTGAAAAGGATATAGTGCCAGGTAAACTGAATAGGTATTCACAATAGACTGAAAGCATCTCCATAAGAAATAAGTGAACACAAAGGATAAGTATTTCGAAGGATAAAGAATTGTCTTAAGGTCTGAAGAACCTCTAAAGAGGCAAAGTGATTCTAATAATAGATTTTTGTGATTAAATAGATTAGTACCCAGTGAGAGAGTTTGTCACTCGTTAAAAGAATTCTCAGTTTAAGAAGGAGACTTCTCAGTTTAAAAAGTAAACCTATTGAATGGGATATTTAAGGGTTTTTGTCAGTGTTAAAGTCCTTTTGGAAGAATGCTTTGAGTCCCACGGTAAGGGACATCATGTACAGGGTCTGAGGGACGAAAACAGGATTTGAGTACTTTTGGAATTATACCTTAATCCGGCAAGTGATTGTAAAAGTTACCATATTATAAGGAAGTATTCCTGGTATCAGGCAACTCTGATGGGTTTCCTAAAGTATATACATTTTCCAGTAAAAGTTCCCTGGTGACAGGAGCATCCCCCCCTATCAAACTAAATTTTTGTGGGAATTCTATCTTATTGGACCAGGAAAGACAAATTACGAATCTGATTAGGAACAAGAAAAATTAGATTAGGAATTAGTCTAATTAAATTCTGTGTCTACTCCTGAATGTTATTAGATTAAGGTTATTCCATTCTGAGTGTGGGAAGAAAGAAGTGGGAAGCGATTGGATGTAATGGCGCTGTGTTCAGCATGTCTCTTGTGTTTTCAGTAATGTATGATATTTGTATTAAACCTCGCTCTAGTAACTTTGGTCTTCAGATATAATTTTATCTAATCCACAACACATATGCTTTAAATACTCTAAAGTAAAATTAAATTTTATAAGAATTTATTTTCAACTTGACTATAACTTATTAACATTAAATAAAAACCTTACTATCTATCTACCTTGCATAAATTAAAAAGTGTGAATACTTGATTTGTGGCACTGAGATGAAGCTTGTTGTCTGTTCACAATTTATTTAATGATTTACCAGCAGATTACACTGTTTACCATACACTTTTTTAGTGTAACTGAACATTTGACTTAATGACAAATTATTTTGGTCTAGTCTACACGAAATATTGATATCCATCAAATTTCAACTAAATAGTAATTATTGACTTTGTGGAAAGTGAGTTTCAGAGATTGAAGTAGGCTAAATGAAATAAATTTATGTTTTGAAGTTAGTTTGAAAAAAACACTGATTTACAGATCACACATAAGACATTCTACTTAACACAAATCAGTGTTTTAAAAATATTACTGTTTTTTTTTATGCATAGCATTAAAATTGTTAGGAACAGTTTTGTTAGGAAAAGTAAACAGCGTATAAACAAGTTTGTTACCATGTGCTAACAAACATGCCAATGACATACTAACATTATTAGTGCTAGGGAAATCTGCCAAACTCGAGGTGTTTAAAAAATGTGACCTTTCTTCTCTGTAACTATTCATTTGACTAATGTGTGCCATGGATAGTGGTGTGTTTTAACATTGTTATACTGGAACAGATTCCAGTATCCTAGTTGTTGGATAATTTAGGTGACCATTTCTAAATGAAAGTGTTTCTGAGAACAAATTGCACATTGATTATGGCCAGTAATAAAATAATCTATGCTCATTTTTATAAAACCAGAATATCAAACTGTCAGTAGTTATCTGTTACATGTGTACTGTACGTTACCTTCATATAGGTCTCTATATAGTTTTGTTGCTGGCACCTTATACATTAGAGAATATAATAGTAACTTAATTGTCTGCTTTAGTTTTAAATTACTTGAGTTTTGAGGTTCCCAAATTTGAAATTACCAGTTTTTCAACTTTGACTTGTGCAAACATAAGCAGTATGTTTGATGACTGTAGAATATTTTGAGATTTCGTGTGTAAATTTGAATTTATTTAGGCTGATGAACATTTTATATCTCATTCAATTTTATACTGAATTTGCTGTGCAGCATTTTGTGTTCTAGCTATTTTCTACTTTAGGTGCAAAATTGTAACTTGAGTATAATAATTGGTTTACCAATTTGTTAGTAGGGCAATTGAGTATATTTTGTGTTTGGTATATTTTAAGATGTTATTGTCCATAATTTAAGAATTGAAATTAATGTAGTTTTAAACAGTCATTTAATTTTCTACAGTAAATATTCAGGTTTCATTCTAGAATAGCACTTAGAATTGTGAATGTTTAGTTATAATAGGGTGACAGTTTGGTTAGTTTGATTATGTATATTTTTGAGATTAAGGAATAAACTTATTGGTCACAGATTATTGTGAAATACGAAGAGTCTCTAACTTGTTTGTAAGAGAAAGTTTCTTCGTATAACAGAAGTTGGGTGTCATAATTAAAAGCTCAGTTAAACAACTAAACACTCATGAATGTAAGAAAGTACAGCCTGCTTGAATACATATACAATAATATTTTTCAAAATTCAGATTTAATACAGCACTAATTTAATTTTTGAAACTGAAAAAACTTTTTATGTTAATAGACTGATTTTTCTCCATAGTTTCTTCAGTTGGTTGGTATAATATTGCTGATTTTAGCTCATGTTAATACATTATGTTGTGGCAATACTGACATATTTTCAATACAGAACCAGAAATCTAGATTTTCACAGATAAAAGCTGCAAAAGCTATTCAGACTTTTTGTAATAAAGGTGACATTCCAAACTGCAGATAGAAAATTCTTTTAAATTTGACTTTTAGAAAATGTTTCTTGTGACACCAGAGCTCTTCTTTATTACTTGCATCCAAAGTTTGGTATCTCATATTATAGATATAATTTTATGTTTCATGAAAACAAATGCTGCTAATAGGGTGGTCGCACCAGCAATTCTCACGTGGGAGAGACGGAAGTGGTGTGACATAAACAAACTATTGTTTAACCTTAAAAATTAATTTTCTCAACTTTGTTCCATAATACTAGGCTACACTGACGGCTGCTATTTTGATGTCACAATAAATGTGAAGTGAGCGTATTCGTTTTAAGTATAAAATTAGTTTTGCAAATAATGAAAAATTCATAATAATAATTAAATGAACGCAAAACCTGTGAGTTATTAGTACAAACTAGAACATTGTTAGTAAAAAAATAATACAGCTTTTTGTACAAGTGGAAGAACTGCTGAATGTTTACACTTTTAGTTTATAAGATTGCATTACTCAACAAAACGTTCTTTTTATCAGTAACAAAATTTATTAGTAAACCACTACTTGCAGTGTAATGGTTATTATTGAACAAGCTTCAAAAAATACCTTTTTTTACTTTTACTTCCATGTTCCTTAAGGAAATGGAAGTATGGTGATGGCAAAAAAAATCGTGTTCGAGATTATTGCAGATTCTGATTGTACTACACTCAAAACATGAAAAAAAGTCATTTTTCAAAAAGTGTCTGTAGATTTTTTTTCTATGGCAAACGATAACAGCCGCAAATTCAAACAGAATCAAATAATTTTTTGCATACAGCCCTGATTTGTAGAGTACTCAAGACCTATTGTTTTTGGTGAAGATCGGTTAAGGGAAAGGGGTAGTTTACCAGCAACATTTTTTTTTTAAATCAAGGGTAATTTTACTTCCATATTCCTTAAGGAATGGAAGTATGGTGATGGCAAAAAAAATCGTGTTCGCGATTATTGCATATTCTGATTCTACTACACTCAAAACATGAAAAAAAGTCGTTTTCCGAAAAGTGTCTGTGTGTCTGTCTGTCTGTCTGTGTGTCTGTCTGTAGATTTTTTTTCTATGGCAAACGATAACTGCCGCAAATTCAAACAGAATCAAATAATTTTTTGCATGCAGCCCTGATTTGCAGAGTACTCGCGACCTATTGTTTTTGGTGAAGATCGGTTGAGGGAAAGGGGTAGTTTACCTGCAACGGTTTTTTTTTAGCAAGGGTAATTTTGTTTGTTTGGCAAACGATAACAGCCGCAAATTCAAACAGAATCAAATAATGTTTCGCATACAGCCCTGAATTGTAGAGTTCTCAAGATCTGTTGATTTTGGTGAAGATCGGTTAAGGGAAAGGGGTAGTTTACCTGTAACGTTTTATGTTTTAACAAGGGTATTTCCTATGGCAAACGATAACAGCCGCAAATTCAAACAGAATCAAAAGATTATTTGCATACAGCCCTAAATTGTAGAGTTCTCAAGACCTATTGTTTTTGGTGAAGATCGGTTGAGGGAAAGGGGTAGTTTACCTGCAACGTTTTTTTAACAAGGGTATTTTCTATGGCAAACGATAACAGCCGCAAATTCAAACAGAATCAAATAATGTTTTGCATACAGCCCTGATATGTAGAGTACTCAAGACCTATTGTTTTTGGTGAAGATCGGTTAAGGGAAAGGGGTAGTTTACCTGTAACGTTTTATGTTTTAACAAGGGTATTTCCTATGGCAAACGATAACATCCGCAAATTCAAACAGAATCAAAAGATTATTTGCATACAGCCCTAAATTGTAGAGTTCTCAAGACCTATTGTTTTTGGTGAAGATCGGTTAAGGGAAAGGGGTAGTTTACCTGCAACGTTTTTTTATTTCTATGGCAAACGATAACAGCCGCAAATTCAAACAAAATCAACTACTCTTTTGCATACAGCCCAGAATTGTAGAGCTCTCAAGACCTGTTGTTTCTGGTGAAGATCGGTTAAGGGAAAGGGGTAGTTTACCTGCAACGGTTTTTTTTAATCAAGGGTAATTTTACTTCCATGTTCCTTAAGGAAATGGAAGTATGGTGATGGCAAAAAAAATCGTGTTCGAGATTATTGCAGATTCTGATTTTACTACACTCAAAACAAAGTCGTTTTTCGAAATGTGTGTGTGTGTGTGTGTGTGTGTGTGTGTGTGTGTGTGTGTGTGTGTGTGTGTGTGTGTGTGTGTGTGTGTGTAGATTTTTTTCTATGGCTAACGATGACAGCCGCAAATTAAAACAGAATCAAATAATTTTTTGTATACAGCCCTGATTTGTAGAGTACTCGCGACCTATTGTTTTTGGTGAAGATCGGTTAAGGGGAAGGGGTAGTTTACCTGCAACGTTTTTTTATCAAGCGTATTTTCTATGGCAAACGATAACAGCCGCAAATTCAAACAGAATCAAATAATTTTTTGCATACGTCCCTGAATTGTAGAGGTCTCAATGACTTTCGATTTTGGTGAAGATCGGTTATGGGGAAGGGGTAGTTTACCTGCAACGTTTTATGTTTTAACAAGGGTATATTTTATGGCAAACGATAGCCGCAAATTCAAATATAATCAAATAATGTTTTGCATACTGCCCTGAATTGTAGAGTTCTCAAGACCTTTTGTTTTTGGTGAAGATCGGTTAAGGGAAAGGGGTAGTTTACCAGCAACGTTTTATGTTTTAAAAGGGTATTTTCTATGGCAAACGATAAGAGCCGCAAATTCAAACGGAATCAAATACGTTTTTGCATACAGCCCTGATTTCTTGAGTACTAAAGACCTATTGTTTTTGGTGAAGATCGTTTAAGGGAAAGGGGTAGTTTACCAGTTATGTTTTTTGTTTTATCAAGGGTATTTTGTATGGCAAACGATAACACCCGCAAATTAAAACAAAATCATATAATATTTTGCATACAGCTCTGAATTGTAGAGTTCTCAAGACCTATCGTTTTTGGTGAAGATCGGTTAAGGTAAAGGGGTAGTTTACCGGCAACGGTTTTTTATCAAGGGTAATTTTACTTCCATATTCCTTAAGGAATGGAAGTATGGTGATGGCAAAAAAAATCGTGTTCGAGATTATTGCAGATTCTGATTCTACTACACTCAAAACATGAAAAAAAGTCGTTTTCCGAAAAGTGTCTGTGTGTGTGTCTGTCTGTCTGTGTGTCTGTAGATTTTTTTTCTATGGCAAACGATAACTGCCGCAAATTCAAACAGAATCAAATAATTTTTTGCATACAGCCCTGATTTCTAGAGTACTCGCGACCTATTGTTTTTGGTGAAGATCGGTTGAGGGAAAGGGGTAGTATACCGGCAACGGTTTTTTTTTAGCAAGGGTAATTTTGTTTGTTTGGCAAACGATAACAGCCGCAAATTCAAACACAATCAAATAATGTTTCGCATACAGCCCTGAATTGTAGAGTTCTCAAGATCTGTTGATTTTGGTGAAGATCGGTTAAGGGAAAGGGGTAGTTTACCTGTAACGTTTTATGTTTTAACAAGGGTATTTCCTATGGCAAACGATAACAGCCGCAAATTCAAACAGAATCAAAAGATTATTTGCATACAGCCCTAAATTGTAGAGTTCTCAAGACCTATTGTTTTTGGTGAAGATCGGTTGAGGGAAAGGGGTAGTTTACCTGTAGCGTTTTTTTAACAAGGGTATTTTCTATGGCAAACGATAACAGCCGCAAATTCAAACAGAATCAAATAATGTCTTGCATACAGCCCTGATTTGCAGAGTAGTCAAGACCTATTATTTTTGGTGAAGATCGGTTAAGGGGAAGGGGTAGTTTACCTGCAACGTTTTTTTATCAAGCGTATTTTCTATGGCAAACGATAACAGCCGCAAATTCAAACAAAATCAAATAATTTTTTGCATACGTCTCTAAATTGTAGAGGTCTCAATGACTTTCGATTTTGGTGAAGATCGGTTAAGGGGAAGGGTTAGTTTACCTGCAACCTTTTGCGTTTTAACAAGAGTAAAGTACTTGAAAATTTATTTAAACTTTTTGAAACAATGGTAATTGTTAAAAATAAAATAATTTTACTTGAAAATTTATTTAAACTTTTTGAAACAATGGTAATTGTTAAAAATAAAATAATTTTGTTGCCAGGCAATAAAATTATAATTTTTTAATTTTAATGTAATATAATATTTTTCATTTAATACAGCAATAAAAAGGCAGGTAAGACACAGCCTGGCTGTTTGGCTGAAAATGATTTTAAATATAAATCTTAGAATATGGAAGTCATGTATGGTTCTCCATACCGATATTTTACTTCCATGTTCCTTAAGGAAATGGAAGTATGGTGATGGCAAAAAAAAATCGTGTTCGAGATTATTGCAGATTCTGAGTGTACTACACTCAACACATGAAAAATATCGGTATGGAGAACCATACATGACTTCCATGTTCTAAGATTTATATTTAAAATCATATTCGAAATGAAATATTTCCATAGAAACTACGTCTTTCTACTTATTGCTTCAGCATTAACCACAGTACTGTGGTCACTAACGTATACCACCTCACGTTTTCGCACTCGATTTTCACCGACGATGGCAGTCGATGGCACTGCCGAAAAGTGTGGTTTTGCAGAAAACATTGGACTACGGCTAAAGAGCCCGGGAAGCAATTTTAACAAAAAACTACTTCTTTGTTGCCCATAACGTAGTACACATATAAAAAATTCTCCCCTCCACCATCAACTATAATTTTTAATAATAGAAAATTACCCCCACCCCGTTCACCTAACCTCTTCATTTATAGATATTTCATCTACGTTTCTACAGTGGATTACTATGAGCTTCTTATCAGGATACTTTGTTTATAAAAATTAAGTACTTTACTCTTGTTAAATCATAAAATGTTACTGGTAAACTACCCCTTTCTCTTAACCGATCTCCTCCAAAATCAATAGACTTTCCGTCCTCTACAATTCAGGGATGCATGCAAAAAAATATTTGATTCTGTTTGAATGTGCGGCAGTTATCGTTCGTCATGGAAACATTTCTCTTGTTACATCATAAAGTATTGCAGGTAAACTACCCCTTTCCCTTAACCGATCTTCACCAAAATCAACAGACCTTGAGCTCTCTGCAACTCAGGAAAGGGTGCAAAAAATTATTTGATTCTCTTTGAATTTTCGGCAGTTATCGTTCGTCATAAAAAAATTACGCTTTTTAAAACATAAAACGTTGCTGATAAACTACCCTTTCCCTTAACCGATCTTCAACAACATCAACAGACCTTGAGTTCTCTTTACTTCAAAAAGGTATGCAAAAACCTAGTTGATTCTGTTTGAATTTACGGCAGTTATCTTTCGTCATAGAAAAAATACCCTTGTTAAAACATAAAACGTTGCAGGTAAACTACCCCTTTCCCTTAACCGATCTTCAACAAAATCAACAGACCTTGAGTTCTGTATACTTCAAAAAGGTATGCAGAAGACTAGTTGATTCTGTTTTAATGTAGGCAGTTTTTGTTCGTCATAAAAAAAATTACCCTTGATAAAACATAAAATGTTGCTGGTAAACTACCCTATTCCCTTAACCGACCTTCACCAAAACCAACAGGTCTTGAGAACTCTAAATTTCAGGGTAGTATGCAAAAACGTATTTGATTCTGTTTAAATTTGCGGCTTTTATCGTTTGCCATAGTAAATACCCTTTTAAAATATAAAACGTTGCAGGTAAACTACCCCTTTCCCTTAACCAATCTTCACCAAAAACAATAGGTATTGAGAACTATACAATACAGGGCTGTATGCAAAAAATCATTTGATTCTGTTTGAATTTGCGGCTGTTATCGTTTACCATAGAAAAATATTGGTATGGAGAACCATACATGACTTCCATATTCTAAGATTTATATTTAAAATCATTTTCAGCCAAACAGCCAGGCTGTGTCTTACCTGCCTTTTTATTGCTGTATTAAATGAAAAATATTATATTACATTAAAATGAAAAAATTATAATTTTATTGCCTGGCAACAAAATTATTTTATTTTTAACAATTACCATTGTTTCAAAAAATTTAAATAAATTTTCAAGTACTTTACTCTTGTTAAAACGTAAAAGGTTGCAGGTAAACTACCCCTTCCGCTTAACCGATCTTCACCAAAATCGAAAGTCATTGAGACCTCTACAATTCAGGGACGTATGCAAAAAATTATTTGATTCTGTTTGAATTTGCGGCTGTTATCGTTTGCCATAGAAAATACGCTTGATAAAAAAACGTTGCAGGTAAACTACCCCTTCCCCTCAACCGATCTTCACCAAAAACAATAGGTACTGAGTACTCTACAAATCAGGGCTGTATGCAAAACATTATTTGATTCTGTTTGAATTTACGGCTGTTATCGTTTGCCAAAGAAAATACCCTTGTTAAAAAAACGTTGCAGGTAAACTACCCCTTTCCCTCAACCGATCTTCACCAAAAACAATAGGTCTTGAGAACTCTACAATGTAGGGCTGTATGCAAATAATCGTTTGATTCTGTTTGAATTTGCGGCTGTTATCGTTTGCCATAGGAAATACCCTTGTTAAAACATAAAACGTTACTGGTAAACTACCCCTTTCCCTTAACCGATCTTCACGAAAATCAACAGATCTTGAGAACTCTACTATTCAGGGCTGTATGCGAAACATTATTTGATTCTGTTTGAATTTGCGGCTGTTATCGTTTGCCAAACAAACAAAATTACCCTTGCTAAAAAAAACCGTTGCAGGTAAACTACCCCTTTCCCTCAACCGATCTTCCTCAAAAAAATCTGTAGACAGACAGACACACACACAGACACTTTTCGAAAAATGACTTTTTTTCATGTTTTGAGTGTAGTACAATCATATTCTGCAATAATCTCGAACACGATTTTTTTTGCCATCACCATACTTCCATTTCCTTAAGGAACATGGAAGTAAAAATTACCCTTGGTAAAAAACCGTTGCAGGTAAACTACCCCTTTCCCTTAACCGATCTTCACCAAAAACGATAGGTCTTGAGAACTCTACAATTCAGGGCTGTATGTAAAATATTATATGATTTTGTTTGTTTAAATTTGCGGCTGTTATCGTTTGCCAAAAAAACGAAATTACCCTTGATAAAAAAGACCTTTGGAGGTAAACTACCCCTTTCCCTCAACCGATCTTCACCAAAAACAATAGGTCGCGAGTACTCTACAAATCAGACCTGTATGCAAAAAATTATTTGATTCTGTTTGAATTTGCGGCTGTTATCGTTTGCCATAGAAAAAAAATCTATAGACACACAGACACTTTTCGAAAAACGACTTTTTTTCATGTTTTGAGTGTAGTACAATCAGAATCTGCAATAATCTCGAACACAATTTTTTTTGCCATCACCATACTTCCATTTCCTTAAGGAACATGGAAGCAAAGTCATTTTTCAAAAAGTGTCTGTGTGTGTGTCTGTAGATTTTACTTCCTTATTCCTTAAGGAATGGAAGTATGGTGATGGCAAAAAAAATCGTGTTCGAGATTATTGCAGATTCTGATTCTACTACACTCAAAACATGAAAAAAGTCGTTTTCCGAAAAGTGTCTGTGTGTGTGTGTGTGTGTGTGTGTGTGTGTGTGTGTGTGTGTGTGTGTCTGTAGATTTTTTTCTATGGCAAACGATAACTGCCGCAAATTCAAACAGAATCAAATAATTTTTTGCATACAGTCCTGATTTGTAGAGTACTCGCGACCTATTGTTTTTGGTGAAGATCGGTTGAGGGAAAGGGGTAGTTTACCTGCAACGGTTTTTTTTTATCAAGGGAATTTTTTTTTTTTGGCAAACGATAACAGCCGCAAATTCAAACAGAATTAAATAATGTTTCGTATACAGCCCTGAATTGTAGAGTTCTCAAGACCTATTGTTTTTGGTGAAGATCGGTTAAGGGAAAGGGGTAGTTTACCTGTAATGTTTTATGTCTTAACAAGGGTATTACCTATGGCAAACGATAACAGCCGCAAATTCAAACAGAATCAAACAATTATTTGCATACAGCCCTAAATTGTAGAGTTCTCAAGACCTATTGTTTTTGGTGAAGATCGGTTGAGGGAAAGGGGTAGTTTACCTGCAACGTTTTTTTATTTCTATGGCAAACGATAACAGCCGCAAATTCAAACAAAATCAACTACTCTTTTGCATACAGCCCAGAATTGTAGAGCTCTCAAGACCTGTTGTTTCTGGTGAAGATCGGTTAAGGGAAAGGGGTAGTTTACCTGCAACGTTTTTTTAACAAGGGTATTTTCTATGGCAAACGATAACAGCCGTAAATTCGAACAGAATCAAATAATGTTTTGCATACAGCCCTGATTTGTAGAGTACTCAAGACCTATTGTTTTTGGTGAAGATCGGTTAAGGGGAAGGGGTAGTTTACCTGCAACGTTTTTTTATCAAGCGTATTTTCTATGGCAAACGATAACTGCCGCAAATTCAAACAGAATCAAATAATTTTTTGCATACGTCCCTGAATTGTAGAGGTCTCAAGGACTTTCGATTTTGGTGAAGATCGGTTAAGGGGAAGGGGTAGTTTACCTGCAACCTTTTACGTTTTAACAAGAGTAAAGTACTTGAAAATTTATTTAAACTTTTTCAAACAATGGTAATTGTTAAAAATAAAATAATTTTGTTGCCAGACAATAAAATTAAAATTTTTTCATTTTAATGTAAATCATGTATAAGAGAAAATATATCGCGCTTGGCAGGCGATATTAAGATTTAAATATAAATCTTAGAATATGGAAGTCATGTATGGTTCTCCATACCGATATTTTTTCTATGGCAAACGATAACAGCCGCAAATTCAAACAGAATCAAATAATTTTTTGCATACAGCCCTGATTTGTAGAGTACTCAAGACCTATTGTTTTTGGTGAAGATTGGTTATGGGAAATGGGTAGTTTACTAGCAACGGTTTTTTTAAATCGAGGGTAATTTTTTTCTATGGCAAACGATAACAGCCGCAAATTCAAACAGAATCAACTACTCTTTTGCATACAGGCTTGAATTATAGCGTTCTCGAGACCTATTGGTTTTGGTGAAGATCGGTTAAAGGAAAGGGGTAGTTTACCTGCAACATTTTATATTTTAACAAGGGTATTTTCTATGGCAAACGATAAAAGCCGCAAATGTAAACAGAATCAAATAATTTTTTTGCATACAGTGCTGAATTGTAGAGTTCTCATGACCTATTGTTTTTGGTGAAGATCGGTTATAGGAAAGGGGTAGTTTACCTGCAACGTTTTATGTTTTAAAAGGGTATTTTTTATGGCAAACGATCAGAGTCGCAAATTCAAACAAAATCAAATAATTTTTTGCATACAGTCCTGATTTGTAGAGTACCCAAGACCTGTTGATTTTGGTGAAGATCGGTTAAGGGAAAGGGGTAGTTTACCTACAACGGTTTTTTTAAATCAAGGGTAATTGTTTTCTATGACAAACGATAACAGCCGCAAATTCAAACAGAATCAACTACTCTTTTGCATACAGCCCTGAATTATAGAGTTCTCAAGACCTGTTGGTTTGGTGAAGATCGGTTAAGGGAAAGGGGTAGTTTACCTGCAACATTTTATATTTTAACAAGGGTATTTTCTATGGCAAATGATAAAAGCCGCAAATTCAAACAGAATCAACTACTCTTTTGCATACAGCCCTGAATTATAGAGTTCTCAAGACTGTTGGTTTTGGTGAAGATCGGTTAATGGAAAGGGGTAGTTTATCTGCAACGTTTTATGTTTTAAAAGGGTATTTTCTATGGCAAACAATAAGAGTCGCAAATTCAAACAAAATCAAATAATTTTTTGCATACAGCTCTGATTTGTAGAGTACTCAAGAACTGTTGTTTTTGGTGAAGATCGGTTAATGGGAAGGGATAGTTTACCTGCAACGTTTTTCTTATCAAGGGTAATTTTTTTTATGGCAAACGATAGTCGCAAATTCAAACAGAATCAAATAATTTTTTGCATACAGCATTGATTTGTAGAGTACACAAGACCTATTGTTTTTGGTGAAGACCGGTTATGGGAAAGGGGTAGTTTACCTGCAACATTTGTTTTTATTAAGTATGAAGTGTTCGTGAATTGTCGATTTACTGTTGTAATTAATTCGCCAGGATGCAGAAATGATGAAGAGAGAGTGGACTGTAGTTAATACATTTATTGAAAATTATTCACATATACAGCATTGAAATGGTTAGGTGTCACTTTTGAATATAAGATTGGCTAATGAGCGCATCGTAAATACAAGTCGTAAAATGTTACATTGAAGAATTAATTTAATGAGAAAGCCTAGAAGGCCATATATAAGTCTTGGGCCTAAGGCCTACATTAATTGTCGCGACAAAGAAGAATAATGTGACAGGATAGCAGCGGGCGCAAGGCCTACCGCCGCTAGCGAACGTATGTAAAGCACTGTCCAGATGTACAGACATGAATTGAGCAAATTAAAAGCGCAGATTAGCCAACCTATAAATGCAAAAATTACCGCACTACTGTATATAACTGCGCGCAAAAATCAATAGATTTTTTAATACATTTTAGTAACTTATTATATAAAATACAGAGTTCTTAATAATGAAAGTTAATCTCAATAGGCTGCATTGAACCTTGAGTTGTAATCTTAGATAACAGTTGTGCATTAACTGTTTAGCGATAAGCTTGAATAAAGATAAGCTTTAATAAAGATAAGCGTTTAGTAGGCCAAGGTTGACGTGCAATGTGATTTAATGCATGAATGAAAATGTAAGCGCTGGCAATGTATTGCCCAAATATATTGTATGTATACAATATTGAACGACATAAAACATGAAAGTACATAATTTGACAATGTTTAATAATGAATGATCGGAAACTCATCACATGATGGCCCGACAAATTGTAACCCTATGCAAGTCATAGATGGTTACCGTGAAATAGTTGAGGCCAGTAGACCTGTACAGAGTATTGCTTACAATGAACAAATAAATTGTCACAAATTATACATGTTTAGACGTAAATCTAGCATGGTGTCATAAAGTTGAACGAGTCATGCTATACCTGAAGTTTCAGGAATTTACAATATATTGTTGTGTGAGAACAAGCTATAGATAGCTGACTGATTGCGAGCACATATGTAATGACATGTATGTCATAATTAAGCAGGAATACTAATTGTGCAATGCATAATCACAAAATACAAATACCATATAAAAATACAATATAAAAATAAAATCTAGGCGTGGCGTGATTACAGACAGTAGACGCAAAAAACAATATGTTTTACATAAATGCAAGTTATATAATAAATACAATAAACACCAATTTAGTTAATTACAAATATGAATAAGCGCAATAGCATAAGTAACAAATACGACACTGTGGTTACAAATGTAATACATGAGTTGAACAATTGAGAAATACATTCATAGAACAATAAATCACACATATTAACAACTGTGCAAGAAATGCATACATGGTTGTATAACTGCAAACCATGCGAATATTATGTAACAAATTTTTATAAAACAATACCACCGATAACATGACACATACCCAATACCAATCAAAATGTAAATGTGTAGGACATAGTATGCCACACAAAATATTAACATATAAATACAAAATAGCAAATATACCACCATGAAACTATGATGAGTATAGAGATGATAGCACAGTGCGTGGTTGTGAACTTACAAGTCACATGCAAATTTAGTATAGAAACACGCAATGGTGTAAATTGTCATGAAAATGTTGTGATGGTACATATCACAATTAAGTTGACCAAATGGTCATATAATAAAGTAATAAAGCCAATGGCCGAGTAAAATAGAATTGTGCTAAATGATCATAGTAACCTTGTGTCTAAGTCCCGTCCTGCGCTGGCAACAGACATAGCTTATGTACTGGTCTCCGCAAAACACCAGTAGGCGTGCGAATGTCTACAACTCTAATTAAGTTGTCTGGGCCGGGAAATGTGGCGGTAATTACACCAAATTTCCAGGCCAATGGAGGTAGGTTATCCTCAATAAGTAAAACTAGGTCCCCAATGGAAACATTATCCTTTGCGAATTTCCATTTGTGACGTTGTTGTAATTGGTGTAAATAGTCGCGAGACCAAGCCTTCCAAATGACTTGGACAAACTTCTGGAGAAGTTGCCAACGTCCAAGACGAGAGATAGGAACATGAGATAAGTCTGGGTCCGGTATCACCGTTAATGGTGCGCAAATCAAAAAAATGGCCAGGTGTAAGTGGCACCGGATCATTTACATCCGATGAGATGGCAAATAAAGGGCGAGAGTTTAGACATGCCTCTATCTGAGACAAAACTGTCGTAAACTCCTCGAAGGTGAGTATAGACTTGCCTACCACGCGGCGCAAATGAAACTTTAAACTCTTTATGCCGCTCTCCCAAAGACCACCAAAATGAGGTGACGAGGGCGGAATAAATGACCATGAAATACCCTGAGAGGCCGTGAATGATTTGATTGATGAGGTGGCATCCTTATTATGCCAAAGATTGTAGAGGTCATGTAAAACATTGCGGGCCTTCCTAAAGTTTGTGCCATTATCAGAATATAACTGACTGGGTATGCCCCTGCGGGACATAAAACGACGTAAGGCAGCTATAAACGCACTGGCTGTAAGGTCGGAAACCAATTCCAAATGAATGGCCCTGGTTGCTAAGCAAATGAACAAAGACACGTATGCCTTAGAGAGAGTTCTGGATTTCTGCCCGCCATGACGAATCATGAAGGGACCACCATAATCAACCGCGCAGAATAGAAACGGCCGCGATGGAGTGACTCTAGGAGATGGTAAAATACCAAGCCTCTGAACCTGCTGTTTGGCACTAAACCTGAGACACTTGACACATTTACGAATGATGGTGCGAATGACTAACCTGGCATTAATAATCCACCAACGTTGACGAAGTGAGTGATGCACGAGTTGAGCACCAGCGTGAAGTAGACGAATGTGTTCGCGTTCAATAATAAGGTGAGTAATATGAGCCGATGGATGCAAGACAATAGGATGCTTAGCGTCGTAGGGTAGTTGCGACTGCTGTAATCGCCCGCCAACGCGTATTACTCCAGACTCATCAAGAAACGGGTCGAGAGAAGACAACTTACTCCTGATAGAGACAGAAGACCCATTACGAAGACAATTAATCTTGGCAGCAAAGTGGATCGACTGAGATTGTTTTATGAAGAAATTAAGAGCATGATGAATTTCGATGGGGGTAAGAGCGCCCGTTATTTTGTCAGCACTGGAGAGTCTAATATTTTTGATGAACCGAAAACAGTAAGCATATACGCGTGTCAGATGGTGCAACGAAGAAAAGTCCTTAGAAAGGTCAATAGCCAGGGTAGACATTAGAGAAAGGTTGGGGGTTTGTTTCTCTTCCGCAGTGACTTCAGAAGACGACGGATTAGAAGGTAAAAAGGGTGGAAAAGGATTGGACTCGGAAGATTGAGACAAACAAGCGGGACCGTGCCACCAAAGCAAACAATCGCACAAAACGTCAGGGTGACAGCCCCTAGAGATAATATCAGCAGGATTGTGTCTAGAATTGATGTGATGCCGTGTATAGGCTTGCGTAAGACGCTGAATCTCGGCAACACGATTAGCAACGTAGGTTTTCCACCTCGTGGACTGGGCATGAATCCAGTAAAGAGACACCATGGAGTCAGAATATAAATGAACACTATTAATAAACGAATAAAGCGCAGGAACGACCTTAGATATGAGTCGCGATAACAACAAGCAAGCACAGAGTTCGATAATAAAGTTTGCGTAATCACGCGCAAGCTTAGAATCATGCCTGAATCGGTGTTCTAAATTCAAAAATCTTGCTTCAGCATTGGTATAAGATTCCCCCAACTGGAGATGGTCGGACTTAAATGGTAGTGAAACAGCGAACCTACCCTCCTGATTGCGATGAGTAGACCCCACGAAATGCTCCTCACAAGCTGACTCGTTATCAGGTGTATTATCAGGGATAGTTTCTGCTTCCCAGAATTTTTCGAGAGACTGCAAAATTTGACTGTCGTTGTTCCTAGCTAGGAACGAAACAGCAGGACCCTTATAACGGCAATGTTTGGGCAAATTGCCTGCCAAAATGTAGCCTAACTTTGTTTCCTGAATAATGGGAAAATGAGGACCGCATATGTATTTGTTGGCTAAAATTAAATCTAGGTAGAATTGCGCCCCTAACAGTATGTCGATTTTGGATGACATGTTGAAATTTGGATCGGCAAGAAAAATGTTGTCTGGAATGTTAAATTGATTTATGTCAAACGATTGTGCTGGCAGTTTATGGGTTAATGCAGATAAGACAGCACATTTTGCCTCGAAGCTAAATCTTTGATAACGAGAAATAATGCGTATAGACGCGAGATTAGTGGCATGACACGCGGTATTATTTATACCTGTAATCGGTATGTTGGATTTAGTCAAGTTAAGCCGTAATTTCTTGGCAAATGATTCCGTACAAAAATTTATTTGTGAACCCGCATCCAAAAGAACTCTTGCGGTTTGTCTGTTGCCAGCCTGGTCAATGACAAACACAATTGCTGTTGATAAAAGAATATTATTTGTGGATTGTAATTTGAGTGAACAGTAATTACTGCTGCTGGTAGAGACTGGCTTCGGCACATTGTTTATGTGCAACAATGTATGGTGTCGTTTTGAACAGATCTTACATGCCTGCTTAATCTTACAATTAGATACAAAATGATCTGATCTAAGACAATTGGTACAACATTTGTGATTTGATATAAATTGTCCTCGCTCAGCGGTGCTTAGTGCACGAAATTTATCACACATGTAAATTGGATGATTAGATTTACAGCACAAACATGAATAATTACTTGACGCTGAGTGATAACTCTTAAATGTAGTACTGCCAGCAGCGTTTCGTGATTTATGTTTGTCAGATTTATTATTGAATCTTAAACTTAGCTTGTTGAGTTGCTGTCCGGCATCGATAGGCAGTGTATTTTCTAACAGCTGTCTACGTGCGTTTAAAAAATGAGTGAAACCTTGAAAGTTAGGAAGATTATCAGGGTCTATAGACTCCTTCCATAATTTAAAAGTAGTATGGTCGAGTTTTGCTGATAATAATTGTATAGTGATAAGCTCGAATGAATTCACTGACAGTTGCATTGCCGCCAGTGAATTAATGGAAGACGTTATTGTATTTGTGAATTCTGCCAAACTTTGGACAGAGTCTTTAATTGTTGTCTTGACTTCAAGTAAATTTTGAATGTAGTACTTTGCTAGTATGAACTTGTTGTCATACCTTGCGGACAGCAAACTCAACGCTATCGACTAGTTTTCATTACAAATAGGTAGTGATTTAATTAAGTCTAACGGCTCATTTTTTAGAGAAGAATGCAAATAATGTAGTTTCTGCACTGACGTTAGATTGGATCTTGCATGCACCAAGTCCAAAAAAAATTGAATAAAAATGCTGCCATTCCAAGATATTGCATGTGAAGCAGGGCAAACTTATCGGTTTTAATTGCATATGGCCCGTTAATACGGGAGGTACAGTCTGAACATTAAAGGTATCAATTAATTGTAAAATATTAGCTTCTGTGGAATATAACATTTCTTCGACCTCAACTCGGTCTTCTTGAGCAGCGTTTATGTCTTTGCAAATAAGTTCGATTTCGGACTGTACTTCATCGTATTTTGTTGCCAAGCTTTTCAAACTTTCAAGTCTGACTGTTAAAAAGTGTTTTGTATTAGAGTTTCTATCAAAGTTACTGACAGCTGATTGTATACGCACTATTGCGGACTTTAAGCCGCCTCTCTTTCTGACTAGCACTTTGAGGCCTTCTTCAGCCATTGTACGCACCTTGAAATGATGTTAGTGAGGTGATACCTTGTGGGCGATGTCCTGAAGCGTCGACGCCGTGGAGAAGATGGCAAACACACAGCTCGGAGAGATGACTGCTTCGACTGACGTACTGAAGCTAGCAGGTGTAAGCTCTTGCAATGATGTCGTCAGGAGGCTCAAAGGCGATGAGCGAAATGCTGGTTGAATCACGCCACGGTCGTATCAGCGGATATGCTGAGTCGCCCGTGATGGCCAGAAATTGGGGCAGAAAAATAATAAATAGGTGAATGATGTATCCGGGAATCCAGGTCCGGAGCGACCAAAAAAATGTTAAGTATGAAGTGTTCGTGAATTGTCGATTTACTGTTGTAATTAATTCACCAGGATGCAGAAATGATGAAGAGAGAGTGGACTGTAGTTAATACATTTATTGAAAATTATTCACATATACAGCATTGAAATGGTTAGGTGTCACTTTTGAATATAAGATTGGCTAATGAGCGCATCGTAAATACAAGTCGTAAAATGTTACATTGAAGAATTAATTTAATGAGAAAGCCTAGAAGGCCATATATAAGTCTTGGGCCTAAGGCCTACATTAATTGTCGCGACAAAGAAGAATAATGTGACAGGATAGCAGCGGGCGCAAGGCCGACCGCCGCTAGCGAACGTATGTAAAGCACTGTCCAGATATACAGACATGAATTGAGCAAATTAAAAGCGCAGATTAGCCAACCTATAAATGCAAAAATTACCGCGCTACTGTACAGTTTTTATCAAGGGTAATTTTTTCCTATGGCAAACGATAACAGCCGCAAATTCAAACAGAATCAACTAGTCTTTTTCATACCTTTTTTAATTATACCGAACTCAAGGTGTGTTGATTTTGTTGAAGATTGGTTAAGGGAATGGGATAGTTTACCTGCAACCTTTTATGTTTTAACAAGGGGAATGTTTTCTATGCGAACGATAACTGCCGTGAATTCAAACAGAATCAACTACTCTTTTGCATACCTTTTTGAGTTATACAGAACTCAAGGTCTGTTAATTTTGTTGAAGATCGGTTAAGGGAAAGGGGTAGTTTACCTGCAATTTTTTATGTTTTAACAAGGGTAACTTTTTCTATGGCGAACGATAACTGCCGTAAATTCAAAGAAAATCAAATATTTTTTTCCATACCTTTCTAAATTGTAGAGAGCTCAAGGCCTGTTGATTTTGGTGAAGATCGGTAAAGGGGAAGGGGTAGTTTACCTGAAACATGTTATGTTGTAACAAGAGAAATGTTTTCATGACGAACGATAACTGCCGCAAATTGAAACAGAATCAAATATTTTTTTGCATGCATCCCTGCATTGTAGAGGACTGAAGGTCTATTGATTTTGGTGAAGATCGGTTTAGAGAAAAGGGTAGTTTACCTGCAACGTTTTATGTTTTAACAAGAGTAAAGTACTTAATTTTGATAAATAAAGTATTTTGATAAGAAGCTCATAATAATCCACTGTAGAAACATATATGAAATATCTATAAATGAAGAGGTTAGGTAAATGGGGTGGGGGTAATTTTCTATAAATGAAAATTATAGTTGAAGGGGGTGGGGAGAATTTTGTATGTGTACTACGTTATCGGCAACAAAGAAGTAGTTCTTTGTTAAAATTCCTTCCCGGGCTGTTTAGCCGTAGTTCAATGTTTTCTGCAAAACCAGACTTTTCGGCAGTGCCATCGACTTCCATCATCAGTGAAAATCGAGTGCGAAAACGTGAGGTGGTATACGTTAGTGACCACAGTACTGTGGTTTAAGGCTGAAGCAATAAGTAGAAAGAAGTAGTTTCTATGGAAATATTTCATTTCAAATATGATTTTAAATATAAATCTTAGAATATGGAAGTCTGTATGGTTCTCCATACCGATATTTTTTAAAAAGTATTTATAAATGCTCAGTTATTCTTGTATTTGAGTATCAAAACATATTTATTTTATACCAGAAATATACGTTTTGTGTATATATACGTTTTAATTGTATTTTAATAGCTTGAAATGAATTAATATTAATTAATTAATAATGATTAATATTTCAATATTCAAACCATTGAAGTATATACAGGCCTATATATATATATATATATATATATATATATATATATATATATATATTGTAGCATGACAGATTATCCACATTATTCTAATTTAAAAAATGATCATATATAAAATAAAAATAAAATGACATAAATGAAAACCACTATAAAAATTAGTCAAGGACCACAAAGTAGTGAAATAATAGTTAGGAGAGATAAAATAATTAAAATCAACCATGCAATATATATAAGAAATTATAGAAAAATAATGATAGGCCAATGTATAAAGTAATTAGACCCAGGTAGTATAGGAGTAGGTCAGGAAATGCCCAATATAGACAAACATCCAAAATAAAAGAACATATTAGAGAAACAACCATATGTAATAAATTTAAAAGCCCCCAAAAAACATGAAACTAAATGAGAAAAGTATAATGCAATAAAATAAGAGTAAATGTGAATTAGGTGTAAGTGAAGGTTCTAGAATAAATGTAAAAATGTACCAGTGCAATTTAATCTTATAATGAAAAGCGAATCCGGATGATCTAAGATAAGTGATATTCTTTATCATATAATATCAGACAAAATGACAAAAAATGATATAAGAATATACAATACATAAGTGGAGTGATCAAGGGTAAATCCCTAAAATAAAACAAAAACAGCAAGGACTGCATGAAAATTAATTTTAAGTTGATGGAAAAACAGATGTGTTTTGTTTATTTTAACAGTTCATTGAACTCAAGGCTTGAATGTCTGAGATGAAGTATAATTTTTTGTTATAAAATATTTGTTATGTTTTAATAATATTAATTAATAATAAACCTTACTGTAATTTAAATAAGGGTAATTTAGTTAAGATGTCATAAGAATTGTAGGTCAGAGAGGGTATTAGCAAGCTGGAATAATAAGAAACATTGTAAATGAACTAACATAAAATCTAGGCCAAATGGTAAATCACACAAACCTTGTAATTAGTAAATAAAATAAAGGAAATTAATTAAATTGATGAAAATTATATAATGTAAATCAATTACTGTATATTATAACTGTAACAATACTTTGTAAAGGTATTGAAAAAAGGTATAAGATATTATTAGAAAAAATGCAAGTGTAATAACACTGGAATATAAGAGGAAAGCCTAAATTAAAGATAATATGTAAATTAATTAACCCAAATCATAAAATTACAAAGAATTAAATGAAAATAACCATTTTATTTCAATCAGTGATCTTGCTCAATGATAACTAGAACATAATAGAAATTGTAAACCATTTGAGGTGACAGGAAGTACAGTTAAGTTGTGCCTACATTCTAATATACTGTAAATTTGACTTTTCGAGTTAAAAATACTATAAAGTATATGTTTGGTATTAAATAACGCAGAATTAACTAAGGAAAGTAATTATGTAATTAGTATTTAATAAAATTAAATAATAGTAAAAATGTAATTAATCATATAATGTAAAAGTCAATTATTTAGGCGGAAATGGCATCTGGTTAAAACTATGTAGAATTAAGATTAATTCAGCCAGAACTGACTGTATAGAGGAAGAAGGAGTTAGTTGATTGTTACACGTTGAGACGGACACTTCTAAACGAGCTCAGACAAATTAATTCACTTAACATGAGAGAAGATAATTTTTGAATATAACCGAACCTATAAAAAAATAAAACGAAAAGTGTAAAAATATAATTAATAAACACTGAGAGAACCTGGAATTAACCAAATTAATTTATTTATGGAGATTTGAAGTTATAACACAGATGGTAGAACGAAATAAACGAGAATTCTAAATTTTATCAACACGAAATTGGACACTATAAAACCTCACAACCATTGGAACAAAAACACATTGGAAACACTGATTGCCAAGCCGAACAACTGACCACTAAGCTCGAATAATTACACTGTGATGAAGAGGAATTAACTACTACTGCGTGGAAGAGGAAAACACCAATAACCAACAGTTATTTGAGGGAATTCTGCAGTGAAGGCGTCTCGTATACACTCATCACGTGGGCGGCCATGATGGAATAATCCCAGAATCCTTTGCGGCTACTGCAGGACGGCATCTCAAGTCTGGTTCGAGAATTTATCTTATTAACATTTTCTATTCAATAATAATTTTGTATTTTTAAATAATTAAGCAGTTTTTATTGTAAGCATTATACTTTTCAGCTTTGCCCTTTCTCTGACTATTATAAAATAACAGCTAAAAGAACCTGCAATTTAACATTAATATTTTATATACTGAGTTTAATAGCCCTGAGATAGAGTTTGTAATTGTCGATTAACTAATCGATTCAAAGTCGATTAGTATCTCTAATGTTAATAAATTATTTAAATATTATAATTTTGAGTTTCATTTATTGATAAAAAGATAGAAGAATTCCAGATAATATTTTACACCTGGACTCCGAGAAAAGAAGAAAATAACATCACTGAAGGAGTAACATCACAGAATAACGAAAGACCGCTAATCGATTATGTTATGAGCTAATATAATTAACGCGGAAAACAATCCTGATTATTCTAAACTATTAAATTAATTAAACTAATAATTAAAAGAAATACAATTACATAAATACATAAAAAATAATTAAATAATCAATTAAATAAATAAATAAAAAAATTTTATTACAATTTTTTTATTACAGTTTTTTTTTTGTAACTCAGAAAATCCAAAAATTACGTTTTGTTACAAAATTGGCGAGCTCAACAGTGGGGCTGAAGATTAATACTGAGGAGGGAAATTTTGACTCAATTAAATAAATAATCCACATTAATTGTAATAAGGCAATTTTGCGTTTTGTTACAACATATATATATAATTATTTAATTATAAAATTTACTTAAAAAACAGCAGCACTGCCAGTTCTGTATCTGTCAGAGTTACTTTTGTCTTGACAGTTGTCCTCACTGGTTTCGTTGCTGCTACTTTCTGATTACCATACAGTAATCATACTGTCCACAGCATCCTCCATACTATTTTCACCAATATTCACTTTCAATCTTCAAAATGTGGTTGTAGAAACCAACCCAATTTGCCAGTCTAACATTGTAGGTTCCAGCTTGTACTAAGTCTTCAAGTTTTTTTTAATGACATGTCACCAGATACGTTTTGAGAGCGCACATAATTCTTTATTTTTGCCCATGCCAATTCAATTGCATTTAATTCACACATGATAACAACTGATCAATTTTTTATATTTTCTGGGACGGTTTGATTCCTCAATTAGTTGATATAGTGTTGCCTTCCTCATTGCTTCATCGTATATAACACCATTTCTCCTTAGATAGTGCACCATATCACACTTCAGAGAAGACTTTGCTGCGGTTTTTTAATCTGTTTCACATGTTATGGTGCATTATCCATGATGAGGACACTTTTAAAAGGTAGGCGAGGAAGTACCTTTTCAACAATCCACTTCTCAAAATTGTCAGCATTTTATAATCTGCCCATGATAATCTCCAGTGGTACAGCCAGCTGTAAAAACGAGTTCTGACCCCCGTAAAAATCCATCTGATGAACCAGTGTTGACAACTATAAGTCTATTTGAGGCAGAACTATTCTTCAAAACACCTGTGACATCCTTACTTTGCCAGCACTTGTTAAACTCAGGTTAGTGTCTATTCCAGTCTAATCTAAATAACACGGTGGTCTGCCTTCTGCTCTGTGTTTTTATTTGTTGTAGGTATGCACATCTCCAGTTTACTATGTCCTGTCTCTCAGTTAAGATCTTTCTTTTAGAAATACATGTTTTCCACATAAATTCCATCTCCTTTAATATTTTTAGCAAAGTTGTTTATTCCCATGGAAAATCGAGTTTTTTTTCCTTTTAGTATAGGGAGTATTTTTCTAGTGGCGGTAACAACTTTCCTGTTTACATTAAAATCATCAATAATGTCTCTTATAACACATCTGTCAAAATCGTCAATAACAGCCTTGTTGTATTCGGGTTACTTTCGTTTTTTTCTGGGTGTGCCCAGAATCCCACTTGGTGATGACCTGCTTTCTTTTTTTATTTTTCCAATTGTTTTACAGGACACTTTACAGTAGTAGGCTGCATGTCCTGTTGGCCTCTAAAGTGGAATAACAAGCTCCTTTTTGTTAGCTTCCTCTTCACAGCAGTTATACATGTGGGCAATTAATGTTCTCTCAGAGCTATGAATGTTTTTCCATATTTGTGTATGATGTCCATTATTAAGTATATCCTATGTCACGTGACACAAATACAATATCAAATTTTAAGATTTGCTTATTAACACTAACACGTTAATAACACTTATTTACTAACACGTTTATTATAAAAAGAAATAATTGTTAAGTATTCTAGTTAAATACATTACACTGTTTACACTGTTAATCTAAGACTACAGTATACTATTAACATAACACTATACTACAGTAAGCCAAAAACACAAATTTAAATGATAACGCAAAATAAATCCTCGTAAACAAATACAACACCTTGACACAATTTTTTTTTTTTTTTTTTTTTTCTAGAGGGTGGAGTTTATTCCCATACCTTCCTTGGCCATCTCTCATCCAACATCTTTTTAGATGTCCAAACCAATTCTGTCTTCTTGCTTCTATTATTTCTATAATGTCAAGGTCGAATCCCATCACTTGTCTTATCTTTACATTTATCACTCTATCTAGTCTTGTTACTCTACAGCACCTCCGCCAGTAATCCATCTCCCTAGCTCTTATTATGGATTTATTTCTTTCATTAACTTCCCACAGTTCTGCTCCATATAGGCCTATACTTTCGACTATAGTTTTATATATTTTGATTTTATTGCTTTTGTTATTCGTGGACTCCAAAGCAGACTGTTTAATCGTTTTGTTGCTGTCTTAGCTTGTCCTATTCTTACTTTTATTTCTTGGTTGCGGTCACCATCCAATGTCATTATTACACCCAAATACTTGAAGCTTTTAATATTTTTTATCACTTTTGTTCCTAGTTTTAGGTCTTGACCTTCACCGCCTACTATAAGGTACTCAGTTTTTGAGGTATTTATTTTGAGACCCCATTTCGCATATTCTTCTGCTAGTTTCCTAAGCATATAACTTATATCAATTTCGTCCTCTGCAATTACAGCCTGATCGTCTGCAAAGTGTATTGTAAACATCTTGTTAGTTCCAGCTGGTATACCCATATTACTACTACGGCATTTTTTCCTCCGTGATGTTAGGGGTTCATTTAGATAGATCTTAAACAAAGTCGGAGCTATGCAACAACCCTGTTTCAAGCCCTTACTAATACTTATCTTGCTGGATATCCTTTTCCTTATTTTAACTTGAGCTGTCATATCTTTATATAGTTGTTTAGTTGCTTTTATATACTTACTACTTATTCCTTGATTCTGCATAGCTCTCCATAATATTGCAAGCAGCACGCTGTCATATGCTTTATTTAGTTAAATCGATAAATACAATATGGGTTTGAAATTATTTTTTTTAATATGGGATTATTTTTTAAATTATTTTTTTAATTTTTTATATGAGTTATTATGGATGTTCCCGAATATTAGTTTCAAAGTAGATTTGTGATCATTAACCTGTCTACAGAAAAAAAAACTTCAATGAACAGTCAGTTATTTTTTCAAGTCTTCAGTCATTGAACTTTGTTATAGCCAGTATGTTCTCAGATAATGTTTTTATACAAAAACTTGGTAAACAATGTCTGTCTGATACTCATGATACAATCAGCAGTTTCCAAACAGCCTGTTACAGTTAATTGAGAGGACATTAAAAGACAGCATCATTTCTTCATGAGACTTCCTGCTATCTTGCCTCCTGATAAAGTTGTGATTAGTTAAAATGGTTTGTGATATTTATTGATGTTTGGTTTTCAGTCATTAAAACAATTCTGTTACTTGGACTGACATTTTGAATAAAATAAACTGTTTTTAGATAAAAGTGAATATTAAGTTTAATCATTATTTTAAACTGTTCCTGTTGAAAATTCAAATACTGTTAAAAAATAAAATGGATATCTATCCTCTCTGAAATGTCTCTACTCCTCTGAGGGTCACACTTTGTTTCACAGAATATAGAAATACATTTAAAAAGAAGTGTCAGTCTTTATAATTTATCCTGATATATCTTGTACAAAAACAAATGGCTTAGAGTAATTATTCTTCTTTTGTTATATTACGATTTTATGCTTTAATAATATGATTGAGTCCCTAATTCGGGCGTCAATTGTTATAGTACAACTTTATTACTTTAATAAAACTTACCCAGTTTCTAAAATTACCTTCGGGTTAACTTCCAGGATTCTACAGACGAAAACAGTTGCAGGAGGATTATTTGAGTTGAGTGGTGAAATTATAATAACACAGTTTATGCTGACTGAAACAACTTATTTGGATTTTATTTCATGAAATTAGATAATGTTTTACAGCTATGTAATAACGTATCACATTCTACTCTGGTCAATTAATACATTGATTGTTTTCTGTTTTTGTTTTGTTGAACGTAAACAACATATAAAGTTATCAGTACCGGTATATCAAACAATAATGAAACAATTCTTATGATTGTTATTCTTAAAGGGCTATAACAATTTTCTTAATCTTAATAACGGCCCAGTACTTTTTGTCACACTCACTCTTTCATTCCTTTTTTACATTTTTATTTTCTAACCCCCATTAATAGAGCTCTGTATCTGTAAGTATTTTGTATATTTATAAAATTGATTTGGTTGTTTCTGAAGGGTACTTAACCAATCCACGGCGTTCCAGACAGCTTCACCACCGCCGCGTGTTACTTACTGTATCACTCATCACTCCGAACTGTTATTTCAATAGGTTATAAGTTTTTTCGTGTAACTGTACAAACAGTATTTAATAGTTTAATACTGTTCTTAATTACCTTCTCTTGTATAACATGTTGTCGGCCGACATAACTCGCTCATGAGCACTGTTTATTTTT
This sequence comes from Magicicada septendecula, assembly GCA_034769895.1. Lineage (NCBI taxonomy): Eukaryota > Metazoa > Arthropoda > Insecta > Hemiptera > Cicadidae > Magicicada > Magicicada septendecula. Next base: position 432,733,440 of record CM068368.1, on the reverse strand, counting down.
TGATTAGTTGACCATGCGGTCAGAGAATTACGAGTTGACTGCTTTTGTTCTAACACTGATTGTTAGAACCGCGCCCCGTCACTGCCCTGCCCGCGCGGCTCTGCTGTCGGCTTGGCTGGTTCCACAATGACTGCTTACTGCTTACTGTTGTGTGTGATCCTCTGATGAAAAACTGGCTTGGGGAATTACGTGTGTTTCTGTTATTCACAGAGAGACTGAGTTGCCAGCGGTTACGTAATACGTCTAGACTATTTGACTAGACATAAACAGTCTGCAGTTTTGTAAAAGCAGGGGTTCCCAATAGGTGATATCCTGTATGAATTGACAAAGTTTTATTCACTTTCTCTGCCTCCCAATTCTGTACCGTTACAATACCCCCCCCCCCACGAGAGGTTTTATGTACAGAAAGCTGCATTCATCCTGTATTTATATCCATTTCAAAAGTTTTTAAGGATTGAAAGCAAAATAAAATAATTTTTCCTCAGTGGAGTAACCTTATCATCACACAACTCTCACTTTATATTAGAGTTTTCCTGGAACTTCTTAAAACATCATTTCAAAGTCATGATTGGACAGTAGTTACATATAGCCAGAAATAAAAAAATAATGTTCAGCCCTTCAAACATTTTTGCTCTTACTAAGTGGGGTCACATTTGTTCTGTCCACCATAGTTGTCACTAAAAATTATACTGTTACAACAGTGACAATTACAGAATGCTTTGGAACAGTTAGTGTCATTCTACACGTTTCTTGGCTAGCCAAGCAGGTGTGTGTCTCTGTCAAGGCTGTGTACTAAAGTACCCTCTAGAACTTTTGAATGCTTGTTAATTACGCAAATTATGTTGGCATGTAAAATTATTCTGGAACATCTGCAGGCTGTATATAAGCAACAGGGCCGCTAAGGGAGTTAGTTACATTGGACAATTTATCAAGTGTGGGTCAAGTGGTTGTTGTTGAAAGTGTTACAATTAGTGTCAAACTCTTTGTAGTTGACATTATTATTGGGTGTGGACAAATTTAACTTGAATTACTGTATGAGAGAATGTTGTTGATTTCAAATTGTTATTTGTGACTCTTTAAAGCTCGTCGGACTCTGAAAACAGATTGCAGATGGGTATACATTTGTTAAATTGAATCTGCAAAGACTCTGGATTGCAAATATCCACACTTAAAACCAAGGTGATGGCTTTTTGTGGAACTGATCCCGTATGGGCAAAAATTGTTATAGATGTACTGTCCTGGAACAAGTTAGCAGTTTTGAATACCTGGGCTACAGTGTGTCTTATAAATGCAAGCAACGATGTTGTGAATAAGTTGCATAAGTTCAACATTATGTGCGGGACCATCAGGCGAACCCTGAAGTCAGCAAGTAAAGGAACACGCCTAAAATTCTACAAGGTGATGCCTCTTCTCACACTTCTTTATAAAGCTATGCAAAAACAGTTGCAAGAACATGCTACCGCAAAGTTGGTGACTTGGGTGAATTACATAATGATCTGAATGGCCAAAGTGTTAAGATTGTCTACAGTACAAAAGTCTGTATCAATTATAGAAGAATGTCAACAAAAATATCTGCAGTAGAAGACTCAATTGCAAACATAAAAGAGCAAATTAAAAATTAAGTTGAGCAGTTAATGAAAATACAGCCAAGCATTTCAAAACAAATTTCTGAACAGACAAATGGTAAAGACAGGAAAATAAGACAGTAGAGAAAGTCACTTTGCCTGTGGTAGAGCAGTTCATGTTAAGGCTACAACCTTTCACGGAAGCACTCACTGGATGATGTACCGTAGGCAATTTGAAGTCGCAGCATGCGCAAATAATTGGACAGATAAAGAGAAGGCAGTTTCACTCATTCTCGCTTTAAAAGGACCTGCAACAGAGCTACTACAGAAAGTGCCACCTGACAGCCAGAATACATATGCCGAATTGATAAAAGATTTAGAATTATGGTATGGTGATAAACATTTGCGAGGTGTGTACTATCCTCAGTTGAGAGCAAGATGACAACATTCCGGGGATAGTCTTCAAGTGTTTGAAGCAGACATTGGCAGACTGATTAGGCTAGCTTATCCTGTAGTACCAGAAGATTTTCGAATGAGGTTTGTGGAGCAGACATTTATTGATGGCGTCGGAGATTGTGAACTTCAAGTGTTATGAATGGCAATTCACTGAATTAGCTTAGAAGCTCTTGTTCACACCCTCGAGTGTTAAGCTGCCAAGTCTGCATTCGGAGGTTTATGTCATCACACTGTAGTCAGAAAATCCCAGTATCACATTGCTGTTATGATGGATGCAGAAAAACAATGTTGCAGTACAAACAGTTCAAAGGTTCATGAGCGCCACAACAATTTTAACGATGGGGAAAAGACAGAAGATTAAAAGTGTTACAATGTACAAATTAATTAGTGCATAATTTATTTTATAAAAATGTGCATGTTATTATGTTTTATCATGTTGTTTTATTATCATGGTATTTATGTTGTTTTTTGTATGTAGCAGGTGAAGCAATTGTTTTAAGAGAATATCAATTAACTGATGTTAATTTCATTTTTATGTTAACAAATATATCACCGTAGAACTGGTGTTAAACTTTCTAAGATTAAATATTTTGTATACATGTACTTATTTAGTATGTGGATTATAATTGTAAACTTGGCCAGAAAGGCAATAATTGTTAATAAGATACCAAAGGGTTTATTGTAATTATGTTATAAACAAATGAAGGGTTCTATACTAATATAGGTAATAATAAATTAAAATCAGAACGAGATAAAAATGTAATGATAGGCCATAAACCAGTGACATTGTATAGGAAGTCAGGTCAGAAAAGTTAGGTAACAAAATTTGTAAAAACACTAAGTGTAATGTAATGAGTTAGGAGAAATCAATAGTAGTTATTGATAGCAGATAAGTAACTTCAATTAAGAATATCGGTATGGAGAACCATACATGACTTCCATATTCTAAGATTTATATTTAAAATCATTTTCGAAATGAAATATTACCATAGAAACTACTTCTTTCTACTTACTGCTTCAGCCTTAACCACAGTACTGTGGTCACTAACGTATACCACCTCACATTATCGCACTCGATTTTCACTGATGATGGAAGTCGATGGCATTGCCGAAACGTCTGGTTTTGTAGAAAACATTGGACTACAGCCAAATATCCCGGGAAGGGATTTTAACAAAAACTACTTCTTTATTGCCGATAATGATGTACACATATATATAAAAAATATGCATAAAATTAATGGCTTGTATAAGTTAATGATTGATCTCCATTAAGTAGTGCTCAAGTTTCCAAAGTTTTAATATTATGATGTCCGTAATTAAAACATCAGAGCAGATTTAGTGTGAATGAGGGTACACCGTGGACACAAATTTTCAACATTTCCTATTGAGCGTTGCTTAGAGTAAAGCTGCGAATCTACAGTGTATGTTTCACAGAACAAACACGCGAAAAAGAAGGAGCGCTCCGAAGTCACTCATGGACCCTCAGCATCTTGCAGAGTGTTCATTCCCTAAAGACGAAAAGTCTGTCTATGAATCGTTCCTCTGTAAACACGTGCAGTTACACTGCGCAGCGATCCACAGGAAGCAAATTGATGTATATTTTTTCGGCTTGCACGCGTTATGTTGGTGTGGGTTTCGGCACTTTCCATTTAAAAAGCGTGCAAATGTAAGAAAATAAACATGAGTGAGGCCAGAAATAACGCGAATTTTGTGTGTGTGTGTGTGTTCCCTGCCTTTTTATTGGTGTAGTCATAATAATAAAATGGAAACAAACATTACATAACTGAGATATGCTTACCTGCCACGAACGATATATTATTTTATACATGTATATTAACTCATACATAATTTACATTAAAATGAAAAAATTAAAATTTTATTGCCTGGCAATAAAATTATTTTATTTTTAACAATTACCATTGTTTGAAAAAGTGTAAATGAATTTTCAAGTACTTTACTGTTGTTAAAACGTAAAAGGTTGCAGGTAAACTACCCCTTCCCCTTAACCGATCTTCACCAAAATAGAAAGTCCTTGAGATCTCTACAATTCAGGGACGTATGCAAAAAATTATTTGATTCTGTTTGAATTTGCGGCTGTTATCGTTTGCCATAGAAAATACCCTTGATAAAAAAACGTTGCAGGTAAACTACCCCTTCCTCTTAACCGAGCTTCACCAAAAACAATAGGTCTTGAGTACTCTACAAATCAGGGCTGTATGCAAAAAATTATTTGATTCTGTTTGACTTTGCGGCTGTTATCGTTTGCCATATAAAATACCCTTGTTAAAAAAACGTTGCAGGTAAACTACCCCTTTCCCTTAACCGATCTTCACCAAAAACAATAGGTCTTGAGAACTCTACAATTCAGGGCTGTATGCGAAACATTATTTGATTCTGTTTGAATTTGCGGCTGTTATCGTTTGCCAAAAAAAAAATTTCACTTGATAAAAAAAAATGTTGCAGGTAAACTACCCCTTTCCCTCAACCGATCTTCACCAAAAACAATAGGTCGTGAGTACTCTACAAATCAGGGCTGTATGCAAAAAATTATTTGATTCTGTTTGAAATTGCGGCTGTTATCGTTTGCCATAGAAAAAAATCTACAGACAGACACACACACACACACACACACACTTTTTGGAAAACGACTTTTTTTCATGTTTTGAGTGTAGTACAATCAGAATCTGCAATAATCTCGAACACGATTTTTTTTGCCATCACCATACCTAAAATTAATATTTTGTAATGAGAAAATAGTACTTGTTAGACTAAGTAGATTAAGAGGAAACGATAACAAAATGTATATAATTTAATAACAAATAAGGAATATGGAAGTAATATGTAAAGGTTTAATATGATATAATGTAACTTTAGTAAGGGAGTATTTTATTAAGTGCAAGAACATTGTTTAATTATGGTTCTAGGATTATAAATATTATCCAATAAGAGAACAAAGACTGGTTGTCAAGGACGACAAAATGGAATAAATTTTGTTTATTCGATTATTGAATTGTTATCCATGAATGAGGACAGTTTAGTTTTTATGAACATAGAAAAAATGAGAAAATTATATAGAATAAATTAATGAGTCAACAAAATTAAATAATAACTAACAAAAGGAGAGCTCGCTGACTTTTGACGGTCATATATGAAAGAGTACAATTAAGCCTATCAATTAAAATTGAAGTAAGCCTTTACCAATTAAACCCAGTAAAAGGAGTAATCACTAAATTTAAATAATAGACAAATGAAGATAAATAACTACCTGAATGAATTAAAGTAATCCAGTATTCTAAAGGACGAAAGAAGAAATTAAAATTGTACTTGAACCTCACTTTTCATGACTCGATAGAGAAAACATATTCCGACACAGAATACAGTGGAACCCGTAACCACAAGAACTGGACATTGGCGAAGAGTAAGGATTGGCATTGCTGCATCATCCCAGGACCAAGACACCAAACTTTATTTCGAAACTGGAGTGAAGACTGGCGAGAATTTATACATCTGTATCTTGGCGTTGATCAACCATCTCGAAGCACGAGGTTATCTGGGCACGGCCATTACAAGTAACTGTGTCATCGGACGGTAAACTCTACTTATTTTAAATATTAATTAATAAGAATTTAGTAATAGATTGTAATACCTTGTAGTCCTATTTTTGCATTTTCTGACCTTACTAATAGTCAAAAGAACCTTCATACCCTGTGTTTAAGAAAAACAATAATAAATAAAAGTAATATATAAACCTGAATTCGATAATTAATCAATTCATTCCAGTACGATCGATTTTTGTATCTTAGTGAAGGAAGAACATTTGTTTTCAAAGAAAAAATATAAAATAAAGAATCATTCTTGAAATTGGCGATTTCTTATTATTTGTATAATATTTAATGCATGTTGAATGAGTTGTAATTTATAGAGAGAGTAACGTGAGAAGTACAGTAAGCGGAAAAACTAACCTACAATAACCAGCTGACTGTGAACCACAGCGCTAGCTCGCGGACAGCTGTTGAATTCCAAGAGAAGAGAAACTTATTTAAGGATTTTATTCTCCTCTCTCAACACTTGATGCAGACTAGGCCTGAATAATAACCATAGAATTACCCAATAAATCATCTGGTGTTGAACGTTATTATTGCAGAATGTACTAAATTATTATATAATATTGAGATATTCTTAACATTTGATTAATATCACCAATTAAAAAATATTATTTCTTCACAAATAACCTGACATTGCGCCCATGGTGCTTAAGAGAGACCACTTATCACTTCATAAATATTAAATAAACACAAGACGATCAATTTAAATAATAACAAAACATTTATTAAGAAAAAAGAAACATAATTGGTTTACAAATTGGCTCACAACAGTGGAGTTTAAGATATAATTATATATAAGGTATATATGATAAGATCGGAACTCGGATAAAGGTTTAGGATAATTAAAATTTAAAGTTTTTACCTTAATCCGTCTATGTGACCGCTTAATTTTGTCTTCTTTGTCTTCTTATGCGTTTCGGATTATGTTAATCCATCATCAGAGATTAAAAAATTCGTCGGTTAAGACTTCGTTAAAACATTAAAAGTTACACTAAAAGACATTGAAATATATATTCCACAAACACAGCGACGTACGCTGTGGAATATATACTTAAATGTCTTTTAGTGTAACTTTTAATGTTTTAACGAAGTCTTAACTGACGAATTTTTTAATCTCTGATGATGGATTAACATAATCCGAAACGCGTAAGAAGACAAAGAAGACAAAATTAAGCGGTCACATAGACGGACTAAGGTAAAAACTTTAAATTTTAATTATAATAATTGTGACGCGGATACCAATACAATGACTTTAAAGGTTTAGTAACAAATTGGCGCTCAACTTGTAGGGCTTGAGTTAAGTAAAATGTCGATTCCATAACTATTACTTAACTTGAGCAGGCAACTATTAGAGGCACAGAAATGCATACCAGAGGGGTTTCTAAAAGGATGGCGAAGGAACGAGAAATGGAAGAAGAAATAGAAGTAGTCACGGACAGTGAAATGGAACAAACGACGGGCGATAAAGAAGAAACTGAAGTCGTTATGGACACAGAAAAGGAAATGATAGAAGAGGATGCCCAAGGGGACCAACCAGATAAATCCGCCCAAAAAGAAGACATGAGCATGCAGGAGATGTTGAGAATTATAATGGAAAGCAGTAAACAAACAAATGATAAAATACTATTTCTTTTATGAATTTGCTAACTGCTATAATTTTTATTGTTCGACTAAGCTTTTCGTCATCACTGACATCTTCAGGTCTTAAACCGTTTAAGACGTTTAAGACCTGAAGATGTCAGTGATGACGAAAAGCTTAGTCGAACAATAAAAATTATAGCAGTTAGCAAATTCATAAAAGATATAGTAAGGATGGCTGCTAATTTAAACAATACGAAAAATGATAAAATAGATGAAAAATTTAGGAAACAGGAGGAAAAATTTAATAAAATAGATGCAAATTTTAGGAAACAGGAGGAAACCTCAAAACTAATGAACGAGAAGTTTGATAAGAATAAAGAGGAAACTAATGAGAATAACCGACAAATAAATGAAAGCTTAAACCAAATTAACAAAAGGTTTGTCAGGAACGATGATAGTTTAAAACAAATGAAGGAAGAGATCAGACAAATAAATGAAGAGAATTTAAAGCGGAGTAATGAAAGAATTGAGAATGTCCATGTGACAATTAACCAAAAGGTGGATAAAAACAATGAAGAAAGGAAACAAGAAATAGCTGAAACAAATGAAAAGTTAGAAAAAATCAACGAAACAGTGGTACAAGTCCGTGAGGAAATACAAAATAAAATAAACAACGTCAAAAATGAAAATAAAACGATGGTTGAAGGACTGCAACAGGAAACTGTAGAAAAATGCGAGCAGATTAAGCAAGAAGTACATCAAATTCGGGAGGAGAATAAGGAAGGAATAGCACAGGTACATACTGACATTGGCGAACGAATGGAAAGAGTATATAACAACCTAAACAATGTCAAAAGCCAAGTGAGTACAAATAAAGAGAAGATCGAGGAAATCCGTCGACGCGAGATACAATTACAAGAAGAAGTGGATTCATGGCGGGATAGAACATGTCAAAATACTTATATCACCAACAACGATAACCGGGAATTAATCAATTTTAGGAATTACAAACGTAATCCCATGGAGTTCCTGAAGAGGGTAGAAGAGATGATAGCAAGGAATAGAGACCCGGTGGAATGTTATCCGAGGAATGATCGATGAGATATTCAAGGATACCCACGACAACTGGTGGACGGCAGTGCGTCCCGACATCCAAAATATAACAGAATTTAAAAAACAGTTTAGGGAGAAGTATTGGTCGGAGTCGACCCAAAATATGGTGACAAATAATTTAAGTAATGGTCGGTATGAGGCATACGCAGGACAGTCTCCAACATCATACTTCCTAGGCAATGTGTGCATGGCCCGTAATCTGGAGCCCAGAATTCCCGAGGAGTGCTTAGTGATACAACTATCATACCATTACGAGTAAGGGATAAAGAACGCCCGAATATATAGCCAGATTAAGACAATCCAAGCTATGGCTAACTTTCTAGAGAATTATGAGCATGAGGGACAGTATCAATGGAACCGCATAATGAATACTAAATACAATAGGTACAACGGCAACGACCCCCAACAAAATCCAAATAGGAATAATAATCCTCAAACAAACCAAAATGGTAACCAGAATAGAACCTATAATAACAACCCGAATAACAATCAAAGGAATAATAATTATCGGGGTAATAACCATTCTAATTACCACGATAATCGGCATAATCGAGGAGACGGGGACAACCGACTCAACATGAATTATATATACTCACGACCTCAAGGTAATCAGAGACGGTACTACCCGAGGACACACACGAACCACAATTATTATAACCAGTCACAACGCGATGACGACCACCAATACGGAGGAAATTGTAGACCGGTGGACAACAATCCTGGGACAGACAGGAACCACTACTGAACCAACCACAAAACTCACAAGAAAACAGGGAGGATGAGGGAAGCCCTCATTTAAACTAACAGAGACAGTGAGAACTGAAGACCACCCATCACTGAACCAATCTCTTGGGGAAAAACAACAAAATTCAAAAAGCATGTAAGGACAACTTACTCAATATATTTAGAAACAATATGATTTAAAATAAAACCCCAAAATTCCAAAAGCATGTAAGGACAACTTACTTAAGATATTTCGAAACAATATAATTTAATAAACGATAAAACACCAAGAGAATGTAAGAACAGATTACATAATTTATTTATAAACAATATGATTTAAAATGAAATAATAGAAGAAAAAAAATAATATTTTAATGGGAACAACGAGAAAAAAAAAAATAAAAACAATTAATGGTAATGTGCTCAGACAAGAAGGTAAAATAAGAAGAACAATGGATAATTTAATGACTATAATTACAATGAAGCTAAAGAATGATAATAATTAATACAGCTACAATTTAGAATTTCTTGGAGTTGAAAATGATAAAGGAAGAAATAGTAAGAAGAACATCTGTCACAAGAAGGAAAGTCAAAAGGATATAAAAATAATGCCTGTCAATAATGTTATCTGAAATTAGTTACTGAAAAATAAGAAGGAATCAAGAAAAAAAAAGAAATATGTAATTAAATGTAAACCGCAACAGCATGAAGAATCCCAAAAGTGTTTATTATTAGTCAAAAAAATAGACTATTATGGTATTATTTTATTTTTATAACTGTCTGTAGATGAATTCCAGCAGTATTATATTTAAGTTTAGTATGGCCAGCAGAGTATGTAGCCAAAAGTGCCCCTCTGGACTGCCCCAGCTCACGTGTTAGGGAATGTTAGGGAAATTGAATATTTAAGGGATAATAAAACAGCTGAGAAGATTGATATCAGATTCCAGAAGTATGAAGAAAGAAAACAGAAAGAAGATAGCAGACAGAAGCTCAATTGAGAAAGCACATTTATAGAAGTAAATAGAAATATGAGAGTGTTAAAACAAGTTTTTACTGATTATTGTGACCAATCCTTGTCAAGTAATGTTTGAAAAAACAACCAAGAGAAATAATATCATTAATGAATTTTCATCCAAGAGAGAGAGTTGAGTATTAGTAAAATATGTTACATTAGGAAATCAAGTCAATTACCATTAACCAATAAAAAGGTATATAACCTTAAAAAACATTTTTAATACAAAAAAATTCTACTACAAATAAGAAGAAAATATCCCAAGGCATGAAAAATATAAGTTTATTTTAACCAAATCATATTCAGATAGACTAAACTTCTTTTGGAGGGGGAGTATATGTAATGTAACGAAAATATGGTCCCCTGCGTTACATAAAAAATTTATAATTCTCAAACTAAAAAATAAAAAAAATAATAATTGTCCGTAGTAATAAAAGGTCAGAAAAATAAACCATTATTAAATGAGTAAATAATCCCCAAATAAGAATACAAGGTAAAAGAAAAAATAAGAATGTTCATAAATACAAACTATTAAGTGTTCAGTGAAAAGGGTAAACGATAAACATAGTGACAAGTAATGTGAAACATAACATAGACAGTTTTAGAATAATTAATGAATTAACTGAGAGGAGACTAATTAATTAGTGCATAATTTATTTTATAAAAATGTGCATGTTATTATGTTTTATCATGTTGTTTTATTATCATGGTATTTATGTTATTTTTTGTATGTAGCAGGTGAAGCAATTGTTTTAAGAGAATATCAATTAACTGATGTTAATTTCATTTTTATGTTAACAAATATATCACCATAGAACTGGTGTTAAACTTTCTAAGATTAAATATTTTGTATACATGTACTTATTTAGTATGTGGATTATAATTGTAAACTTGGCCAGAAAGGCAATAATTGTTAATAAGATACCAAAGGGTTTATTGTAATTACGTTATAAACAAATGAAGGGTTCTATACTAATATAGGTAATAATAAATTAAAATCAGAATGAGATAAAAATGTAATGATAGGCCATAAACCAGTGACATTGTATAGGAAGTCAGGTCAGAAAAGTTAGGTAACAAAATTTGTAAAAACACTAAGTGTAATGTAATGAGTTAGGAGAAATCAATAGTAGTTATTGATAGCAGATAAGTAACTTCAATTAAAATAAAATCTTAAAATGTAATAGAACAATTATGCCTAAAATTAATATTTTGTAATGAGAAAATAGTACTTGTTAGACTAAGTAGATTAAGAGGAAACGATAACAAAATGTATATAATTTAATAACAAATAAGGAATATGGAAGTAATATGTAAAGGTTTAATATGATATAATGTAACTTTAGTAAGGGAATATTTTATTAAGTGCAAGAACATTGTTTAATTATGGTTCTAGGATTATAAATATTATCCAATAAGAGAACAAAGACTGGTTGTCAAGGACGACAAAATGGAATAAATTTTGTTTATTCGATTATTGAATTGTTATCCATGAATGAGGACAGTTTAGTTTTTATGAACATAGAAAAAATGAGAAAATTATATAGAATAAATTAATGAGTCAACAAAATTAAATAATAACTAACAAAAGGAGAGCTCGCTGACTTTTGACGGTCATATATAAAAGAGTACAATTAAGCCTATCAATTAAAATTGACGAAAGTCTAAAGGAAGAACTTTACCTATTAAACCCAGTAAAAGGAGTAATCACTAAATTTAAATAATAGACAAATGAAGATAAATAACTACCTGAATGAATTAAAGTAATCCAGTATTCTAAAGGACGAAAGAAGAAATTAAAATTGTACTTGAACCTCACTTTTCATGACTCGATAGAGAAAACATATGCCGACACAGAATACAGTGGAACCCGTAACCACAAGAACTGGACATTGGCGAAGAGTAAGGATTGGCATTTCTGCATCATCCCAGGACCAAGACACCAAACTTTATTTCGAAACTGGAGTGAAGACTGGCGAGGATTTATACATCTGTATCTTGACGTTGATCAACCATCTCGAAGCACGAGGTTATCTGGGCATGGCCATTACAAGTAACTGTGTCATCGGACGGTAAACTCTACTTATTTTAAATATTAATTAATAAGAATTTAGTAATAGATTGTAATACCTTGTAGTCCTATTTTTGCATTTTCTGACCTTACTAATAGTCAAAAGAACCTTCATACCCTGTGTTTAAGAAAAACAATAATAAATAAAAGTAATATATAAACCTGAATTCGATAATTAATCGATTCATTCCAGTACGATCGATTTTTGTATCTTAGTGAAGGAAGAACATTTGTTTTCAAAGAAAAAATATAAAATAAAGAATCATTCTTGAAATTGGCGATTTCTTATTATTTGTATAATATTTAATGCATGTTGTATGAGTTGTAATTTATAGAGAGAGTAACGTGAGAAGTACAGTAAGCGGAAAAACTAACCTACAATAACCAGCTGACTGTGAACCACAGCGCTAGCTCGTGGACAGCTGTTGAATTCCAAGAGAAGAGAAACTTATTTAAGGATTTTATTCTCCTCTCTCAACACTTGATGCAGACTAGGCCTGAATAATAACCATAGAATTACCCAATAAATCAACTGGTGTTGAACACCAGAATGTACTAAATTATTATATAATATTGAGATATTCTTAATATTTGATTAATATCACCAATTAAAAAATATTTCTTCACAAATAACCTGACATTGCGGTGCTTAAGAGAGACCACTTATCACTTCATAAATATTAAATAAACACAAGACGATCAATTTAAATAATAACAAAACATTTATTAAGAAAAAAGAAACATAATTGGTTTACAAATTGGCTCACAACAGTGGAGTTTAAGATATAATTATATATAAGGTATACGATAAGATCGGAACTCGGATAAAGGTTTAGTAACTATATATATATATATATATATATATATATATATATATATATATGTAATACATTTAATATTTATAATTAAATTTACCTCAAGATGTTATTTTTATCCTTAACACATACACCACAAACACACACAATAAAACCAATTTGAAATACCAGAAGCCAACAGGAAGCCACAATAATAATAGTCAACCAACAAAACATATGTACTTCACCAGACAAAAAAACCGGAAGGCTGAGGATGGGTACAAGATAGTACCCGAAACATGTTCCAATAAAGGATAAAAATAACATCTTGAGGTAAATTTAATTATAAATATTAAATGTATTATATATATCAAGAAACGGACTGTAGCAAAAAGTGACTTGCTACTATATATATATATATATATATATATATATATATATACTATAATACTTATAACTTTTTGCCTCAAGATGTATTTTTTCCTTTAGGGACATGTTTCGGGAGATCCTGTTCTCCCATCTTCAGCCTTCGCCATCTTGCTTCTGGTGCAGTATTTGTGTGTTGGCTTCTGGATGTTATTATGGTGGTTTGTTGGTCTTTGGTCCTTCAATGTTGCATTATTGTGTGTGGTTGTGGTAACTGTTTTTGTATTTTGTGTATTTTCGATGTTCCTAAACATGTCCCTAAAGGAAAAAATACATCTTGAGGTAAAAAGTTATAAGTATTATAGTATTATATACATCAAGAAACGGACTGTAGCAGAAAGTGATTGAAATATATATATATATATATTACTATAATACTTATAACTATTTTACCTCAAGATGTATTTTTTCTTTAGGGACATGTTTCGGGAGATCCTGTTCTCCCATCTTCAACCTTCGCCATCTTGCTTCTGGTGCAGTATTTGTGTGTTGGCTTCTGGATGTTATTATGGTGGTTTGTTGGTCTTTGGTCCTTCAATGTTGCATTATTGTGTGTGGTTGTGGTATCTGTTTTTGTATTTTGTGTATTTTCGATGTTGAGTGCTTTGAATATTGTGTCATGTTTTGTATTGATTTGTATTTGTTCTGGTATTAATTTGTTTTGTGTTTTATGTTTGTAAATCTGTAAATTTTCCCAAATGTTCATTATGGTGCCTTTGTGTGGTATATGTTTTATTAGTGTTACATTGGTTATGTCTGGGAATTCATGTCCTGTGTTTATTGCATGTGTGGCTAAATTGGATTTATATATGTTTGGTTTTTTGTATGCATTTAGGTGTTCAAAATAACGTTTTTTCAGCTGTTTTTTTGTTTGTCCTATATAACATTTATTGCAATCTTGGCATTCAATTTTGTATATACCGTTGGTTGTTGTATTATCTTTGTTGTGTGAGTTATTTAGATTTTGTAATTTATTTTTATTAGTTTTGTATGCTATTTTTATATCTGTGTTTTTAAATAGTTTTGTTAGTTTTGACATTTTATTATTTATATATGTGAATGTGGCCCATTTTTTGTTGTTGTTATTATTTATGTGTTGTTCAGTTTGATTAATTCTTAATTGTTCAGTTTTTATTTTGTATTTGATTTTATTTTCTATTTTGATCATAGTATTTTTATTGTATCCATTTGCATAACCAATTTGGTATATTATATTTCTTTCTTTGTCAGTTTCTTGTTTGTTTAGGGGTATTTTGTACATTCTGTTAAATAACGAATAAAATGCTGCCATTTTATGTTGTGGTGGGTGGTCAGAATGGTTAGGTATAATGATGTTAGTGGAAGTTGGTTTTCTATATATTGCATATTGTATGTGTTTGTTGTATCTTGTGATGGTTATGTCTAAATAGTTGATTTTGTTATGTTTTTCTTTTTCTTCTGTGAATTGTATTTTGGGATGTATGTTATTGATTTGTTTCAGTATGTTCTCTGCATTTGTGTTTTTGTTATTTGATACATATAGTCCATCATCTACATATCTTATCCATATGCCATCTGGGTCATGTGTTTTTATGATATTTTGTATTTTGGTGTCTATATGTTGTAGGAATATTTCTGCTATTATGCTTGATAATGGTGATCCCATTGCTAAACCTTCTTTCTGTTGATAAATTTTGCTATTAAATTCAAAGTAATTTTGTTTTAGTATTAGTTGGAGACTATTTTTTATTTCGGTTATATATTGTTTGTTTTCATTTTGTTCTATAAGTTTGTTTATTATTATGTCAATTGTTTCTTCTACTGGGATATTAGTGTACATGTTTGTTATGTCATATGATGTGAAAAATGTATTTTCATTTATATTTATTATTTTTAGTTTGTCTATTAATTCGTATGTATTTTTTATGTTATGATGGTTATTTGTTAGTTGGTTATTTTTTAGTTTTTGTGCTATTATTCTTGCTATTTTGTATGTAGGAGCTTTTTTGAAATTGATTAATGGACGTATTGGGTTGTTTAATTTGTGTATTTTTATTAGGCTGTTCATTTTAGGTGGTTCTGGATTATTGTTTATATATATGTCTATGTTTTTATTGTTGAAAATGTTTTTATTTGTTTTTATTAGTTTTATTGTTTGTTTAAGATAGTTTTCTGTTGGGTTTTTATCTAGTTGTACGCATTTATTATTGTTGATGAAGTCTTCGGTTTTTTTGATGTAGCCTGTTTTATCAATGATTACTGTTGCTTGACTTTTGTCTGCTTTAGTTATTATTAAATTATTGTGCTTTAAATTATTATTAAAGCAGACAAAAGTCAAGCAACAGTAATCATTGATAAAACAGACTACATCAAAAAAACCGAAGACTTCATCAACAATAATAAATGCGTACAACTAGATAAAAACCCAACAGAAAACTATCTTAAACAAACAATAAAACTAATAAAAACAAATAAAAACATTTTCAACAATAAAAACATAGACATATATATAAACAATAATCCAGAACCACCTAAAATGAACAGCCTAATAAAAATACACAAATTAAACAACCCAATACGTCCATTAATCAATTTCAAAAAAGCTCCTACATACAAAATAGCAAGAATAATAGCACAAAAACTAAAAAATAACTAACTAACAAATAACCATCATAACATAAAAAATACATACGAATTAATAGACAAACTAAAAATAATAAATATAAATGAAAATACATTTTTCACATCATATGACATAACAAACATGTACACTAATATCCCAGTAGAAGAAACAATTGACATAATAATAAACAAACTTATAGAACAAAATGAAAACAAACAATATATAACCGAAATAAAAAATAGTCTCCAACTAATACTAAAACAAAATTACTTTGAATTTAATAGCAAAATTTATCAACAGAAAGAAGGTTTAGCAATGGGATCACCATTATCAAGCATAATAGCAGAAATATTCCTACAACATATAGACACCAAAATACAAAATATCATAAAAACACATGACCCAGATGGCATATGGATAAGATATGTAGATGATGGACTATATGTATCAAATAACAAAAACACAAATGCAGAGAACATACTGAAACAAATCAATAACATACATCCCAAAATACAATTCACAGAAGAAAAAGAAAAACATAACAAAATCAACTATTTAGACATAACCATCACAAGATACAACAAACACATACAATATGCAATATATAGAAAACCAACTTCCACTAACATCATTATACCTAACCATTCTGACCACCCACCACAACATAAAATGGCAGCATTTTATTCGTTATTTAACAGAATGTACAAAATACCCCTAAACAAACAAGAAACTGACAAAGAAAGAAATATAATATACCAAATTGGTTATGCAAATGGATACAATAAAAATACTATGATCAAAATAGAAAATAAAATCAAATACAAAATAAAAACTGAACAATTAAGAATTAATCAAACTGAACAACACATAAATAATAACAACAACAAAAAATGGGCCACATTCACATATATAAATAATAAAATGTCAAAACTAACAAAACTATTTAAAAACACAGATATAAAAATAGCATACAAAACTAATAAAAATAAATTACAAAATCTAAATAACTCACACAACAAAGATAATACAACAACCAACGGTATATACAAAATTGAATGCCAAGATTGCAATAAATGTTATATAGGACAAACAAAAAAACAGCTGAAAAAACGTTATTTTGAACACCTAAATGCATACAAAAAACCAAACATATATAAATCCAATTTAGCCACACATGCAATAAACACAGGACATGAATTCCCAGACATAACCAATGTAACACTAATAAAACATATACCACACAAA
This sequence comes from Magicicada septendecula, assembly GCA_034769895.1. Taxonomy (NCBI): domain Eukaryota; kingdom Metazoa; phylum Arthropoda; class Insecta; order Hemiptera; family Cicadidae; genus Magicicada; species Magicicada septendecula. Next base: position 432,716,247 of record CM068368.1, on the reverse strand, counting down.
GGCACCATAATGAACATTTGGGAAAATTTACAGATTTACAAACATAAAACACAAAACAAATTAATACCAGAACAAATACAAATCAATACAAAACATGACACAATATTCAAAGCACTCAACATCGAAAATACACAAAATACAAAAACAGATACCACAACCACACACAATAATGCAACATTGAAGGACCAAAGACCAACAAACCACCATAATAACATCCAGAAGCCAACACACAAATACTGCACCAGAAGCAAGATGGCGAAGGTTGAAGATGGGAGAACAGGATCTCCCGAAACATGTCCCTAAAGAAAAAATACATCTTGAGGTAAAATAGTTATAAGTATTATAGTATTATATACATCAAGAAATGGACTGTAGCAGAAAGTGATGAAATATATATATATATATATATATATCAAGTAGTATTGTTTCACATTCAAAAGAATGTAATGAAATAAACACTGCCGATGTGCTAAGTGTTAGTTGTAAATTAAATACAGGTTATGACTTTTATTTGGTAGGAGTTTATTGACTTTGTTCAGGAAGTACTAATATATTTTAAAAGAATTCAGTGATTATCTAGAAAGTATCTGTAATGGAGATGTTGTAATTATAGGTGATTTTAACATTAATGTACTAAATTATGAACATAACACAAATGAGTATAAACAACTGCTAGTAGCGCATGGTTTTAGTGTTCTGAATATACCAACACGCATAACTGTAAATAGTACTACTTACAGAGATCATATGTGGATGAGAGCTAAAAGTATCGATAAATTTACTCCAATCATAGTTTAATACTAGTATAACTGATTATCATATGATAAGATTAGTTGTCAAGCTAGGAAATTGCACCAAAAAAAAGTGTATCAAAAACAGTTCATTAGAAACTGAATTTTAAAGTGCTTTCAGATGGCAGAACAATTTGATTCGCCTCTATTTTAGCTGTAACTAATGCTGATACTTACTTTTCAGTGTTAATAAACTTTATAAATAGTTTAATATGAATTTGCACTGAGAATGTTATTACAAAATTACAGCATAACATATCATGGTTAAATAATAAAATTAAAACTAGATAAAAAAAGTACAAAATAGGCAAACTGCTTGCATGGATACCCTTTGACATAAACCTTTTAAATTATCATTCCAAATTAAAATGGTCTTTAAAAACCCATTATCATTAGTCAAAAGAAAACATTGTGAAAGTCTTTTTAAAAGAGCAGGGGGAAATAATTGGGAACAAGGAAAATCATAAATAGTAAAGTGGGAGAAAACAAAGACGAAGATAAAGTTAGTTTGTGTGTTTACCAAATGCTGATAAGCTACAAGATTGAGATACCAGACTTGTTCAATGGTATTATTTTAATATTGCTGATAAACTCAGTGAAAAGACATCTAAGCCAACTTGGTGTCCCCCCCGTGTTTACCAACTGATTGTTAGTATGGAAAACTCATTATTCCTTTCTCCAGTTATTGTTAATGAAATTGAAAAAATTGTTACAAGTTTTAAACCTTGAAAAGCTCCTGGTTATGACTATTTGTTCGAATGTACTAAAATGCATATTCAAATTAATATATTGTAAAGTATTACATCTCTCTTGGTTAATGTAACATTTTTGACAGGAAATTTCCCTAGTCATTAAAAAAATTGTTGTAATACCCATACCCAAGAAAACAAAACCCGATCAGTTATCAGATTTCAGACCAATTTCATTAGTCTCAGTGTTGTCTAAGCTGCTTGAAAAGGCTATGAAAACAGGTTAGTTACATTTTTGGAATCCAAAAGTATTCTTTGTGACAAGGAGTTTGGTTTAAAAAAGGGGCTTAACACTGAATCTACACTATTACAATTTATGACAAAAGTTTACTCGGCTATTGACAATGGCCAGTTAGCATGTGTGCTTTTTCTAGATTTGAATAAAGCCTTTGATACTGTGGGTAAACAAATTTTATTAAGAAGGTTAAATTGTTACGCAATACGGGGTTCAGCATATAGTTGGGTTTTTCCTGTCTCTTACAGTGGAAACAATGTATGAGTGTTGAAAACGTTTTCATTGGTGAACAAGAAGTAAGAAGGGGTGTGTCCCATGGTTCAGTCCTTGTGCCAATTCTCTTTATTATTTACTTAAGGCTGTTGCCACAGTACTGTGGTGTTATTGGTGGGCACCATGTCAATAAAAGCTTAGTCCTTCAGGGACTGAAGATGGTCTCCAGTGGCGAGGCTGAAACATCTGCAATAAACAACAGAACACCACGACCTGATAGCTCAGAAAGTAGTTATTATAATTAGATTGTAGTTGTACTAAATTAGAACAGGTGGCCATTAACAATAGCCAGTTAGCATGTGGGCTTTTTCTAGATTTAGTAAAGCCTTTAGTAGACCAACAAATTTTATTAAGAAAGTTTAGTTGTTATGAAATATGGGGTTTAGCATATAATTGGTGTTCATCCTGTCTCTGAAAGAGGAGACAATGTTTGAGGATTTAAAATGTATTAAGTGGTGAAAGAAGGTGTGTGCCCCAAGGTTCAGTCCAAGGATACTTACAAATATTTAGGTGTTACGTGTTACATGAAAAGTATTAGAAAATTTTATTTCTTAAAAAATGTGTGTCCACAAAATATTGGTAAAAATATTTATTTCGCTTTAGTTCATTCAAATTATCATACAGAATTGGTTGTTTGGGGTGGGACTTACATATCACATTTTAATCCTCTATTAGACTTAGAAAAAACATTATATTTGAATTCTGCTAGGGAAAAACTCATTTCCTTTGTTTCATAAAATTAATTATTTTCCTTTAAGACATTATTATGTATATAAAGTACTTAAAATATTGTTACGACGGTCTCACTGAACATGATACAGTGGAAACAGAATACAGACACCAATTAAATCACTAATTACCAGCTTTAATGAGTCACAATAACAATTTGAAATCAACAAGATATTCCCATACAGTAATTCAAGTAAATTTTGTCCACACGGGAATGTCAACTATATAAAGGTTCCGCACTAATTATATCAACAGTCACTTACAACAACAACTTCTTGATCGCACTGAATAAATCACCCAATGTAAACTAACTGACAAAGCCACCTGCTGTTGCTGAAATAGGTAGCGCAGGTGCTTCAGAATAATCCATAATTTGCATCATTAACAAGCACTCGAAAAGTCTAGAGCATACTTGAGTGGGGCCGTGACAGAGACACTCACCTGCTCGGCTAGTGGAGAAATGAGTGGAAGGACGCTCTTGCCTTTTCAAGAAGGTTTCATCGTAACAATATATTTCAATAGAAGTGGAGATTATGGGAAAATGAATGTTCGATAACTAAGATGTGGAAATCAAACTCTTTTGATACCTTTAGTTAAAAAGGATATATATTGCAACAATACATATATTTGCATATTTGCCCAGGGCGGTATGTTTAATATGTAATTAGCATAGAAAGTATAAGGAACAGTTTTATACAATTTTGTGCGTGAAAATGCAGGCCGAGTCCTGTCGAGAGGACACCTGCTTTGCCAGTGTAAGACACGGCGTGTATGTTTGTGTGTGTGTGTGAGCCAGCTGCGACAAGAATAGTGGGGTGATGCTACGAATTGTTTGTTCCAATTATTCAGGTCTTAACAGGATTATAATAAACTAATTACTTGTGTTAAACCTGTAAGCAAAGACTTACGCCAATTATAAAGACACCATTACGTAAAGGGATTTGTAGTGAGTATGGTAATGTAAAATTTATTTCCATAGGTGCAATATTAAAGATGCTATTTAATTAATATTAATTAGTAGTGTAATTGAAGAGTAATTAATATGTGTGGTATATGTGAGTGACCAGAAAATAATTATGCAAACAATGATGTCGCTCATATGACGAGGATGTTCATGAGTTCGCGATAATTAACCAAAAAGTGATTGTAAGTAAAAGGGCGCGTTGCACGAATTGACAAAATCAGACATGTCAAAAGACAATCTTAAACCTGTCAAATCGCCTCCAGTATAAATACCACTGGCAATTTTGGGCGATCACACACTCAGACTCACGAAATCTACAGACGACGTTGCGCTGCCCGATTGCAGATCGACCAGTACACACACTCACACCAAGACGTAAGGAGGAACGCTGGAGCATCACTAACAGCAACAACACTTAGAGACAACGACCACAGCAGCAGAATCATCATCATCAACATCATCATACTCTCAGGATTCTGGACACACACACGCAACGGTAATGGCAGATAAACGCAGGTGATAAAAAAAAACAATTATAATTTATTGTGAAGAGAGCTCTCGAAATGAACTTAAATATGAATATAATAATTAGAGTTTTAAGATTAAATAATACTTAGATAAGAGCGTAAGTTAACAAGCAAATCTAGTAAAGAAATAATAATCTTTTGTTGTATTTTTGGGTGTGTCAGTATAAGTCCATAATAGATTGGAAGTAAATGGTAGATTATTTTATTTTTGTTTATAGCAACAATAAGTTCATTCTTGTAACTTAATATTATTTTGTGTGTAACTGAGTTGCTATCAGCATTTAAAAGTTGAGTTAATTTCAGACACACAGAAATAAAAAGAATATAAATAACTAGTTTAACATGTTTGTTTAGTCAATAAGATTATATGGGTGTTTATTTTTGTTGTATGTTATGAATAGCATAGCATGTTACAGATTTGTAAAACTGATAAAGGTGAATATTTATTTGTATAATGTTTGAAATTTTAATAGTTAAATATTTTTCTATCAAATAATAAATCTTAGAATGATTATTTTGAAACGTTTTTAAATGATTATTTCATGTCAACAACATCTCACTCCTTTTTAAACATTATTTAATTATTGTGCAACCACTTATACTTGATGCAACGAGAAACCAAATCCTGCGACCTGGCCGGCGTAGTACATATTATAGTTGCGTTGTGAATAAGATAATATATTAGTATAATTGTTGTAACATTGCATAATAAATTGGCGTGCCCAAAGTGGGGCCCTGATTATTAACGTGCCATAATAAATTGGCGTACCTAAAGTGGGGCCCCGATTATTAACGTGCCATAATAAATTGGTTCAGAATTATTAAGTGTATTGTTATTAATGTTATTGTATTGTAATTGTAATATTGTTGTGTATTTCACAACTGGCGCTCAACAAAACTAAAAGAGGAGAGAAATTGTTGGTTTGAGATGATTTATAATAATAACAAATATAAATAAATAATATTAAAAAAAAAATAGAGTCACGGGTTACCAATAATAATTATTTTAAAATAAAAATAATTCAACATGGCAGCACCAGGAGGTTTTGATATGGAAGCATTTCAAAATATGATGCGTACCTGGGTGGACAAATTAAGTACAAAACAAAATGAAGAAAATAGAAAACAAATAGAAGAGTTGAAGGAATTTAATACAAAACAAATGCAAAAGAGTAGGGAAGAATCTAAAGCCGAATTCAAAGAATTGAAGAGGTCTAATGAAGAATTTAAAGCTGAATTAGCGAAAACTAATGAACAAATACAAAAGAATAGAGAAGAAAGTAGGGCTGAATTTGAAGAGTTTAAACAGCAGCTGACTACAAAACTTGAAGAAATAAATACGCGTATAGCGGCAGTAGAAATTACAATTGAAACAAAATTATATGAGCAAACAATTGTAATTGAAAATAAGAGAGAACAGACGTTCATAATTACTGAGGATAATTCTAATGAAATAATTAACACTAGGCAAATGCAAAATAAAAATTAAACAATCATACTGTATTGGCGAAAATATCCAAATTGTTGGTTACACACGGGAGAGAGAGAAAGAGAAGCGAAGAGAGAATTCGTTTCGTCGCATCGAAGAAATAAATTATCACCCTATAAACAGGTGAGTTACACGGTGAAAACAAATGTTCACACGATAAGTATGCGCTATGACGAGGCAGGAACGCAATACGGAAATGGTACACTTCGGCGACTGTGCTACTCAAGAACAAGATACGTCCTGTCTACGACCAACCATTGTTTAACTTACAGAGAGGTGTAAAAGTCGAACGACACACCACATTTAACGACCTAATGTAAATAATAATTGTTTAAGAAATAAATATATATATTATGGTTTTAACTAGTACATAATAAGATAAGGAATAATAATAGGTGAATATAATTTATATAAGTAGTAAAAGAGAATGTATAAATGAGTTTAGACAAGAACAGAAAATTTAAGTGAATTTAAACGTGTATTGAAACAAGAGATCTTAGATAGAATTGTAGACACGAAAAGTGCATAGATGCATTAGAGTTTAAAGAACAGAAGGTGGAATGGTCTAAAGAATTAAAAGATAGTGTGAACCAAGTAGCAGAACAATGGAATGAGAAGTTTATAGTAGCAAAGCAGGAGCAGGGTATGTATGGAAAGAAAAACAGTCAGTGAACAAGTCCATGAAAACATCATAAAGACGCAGGAGTTGGAAGCCAGAGTAATAAGGTTGGAAATTGCCGTAGTCGTGCCTAATAAAACCACAAAGGAATATTCCAGTGAGATAGATACACTAAGGAAAAATCAACGTGGAAAGGTAGATAGTCTAAAAACGGAATTGATAAGGTGAGCAACGAATTTAATAGTAGATTCAACACTGAGCAATGAAAGGACAAAATTGTTACTGAACTGGGAACGAGATATGGATTTAACAGGTAATGTGTTAACTTATAAAGAGAAAAATAGCTTTATTAGTGAACAGTTTCAAGGTTATGCTGTAAGATGGTATACGAATGGTCGATATAATGTAACTACTAACGAACATTTTAAAAACTCATTGTTTGAAGGTTGCTATGGAAAAATTCACACGAAAAAACAAATAAGAGACCAAGTAGAATATGGTAAGTATCAAGATAATGGTAGATTTACCTTAGGGGAGTATGTAACCCAACATGTCGAAAGAAGTAAATACCTAAGATCCAGATTAACGCTCACAATTAAACAACGTGAATTAGTGCGTAAATTATCACATCACTTTCACCGAGATAGTAAATTCGCCAGTAAAACACTAGGAATTAAAACGATCAAAGAATTCTTAACTTCACTCGGACAGTCCGAACACATGTTTCGCACCGAGTACAGAAATAAAACTAATATTATACTAAGAGAAGAATCGAGAGAGAGAGAGAGAGAGAGAGAGAAACGCCAACAGTAGAGGAGAAGGTAACGGAGAGTGAGAAAATTGAGCCGACTAAAATGTAGCGGCATAACTATACACAAAAAGACAATAAAGCATTGTTATGACAAAGATTACAATGACTGTTGTTATGCACCGGAACAAGTGCAGTGAACTAATGTGTATGTAAAATGAAACAACAGCAGGATGTATGTTGATATTTGTGGAAAAGAATTTGTATCACCCTCCGCAACAAGGGGAATGGTTAGTACCTCCGATTAAAATATTTACTTTTATAAAGTTAAAAAACCCAATTGTAAAGTAGTTATTAAGATAGAATTATAAGATGTAATTATAATTATAAGTTACACATGTACATTTGTGTAAATAAAATTTGACTAACGGTCAAATTTTATTTAAACCAACCTGCAGAATATATGCAACAATACAGTAGACTCTCAACTATCCGACCTAATGTGGCGGTCGGCCGGGTCGGATAGCAAAAAAGTCGGATACACCGGAGCTGTAGGCATACCAGCCTCTGTAAGGTCAATGACCGCCACCCTATTGCGTTGAATGTACTTGTTGCTATTTGGATGCGTACGTCATATCAGTTTGTCCTTATAAATGACGTACAGTAATAAATGAATTAGAAAGAAATGAAATAAGAATTCGCAACTACAGTATCTTTCACAAAACCTTTATTTGAAGGACGAAACAAAATGTGTAGTTAACAATAAGTTGAATGAGTTTTACTATGAGTTTTAATTTATACGGAAGCTTTCAACCAAATTAGTTGTTAATATAAATCAAATTATAATAACCTAAACTACGTACTGTATAATGAAAGAACAAGTGAAAGTTACATTGTCTAAGGTTTAAAAAAGTCTGTAATTGAGACCTGCTTCTTTCCTCGCATTAATTTCCTCGCCGCTATATCCTTCCACTTACATAAACATATGATGTCTGCTGGTGTTGCTTCTTCTTGCTGGCCAATGTATTCCACTGCCGTCTCGATCGCCTTCAGGCCTTCGGAGTGGGTTATACGATCGGAGGGTTCATCACCTTGTTCCTCTTCAATCGGCTGTTCATTTAATACCATCGCTACAATATCTTCATCTGCAATTTCTTCGATTTCGTCCTTTGCCAACCATTCTGTGATGTCTTCCAATGAAGCTTCCTCACATCCGGGAACTTTTCCTAACAGCGATACAAGCGCAGTGTTATCAGTTGCATTTTCCACATCACATTGCTGTTCTACCTCTTCCCACTTATCACTGGCTCTGTGATCCAGCAAAATTTTCCACGATCGCACAAGTGTTAAAGATGGAATTTCATCCCATGCCTCGGACACTCATCTGATGACGTCAAGCATGTCTACTGACTGTAGTGCCGTCGCAACTTCTGTATTATCAATTGTCGCGATTATATAGCTTAGTAGCCTACGCCGATATTTCTTTTTCAAAGCTTGGAGCACTCCGTGATCCATTGGCTGACATATAGATGTAACATTTGCAGACAAGAACAAAGCTTTTATGTCACCATCTTTTAATTGGTCATTTGCTGGATGTGAAGGAGCGTTATCCAAAACTAGGATTGCTTTCCTTGTTAAATTGTTTTCAGCTAAATGTTTTTCAACTTGTGGCACAAATTCCTGTTCAAACCAATTTTTGAAAATTTCTCCATTCATCCACGCCTTTTTTTGATGGGTATAATGCAGGGGCAAAGAACTTAAATCTTTAAGATTTTTTAAAGCCCTAGGCTTACGAAATTTTCCAATCAAGGTCAGTCTCAACTTGTGGTTTCCGATTGCGTTACTACAAGCTAAAACTGTAACGCGGTCCTTGCTCTTCTTGAACCGTGGTGTGGCCTTTTCCTGTTTAGACGCTAGTGTTTTAGACGGCAACATACGGTATTTCAAACCTGTCTCATCACAGTTGTACACTTGTTCTCCGGAAATACCTTCCTTATCAAGCAGGTCAAAAAAGTGTTTTTTAAAGTCAGGGACAGCGTCCTTATTAGCAGACAATGCTTCACCACTAATCATCATCTGACGAACACCAAAACGTTTCTTCCAGCGATCAAGCCACCCGTCACTGGCAGTAAACTCACCATCGTCTCCTTCGATCTGTTTTTTAAACTGAATCGCTTTTTCTTGGAGCAAGGGGCCTGAAACCGTCAATCCTTTCCCCCTCACATTTTCATACCACAGATATAAAGCCTCTTCAACTTCCACATGTTTTCCTTTTTGCATAGTTTTTCTAACTTTCACGCCACTGCCACTTGCTTGCTTAGAACGCCATTTTTCAATCTCTGCGCAATTTCTTCGCCAATCACCCACAGTAGTTTTTCCAACTCCTAACTCCAGTGCAATTTTGTTTACCGACTCACCAGAATCCATTCTTTTTATTGCTTGCAGTTTTTCTTCCAAAGTTACTACCACTTTCTTTCGTTTGTCACCCATATTTCACTTAAAAATAAAAGCCACCAACAATACTGTATACACACTTTATAACGACTTAAGAATCTACGAACGACTGAACCGCACGGACTGACTTCTGGATACAGACTGACTGATGCAGCTGTTACACACTCAAGTAGGAACACGAAACTTTCCTGTCACAACATGAATCAATTGGCGTACTGTATTGGTAACTGGTGATTCACGTGTAAGCGCCTTCACCCGCATGGTGGGATTGCTCACATGACGTTTGAAGGCGCTAGTAATCGGATTGGAAATACTGCATACGTACCGTACTCAAAAAATACCTTTTTTTTTTAGTAGCGGGTTGGATAGGCCGGAGGTCGAATAGTCGGGAGTCAGATAGCCGAGAGTCTACTGTACATTATTTGCATATTTGCCCTGGGCGGTATGTTTAATATGTAATTAGCATAGAAAGTATAAGGAACAGTTTTATACAATTTTGTGCGTGAAAATGCAGGCCGAGTCCTGTCGAGAGGACACCTGCTTTGCCAGTGTAAGATACGGCGTGTATGTTTGTGTGTGTGTGAGCCAGCTGCGACAAGAATAGTGGTATGACGCTACGAATTGTTTGTTTCAATTAGTCAGGTCTTAACAGGATTATAATAAACTAATTACTTGTGTTAAACCTGTAAGCAAAGACTTACGCCAATTATAAAGACACCATTACGTAAAGGGATTTGTAACGAGTATGGTAATATAAAATTTATTTCCATAGGTGCAAATTAAAGATGCTATTTAATTAATATTAATTAGTAGTGTAATTGAAGAGTGATTAATATGTGTGGTATATGTGAGTGACCAGAAAATAATTATGCAAACAATGATGTCGCTCATATGACGAGGATGTTCATGAGTTCGCGATAATTAACCAAAAAGTGATTGTAAGTAAAAGGACGCGTTGCACGAATTGACAAAATCAGACATGTCAAAAGACAATCTTAAACCTGTCCTGGCAATTTTGGGCGATCACACACTCCGACTCACGAAATCTACAGACGACGTTAAGCTGCCCGATTGCAGATCGACCAGTACACACACTCACACCAAGACGTAAGGAGGAACGCTGGAGCATCACTAACAGCAACAAGACTTAGAGACAACGACCACAGCAGCAGAATCATCAACATCATCGTACTCTCAGGATTCTGGACACACACACGCAACGGTAATGGCAGATAAACACAGGTGATAAAAAAAACAATTATAATTTATTGTGAAGAGAGCTCTCGAAATGAACTTAAATATGAATATAATAATTAGAGTTTTAAGATTAAATAATACTTAGATAAGAGCGTAAGTTAACAAGCAAATCTAGTAAAGAAATAATAATTTTTTGTTGTATTTTTGGGTGTGTCAATATAAGTCCATAATAGATTGGAAGTAAATGGTAGATTATTTTATTTTTGTTTATAGCAACAATAAATTCATTCTTGAAACTTAATATTATTTTGTGTGTAACTGAGTTGCTATCAGCATTTAAAAGTTGAGTTAATTTCAGACACACAGAAATAAAAAGAATATAAATAACTAGTTTAACATGTTTGTTTAGTCACTAAGATTATATGGGTGTTTATTTTTGTTGTATGTTATGAATAGCATAGCAGGTTACAGATTTGTAAAGCTGATAAAGGTGAATATTCATTTGTATAATGTTTGAAATTTTAATAGTCAATATTTTTCTATCAAATAATAAATCTTAGAATGATTATTTTGAAACGTTTTTAAATGATTATTTCATGTCAACAACATCTCACTCCTCTTTAAAAATTATTTAATTATTGTGCAACCACTTATACTTGATGCAACGAGAAACCAAATCCTGCTACCTGGCCGGTGTAGTACATATTAAAGTTGCATTGAGAATAAGATAATATATTAGTATAATTGTTGTAACATTGCATAATAAATTGGCGTGCCCAAAGTGGGGCCCTGATTATTAACGTGCCATAATAAATTGGCGTGCCCAAAGTGGGGCCCCGATTATTAACGTGCCATAATAAATTGGTTCAGAATTATTAATGTTATTGTATTGTAATTGTAATATTGTTGTGTATTTCACAACTGGCGCTCAACAAAACTAAAAGAGGAGAGATATTGTTGGTTTGAGATGATTTATAGTAATAACAAATATAAATAAATAATATTAAATAAGAAAAAATAGAGTCACGGGTTACCAATAATAATTATTTTAAAATAAAAATAATTCAACATGGCAGCACCAGGAGGTTTTGATATGGAAGCATTTCAAAATATGATGTGTACCTGGGTTGGAAAAATTAAGTACAAAACAAAATGAAGAAAATAAAAAACAAATAGAAGAGTTGAAGGAATTTAATACAAAACAAATGCAAAAGAGTAGGGAAGAATCTAAAGCCGAATTCAAAGAATTGAAGAGGTCTAATGAAGAATTTAAAGCTGAATTAGCGAAAACTAATGAACAAATACAAAAGAATAGAGAAGAAAGTAGGGCTGAATTTAAAGAGTTTAAACAGCAGCTGACTACAAAACTTGAAGAAATAAATACGCGTATAGCGGCAGTAGAAATTACTATTGAAACAAAATTATATGAGCAAACAAATGTAATTGAAAATAAGAGAGAACAGACGTTCATAATTACTGAGGATAATTCTAATGAAATAATTAACACTAGGCAAATGCAAAATAAAAATTAAACAATCATACCGTATTGGCGAAAATATCCAAATTGTTGGTTACACACACAGTAGTAGAACAATTAAACAAGTAACACAATTGAAACACAGCACTTGTGACAAGGATGCGCACAACAATGATCGATCAAACGTTAATTATAATGACAATATTTACTTATACTTATAATTGTAAACCATACAGTGAGTATTATAAGCCACGAATGAAAAAACGGTCAACTATTTATGAAGGCCACATACAAACTGCTACGGAATGTGTAAGCCATGGGAGAGAGAGAGAAAGAGAAGCGAAGAGAGAATTCGTTTCGTCACATCGAAGAAATAAATTATCACCCTATAAACAGGTGAGTTACACGGTCAAAACAAACGTTCACACGATAAGTATGCGCTATGACGAGGCAGGAATGCAATACGGAAATGGTACACTTCGGCGACTATGCTACACAAGAACAAGATACGTCCTGTCTACGACCAACCATTGTTTAACTTAGAGAGAGGTGTAAAAGTCGAATGACACACCACATTTAACGACCTAATGTAAATAATAATTGTTTAAGAAATAAATATATATATTATGGTTTTAACTAGTAATAAGATAAGGAATAATAATAGGTGAATATAATTTATATAAGTAGTAAAAGAGAATGTATAAATGGGTTTAGACAAGAATTAAAACAGAATAATGTAAAAATTACAGAAAATTTAAGTGAATTTAAACGTGTATTGAAACAAGAGATCTTAGATAGAATTGTAGACACGAAAAGTGCATAGATGCATTAGAGTTTAAAGAACAGAAGGCGGAATGGTCTAAAGAATTAAAAGATAGTGTGAACCAAGTAGCAGAACAATGGAATGAGAAGTTTATAGTAGCAAAGCAGGAGCAGGGTATGTATGGAAAGAAAAACAGTCAGTGAACAAGTCCATGAAAACATCATAAAGACGCAGGAGTTGGAAGCCAGAGTAATAAGGTTGGAAATTGCCATAGTCGTGCCTAATAAAACCACAAAGGAATATTCCAGTGAGATAGATACACTAAGGAAAAATCAACGTGGAAAGGTAGATAGTCTAAAAACGGAATTGATAAGGTGAGCAACGAATTTAATAGTAGATCCAACACTGAGCAATGAAAGGACAAAATTGTTACTGAACTGGGAACGAGATATGGATTTAACAGGTAATGTGTTAACTTATAAAGAGAAAAATAGCTTTATTAGTGAACAGTTTCAAGATTATGCTGTAAGATGGTATACGAATGGTCGATATAATGTAACTACTAACGAACATTTTAAAAACTCATTGTTTGAAGGTTGCTATGGAAAAATTCACACGAAAAAACAAATAAGAGACCAAGTAGAATATGGTAAGTATCAGGATAATGGTAGATTTACCTTAGGGGAGTATGTAACCCAACATGTCGAAAGAAGTAAATACCTAAGATCCAGATTAACGCTCACAATTAAACAACGTGAATTAGTGCGTAAATTATCACATCACTTTCACCGAGATAGTAAATTCGCCAGTAAAACACTAGGAATTAAAACGATCAAAGAATTCTTAACTTCACTCGGACAGTCTGAACACATGTTTCGCACCGAGTACAGAAATAAAACTAATATTATACTAAGAGAAGAATCGAGAGAGAGAGAGAGAGAAACGCCAACAGTAGAGGAGAAGGGAACGGAGAGTGAGACAATTAAGCCGACTAAAATGTAGCGGCATAACTATACACAAAGAAGACAATAAAGCATTGTTATGACAAAGATTACAATGACTGTTGTTATGCACTGGAACAAGTGCAGTGAACTAATGTGTATGTAAAATGAAACAACAGCAGGATGTATGTTGATATTTGTGGAAAAGAATTTGTATTACCCTCCGCAACAAGGGGCATGGTTAGTACCTCCGATTAAAATATTTACTTTTATAAAGTTAAAAAACCCAATTGTAAAGTAGTTATTAAGATAGAATTATAAGATGTAATTATAATTATAAGTTACACATGTATATTTGTGTAAATAAAATTTGACTAACGGTCAAATTTTATTTAAACCAACCTGCAGAATATATGCAACAATACATTATTTGCATATTTGCCCAGGGTGGTATGTTTAATATGTAATTAGCATAGAAAGTATAAGGAACAGTTTTATACAATTTTGTGCGTGAAAATGCAGGCCGAGTCCTGTCGAGACGACACCTGCTTTACCAGTGTAAGATACGGCGTGTATGTTTGTGTGTGTGTGAGCCAGCTGCGACAAGAATAGTGGGGTGACGCTACGAATTGTTTGTTTCAATTATTCAGGTCTTAACAGGATTATAATAAACTAATTACTTGTGTTAAACCTGTAAGCAAAGACTTACGCCAATTATAAAGACACCATTACGTAAAGGGATTTGTAACGAGTATGGTAATGTAAAATTTATTTCCATAGGTGCAATATTAAAGATGCTATTTAATTAATATTAATTAGTAGTGTAATTGAAGAGTAATTAATATGTGTGGTATATGTGAGTGACCAGAAAATAATTATGCAAACAATGATGTCGCTCATATGACGAGGATGTTCATGAGTTCACGATAATTAACCAAAAAGTGATTGTAAGTAAAAGGACGTGTTGCACGAATTGACAAAATCAGACATGTCGAGAGACAGTCTTAAACCTGTCAAATCGCCTCCAGTATAAATACCACTGGCAATTTTGGGCGATCACACACTCAGACTCACGAAATCTACAGACGGCGTTAAGCTGTCCGATTGCAGATCGACTAGTACACACACTCACACCAAGACGTAAGGAGGAACGCTGGAGCATCACTAACAGCAACAACACTTAGAGACAACGACCACAGCAGCAGAATCATCATCATCAACATCATCATACTCTCAGGATTCTGGACACACACACGCAACGGTAATGGCAGATAAACGCAGGTGATAAAAAAAAACAATTATAATTTATTGTGAAGAGAGCTCTCGAAATGAACTTAAATATGAATATAATAATTAGAGTTTTAAGATTAAATAATACTTAGATAAGAGCGTAAGTTAACAAGCAAATCTAGTAAAGAAATAATAATCTTTTGTTGTATTTTTGGGTGTGTCAGTATAAGTCCATAATAGATTGGAAGTAAATGGTAGATTACTTTATTTTTGTTTATAGCAACAATAAGTTCATTCTTGTAACTTAATATTATTTTGTGTGTAACTGAGTTGCTATCAGCATTTAAAAGTTGAGTTAATTTCAGACACACAGAAATAAAAAGAATATAAATAACTAGTTTAACATGTTTGTTTAGTCAATAAGATTATATGGGTGTTTATTTTTGTTGTATGTTATGAATAGCATAGCAGGTTACAGATTTGTAAAGCTGATAAAGGTGAATATTTATTTGTATAATGTTTGAAATTTTAATAGTTAAATATTTTTCTATCAAATAATAAATCTTAGAATGATTATTTTGAAACGTTTTTAAATGATTATTTCATGTCAACAACATCTCACTCCTCTTTAAAAATTATTTAATTATTGTGCAACCTATTTCATGTCAACAACATCTCGCTCCTCTTTAAAAATTATTTAATTATTGTGCAACCACTTATACTTGACTCAGCGAGAAACCAAATCCTGCTACCTGGCCGGTGTAGTACATATTAAAGTTGCGTTGAGAATAAGATAATATATTTGTATAATTGTTGTAACGTTGCAATATAACAACTTTATTCATTTTTTATATCCAAGATTTTATAGCTATTTATCCACCGACATAAACAATGAAAAAAACAATTTTTCTCATACATTTGAAATCTTGGCTAATGAATAGAAGGTCAGTTGAGTACCTTTATCATACTGCATATCATTAATAATAATTTTAACCATACAAGATTTGAATTATTAACAGAAGAAATTTAATGTATGTCTATTTTATTTGCAAAGAATATACCTAGATTTAGTTGTGATGGAAAAGTATTCATGATTTGCTTAGTAACCTACTAAAAATTGTTAACAATTAGAATAATTTAATTTAATCTGCAAATATTTTATCAGGTTTAGTTGAATGTGAAAGTGTTGATTTTATGTTGAAAACTGTCATAACTGCCAAATATTAGGTTAACTATTTTATGTTATATTGTTAATACTATATCTTAGTTGTAATCATTGATGTGAATTAAGATTAAAAAAGATTATTTCAGTTGGGTTTCATTTTGAAACGTTATGGATGTATTTTTTAGTATATGTTAGTATTTAGTATAGTCTGTATAAGGTTTCAGTGACTGCACAATAAATACTATGTGACAAAGTTGTTGGTGATAAGAGCTAATTGGACCTATGAAAGATTGTTTTTTGTTGAATTAAATATATAACAAGGACATTAATAAACCTTAACATGTCACTGTTCACAGTACATGGTGAGCAGGTAATTCCTAGTGTTGTGAATGAAATGAACATTGTAAACGTAAAAAATTTTTATAGGAATATTGTGGATGCACCCTAGTGTTTATGTAATACTGATATTCACAGAGATCTCAAGATTAATCAGTAGGCAATGAGAGAAGATTTGCAAAGAAACATAGGTGACATGTTTTTATAAACATTAAAGTGGTCTCACTCTTGTACTGCCAAATCTCCAATATATAGTGTTAGCTAGTGTTAACCATATTGTCAGTGCTTGTGTTATATTATGAAAACATATTGATAAGAAAAATTCCCAGGAGTTTTAACACAGAATTATGTAATTGTTAGTATGACGTCAGTCGGCATTAATTGAAAGTGTAGTGTGAGCTGATTGAGCTCAACTTTGCAGCGTACAGTCTGAATATTCATTTTACTTGTGTCATATCAAACTATATAATATATCTGTATTCTTCCCATTTATCTTCGTGTCAGTGCTCAGTACAAAACTGACTGATATTACCTGCAAATCTAATCGCAGTTAGTATGTTAACTATTAGTCCTACTTTTATTTCAGTAAACTTCTCTTTCTGTCAAAGTAGTACACATATAAAATTCTCTTCACCCTGCTCATGTATGCGTTGAATAGCGGTGGTAACAAGACACAGCTCTGTCTCATTCCTTTATCTAAATCTACTCCAGTAACAACTGTTCAGACTATTTTCACATTTTGACTTCTATGGAACTCATATAATTTTTCTGACCTTTTAGTACGTAGTAGTACTACTAGTATCTATAATTAACATTTTGTTTTAAACATGGAGTTTTTAAGGGTGTATTTGGGTTTACATGAATTGAGTAAAGAAAAAAAAAGAATTTGAGAGTAAAAACAAAATTATAGAATGTTGAAATTTTTATAAAATAGTATGCCAAACACATTGATATTGAGTTTTGTGAAATTACTGGTTTTGTTGTATGCGTCAACATCAACAACAACACAAACCTAATAGTATCTTACAAGAAATAAACCAGTTACATAAACTTAACATTTACAACCAAAATAGAATAAATTAATTACTTAGACATATTGAAATTTGTTAAAACCAACTAGTAATACAATTAACTACACTCTCCTCCTCTTCCTGTGGTGCTACAGCCCAAAATTCGACTTTAGCTTCCTCTATCTTGACCTTCCACAACCCCGATACTCTCAGTACCTCTCACTTACCCGTAGCAACGACATTCTCCCACCTTTTCTGTGGGTGGCCCTTTGGACTGAGGGTTCTTTTTGGTATTCTATAATTACCAATTCTCAGAACATGTACAGCCCATTGCAGTTAGCTCACTGATGTGAAATATGGTTATCTCACATCTTTCACTTCCAATTTTTATGTTTGTGTTCTAGGAATCTTCTGAGGAGTTTCTTCTCAAATATATTCAATCATTCTGTTAGTCTTTGAGTTGATGTCTACTTGCCACTACCATACCTTAGTATAGGATGTAAAATAGTTTTATAAATTAGCCACACTATGTATAGACAATTCATTCAATCCAGTCTTGTAATAGAAAATTACAGCAGTTTTCCTAAGTAGCATAAACATGGTCTTTTATTTCCTGCTCTATGAAATGAGAAAAATCTCATTTAGCAAGAAATAAGGAAAAGAAAGCCATGCAAATAGCAAATGAAAAATGATATGACATAAATGTAATAAACAAAATCAACAAAAATTAAAAAGGAATATATACATATTCCAGTTATTAAGCAACATAAATTTCACAGTTTATATTGTAACATGGGCATCTGTGATATGCACTAATAACAAAATAAATAAAGGCAGCGAAATCCTAAAGAAGTGTAATATAAAAAACAACATATAAAACAAACATACTAGTAATCAAAATAACGATAAAGATCATAAAGAAAATTTTCAGAGACAGTCTTTGAAACTTGTAACTTTTGTAAAATTGAGAATATGAAAAAGATTTTGAAATGGTAAAATTTGTCTTGAATTTTATTACTCCTGGAACCAGCTCGTTTATATATATTTTTGTTTTTTTTAGTGGTACCAAGATGTTTTGGTTTGGATTTGAATTAAAACGATACCAGTATTTCTTATTTTATTTTCAAAGTTTGTATTAAGTTTTACAACATAATCATATTTTAAAGCTTGTATTGTCGGTGTCAATACTTTTAAATCTTCCAGGCTGTCAGACCATGATCCAAAATATCTGTAATTAGCGCAGACACTCATACCATACACAAAACAGATGTCTTCATTATCACAGCAACAGAGATCTCAAATAACACAAACAGGTAGGCTCTCATAGAGCCTTGATGGGTAAGTTTCTCATAGTCATACGTGGGTGTTTGAGATCTCTGTTCCTGTACCACTGAAGATGCCCATCATGTGGTATGGTCAAAATGTCTGGCCGGGAAGTGTTAACAGTATAATCATATTTTGTTTTCATTGTAGTTATCAGGTAAGAATATGAGTTATGGAAAATTTACATTATCCTACGTTTAATAATTTTCTATTGTAATAACATTGCTTTAAATTCAGAATACTTCTTTGTAAATATTTTATTGCATTAATTGCGTAAATGTGTATACCAAACCACAATTATGTGTATTTGTATGCATGTTTTTGTTTACTTCAGGTATTGGGGTTTGAGGTTGATCCCATTAATTCGGTACAGTTTTCAAATCATACTGGATACAAAGTATTCAGAGGACAGGTTCTGGATGAAAAAGATATTGGTAAGTACATACAGATATTAAGTTTTCAAGTGTTTTATAACATTGAGTGGCTGTTAGAAGATGTGATTATAGGTACTGCTGCAGTGAAGTTTTAAGAGTTTTTCTGTTTTTAAGTTTTTTTTTCATACCTCAGTTTGAAAAATGGGGGGGGGGAGATAAAATCATGAAAAAATTAACCATGTCAACTCATTTGATTCCTTTTTGAGACCATTTAAAATAAAATTCCTATGTGTAATTCCATGTAGACAAAGATGAGAATAATCCAGATTTATTGTCATAATGCTACTAATGAAGATAAAAAAATAGAAGTCTGATAAACATGAAGAGACAGTATAATAGTTCTAGGAGATTTTATTGCAAAACTGAGGATGAAAAAATATGTAGGATAGTTTGTATTCAGGATATAGGAGAAAAACCATCACAAGTGTTAGGCATGTGGAACACATAAAGGAAAAGAGTAATACAGAGTATACATAGGGAAGCTTAAAAGGTACTGTAGAAAAGAGTGGTATAGATTTTAGTTTGACTAGATACAGAGAGTTTATAACTGTTAATAAATATTTAATAAACTCATAATAACCTATTTTACATAGATAATGATAATAGAGTGGTAAAGCCAAAGGTGTCAAGAATAAAGAAGTGGAGAGGTGTCAAATGAGTCAAAATTTTTAGAGTTATAAACGTTAGTAACCAGATATGGTAATCCAATGGGGCGAGATCGGGGCTGTATGCAAGGTGCTCCAACACCTCGAAACGTAATTTCTTATGGGTTTGGACAGAATGGGCGGCATATGTAGGTCCACGTTGTCATACAACAAAAGCACTCCTACTGACAACAGGCCTCAGAGTTTAGATCGAATTGTAGGCTTCAGTTCATTGGACAGCATCTCACTGTAACTTGCACTATTTACTGTTGAGCCCTTCTCCAAGTTACTAATAAACGTAACTAAAAAAATAAGTGCAGTTGTTCGGAATTTATGGTGTTTATTGCTTTACGATGGTCTGCTTTACAAGCATTGTTCTTACCAAAGAAACAGTCAATAGGATTTTTAAAATGTATTTCGTTCAAAACACAGAGTGACTTCTGCAGCATAGGGAGCTGACTAATAACAAATACATCAACATGAGAAAGACACCTGCAGAATGGAAAACAGCATAGTAAGTATATAAAAACTGATAAGAATATGATTTAAAAAACTACACCAATTTCATTGCTGCTATCTATTTATGTATAATTTTCTACAAGATTCTTAATAATATGCTAGAGAAGACGACAGTCAGAAGTCATGATTAAACAGAATTTAGAAGAAAGTACAGAACATTGAGCTATTTATAGGGGACAAACTTTAAAATTTTTGCAAATTTCTGATAATTGAAAAATTATTTAATATCAGAATTTATCCAAAGCTCCCAAAATGTTAATGTTAGCTCCCAAAGGAACCCTTAGCCTCTCTCAAGCCAAGACTGTACTGTGTGGTGAAGTGCCACATCCTGCAAGAGTTGACCCTGATGATGCAGAACAGTATAGATCTAGACCGGGAGGTCGATCCGTGGAGGGCAGCAGTAGCCACCAGTGCCAAGGTTGGGTATAAGGGAAATGATCCTGGACCAGCTTATCTTTGGAGTATTACAGGGAGGAATCTAGTTGGATTTAGTCGGCTATGTCACTACATGATATTGTTATATGAATATACAGGGGTAAGTAAAGAAGTATCTGCAAACCATTTTTATAATTTATTATAACAACAGTACAAATCTGACAGTTAACTCATTTTTCAATATAGGCTCCTTGCTTTTCAATACACTTGGTCCATTGTTCCACAAGCTTCCTGATGTCTTCAGAAAAAAGTTTTTTGACTGAGTAGCAAGTCACGTATGTCCCGCTTCCTTCTCTTTTTGGTCTCTGGAGAATTGACACCTTTTTAAAGGTGATGTCTTCTTAAGGCACCTTTAAAGAGATGGTAATCCAACGGAGCGATATCGGGGCTGTATGCAGGATGCTCCAACACCTCGAAACGCAATTTCACAAGGATTTGGACAGTATGGGTGGCATATGTAGGTGCACGTTGTCATACAACAAAAGCACTTCTACTGACAACAGGCCTCGGAGTTTAGATCGAATTGTAGGCTTCAGTTCGTTGGACAACATCTCACTGTAACTTGTACTATTTACTGTTGAGCTCTTCTCCAAGCACTGTTGCAATATTGGCCCTTGTGAGTCCCAGAATACTGTAGCCATTACTACCTTTCCTGCAGAGGGTTGACACTTGAATTTCTTTTTGATTTCAGGCTCAAAGGGGAGGATCCACATTTCGTATCCAGTAACTATTCGCTTCAGAAAAGCTCCACCTTCATTAGCATAGCTGTCCAGTAAGCATTGACAGATGGTCACCCGATTGCAGTTGTGCTCTTCAGTGAGCTGTTTTGGGAGATATATTTCACAGACTTTATGAAAGCCAAGCTTGTTATGGATAATTTCATATGTAGAAGCATGACTAATTAGCAGATGGTATGCCACTTTATCGATAGTCACTCTTCGGTTGGTCTGAATCATGACATTATCTTGTTCAATAATGGCATCAGTAGTGGAAGAGGTTGGGCGCCCTGATCTTTCCTCATCCTTGACACTTGTCCGACCATTTTGAATTTTTTAATCTGTTCATCTACACTTCGCTGTGATAAAACATTATCCCCATATTATTTTGAAAGTCTTCTATTCAGCTTCTTTATATTCTTTCAGCTTCTGATACACGTTCAAATCACAAAAAAACTGTATCATTGCGCTCTGTTCTTCATTGGTGCAAACGGAGAGAGGGGCAGCTATGTTTATCGTACAACAATCCACAGTTGGCTGACATGACAGATGGTCTAACAGTCCACAAGCGGAGACAACAGCACCATTTGTTGGTGTCTATGAGCACTAAGTGGCACTGCTAACCTACAGATGATTATAACAAAGTTGCGGATACTTATTGTTACCCTCATATTTTGCCACTGCCTTGCAGTTGGGGGTTGTAGCATCAAAGGCTAGGGGAAGACAACTCCAAATAAAAATTACTGGGAGTCATGGCCTGTAAGGGAGCAGCCCCTCCACATGACTTACCCATCTATAGGGTGGTACCTTGTAATGGGAAAATTAATTTAATTTAGTCACAGCTTTCAAAGAACACAGCTGGATAGAGATAATTGTAAACTACTGCAACACAAAAAGGACAAGCAGTTTGGAATAAATGAAAGATTGAAAAAGAAAGAGAACTGTGCAGAGAATTAATATTTCTTAATTTTAATATTGCCACAATTTCAGAAACTAAGAAGAAATTAAGAGGAGCTAAATACCTCAATGGATTCACAATGATCTTTAGTGGAGTTGACCAACAAAAACGAGCAAGCAGTGGAGTAGCAGTATTGATAGATCAAAAATGGAAGTTGAGAGTTGAAAGCTATACATGTCAGCGAGAGAATACTAATTGTACGATTCAAGACATGCTGCAACTATCTAACAGTGGTAGGAGTTTACGCTCTAGAAGAGTGATTGTGATAATCTTCTTACATACAAATATAAATAGATAAAATTATTTTCCACTTACCTCCAAAAATCTTCTCTTAACCCAGGATCTCGTCACACGAACATTAGAATGCAAGCATGATTTAAGGTTGTGTGAATAACTTACGCAACTCGCCTTTTATGAAGAGATTAAAAAACATTTTTTAATATATAATTCTTTCTTGCCAATTATCTCCAACAATTATTTTTCCAAAAGTAAAATAAAAAATATATGCATCACATTTTTTCGGAAATTTACGACATGGTTAAGTTACATTTATAATTATACTAAACATCTTACCTAATATATTTACCAGACAGCCCAGTCTGCTAACATACACACATTCACACTATTACAAAACCAAACCCCTTTTATTTAATTTACATATTGAATTACTTTATGTAACGCCCTCGCCGACCTCGTGGTTCCGCACTTATTAGTTCACTGTATGTATCCGAAATAAGTTATTAATTCATTCTTACTATGACACGGGTCTCACTACTACCCTTTAAAAGAAAACTGTTATTACTTCCACATTTTTTGAAAAACTGCGCACACTTTTACTGCATATTGAATTTTATAGATAAGCCCCGTTGGTTGACTACCTGGCTAGGTATGTGTCGGTGCGAGAACTGGGAAGCGCGTCCACCAAGACTCTTACACTTTTAATTATACTACAAGGCGGAAAGCAATGCCTGTTATTTTGTAGTCATAGTGGTGACACATTCAACACATGGTTTTTTCGTGTATTTGACGTCCACGATATGTGGTGGGCACTGGCCGACGTCACAGATGTGGGACGGACTTCGTCAAGACTTCCGTCGTCTATAAAGCACATTGCTGAATCACATTCGCCCAAGCCATTTTGTTTTGCTTCTTGGCGTGGGTCTGCGCACCTGCTGGAGTGGCGCGTTTGTGCGCAGATGTCACACAGCTTTAAAATTCCAGGAAGTGTATTATCGTCAACAGCACGACATTCCTTTGTATTGTTTCATCACCCAGCTACAGCGTACCGTTTCTTTGTTTGAACAAAACTTCTACTCAAACACGAATCTGACCACACATATGAAGTGAATTATGAATATTTTAATAAAATGAACCCAAATTGTTAATAAAATAAAAAGCCATTTTTTCCGCCCCATTACAATACCCCCCCCCCCAATGAGAGGTCTTCTGTCGAAACAGAAGGAATCTCATTGCTAAACCCCTAAAGGACCGGTGAGGATATGGTGCCAACAACCCCCATTAGTTCTTATACCTTATGGGTAAACAACCCCCCTGGCTCGGCGACTATGGCCACATCTGAACGAGATCACTGGACTTCTCTATATGAGATCCCAACACCATAAAATCGAACAGACGCGCACCACAGCGCACCTCACCTTCTATCATGCCACCCCAAAATCCAAATCCCTGGTCTTATACCACGCCAGATCCTCAACCGATATGCTCCCCCTTACCATGCACACTGGGCTGCCTTTAGCAGTTACTGGGCTGGTACACACACTTATAACTACATCCTAGCACAACTTTAATTTTTGCATTCAAAATTTTATTTAAGTTAAAATCAAACAGCTCTATCTCCTGTTTACTTTCTTCAAAATCAAAAAATAAACTCTTTTATCTGAATTGACTAATTCTCTTCGTTACTATTGATAATTCGAAAAACAAATAAATTGAACTTTTACTTAAAACATGAACTTCCTTATCCTAACAGTTGCTTATACACATATCCTAAACAATATAATTCAATAACACTATTAATACACACAAACAATAATATAATCAAAATTCAAAACATCAATTAGATGGCAGGCACAAAATCAAAAATTTTTTTTTTCCTCAACATTCAAAATTATTTAAATTAATTAAGAAACAAAATTGGCATCACTTCATTGCCAAAATGGGTCTAGTATAGAACATCACCCATCAGCTGATCAAACTGGGTCAAGTCCACAACATTGACCTACACAAGTCATACATAAGCTACATCAGAAAATGCATTAAACCTCTTTAAAAGTTTACCTTCAAACATAATAAAATAAGACATTTAAAATCACCATAGTATTAATATAATTAACAATAAAATTGATATTTAGATTACTCAAAATTACACATTTTACAACTTTACTTTATTCTCAAATTCTATTAAAATTGTCACTTGTTTCAATTAAAATTCTATATTTTTACTATAACTCTCTTTCTTTAATATTCTCATTCCCCGTTAGTTTGGGTGATTTAATTATTTATACTAACTTGATTTACAACTCGGCATTTATATATATATATATATATTCTTAATCCCTTCTGACTTTAATACCACTAACAGCTTTAACTAATATGACACCCATCTCTATCAAAACATCTATCAAACACTCTAAACCCAACTTACTACTCAACTCAATTCACCTCATTCTACTCTTATATAAAAAAAATACTCTCTAACCCTTTGTACTCAGGATGTGTGTTTCCCCCCCCCCAAAAAGCTCACTCCCTTATGTTGGTTCCTGGATTCTACCTAAGGCAACCCTTTCCGGCGCTAAACGGTCCCTTCCCGTCCCAACCCTTTCGTTGCGGACTCCTACCACACTATCCCCTCTTACAAAATTCCCATCCACTAATTACCATTCTCATTACCTCACTTCAACTACAACAAAATATCTCCAATTACTTATTACATCAAAATATCAATCAATACTCTACATATTATCCTCATAACTACTGTGTCACCATCAATACTTCTCAAATTCTACATTACATTTATTCATAACAATATTATTCTATCTATTACCCCTTTAAACTTAACATGGACTGATCTACATGTCCCAACGAAATATTAATCACCCAAAATCTACCTTTTACTATCTTTTACAAATCATTTAAAATTCTCAACTATATCAAATTATTTTCATCATTTAAATCAAGCTCTTTTAACACATTAAAAACATTATATTCACACATTAGTTACCTTGGAAATTAGCAAACAACTTATACGTGACATTCTACAGCGGATCAGCTGATTTTCTTAGCAAGGTGAATAACCTTACTACAGATGCATCCTACAATTATATGAAATACATATTTTTACAATCCTTATATCTAACGTACTACAAATAATTAGTACACATCTACATCACTTCATTGTTTCCCCCTTTTCTGACTCTGGTACAATTAGGTAAACCACCTGCCGGTCGGTCTAGGTGTTTACTTTGTTATAACCACATTTCAAAATTATATAAATTACATATTTCATCAATCCCTATCTCTAACACAATAAAATAATACATTTGTAAGACAGAATAAACACAGTATAATAAACATGCGAACACCTATTTATCAAATCATAATACAATTGTTTAATTAATGCAAGAGCGAGTTATCATCTTTAAGTTACAAAAAATTTAAATTCGTTGCTCCCCTGAGCAACCACCCAGCCACACACACTATTGTTTTTTCTGTTGGACTGTGGCACCCATGTGCCACAAGGACGGCATAGGTGGAGGAATTGAACATCTCCATGTCCTTGCTTCAGCGTTACATTTGAAAGATTTAGACATCAACATATCTTTTGTTACATAATTACACACCCTTAAATGCGGGTCTACCACCTGGCCTTGCTGTTCCTCCTAGAACAGAGTGGCAGCCGCTGTTCCATAGTTTCCAGGATTTCCCCTAATGTCACCCCCCATCAATTTCTAATATAAACCAATTTCAAGCCAGCTATGGTCAAGGTTCTTAATTTATGGCCATAGCTGACCGCTAGCCAAAACCACGATTAGTGCTGGTAAGGCAGTAATCGCCCGAAAAGTCGGGGAAATCATCTTTATTTTCAGGCATGTTACATCATCCTTTATCTGCACGGCACGGCAGTCTATCAAGGTACAATATACAATTGTACAAAAGGGTGTGCCGTTCATCTTACGCCATTTTGGCCTCCGATGGAGGTAACACTCTCTATTACCCCCAACACTTTCCGCTATCTACTGTGGCACATGCCACCACAGCGATAGCACACTAATTACTAAACTAAATCTTTCTACAATAGCAGTCGCCACATTCCATTATTATATCACTTCTGTAAACACCACTCTACCCCCCAAAATTACTCACACCTCTTGTATAATACACTACATAACATAATAACCAAATAGACATTTACCTTGATCGTTAGCATACATGAAACAAACAATTCTCTTTTATATAATTTGTATAGAATCTTATAAGCATTATTACTTGAAATTTTTCATTAACTCTTTTATATATCATCATTTCATTATTTATCCCTGTCTGGAATTCCTCAACATTTCAAATTTACTATTAACATTTATTTTATATCACCTTTCAGTTATTATTACTTTTTTTAACTATAGTTTCTATTTAGTACTATCATCTCAAATTATTTTCGTTATTGAGTCAAAATCTTTTCACACCTATAAACATTTTACTCTATCTAATTGGTATTATAAATTTTATACTTACAGTACATCATTCACCTATTGACATAAACACAAAATACACACACCACACACACCAATATCTCCACGTAACCTCTGAAACATTTAACAACAGTGTTATTTCATACCAAACAATTTAACATTTATTTATTAATTAATCATTATCAAATTCAAATCTCATAAAATAGTTTAAACTTATTAGAAAAATTCAATTACATAACATTTAAATCAATCAAAATTATTTAAACATTCCAAATCATTTTAATTAAATTAATTATTGAACACACAACATTTTAATTACTCTCTCCAATTACAATAATTACAATTCATTTATTATCTTCTTCCAAATCAGTTTTTGTTATTTATTTAGACTGCAAAATACTATTATTATTATTATCACAATTTCTACTATTTACACACATTGTTTACATTATATACTTGTTAAAAATACACACAATCAATTTCACTAGCAATTTATTTACAATTCTTCATCATTATTTATTCAAATTTATCACACTTCATTGTCCAAGTCTGCCAGGTCAGAACCATAAATCAAAATATTTAAAATGTCCATCTATTGAGTTTATGTTCAGCCTCCATCGTCAAAATTTAGTCTGGGTTTCACATAACAATTTTCAATTTTATTTACATTCCACATATGGCTACCTTGTGTGTAATAACCATAAAATTTTAGTTCATTCATTTTACCACAATAATCATATATGGGGTTACTTCCCATTATAATTATTTTATCATAAACCAAGTCAACATTATTTATTTCTGTCCAGTCTCCATTAGTAGTTATATTCATTATCAAGTCAGTTATTTTCTCATTCATTACAACATAAGGTAAATTATTATTATTTTAACATGTATCATCAAAATAATTCTCATTCTCTATTTTAACAGGTAAGTATTTCATATCATTTATTTTTATCGCTGCTAACATTTCTTTCAACTCATTACCATGTCTCTTCAATTTATATAATTCTATCTCTCTATCAACACACAACTCTCCATCTAAATCTCTCTCATCATAACACCATCTCACACTTTCAACACCCTTCCACACAGAGGGTACTAATTCATACAAAATTGGGAAACAACTCAAATCCTCCACTAATAAGGGTCTCTTGCCCTTCAACAACAACACTTGTGAACACCTTGGTTCATCACAAATAAGGGGATAATTTACCCTCTGCCCTACATACTCATCTAACCTCTCTCGCCATTCTTTCTCTAATTCATCAACACTAATTACTACTCCGTTACAACCTATTACTCTCTCTCTCTCTCACTCACTATCTCACTATCTATTTTCAACGTATCACTCTCTGATACTACCTTTTCAATTACATTACCATTTTCATTATCATTATTATCATTTGTTACCTTATTCTCTAATACCACATTTTTAATTATATTCTCATTTCAACATTATTTTTATCACTAGTTACTTTTTTATTATCATTATTACTCTTACTTTTAATCTGTTCTCCTACTGACTACTATTTTCTCAATATCTCGTTTCAATTCGTTACAACTATTCTCACATTTCATTTTTACCTCATTAATGTCAGATTTAAGTACATCAAATTTAGCGTCAAATTTATTCAATTTTATATCGTTATTGTCAAAACGACTATTTATACCATCAAATTTACTATTCTGTTCATTGAATTTTTCGTCATTACTATCAAATCGTTTACTTAGAAGGTTAAATAAGTCATTCATGGACATCTCTTTTTCTTTTGTTTTACTCGTTACGGGAGTGGAATTCGCTCCCGGCGCACTAATTACAGATTCTTCTAGATTACAGTCACCTACTGATAGTGACTCTGTCTGAATACCTGAGTCGGTATTTGTTTGACTTTCTGTCTGACTGTCAGAGAAGCTGACTTCGTTATTAATACTCTCATTATTATCCATTATTTATTATTTTATAAAACTTGTTACTTTACTCAAATTAATTTAATTCCTCATAACACAATTTCAATCTTACATATACAATGCGTAAATTACGTACTTCTACTTCACTACTTTAACCTCAAATCACGCTTGCATCTGTTGTAGGTGTGGTTCTTCTATTTAAATTTTAATTTACAAAAACTGTCCCTGTTCGGGCGCCAATTGTGATAATCTTCTTACATACAAATATAAATAGATAAAATTATTTTCCACTTACCTCCAAAAATCTTCTCTTAACCCAGGATCTCGTCACACGAACGTTAGAATGCAAGCATGATTTAAGGTTGTGTGAATAACTTACGCAACTCGCCTTTTATGAAGAGATTAAAAAAACATTTTTTAATATATAATTCTTTCTTGCCAATTATCTCCAACAATTATTTTTCCAAAAGTAAAATAAAAAATATATGCATCACATTTTTTCAGAAATTTGCGACATGGTTAAATTACATTTATAATTACACTAAACATCTTACCTTATATATTTACCAGACAGCCCAGTCTGCTAACATACACACATTCACACTATTACAAAACCAAACCCCTTTTATTTAATTTACATATTGAATTACTTTATGTAACGCCCTCGCCGACCTCGTGGTTCCGCACTTATTAGTTCACTGTATGTATCCGAAATAAGTTATTAATTCATTCTTACTATGACACGGGTCTCACTACTACCCTTTAAAAGAAAACTGTTATTACTTCCACATTTTTTGAAAAACTGCGCACACTTTTACTGCATATTGAATTTTATAGATGAGCCCCGTTGGTTGACTACCTGGCTAGGTATGTGTCGGTGCGAGAACTGGGAAGCGCGTCCACCAAGACTCTTACACTTTTAATTATACTACAAGGCGGAAAGCAATGCCTGTTATTTTGTAGTCATAGTGGTTACACATTCAGCACATGGTTTTTTCGTGTATTTGACGTCGACGATATGTGGTGGGCACTGGCCGACGTCACAGATGTGGGACGGACTTCGTCAAGACTTCCGTCGTCTATAAAGCACATTGCTGAATCACATTCGCCCAAGCCATTTTGTTTTGCTTCTTGGCGTGGGTCTGCGCACCTGCTGGAGTGGCGCGTTTGTGCGCAGCTGTCACACAGCTTTAAAATTCCAGGAAGTGTATTATCGTCAACAGCACGACATTCCTTTGTATTGTTTCATCACCCAGCTACAGCGTACCATTTCTTTGTTTGAACAAAACTTCTACTCAAACACGAATCTGACCACACATATGAAGTGAATTATGAATATTTTAATAAAATGAACCCACATTGTTAATAAAATAAAAAGCCATTTTTTCCGCCCCATTACAATACCCCCCCCCCAATGAGAGGTCTTCTGTCGAAACAGAAGGAATCTCATTGCTAAACCCCTAAAGGACCGGTGAGGATATGGTGCCAACAACCCCCATTAGTTCTTATACCTTATGGGTAAACAACCCCCCTGGCTCGGCGACTATGGCCACATCTGAACGAGATCACTGGACTTCTCTATATGAGATCCCAACACCATAAAATCGAACAGACGCGCACCACAGCGCACCTCACCTTCTATCATGCCACCCCAAAATCCAAATCCCTGGTCTTATACCACGCCAGATCCTCAACCGATATGCTCCCCCTTACCATGCACACTGGGCTGCCTTTAGCAGTTACTGGGCTGGTACACACACTTATAACTACATCCTAGCACAACTTTAATTTTTGCATTCAAAATTTTATTTAAGTTAAAATCAAACAGCTCTATCTCCTGTTTACTTTCTTCAAAATCAAAAAATAAAATCTTTTATCTGAATTGACTAATTCTCTTCGTTACTATTGATAATTCGAAAAACAAATAAATTGAACTTTTACTTAAAACATGAACTTCCTTATCCTAACAGTTGCTTATACACATATCCTAAACAATATAATTCAATAACACTATTAATACACACAAACAATAATATAATCAAAATTCAAAACATCAATTAGATGGCAGGCACAAAATCAAAAATTTTTTTTTCCTCAACATTCAAAATTATTTAAATTAATTAAGAAACAAAATTGGCATCACTTCATTGCCAAAATGGGTCTAGTATAGAACATCACCCATCAGCTGATCAAACTGGGTCAAGTCCACAACATTGACCTACACAAGTCATACATAAGCTACATCAGAAAATGCATTAAACCTCTTTAAAAGTTTACCTTCAAACATAATAAAATAAGACATTTAAAATCACCATAGTATTAATATAATTAACAATAAAATTGATATTTAGATTACTCAAAATTACACATTTTACAACTTTACTTTATTCTCAAATTCTATTAAAATTGTCACTTGTTTCAATTAAAATTCTATATTTTTACTATAACTCTTTTTCTTTAATATTCTCATTCCCCGTTAGTTTGGGTGATTTAATTATTTATACTAACTTGATTTACAACTCAGCATTTATATATATATATATATATATTCTTAATCCCTTCTGACTTTAATACCACTAACAGCTTTAACTAATATGACACCCATCTCTATCAAAACATCTATCAAACACTCTAAACCCAACTTACTACTCAACTCAATTCGCCTCATTCTACTCTTATATAAAAAAAATACTCTCTAACCCTTTGTACTCAGGATGTGTGTTTCCCCCCCCCCAAAAAGCTCACTCCCTTATGTTGGTTCCTGGATTCTACCTAAGGCAACCCTTTCCGGCGCTAAACGGTCCCTTCCCGTCCCAACCCTTTCGTTGCGGACTCCTACCACACTATCCCCTCTTACAAAATTCCCATCCACTAATTACCATTCTCATTACCTCACTTCAACTACAACAAAATATCTCCAATTACTTATTACATCAAAATATCAATCAATACTCTACATATTATCCTCATAACTACTGTGTCACCATCAATACTTCTCAAATTCTACATTACATTTATTCATAACAATATTATTCTATCTATTACCCCTTTAAACTTAACATGGACTGATCTACATGTCCCAACGAAATATTAATCACCCAAAATCTACCTTTTACTATCTTTTACAAATCATTTAAAATTCTCAACTATATCAAATTATTTTCATCATTTAAATCAAGCTCTTTTAACACATTAAAAACATTATATTCACACATTAGTTACCTTGGAAATTAGCAAACAACTTATACGTGACATTCTACAGCGGATCAGCTGATTTTCTTAGCAAGGTGAATAACCTTACTACAGATGCATCCTACAATTATATGAAATACATATTTTTACAATCCTTATATCTAACGTACTACAAATAATTAGTACACATCTACATCACTTCATTGTTTCCCCCTTTTCTGACTCTGGTACAATTAGGTAAACCACCTGCCGGTCGGTCTAGGTGTTTACTTTGTTATAACCACATTTCAAAATTATATAAATTACATATTTCATCAATCCCTATCTCTAACACAATAAAATAATACATTTGTAAGACAGAATAAACACAGTATAATAAACATGCGAACACCTATTTATCAAATCATAATACAATTGTTTAATTAATGGAAGAGCGAGTTATCATCTTTAAGTTACAAAAAATTTAAATTCGTTGCTCCCCTGAGCAACCACCCAGCCACACACACTATTGTTTTTTCTGTTGGACTGTGGCACCCATGTGCCACAAGGACGGCATAGGTGGAGGAATTGAACATCTCCATGTCCTTGCTTCAGCGTTACATTTGAAAGATTTAGACATCAACATATCTTTTGTTACATAATTACACACCCTTAAATGCGGGTCTACCACCTGGCCTTGCTGTTCCTCCTAGAACAGAGTGGCAGCCGCTGTTCCATAGTTTCCAGGATTTCCCCTAATGTCACCCCCCATCAATTTCTAATATAAACCAATTTCAAGCCAGCTATGGTCAAGGTTCTTAATTTATGGCCATAGCTGACCGCTAGCCAAAACCACGATTAGTGCTGGTAAGGCAGTAATCGCCCGAAAAGTCGGGGAAATCATCTTTATTTTCAGGCATGTTATATCATCCTTTATCTGCACGGCACGGCAGTCTATCAAGGTACAATATACAATTGTACAAAAGGGTGTGCCGTTCATCTTACGCCATTTTGGCCTCCGATGGAGGTAACACTCTCTATTACCCCCAACACTTTCCGCTATCTACTGTGGCACATGCCACCACAGCGATAGCACACTAATTACTAAACTAAATCTTTCTACAATAGCAGTCGCCACATTCCATTATTATATCACTTCTGTAAACACCACTCTACCCCCCAAAATTACTCACATCTCTTGTATAATACACTACATAACATAATAACCAAATAGACATTTACCTTGATCGTTAGCATACATGAAACAAACAATTCTCTTTTATATAATTTGTATAGAATCTTATAAGCATTATTACTTGAAATTTTTCATTAACTCTTTTATATATCATCATTTCATTATTTATCCCTGTCTGGAATTCCTCAACATTTCAAATTTACTATTAACATTTATTTTATATCACCTTTCAGTTATTATTACTTTTTTTAACTATAGTTTCTATTTAGTACTATCATCTCAAATTATTTTCGTTATTGAGTCAAAATCTTTTCACACCTATAAACATTTTACTCTATCTAATTGGTATTATAAATTTTATACTTACAGTACATCATTCACCTATTGACATAAACACAAAATACACACACCACACACACCAATATCTCCACGTAACCTCTGAAACATTTAACAACAGTGTTATTTCATACCAAACAATTTAACATTTATTTATTAATTAATCATTATCAAATTCAAATCTCATAAAATAGTTTAAACTTATTAGAAAAATTCAATTACATAACATTTAAATCAATCAAAATTATTTAAACATTCCAAATCATTTTAATTAAATTAATTATTGAACACACAACATTTTAATTACTCTCTCCAATTACAATAATTACAATTCATTTATTATCTTCTTCCAAATCAGTTTTTGTTATTTATTTAGACTGCAAAATACTATTATTATTATTATCACAATTTCTACTATTTACACACATTGTTTACATTATATACTTGTTAAAAATACACACAATCAATTTCACTAGCAATTTATTTACAATTCTTCATCATTATTTATTCAAATTTATCACACTTCATTGTCCAAGTCTGCCAGGTCAGAACCATAAATCAAAATATTTAAAATGTCCATCTATTGAGTTTATGTTCAGCCTCCATCGTCAAAATTTAGTCTGGGTTTCACATAACAATTTTCAATTTTATTTACATTCCACATATGGCTACCTTGTGTGTAATAACCATAAAATTTTAGTTCATTCATTTTACCACAATAATCATATATGGGGTTACTTCCCATTATAATTATTTTATCATAAACCAAGTCAACATTATTTATTTCTGTCCAGTCTCCATTAGTAGTTATATTCATTATCAAGTCAGTTATTTTCTCATTCATTACAACATAAGGTAAATTATTATTATTTTAACATGTATCATCAAAATAATTCTCATTCTCTATTTTAACAGGTAAGTATTTCATATCATTTATTTTTATCGCTGCTAACATTTCTTTCAACTCATTACCATGTCTCTTCAATTTATATAATTCTATCTCTCTATCAACACACAACTCTCCATCTAAATCTCTCTCATCATAACACCATCTCACACTTTCAACACCCTTCCACACAGAGGGTACTAATTCATACAAAATTGGGAAACAACTCAAATCCTCCACTAATAAGGGTCTCTTGCCCTTCAACAACAACACTTGTGAACACCTTGGTTCATCACAAATAAGGGGATAATTTACCCTCTGCCCTACATACTCATCTAACCTCTCTCGCCATTCTTTCTCTAATTCATCAACACTAATTACTACTCCGTTACAACCTATTACTCTCTCTCTCTCTCACTCACTATCTCACTATCTATTTTCAACGTATCACTCTCTGATACTACCTTTTCAATTACATTACCATTTTCATTATCATTATTATCATTTGTTACCTTATTCTCTAATACCACATTTTTAATTATATTCTCATTTCAACATTATTTTTATCACTAGTTACTTTTTTATTATCATTATTACTCTTACTTTTAATCTGTTCTCCTACTGACTACTATTTTCTCAATATCTCGTTTCAATTCGTTACAACTATTCTCACATTTCATTTTTACCTCATTAATGTCAGATTTAAGTACATCAAATTTAGCGTCAAATTTATTCAATTTTATATCGTTATTGTCAAAACGACTATTTATACCATCAAATTTACTATTCTGTTCATTGAATTTTTCGTCATTACTATCAAATCGTTTACTTAGAAGGTTAAATAAGTCATTCATGGACATCTCTTTTTCTTTTGTTTTACTCGTTACGGGAGTGGAATTCGCTCCCGGCGC
This sequence comes from Magicicada septendecula, assembly GCA_034769895.1. Lineage (NCBI taxonomy): Eukaryota > Metazoa > Arthropoda > Insecta > Hemiptera > Cicadidae > Magicicada > Magicicada septendecula. The sequence continues at coordinate 432,680,405 of CM068368.1, read as the reverse complement.
ACTAATTACAGATTCTTCTAGATTACAGTCACCTACTGATAGTGACTCTGTCTGAATACCTGAGTCGGTATTTGTTTGACTTTCTGTCTGACTGTCAGAGAAGCTGACTTCGTTATTAATACTCTCATTATTATCCATTATTTATTATTTTATAAAACTTGTTACTTTACTCAAATTAATTTAATTCCTCATAACACAATTTCAATCTTACATATACAATGCGTAAATTACGTACTTCTACTTCACTACTTTAACCTCAAATCACGCTTGCATCTGTTGTAGGTGTGGTTCTTCTATTTAAATTTTAATTTACAAAAACTGTCCCTGTTCGGGCGCCAATTGTGATAATCTTCTTACATACAAATATAAATAGATAAAATTATTTTCCACTTACCTCCAAAAATCTTCTCTTAACCCAGGATCTCGTCACACGAACGTTAGAATGCAAGCATGATTTAAGGTTGTGTGAATAACTTACGCAACTCGCCTTTTATGAAGAGATTAAAAAAACATTTTTTAATATATAATTCTTTCTTGCCAATTATCTCCAACAATTATTTTTCCAAAAGTAAAATAAAAAATATATGCATCACATTTTTTCAGAAATTTGCGACATGGTTAAATTACATTTATAATTACACTAAACATCTTACCTTATATATTTACCAGACAGCCCAGTCTGCTAACATACACACATTCACACTATTACAAAACCAAACCCCTTTTATTTAATTTACATATTGAATTACTTTATGTAACGCCCTCGCCGACCTCGTGGTTCCGCACTTATTAGTTCACTGTATGTATCCGAAATAAGTTATTAATTCATTCTTACTATGACACGGGTCTCACTACTACCCTTTAAAAGAAAACTGTTATTACTTCCACATTTTTTGAAAAACTGCGCACACTTTTACTGCATATTGAATTTTATAGATGAGCCCCGTTGGTTGACTACCTGGCTAGGTATGTGTCGGTGCGAGAACTGGGAAGCGCGTCCACCAAGACTCTTACACTTTTAATTATACTACAAGGCGGAAAGCAATGCCTGTTATTTTGTAGTCATAGTGGTTACACATTCAGCACATGGTTTTTTCGTGTATTTGACGTCGACGATATGTGGTGGGCACTGGCCGACGTCACAGATGTGGGACGGACTTCGTCAAGACTTCCGTCGTCTATAAAGCACATTGCTGAATCACATTCGCCCAAGCCATTTTGTTTTGCTTCTTGGCGTGGGTCTGCGCACCTGCTGGAGTGGCGCGTTTGTGCGCAGCTGTCACACAGCTTTAAAATTCCAGGAAGTGTATTATCGTCAACAGCACGACATTCCTTTGTATTGTTTCATCACCCAGCTACAGCGTACCATTTCTTTGTTTGAACAAAACTTCTACTCAAACACGAATCTGACCACACATATGAAGTGAATTATGAATATTTTAATAAAATGAACCCACATTGTTAATAAAATAAAAAGCCATTTTTTCCGCCCCATTACAATACCCCCCCCCCCAATGAGAGGTCTTCTGTCGAAACAGAAGGAATCTCATTGCTAAACCCCTAAAGGACCGGTGAGGATATGGTGCCAACAACCCCCATTAGTTCTTATACCTTATGGGTAAACAACCCCCCTGGCTCGGCGACTATGGCCACATCTGAACGAGATCACTGGACTTCTCTATATGAGATCCCAACACCATAAAATCGAACAGACGCGCACCACAGCGCACCTCACCTTCTATCATGCCACCCCAAAATCCAAATCCCTGGTCTTATACCACGCCAGATCCTCAACCGATATGCTCCCCCTTACCATGCACACTGGGCTGCCTTTAGCAGTTACTGGGCTGGTACACACACTTATAACTACATCCTAGCACAACTTTAATTTTTGCATTCAAAATTTTATTTAAGTTAAAATCAAACAGCTCTATCTCCTGTTTACTTTCTTCAAAATCAAAAAATAAAATCTTTTATCTGAATTGACTAATTCTCTTCGTTACTATTGATAATTCGAAAAACAAATAAATTGAACTTTTACTTAAAACATGAACTTCCTTATCCTAACAGTTGCTTATACACATATCCTAAACAATATAATTCAATAACACTATTAATACACACAAACAATAATATAATCAAAATTCAAAACATCAATTAGATGGCAGGCACAAAATCAAAAATTTTTTTTTCCTCAACATTCAAAATTATTTAAATTAATTAAGAAACAAAATTGGCATCACTTCATTGCCAAAATGGGTCTAGTATAGAACATCACCCATCAGCTGATCAAACTGGGTCAAGTCCACAACATTGACCTACACAAGTCATACATAAGCTACATCAGAAAATGCATTAAACCTCTTTAAAAGTTTACCTTCAAACATAATAAAATAAGACATTTAAAATCACCATAGTATTAATATAATTAACAATAAAATTGATATTTAGATTACTCAAAATTACACATTTTACAACTTTACTTTATTCTCAAATTCTATTAAAATTGTCACTTGTTTCAATTAAAATTCTATATTTTTACTATAACTCTCTTTCTTTAATATTCTCATTCCCCGTTAGTTTGGGTGATTTAATTATTTATACTAACTTGATTTACAACTCAGCATTTATATATATATATATATTCTTAATCCCTTCTGACTTTAATACCACTAACAGCTTTAACTAATATGACACCCATCTCTATCAAAACATCTATCAAACACTCTAAACCCAACTTACTACTCAACTCAATTCGCCTCATTCTACTCTTATATAAAAAAAATACTCTCTAACCCTTTGTACTCAGGATGTGTGTTTCCCCCCCCCCCAAAAAGCTCACTCCCTTATGTTGGTTCCTGGATTCTACCTAAGGCAACCCTTTCCGGCGCTAAACGGTCCCTTCCCGTCCCAACCCTTTCGTTGCGGACTCCTACCACACTATCCCCTCTTACAAAATTCCCATCCACTAATTACCATTCTCATTACCTCACTTCAACTACAACAAAATATCTCCAATTACTTATTACATCAAAATATCAATCAATACTCTACATATTATCCTCATAACTACTGTGTCACCATCAATACTTCTCAAATTCTACATTACATTTATTCATAACAATATTATTCTATCTATTACCCCTTTAAACTTAACATGGACTGATCTACATGTCCCAACGAAATATTAATCACCCAAAATCTACCTTTTACTATCTTTTACAAATCATTTAAAATTCTCAACTATATCAAATTATTTTCATCATTTAAATCAAGCTCTTTTAACACATTAAAAACATTATATTCACACATTAGTTACCTTGGAAATTAGCAAACAACTTATACGTGACATTCTACAGCGGATCAGCTGATTTTCTTAGCAAGGTGAATAACCTTACTACAGATGCATCCTACAATTATATGAAATACATATTTTTACAATCCTTATATCTAACGTACTACAAATAATTAGTACACATCTACATCACTTCATTGTTTCCCCCTTTTCTGACTCTGGTACAATTAGGTAAACCACCTGCCGGTCGGTCTAGGTGTTTACTTTGTTATAACCACATTTCAAAATTATATAAATTACATATTTCATCAATCCCTATCTCTAACACAATAAAATAATACATTTGTAAGACAGAATAAACACAGTATAATAAACATGCGAACACCTATTTATCAAATCATAATACAATTGTTTAATTAATGGAAGAGCGAGTTATCATCTTTAAGTTACAAAAAATTTAAATTCGTTGCTCCCCTGAGCAACCACCCAGCCACACACACTATTGTTTTTTCTGTTGGACTGTGGCACCCATGTGCCACAAGGACGGCATAGGTGGAGGAATTGAACATCTCCATGTCCTTGCTTCAGCGTTACATTTGAAAGATTTAGACATCAACATATCTTTTGTTACATAATTACACACCCTTAAATGCGGGTCTACCACCTGGCCTTGCTGTTCCTCCTAGAACAGAGTGGCAGCCGCTGTTCCATAGTTTCCAGGATTTCCCCTAATGTCACCCCCCATCAATTTCTAATATAAACCAATTTCAAGCCAGCTATGGTCAAGGTTCTTAATTTATGGCCATAGCTGACCGCTAGCCAAAACCACGATTAGTGCTGGTAAGGCAGTAATCGCCCGAAAAGTCGGGGAAATCATCTTTATTTTCAGGCATGTTATATCATCCTTTATCTGCACGGCACGGCAGTCTATCAAGGTACAATATACAATTGTACAAAAGGGTGTGCCGTTCATCTTACGCCATTTTGGCCTCCGATGGAGGTAACACTCTCTATTACCCCCAACACTTTCCGCTATCTACTGTGGCACATGCCACCACAGCGATAGCACACTAATTACTAAACTAAATCTTTCTACAATAGCAGTCGCCACATTCCATTATTATATCACTTCTGTAAACACCACTCTACCCCCCAAAATTACTCACATCTCTTGTATAATACACTACATAACATAATAACCAAATAGACATTTACCTTGATCGTTAGCATACATGAAACAAACAATTCTCTTTTATATAATTTGTATAGAATCTTATAAGCATTATTACTTGAAATTTTTCATTAACTCTTTTATATATCATCATTTCATTATTTATCCCTGTCTGGAATTCCTCAACATTTCAAATTTACTATTAACATTTATTTTATATCACCTTTCAGTTATTATTACTTTTTTTAACTATAGTTTCTATTTAGTACTATCATCTCAAATTATTTTCGTTATTGAGTCAAAATCTTTTCACACCTATAAACATTTTACTCTATCTAATTGGTATTATAAATTTTATACTTACAGTACATCATTCACCTATTGACATAAACACAAAATACACACACCACACACACCAATATCTCCACGTAACCTCTGAAACATTTAACAACAGTGTTATTTCATACCAAACAATTTAACATTTATTTATTAATTAATCATTATCAAATTCAAATCTCATAAAATAGTTTAAACTTATTAGAAAAATTCAATTACATAACATTTAAATCAATCAAAATTATTTAAACATTCCAAATCATTTTAATTAAATTAATTATTGAACACACAACATTTTAATTACTCTCTCCAATTACAATAATTACAATTCATTTATTATCTTCTTCCAAATCAGTTTTTGTTATTTATTTAGACTGCAAAATACTATTATTATTATTATCACAATTTCTACTATTTACACACATTGTTTACATTATATACTTGTTAAAAATACACACAATCAATTTCACTAGCAATTTATTTACAATTCTTCATCATTATTTATTCAAATTTATCACACTTCATTGTCCAAGTCTGCCAGGTCAGAACCATAAATCAAAATATTTAAAATGTCCATCTATTGAGTTTATGTTCAGCCTCCATCGTCAAAATTTAGTCTGGGTTTCACATAACAATTTTCAATTTTATTTACATTCCACATATGGCTACCTTGTGTGTAATAACCATAAAATTTTAGTTCATTCATTTTACCACAATAATCATATATGGGGTTACTTCCCATTATAATTATTTTATCATAAACCAAGTCAACATTATTTATTTCTGTCCAGTCTCCATTAGTAGTTATATTCATTATCAAGTCAGTTATTTTCTCATTCATTACAACATAAGGTAAATTATTATTATTTTAACATGTATCATCAAAATAATTCTCATTCTCTATTTTAACAGGTAAGTATTTCATATCATTTATTTTTATCGCTGCTAACATTTCTTTCAACTCATTACCATGTCTCTTCAATTTATATAATTCTATCTCTCTATCAACACACAACTCTCCATCTAAATCTCTCTCATCATAACACCATCTCACACTTTCAACACCCTTCCACACAGAGGGTACTAATTCATACAAAATTGGGAAACAACTCAAATCCTCCACTAATAAGGGTCTCTTGCCCTTCAACAACAACACTTGTGAACACCTTGGTTCATCACAAATAAGGGGATAATTTACCCTCTGCCCTACATACTCATCTAACCTCTCTCGCCATTCTTTCTCTAATTCATCAACACTAATTACTACTCCGTTACAACCTATTACTCTCTCTCTCTCTCACTCACTATCTCACTATCTATTTTCAACGTATCACTCTCTGATACTACCTTTTCAATTACATTACCATTTTCATTATCATTATTATCATTTGTTACCTTATTCTCTAATACCACATTTTTAATTATATTCTCATTTCAACATTATTTTTATCACTAGTTACTTTTTTATTATCATTATTACTCTTACTTTTAATCTGTTCTCCTACTGACTACTATTTTCTCAATATCTCGTTTCAATTCGTTACAACTATTCTCACATTTCATTTTTACCTCATTAATGTCAGATTTAAGTACATCAAATTTAGCGTCAAATTTATTCAATTTTATATCGTTATTGTCAAAACGACTATTTATACCATCAAATTTACTATTCTGTTCATTGAATTTTTCGTCATTACTATCAAATCGTTTACTTAGAAGGTTAAATAAGTCATTCATGGACATCTCTTTTTCTTTTGTTTTACTCGTTACGGGAGTGGAATTCGCTCCCGGCGCACTAATTACAGATTCTTCTAGATTACAGTCACCTACTGATAGTGACTCTGTCTGAATACCTGAGTCGGTATTTGTTTGACTTTCTGTCTGACTGTCAGAGAAGCTGACTTCGTTATTAATACTCTCATTATTATCCATTATTTATTATTTTATAAAACTTGTTACTTTACTCAAATTAATTTAATTCCTCATAACACAATTTCAATCTTACATATACAATGCGTAAATTACGTACTTCTACTTCACTACTTTAACCTCAAATCACGCTTGCATCTGTTGTAGGTGTGGTTCTTCTATTTAAATTTTAATTTACAAAAACTGTCCCTGTTCGGGCGCCAATTGTGATAATCTTCTTACATACAAATATAAATAGATAAAATTATTTTCCACTTACCTCCAAAAATCTTCTCTTAACCCAGGATCTCGTCACACGAACGTTAGAATGCAAGCATGATTTAAGGTTGTGTGAATAACTTACGCAACTCGCCTTTTATGAAGAGATTAAAAAAACATTTTTTAATATATAATTCTTTCTTGCCAATTATCTCCAACAATTATTTTTCCAAAAGTAAAATAAAAAATATATGCATCACATTTTTTCAGAAATTTGCGACATGGTTAAATTACATTTATAATTACACTAAACATCTTACCTTATATATTTACCAGACAGCCCAGTCTGCTAACATACACACATTCACACTATTACAAAACCAAACCCCTTTTATTTAATTTACATATTGAATTACTTTATGTAACGCCCTCGCCGACCTCGTGGTTCCGCACTTATTAGTTCACTGTATGTATCCGAAATAAGTTATTAATTCATTCTTACTATGACACGGGTCTCACTACTACCCTTTAAAAGAAAACTGTTATTACTTCCACATTTTTTGAAAAACTGCGCACACTTTTACTGCATATTGAATTTTATAGATGAGCCCCGTTGGTTGACTACCTGGCTAGGTATGTGTCGGTGCGAGAACTGGGAAGCGCGTCCACCAAGACTCTTACACTTTTAATTATACTACAAGGCGGAAAGCAATGCCTGTTATTTTGTAGTCATAGTGGTTACACATTCAGCACATGGTTTTTTCGTGTATTTGACGTCGACGATATGTGGTGGGCACTGGCCGACGTCACAGATGTGGGACGGACTTCGTCAAGACTTCCGTCATCTATAAAGCACATTGCTGAATCACATTCGCCCAAGCCATTTTGTTTTGCTTCTTGGCGTGGGTCTGCGCACCTGCTGGAGTGGCGCGTTTGTGCGCAGCTGTCACACAGCTTTAAAATTCCAGGAAGTGTATTATCGTCAACAGCACGACATTCCTTTGTATTGTTTCATCACCCAGCTACAGCGTACCATTTCTTTGTTTGAACAAAACTTCTACTCAAACACGAATCTGACCACACATATGAAGTGAATTATGAATATTTTAATAAAATGAACCCACATTGTTAATAAAATAAAAAGCCATTTTTTCCGCCCCATTACAATACCCCCCCCCAATGAGAGGTCTTCTGTCGAAACAGAAGGAATCTCATTGCTAAACCCCTAAAGGACCGGTGAGGATATGGTGCCAACAACCCCCATTAGTTCTTATACCTTATGGGTAAACAACCCCCCTGGCTCGGGGACTATGGCCACATCTGAACGAGATCACTGGACTTCTCTATATGAGATCCCAACACCATAAAATCGAACAGACGCGCACCACAGCGCACCTCACCTTCTATCATGCCACCCCAAAATCCAAATCCCTGGTCTTATACCACGCCAGATCCTCAACCGATATGCTCCCCCTTACCATGCACACTGGGCTGCCTTTAGCAGTTACTGGGCTGGTACACACACTTATAACTACATCCTAGCACAACTTTAATTTTTGCATTCAAAATTTTATTTAAGTTAAAATCAAACAGCTCTATCTCCTGTTTACTTTCTTCAAAATCAAAAAATAAAATCTTTTATCTGAATTGACTAATTCTCTTCGTTACTATTGATAATTCGAAAAACAAATAAATTGAACTTTTACTTAAAACATGAACTTCCTTATCCTAACAGTTGCTTATACACATATCCTAAACAATATAATTCAATAACACTATTAATACACACAAACAATAATATAATCAAAATTCAAAACATCAATTAGATGGCAGGCACAAAATCAAAAATTTTTTTTTCCTCAACATTCAAAATTATTTAAATTAATTAAGAAACAAAATTGGCATCACTTCATTGCCAAAATGGGTCTAGTATAGAACATCACCCATCAGCTGATCAAACTGGGTCAAGTCCACAACATTGACCTACACAAGTCATACATAAGCTACATCAGAAAATGCATTAAACCTCTTTAAAAGTTTACCTTCAAACATAATAAAATAAGACATTTAAAATCACCATAGTATTAATATAATTAACAATAAAATTGATATTTAGATTACTCAAAATTACACATTTTACAACTTTACTTTATTCTCAAATTCTATTAAAATTGTCACTTGTTTCAATTAAAATTCTATATTTTTACTATAACTCTCTTTCTTTAATATTCTCATTCCCCGTTAGTTTGGGTGATTTAATTATTTATACTAACTTGATTTACAACTCAGCATTTATATATATATATATATATATATATTCTTAATCCCTTCTGACTTTAATACCACTAACAGCTTTAACTAATATGACACCCATCTCTATCAAAACATCTATCAAACACTCTAAACCCAACTTACTACTCAACTCAATTCGCCTCATTCTACTCTTATATAAAAAAAATACTCTCTAACCCTTTGTACTCAGGATGTGTGTTTCCCCCCCCCCAAAAAGCTCACTCCCTTATGTTGGTTCCTGGATTCTACCTAAGGCAACCCTTTCCGGCGCTAAACGGTCCCTTCCCGTCCCAACCCTTTCGTTGCGGACTCCTACCACACTATCCCCTCTTACAAAATTCCCATCCACTAATTACCATTCTCATTACCTCACTTCAACTACAACAAAATATCTCCAATTACTTATTACATCAAAATATCAATCAATACTCTACATATTATCCTCATAACTACTGTGTCACCATCAATACTTCTCAAATTCTACATTACATTTATTCATAACAATATTATTCTATCTATTACCCCTTTAAACTTAACATGGACTGATCTACATGTCCCAACGAAATATTAATCACCCAAAATCTACCTTTTACTATCTTTTACAAATCATTTAAAATTCTCAACTATATCAAATTATTTTCATCATTTAAATCAAGCTCTTTTAACACATTAAAAACATTATATTCACACATTAGTTACCTTGGAAATTAGCAAACAACTTATACGTGACATTCTACAGCGGATCAGCTGATTTTCTTAGCAAGGTGAATAACCTTACTACAGATGCATCCTACAATTATATGAAATACATATTTTTACAATCCTTATATCTAACGTACTACAAATAATTAGTACACATCTACATCACTTCATTGTTTCCCCCTTTTCTGACTCTGGTACAATTAGGTAAACCACCTGCCGGTCGGTCTAGGTGTTTACTTTGTTATAACCACATTTCAAAATTATATAAATTACATATTTCATCAATCCCTATCTCTAACACAATAAAATAATACATTTGTAAGACAGAATAAACACAGTATAATAAACATGCGAACACCTATTTATCAAATCATAATACAATTGTTTAATTAATGGAAGAGCGAGTTATCATCTTTAAGTTACAAAAAATTTAAATTCGTTGCTCCCCTGAGCAACCACCCAGCCACACACACTATTGTTTTTTCTGTTGGACTGTGGCACCCATGTGCCACAAGGACGGCATAGGTGGAGGAATTGAACATCTCCATGTCCTTGCTTCAGCGTTACATTTGAAAGATTTAGACATCAACATATCTTTTGTTACATAATTACACACCCTTAAATGCGGGTCTACCACCTGGCCTTGCTGTTCCTCCTAGAACAGAGTGGCAGCCGCTGTTCCATAGTTTCCAGGATTTCCCCTAATGTCACCCCCCATCAATTTCTAATATAAACCAATTTCAAGCCAGCTATGGTCAAGGTTCTTAATTTATGGCCATAGCTGACCGCTAGCCAAAACCACGATTAGTGCTGGTAAGGCAGTAATCGCCCGAAAAGTCGGGGAAATCATCTTTATTTTCAGGCATGTTACATCATCCTTTATCTGCACGGCACGGCAGTCTATCAAGGTACAATATACAATTGTACAAAAGGGTGTGCCGTTCATCTTACGCCATTTTGGCCTCCGATGGAGGTAACACTCTCTATTACCCCCAACACTTTCCGCTATCTACTGTGGCACATGCCACCACAGCGATAGCACACTAATTACTAAACTAAATCTTTCTACAATAGCAGTCGCCACATTCCATTATTATATCACTTCTGTAAACACCACTCTACCCCCCAAAATTACTCACACCTCTTGTATAATACACTACATAACATAATAACCAAATAGACATTTACCTTGATCGTTAGCATACATGAAACAAACAATTCTCTTTTATATAATTTGTATAGAATCTTATAAGCATTATTACTTGAAATTTTTCATTAACTCTTTTATATATCATCATTTCATTATTTATCCCTGTCTGGAATTCCTCAACATTTCAAATTTACTATTAACATTTATTTTATATCACCTTTCAGTTATTATTACTTTTTTTAACTATAGTTTCTATTTAGTACTATCATCTCAAATTATTTTCGTTATTGAGTCAAAATCTTTTCACACCTATAAACATTTTACTCTATCTAATTGGTATTATAAATTTTATACTTACAGTACATCATTCACCTATTGACATAAACACAAAATACACACACCACACACACCAATATCTCCACGTAACCTCTGAAACATTTAACAACAGTGTTATTTCATACCAAACAATTTAACATTTATTTATTAATTAATCATTATCAAATTCAAATCTCATAAAATAGTTTAAACTTATTAGAAAAATTCAATTACATAACATTTAAATCAATCAAAATTATTTAAACATTCCAAATCATTTTAATTAAATTAATTATTGAACACACAACATTTTAATTACTCTCTCCAATTACAATAATTACAATTCATTTATTATCTTCTTCCAAATCAGTTTTTGTTATTTATTTAGACTGCAAAATACTATTATTATTATTATCACAATTTCTACTATTTACACACATTGTTTACATTATATACTTGTTAAAAATACACACAATCAATTTCACTAGCAATTTATTTACAATTCTTCATCATTATTTATTCAAATTTATCACACTTCATTGTCCAAGTCTGCCAGGTCAGAACCATAAATCAAAATATTTAAAATGTCCATCTATTGAGTTTATGTTCAGCCTCCATCGTCAAAATTTAGTCTGGGTTTCACATAACAATTTTCAATTTTATTTACATTCCACATATGGCTACCTTGTGTGTAATAACCATAAAATTTTAGTTCATTCATTTTACCACAATAATCATATATGGGGTTACTTCCCATTATAATTATTTTATCATAAACCAAGTCAACATTATTTATTTCTGTCCAGTCTCCATTAGTAGTTATATTCATTATCAAGTCAGTTATTTTCTCATTCATTACAACATAAGGTAAATTATTATTATTTTAACATGTATCATCAAAATAATTCTCATTCTCTATTTTAACAGGTAAGTATTTCATATCATTTATTTTTATCGCTGCTAACATTTCTTTCAACTCATTACCATGTCTCTTCAATTTATATAATTCTATCTCTCTATCAACACACAACTCTCCATCTAAATCTCTCTCATCATAACACCATCTCACACTTTCAACACCCTTCCACACAGAGGGTACTAATTCATACAAAATTGGGAAACAACTCAAATCCTCCACTAATAAGGGTCTCTTGCCCTTCAACAACAACACTTGTGAACACCTTGGTTCATCACAAATAAGGGGATAATTTACCCTCTGCCCTACATACTCATCTAACCTCTCTCGCCATTCTTTCTCTAATTCATCAACACTAATTACTACTCCGTTACAACCTATTACTCTCTCTCTCTCTCACTCACTATCTCACTATCTATTTTCAACGTATCACTCTCTGATACTACCTTTTCAATTACATTACCATTTTCATTATCATTATTATCATTTGTTACCTTATTCTCTAATACCACATTTTTAATTATATTCTCATTTCAACATTATTTTTATCACTAGTTACTTTTTTATTATCATTATTACTCTTACTTTTAATCTGTTCTCCTACTGACTACTATTTTCTCAATATCTCGTTTCAATTCGTTACAACTATTCTCACATTTCATTTTTACCTCATTAATGTCAGATTTAAGTACATCAAATTTAGCGTCAAATTTATTCAATTTTATATCGTTATTGTCAAAACGACTATTTATACCATCAAATTTACTATTCTGTTCATTGAATTTTTCGTCATTACTATCAAATCGTTTACTTAGAAGGTTAAATAAGTCATTCATGGACATCTCTTTTTCTTTTGTTTTACTCGTTACGGGAGTGGAATTCGCTCCCGGCGCACTAATTACAGATTCTTCTAGATTACAGTCACCTACTGATAGTGACTCTGTCTGAATACCTGAGTCGGTATTTGTTTGACTTTCTGTCTGACTGTCAGAGAAGCTGACTTCGTTATTAATACTCTCATTATTATCCATTATTTATTATTTTATAAAACTTGTTACTTTACTCAAATTAATTTAATTCCTCATAACACAATTTCAATCTTACATATACAATGCGTAAATTACGTACTTCTACTTCACTACTTTAACCTCAAATCACGCTTGCATCTGTTGTAGGTGTGGTTCTTCTATTTAAATTTTAATTTACAAAAACTGTCCCTGTTCGGGCGCCAATTGTGATAATCTTCTTACATACAAATATAAATAGATAAAATTATTTTCCACTTACCTCCAAAAATCTTCTCTTAACCCAGGATCTCGTCACACGAACGTTAGAATGCAAGCATGATTTAAGGTTGTGTGAATAACTTACGCAACTCGCCTTTTATGAAGAGATTAAAAAAACATTTTTTAATATATAATTCTTTCTTGCCAATTATCTCCAACAATTATTTTTCCAAAAGTAAAATAAAAAATATATGCATCACATTTTTTCAGAAATTTGCGACATGGTTAAATTACATTTATAATTACACTAAACATCTTACCTTATATATTTACCAGACAGCCCAGTCTGCTAACATACACACATTCACACTATTACAAAACCAAACCCCTTTTATTTAATTTACATATTGAATTACTTTATGTAACGCCCTCGCCGACCTCGTGGTTCCGCACTTATTAGTTCACTGTATGTATCCGAAATAAGTTATTAATTCATTCTTACTATGACACGGGTCTCACTACTACCCTTTAAAAGAAAACTGTTATTACTTCCACATTTTTTGAAAAACTGCGCACACTTTTACTGCATATTGAATTTTATAGATGAGCCCCGTTGGTTGACTACCTGGCTAGGTATGTGTCGGTGCGAGAACTGGGAAGCGCGTCCACCAAGACTCTTACACTTTTAATTATACTACAAGGCGGAAAGCAATGCCTGTTATTTTGTAGTCATAGTGGTTACACATTCAGCACATGGTTTTTTCGTGTATTTGACGTCGACGATATGTGGTGGGCACTGGCCGACGTCACAGATGTGGGACGGACTTCGTCAAGACTTCCGTCGTCTATAAAGCACATTGCTGAATCACATTCGCCCAAGCCATTTTGTTTTGCTTCTTGGCGTGGGTCTGCGCACCTGCTGGAGTGGCGCGTTTGTGCGCAGCTGTCACACAGCTTTAAAATTCCAGGAAGTGTATTATCGTCAACAGCACGACATTCCTTTGTATTGTTTCATCACCCAGCTACAGCGTACCGTTTCTTTGTTTGAACAAAACTTCTACTCAAACACGAATCTGACCACACATATGAAGTGAATTATGAATATTTTAATAAAATGAACCCAAATTGTTAATAAAATAAAAAGCCCTTTTTTCCGCCCCGGAAAGAAGAAACTGAGGCATTCTATAAAATATTACAGAAACAAAAATAATAAGTGGAACAACAAACTACCTCATTGTAATTAATTAAAACTTCCGGGCTGAAAGGCCGTGGTCGAATGCTTGATGTAAAATCGCTAGACATTTCGGCCACACCACTGGTGGCCATCTTCAGTAGCAAAGAATGTTCGTAATAGATGGTATGCCGAACAATTCGCCCAGTGAAATGGGAACAAGCAACAGTGAGAGACGGCAACGCTGTTTCTATTTGTAACTTTTTGGCCGCTTTAGGTCTATAACGCGAACCAATCAGAAGCCAGCTCATCATTCTCCACTCTGATTGGCCGTGGAAAATAAACCCACGTCTGATGTAATCGTCTAGCGATTTTACATCAAGCATTCGACCACGGCCTTTCAGCCCAGAAGTTTTAATTAATTATAGTGACACCGGGCGTGAAAGCCTACGTACTAAAATACCTCATTGTAAGTAGAGATTTTAATGCTCGATTTGGAATGGAGAACATCATATAAATTGTAATGGAGACTCCCTCATAAGATTTGCTACTAGCAGTGATATGTAAATCACTAATACATTTTTTAGGAAAAAAATATTAATAAGTATACCTGGAGCACTAGAGGGAGTAGGAGTATAATTGATTACATTCTGGCAAATGATAAGATTAGCCAGCAAATTCAAGATGTCCGTGTGTACATAGGTGTGAACATATATTCAGATCATCATCTCCTTAATCCTAAGATTGTCATGTGTGCTCAATGGAAGAGACAGATGCCACATATTAAGTCGAGTGGGGAGGTATTTTAAATATATCTACTGCAGGTTGACAATATTGAAACCTTTTATCAAAATTGTTTAAATCAGCAGTTACAGCAAATGGAAACAGCAAGAGCATAGAAACTTATTGGAGGAATATAAGAGCTTATATAGAAGAAGCAGCAAAAGAGGCAATAGGTAAGAAGAAGATACGGAGTAGAAGGGGTTTTGGAACGATGAAGTTCCTAAAGCATTAGAAGAGAAGAAAGGGGCATACCACATTGTGTCTACAACTAAATACATATGAAGCTAGAGACATCTATAAAGAAAAAAGAAACAGAGCTAAGGGTTTAGTGAAACAGGTACATGATGAATCATGGAGTCAGTTTATAGCGAGCATTGAACATGATGTACATGGAAGACAACTTGAAGCCTATAAAATGCTAAAAGGCATGAATAAAAATGAAAATGATACAGCAAATTTAAACATCATTTCCAAACATAAGTGGATGGATATTATAAAGCTCTCTGGTCTAAGGATAATGTGAAAACCAAGCATAATAATAAAGAAACCAACAACTCTGTTACCTACGAGTGAGGCTCAGTAACAATGGATGAGCTTGAAGAAGCCTTTAGAAGAAACTAAAAATTGAAAAGAAAGGAAAACAGAATTACTGTAAGAACTAAAGGGGAACATGTTTGGTTGATAAACATGGTTGATAACTCCTAGGATCATAAACCACCATCTGCACGGACTATTTCCGAGCATATTATTTTGCAAGAACAAAACGGCTTCAGGAAGACTAGATCTTGTACAGACAATTATTTTATTATTACACAGATCATTGAGAAGCATCATGAGTTCAATAAAGAAATGCATGTATCTTTCGTGGACTTTGAGAAGGCCTTTGATAGAGTAGATAGAAATTTTCTGTGGCAAATATTATAAAATACCCATAACAACTTATAAGAATTATACAAGGCCTATATAACGGAGCAAAAATAGCTGTTAAAAATAATTGTAGGATACCTCAACAAATATCTGTCAATCAAGGTGTTAGACGGGTGCAATATATCGCCTACTCTTTTTAACGTTTATATTGACGTTCTAGTAAGGAAATGGAAACATCTAGTGAACCGTGGTATTAAGTATCATGAGACAGATATTTAAGTGTGTTGTTTGCTGACGACCCACTTGTATTACAAAATACAAAATCTGATTTGCAAAAATCTGTTTGTAAGCTTTATCAGTTTTGCAAACAATTCAATATGAAAACCTCCACTACAAAAATAAAGGTAATGGTATTTTAAGGCAAGGAACCAATAAGAACAAAAATAATGGTTAATGGTAAAATTATAGAACAGATGAGCCATTTTAATTATTTGGGAAATAGTACGGAGTGGAGGCGTTATCCTATGATATGAATTATGATAATGATGTTAAGTTAGGTAAGTTCCAGACAATCTGTTGGAAAATCAGCTGTTTTTTTAGGAACAAGGTACATCAGGATATAAAATTAAAGTTGTACAAAGTTATGGCAGTCCCTGTACTGCCCTATGAATGTGAATTATGGACAACAACCAAGAAACAAGACAGTAAAATACAGCCCTCTGAAATGGTGTTCTAAAGAGAGTTAAAAGGGTGTTCTAAACGTGAATGTATAAAGAATGATGTCATAAGAGAAGAGTTATAAATTTTTAACTTGAATGAAAGATTAAAAGATTACAAACAATGGTGGAAGGAACACTTAGAATGTCAAATTCCAGACTGGCCAAACAAATCAGGAAATACAAGCCTATGAGACACTGGTGTGTTGGTACACCCAGAAAGAGATGGCTGGATGATCTTTGAAGACAGAACAGGTAGCACCTTGCCTATGCCGTGTTGTGAAGATGACGATGATGAATTTATCCAATAATAAATGTATTTTGTTCAAAGTAGTGAATAAGTACTGCAGCTCATGGAGCTTACTAGTTATATATAGAAAAAGTTTTGCTTCATCCTGTGACAGATTTAATAGTTGACTTTCATTAACTAAATTTAGAAGAACAGTGATAAAAATGGTTTGTGTATCTGATTCAGTCTGAAGTATGTAAAAAGTCAACAGCGCAAAACAAACAGCACACATTATTTTTAACACTGTTAAAGGATGTGTTCCAGTGATTAAAATGGAAAACAAAGTTATACTCCTCCCCCCCATGTATAACAGTTTTCCTGTAACTAACAATGTGTAAATAAAGATGGACAATAAAAGTGGAAAAGACAAACAAATATGTTTATGGGGACAATGAACAGAACCAGACAATGTGATCACTTTTGTTGCAAGCCAGTGTTAGGTATAGCTGGTGAGGTAGCAAACATATTCGTATATGCAAACAACT
This sequence comes from Magicicada septendecula, assembly GCA_034769895.1. Classification (NCBI taxonomy): domain Eukaryota; kingdom Metazoa; phylum Arthropoda; class Insecta; order Hemiptera; family Cicadidae; genus Magicicada; species Magicicada septendecula. The sequence goes on along the minus strand of CM068368.1, from coordinate 432,662,564 downwards.
ATACCAGTCTACTTGTGGTTTTCACTGTTATATTGCCTGCTATTAGTTTTTGAAGTAGTATTTCTTTATTTATTACTGTTACTTATATAGAGTTACACATATTTGAATGAGTAAGGGGAGATGAATGTCAGTATACTGGCAATGTTAAAAGTACACACAAAGAGGGCCCATTGTTTCAGAATATACTAACAGCAGAGGCTCGAAATTTTGTAGTTTTCTCTTGTGCGTTATTATGAAGGGATCCCCTACCACTTTTGTAATATTTGCTCATTAGGAAAAAATGTATAATTTTTTCAATTTGATTTTCCCCTGCTTTTTGAAAACATAATTATTTTTAAAACCAAAATTTTTCACAGAACAGTCATGAACGTGGTAGGCATCTGCAGAATACCTACGTTTAACTGTGGACACATTTGGTGCTTCTAATTCTAGTAGTTTCTGAGGCAATGGGTCCTTAATGGTTAAAAAAATGTGTTTTCTGGAAGTCGCAAATTAATGTTTGCACAAGGAATTTTTTAAATAGTAAGACATTTCATACATATTAAAATATTACAGCATCATATTCTGGTTCTTCAACACTTTCTTCGTCTCTTAACATTTTCTTTTTCATTTTAGCTTTTAGTGTGTGAAGTTTTGACAGTAACTGGCATGCGGTATCCACTTTCCTTATATGCTCTTTATCGATCTCATGAATGATTTTCCTACAATTACTGCCAAGGATTGATTCCTAAATAATTTAATGTCTGAATTCTACTGTTGTTTCCTAAGTATTTGAATTTAATATTTAATAGTATTCACTCGACATCTAGGGATGTGTGGCCACGTTTCTGCAAGTCCCATCAATTCCAACACATATCTCTAGATGTTTCTCCCTCATTAATCATATTTAGATCAACAGCTTCCTCTATAACTGCAGTCATAGTTTCAGTGGCTACAGCTTCTAGAGAATTTTGCAATAAGTCATTATATCATTGAAATTTTTGTGGGGAAATTTTATTATGTAGTACTTATAATACATAGTTCAAAGTGCATTATATGCTGCTCAAAAGTGGTTGTAATGAATACTTTAAGAATTTTTTAGCACATTGTATTTATATTGTATATAAATTCTATATTTATATTGTATATAAATTCTATATAAAAATATATATAATTGTATATAAATTAGCACATTGTATTTAAAAATTGATTGTATATAGACTTTATTATATATCAAAATGTTTAGAAAAGACAGAATTTTCATAGTATCCAAAAAATAGAATTTTTTTTCAAATTTTAATGTCCATCTCCCTCGTGGATAAAGAACAAACATTTTTACATACTGTTCTGAGCTGTTGTTTTATTCATGCCAAATGCCAACTTATTTTGTGTAAGTCTGTACATAGTTTTCTCAGGTGGAGTTTCATGAATTTGTTAATTATATACACAGTAGGTGTTAATTAAGTAGTTAGGTATATACTGATTGAAAATTTAAAACATTAATACTTTCATATAATATTGATCTGAATTATTGATTGAGCAAAGCTAGTTTTTAGTTTTAACTGTATTGTTTGGTATTTGTCTGTCTGTCAGTGTGGGGCATGTCTCTTTTGAATGTATAATCGACTTTCATTAAACTTGGCATGCATGTTCATACTTTTGTCCTCCAGAACCCTTTTATTTTTTAGATTGATCCCCTGCAGATATAGAGGGCTGTAGGTAAAAATTGTAAACAAATCACAAAATCCATGTGGAATATCAAATTAAAGGAAATTTTAACCAAAATCTGAATGTACTGTTCAGTTTTATAAATTCCCAAATGTTGGATACCAGAGCCTGAAAAGTGGGCCAAAATTTTGATAAATCAGAAAAATCCACGTGGGGTATCAAAATAAAGAGAATTTTAACAAAAATCTAAATATGATGTACTATTTCAGAAATTTTAGTGTATTAGGATACCTGGGCCCCCAAAAATTGTAAAAATCCAGACTGGTAACAGAATAAAAGAAATTTCAATCTATAGCCAAATGTAGCATTCACTGTGATTTTTTTTTTGAGGGTACCAGTACCAAAAAAGGGATCTGAAAATTGTAAAAGTTTACATTTAGGGGATTAAATTGTGAGGAATTTTATTCAAAATATAAAGTCCATATCTTGAATAATTTGAAAAAATTAATATCACCAACAGCCTTTGCAAATTTTGGACCTCCTCTGTTTGCAAAAGAATGTAATACTTCTTATCAGTTAAAAGTGTACTTGTGAAAAGTGTTAGTTACATATCTGTGGAATATACAAACTTAAAAGCTAGACTAAATTATTTGTCATTTAGGCATTATGGTTATAAATTTAACTTAAAACAAAATATTATTAGTTTAGAATAGAATTTTTAGTGTTTACAATTGTCATTGTAATTATTATTTCACACACACACACACACACACACACACACACACACACACACACACACACACACACACACACACACACACACGTGCACACACGCACGCACGCGCACACACACACACACACACACACACACACACACACACACACACACACAGGGTTTTCTTAATTTTTCTGATAATTGAAAATTTTATCTAATATTGAAATTTATTTAATAATAAATATTGTTACGGCATTATAGAACATGCTATGTGTTTCTCGGGTATTCCAGTGGAGCCAGGCTATAATGTTGTGTGCATACGTGATCTCAACATGCATTAGCCAGACTGTTCCAGACTTCGCCGGGCACGCACACTGTGTCAAGCCCGCAAGCAATTACGCTCTAGTGTAGCACTGACGTGTAGTATTGATGATTCTGGAATTTCAGGGGGGTATAAATATAGGCATTCAGCGGCGCTTAGTTCAGTTTTAGTGGTGATTTATTCCAGTGCGGTTCGAACTATTGTGGCGAAGTGTTATGTGTTTTATAATTGTGCGAGACTGTATTAGTTGACATTATTATTGCGTGTGAACAATTTTTATTTGATTTGTTGTAAGATACTATCTTGTTGATTACGAATTGTTTAATTTTGATAATTAAAGCTGGTGATTAGTGACATAATTGGTGTCTTGTATTTTGTTTTCCAATGTACCATACGATGATCAGTAGACTGTCGTAACAATATGTTTCATTCAAAATGTGATCGAGTTCTGCAGCTCAGGAGCTCACTAGTATATATACAGTACAAATGCCAGCTTGTTTTTTTGGGGTGTAGGACAGACTATGGGCAGTTGACAGGAATATTTACTTTCCCTCTATGCAACAATATGGAATTCGAAAAGTGGGTCTAAACTGTTCTAGGCAAGATAAATAGCTCATTAGCTCATCAAATTTTAATTTTTTTTAAATTCATTTTTTGGAAGAAATGTTAGTAAAAGTGATATTGTTAACTTTAGTGAGGAAAATGTTACTACCTGATCAAAGTGGAAATGGAAATCTGTAGCAATACCCCATTTATTCCCTCAACTTTTAAGTGTTTTAGTAAACCTATCAATTATAGCATGTAAAACAAGTTGTAGATGTGTTAAATCTGTATATTAAATTGAAAGGGTTAAAATTACATTTTTTGCTAAGAGATACAGGTTCAGGTGAATGTGAAGATAGTGAAACTGCAGAGGATTTTACTAGAGTATTAATCCTGTTAAGAATCAGAAAACTAAAAGTAACCATAATATGAACCAAACTTATAATTTGTCTACAAAATTTTTAAAACGAAAAGGGATTTAATTTATAAGGAACAATAGGTTAATTAAAACAGGGGGGCCATTAGGGATCAAACAACAAAATGATCTTACCATAAAAGATTTAAGAAAGAGTTCAGAACCCCAACAAATTATTGTGTCATTACATTAGAAAATTCACTATCAAAATAGAATTTTATGACACCGTAGAAGAAATTTGAAGTTGCTTAAGTTAGAATTAATGTGCGAAAAATGAAAGTTTTCTAAAATGGTGTGAAATGCTGAAATCAGAATGATGTCTGAAATTAGACAGCTAAACATTTTGAGTAAGATGGTTGATTATTTACATGTGGTAGAAAAACTATATTAAAACACACACACACACACACGACACTTGTGTCAATTTCACATGCAATAGACATGGTTTTTTGGATACTAACATTAGGCTTACAGAAGTAATACAATTTGTATAAATTGTACCTGATATTGTTATGACAGTCACAGGATCGTCGTCTTCTACAGTGGAAACAGAATAACGGACACCAACGAAGTCAGTAATTACAAACTTTAATTTGACACAGCAGTTAGAAACCAACAAAGGCACAGAATTTCAAATTAGATTTATCCAACACACAACAATAAATGTCACCTTATTATAGGTATGCACTAACACAATAATCGTGTCCCTTAATCCACATGTCATACTAGCAAAAACTACAAACTTCACTCTTATATCACTGGTATATAGTCGAATTGGAAATCCAGTATTTATAGTCCATCCACCTTGCATTGTATTGACATAGGAGGCCTACAATTCTGGTCACTGGATGCTGGTCGAATAGTCGAGTAACATCTGGAAGGGGCATCTCGCATGACCTAGAATGTTATGTAATTCTACTGTACAATATATGTGTAGTCACTCAGCGATGCGATACTATCTATTTCCTCAGCGTAGCAATATCTATAAAATTTTAGAAATTATGTAACATAAAATCAACAGAAGACAAACAAAGAAGAGGCACAAATAAAAAGTATATAAAAACACTTGGTAAGTTTCACAAATTTTTTAATTAACTCTGACAGCTGTTTCGACTAACTTAAGCCATTGTCAAAGAGCGAGTGAATGAAATTACTGAACACAGGATGTTAGAGTAGTGTAGGTGGTAAACATCTGTTTAGGGCGTATCTGGAACATCTGTGTTGTGATGGCGAGGGGTGGGGAGTGTGTGCATGAGACAAGGGAAGGTCAGGTGTCTTTAAAAACTAAATACAATCATGAATGCAAAATATAAAATTAACTGAACTAAATATAAAACTGAATGCAAAATTTAAAATAATGATGAACATTCAAAATAATATAAAATAAACTAAGCTAAATAACAGATTTTAATAAAGGGGATACACAAAATTCAGTCTGTTCATTGGTTAAATTTTTGTTTAACCAGACTGAATTTTGTGTATCCCCTTTATTAAAATCTGTTATTTAGTTTAGTTTATTTTATATTATTTTGAATGTTCATCATTATTTTAAATTTTGCATTCAGTTTTATATTTAGTTCAGTTAATTTTATATTTTGCATTCATGATTGTATTTAGTTTTTAAAGACACCTGACCTTCCCTTGTCTCATGCACACACTCCCCACCCCTCGCCATCACAACACAGATGTTCCAGATACGCCCTAAACAGATGTTTACCACCTACACTACTCTAACATCCTGTGTTCAGTAATTTCATTCACTCGCTCTTTGACAATGGCTTAAGTTAGTCGAAACAGCTGTCAGAGTTAAAAAAAAAAAAAAAAAAAAAAAAAAAAAAAAAAAAAAAAAAAAAAAAAAAATGTGAAACTTACCAAGTGTTTTTATATATTTTACAAAACCTTTGTATTAATATGTTTCACCAAGTGCCCAACGAGTCATCAATTAATATCGTGCAAATAAAAAGTAAACAAGACAGTGTACTCATAATATTAAAATAGAAAACAAATAACTTAAGAAGGAAAAATACTATTAATAATAATAATAAAAGGAAAAGAACAACATTGAATTACAAATTTCCAAAACATCCAGTCTTTCTACTACATAGTAAGTATAGTAATGCTGTAGATAAAATCAACATATGACTCAGAAATATATCCAACAATTTCTGAGCGTAATACCACTTACAACTTGTCATTAATGCAAGGCTATTTATTAAAAAATATAGGTGACGTTAGTTCCAAGTAATATTGTACACTAACTGAATTTTTTGTGTGATTACAGTTGAGTTAGTTGATTCATTGATTGAAAACGACTTACATAAAGGTTACACACATCTGCTGACTGGATATGTCTGTTCACCAAGTTTTCTCCATGCAATTGCCAAAATTGTGAAGCAGTTAAAGGAAGTTAACCCTGATCTGATTTATGGTATTTTGTTCTTACATATTAATATTTTAAAAAAATAATCGAAAAATAAATCTTTTTTAATGTTTTTTTTTGTTCTTAGTACAACTTTGTATGAATATAAAACTGCATTAAACTAGAGAAGTCTGATTTTATTGTGCAGTGTGTAGAATTTTGAGTATGCCTACAGTGACTGCATTCGTAGTTTTTTTAAACAATTGTAATTTTAGTGACATGTCTTGCAGTTCCCAGTGAATACTGAAAAAAATCCTCATTTAATCCATGCTGTAATTACTGGAATTTGTTGAGGTCATTTGTACACTGAGCGAATAACATTAATTTGCATATGAGTAGTCCAATTGCAAAACTCGTTATGTCCACCAGAGGTCAATTTTTAGTTAAGGCTGCCATTTTGTTCGAAGACCTTAAACGCATGTTCTGATGGAGAGAAACTGTTGCAAAACACATTGTGTCCCTGTTACTTTAAGCTGTAAAAACTACGAACTACTGCAAAACTCGTTATGTCCACTGTCTGTACTGCAGCAAAATTCGTTATGTCCATTATAGAAAAACAGCAGCAAACCCCGTTATGTCCTGTTACTGAGTAATGGTAACTAAAGGAAACTGCAGCAAAACTCGTTTTGTCCATTGTATGAAGAACTTACTTTATTACAGTATTTTGGTATTATTGCTTCTTGTAAATACGATTATTTAATTTTACTATTTCTTTTATGAATTTGCTAACTGCTATAATTTTTTTTTTTTTTTTTTTTTTTATTGTTTGACTAAGCTTTTCGTCATTACTGACATCTTCAGGTCTTAAACAACCTGAAGTTGGTTGTTTAAGACCTGAAGATGTCAGTAATGACGAAAAGCTTAGTCAAAAAAAAAAAAAAAAAAAAAAAAAAAAAAAAAAAAAAAAAAAAAAAAAAATTATAGCAGTTAGCAAATTCATAAAAGAAATAGTAAGGATGGCTGCTAATTTAAACAATACGAAGAATATTTAATTTTAGATTGTTGGTAACACTCATTACACTAACTCAAATCAGAACAGCTGATATTTCACAGAAGAAAGACCGCATGACTTTAGTCATTGTTACGCATGACTTTAGTCATTGTTACGTGTTTCTTGTTCATCTCTCATTCAATAACTCGTGTTGTTCTTAATAAACAATGAATCCAATGAACGTTGTACCAGTTCCTCCTGGTTGTGGAAGAAAGAAAAGAAAGAATATTGATAACTGGAAGAGGAATATAGTTAAGAAAATGAGGTAAGTGTAGGCTAAGCATTATGTTCATGTAAAGTTTAATGGGCCTAACCCAAACTAATTTTAACCTAACTTTTTAAGTGCATTTATAGCCTGCTCAAAATGAGGAATCCTGCCTATCTCCTTCTACCCTTTTAGGTACCACAACTGAAGCACTCAGCAAATTTTTTTTTCAGATACAGTGCTCCAAGATTCCCTTGTGCTCCAACGTGCCAACATCGCTCATCAGATGCTTTCCAGTGTTCCAAGATTCTGTTGCAAGATATCAGGCATTTCCATCAAAATTTCTATGCTACATCTGACAGACTCTCCCAAAACAATTATATTCTTCGTCACATAACAGTGGAATCTCCAAAGCGTAATTGATCTCGATTAGGCAATGCAGATATTCACAATAAAAAGGTGACAACAAAATATTTCATACCTTGCTTACAGTGTGATTCAGAGGGCACACAAATTGTGACTAATAGACCAGTATGTAAAAAGTTATTCGTACAAACGTTAGCTGTATCCAGGGATAGAGTCCAGCTTCTTGCAAAAAAATTCTTGGAGGCTGGCAATTTTCCTTTGGAAGCCAGAGGTGGTGATAGAAGATCTGTTTTGTATGCTGACCAAAAAAAATCTGTAAAAAAGTTTATCGAATCAATCCCAGTGCTAGAGTCCCATTATTGTTGTGGGAAAAACATTTATAGGCAATATCTTTCCAGTGAGCTCAGCATTAAGTTACTGTGGGAGATTTATGAACAGTCATGTGAACCACATGAAAAAGTAAAGTATGAGTATTTCTGCACAATATTTGTTACAGATTACAATATTGGTTTTGGTTCACCGGCCACTGACTGCTGCTCAACATGTTTGTCTCTCAAAGCAGAGATTAAATTTTGTAGAGACCAGGAAAAGCAACAAAGCTTGAAAGTAGAACTTGCTGTCCATAAGCGGAAGGCTACGGCTTTTTATGACTTATTGAGAACATCTAGTGAGGCTGATCTTGTGTTAAGTTTTGACTGTCAGAAAAACCAAGTGATCCCAAAGATCCCAGATCAGGCGGTTTACTATTTATGCCAAATGTATATTTATAACTTTACCATCTGCTAGGGAATTTCTCATGACAAACTGTCAAAAGACAGAGTTTTTTCCTATGTTTGGCTTGAAAACGAATATAAGAAAGGCTCCAATGAAATAGCCTCTGCACTGTATCACAGATTACAGTCTACTGACTGAGAGGCATTCACACTATTAAACTAATTGCTGATGGCTGTGGAGGCCAGAATAAAAACACAATGCTTATTGGCATGTTATCAAAGTTTTTAAATGAAGCACCTACTTCTTTTAAAATAATAAAAATCATATTTCCAGTTGTGGGCCATTCCTTTATTCCCCCTGATAGGGTGTTTGCCCTAATAGAAAAATACGTTAAAAAACACAGTGTTCTTCTGACGGACCAAGATTACATACATATATTTCAAAAATATTCTACAGTCATCAGACTAGGTGAGGACTGTCCTGTTTATGAGTGGAAGAAGAATGTCTTTGAAGTGATAAAAAAAACCTACTAACTGGCATTTTAAACTACAACCTTGTAAGAGGATAGTTATATCAGAAACAAAAGAAACTGGAAAGTGTGTGGTAAGGGGGGAACTAAACTACAACCAAAATGTGGGTGAGGGGAAGAGTATACTAAAGCGTGGAAAGCAAATGAATGCAATTAAACCACAGATCATCGACAAAGGAGTTCCTATGAAGCAAGCCAAGTTGAAGGATTTAAACACATTGCTTTCCAAACACTTCATGCCTACCTGGAAAGAAAAGGACGATCTGACTTTCTTTAAAACCATTTTTGAGGAGCAAGAGGCCCTTCTTTGCCAAGAACGTGAAGATGAGGATTCTGACAGTGGGGATATAATGGAGGAAGATACGTTTGTTGTGTAAATTCTGACACCAGATTATACAAATTTTAAATTTAATCTTGCTGTACTAAACTACGTTTTTGTATTTTTTTAATAAATAAGATATTCAATTGATTAAAATTTAAAATTACTATGTAAACCATTAAAAAAATAAGCAAATTACTAAAAAGAAAACTCAGAATAAAAATGAATCAAAACTCGTTATGTCCTAAACTGCTGCAAAACTCGTTATGTCCAAACGTTTTTTGGATTTTTATGACAAATGACTAATTTGATTTTGTTTATATTAAGGAATCATATGTAGAGTAATTTACCTATTTACAAAAAAAAATTCAAGTTAACTGTTACTGTATTAAAAGAACCACAGTTTTTTGCCGTTTCTGAAAATTTTGTTTATACGGACATAACGAGTTTTGCAAATGGACTACTCATATATGAAATACATTTAATTAACACATAAATAAAAATTAAAAATTTCTTGTTTGTATAATTAGAACTTTTATATCACAACTACAGTGTCATCTTCAGTGGAGTGGTAGTACTAGTTGTGAGGTAAAGAGCTGATTGGAATATGACCATCGCACTGGTCCTAAACCAACTTTAAATCAAAGGCGAGAACCCCTCTGCTTTTACTTTTGTGTTTGATTTCTGAATTTAGATGAAGTAAGTTAAGACCAATTAAAGAAATGCCATTACTTTTTTAATTATTTTTTTTTGTTTCGCATAACTAGAAAAATATAGTTACTTTTACCAAACTTTTTCCAGAAATAACTGTGTAAATCAGAAATTAAATCTACTTATCAAATTATATGGAATGTTTATTAACAAAAAATTACTTGCATAACCAACATTTTTTAAACAGAGAACTATATTTTAAGGGAAACACATGAGGAGTAAGTTTCATTACTTTAACTTATTGTGATAAACAATATTATACATTTGTAATACAGTGGAGTCGCGATTAACCGAGCTTCCGTGTTATCCGAGCCTAAACCAAGAGTAATGAAATCTCTATTATTTTAACTGTCGTTCATACATCGGAACCAGATGCTACGCGACATATTTTAATTGATACCAGACTGTACACAGTGACCTTGACTGCGTGTCTAACACTCCCTACTGTACCCTGCTCAAGCTCCCTGACCTGAGTTTGTTTGCTGTCAATCATCGCGCTGTTAAAATATAATCAACTGTGAAGTGTGAGTAGCTGTGCTTTGTGTTAAGGTTTCTCATGATTTGGTTTTACAGTTTCGTTTGGCAATGAGTGAAAGAAGAAAATGTGTGGTTTTATCACTACAAGATAAGCTCAATGCTGTTAAACGGTTAGATCGTGGTGACACCATTAAAAAAGTGGCAAGTGATTTAGGCACTGGTGAAGTGACTGTCCGAGACTGGAGAAGAAAAAGGGTGCAAATTGAAGAGTGGGTGTCTCAACGTGCACAAATGACTGGGATCAAAGAACAGAAAAACAATGAAAAATAGCGAATATAAACAGGCATCGAAGTTGTTGTTTTTGTGGTTCCAACAGAGAGAAGGGAAGTTCCTTGTCTGGTCCAATGATACAATCCAAGGCATTGCAATTCTTCAATCGCTTCAAAGATGGAGAAGAGGAATTTACAGCAAGCATCGGTTGGCTTGATCGATGGAAAAAGTGGTATGGCGTGAGGCAGTTAAATATTACAGGTTAAATATTGTCAGCTGACAGTGGTGCAGTAGATTCCTTTGTTGACAAGCTAGAAAGCTAGACAACATCATTAAAAAAACCATCGTGGGCCACAGCAAATTTATAACTGTGTTGAAACAGGGCTGAATTTTAAAAATGTTGCCCACCAAGACTTGCAGCGCAGCAAGAACAGTCAGCTCCTGGCTACAAAAGAAGCAAAGAAAGAGTGACGGTTTTGACATGTGCAAATAAATCTGGTGACCACAAGCAATCTGGTGACTCTTGCTAATAGGCAAATAAAAAAAAAAAACAAGAGCGTTCCAAAATGTGAATGTTGACAATCTTCCTTTAAGTACACTAACCAAAAAAGCCCATGGATGGATTCTCGATTTTCATGTCATGGTTTCATGAACAGTTTGTGCCAAGCGGAAAAAATTTTGTGATGAAAATAATCTGCCCCGTAAGGCACTCTTAATTTTGGACAACGCTCCCACTCATCCTGACGAGTGTGAATTGGTCAGTGGAGATGACATCTGGGCCCTCTTTTTACCTCCCAATGTAACATCCCTTATTCAACCCCTAGATCAAAAGGTTTTGGAAAACTTGAAAAGAAACTACCAAATGACTAATGAGGTATTTGCTTGATGATTTAGAAGATGGTAAAACAGTTGTTGAGAGTCTAAAACAAATTAACCTAAAAGATGTGATTTATTGTCTGGCGGAATCATGGGGCAATGTGAAAGAATCTACTGCCCTGAAAAGCTGGAAAAACATTTTGCCAAAAAGGATAACACAAACGACGATGAAGAGAATGAAGACGGTGTAGAACTAGTGGAACTTTTAAATCAGCTACCAGTTACTGAGGCAGTGACGAATCAAGACGTTAACAACTGGATGAATGACGATGAACAATGTGAACTATCCGAAGAGGCCATTGTAAATTTGATTCCTCAAAAAAAAAAAAAAAACAGCGACCGACACTCCTACTGTGGGCAATAAGATAAGCCACGCTGACGGCTTAAGTGCAATCGAGAGGGCATTGTTGTACGCCAAGCAACAAGAAGACATGTCACCAGCTGACATTCTGGTCCTGCGGCGTCTGCGCTATCAAGAAAAATTGTTAAAGACTTTTTAAAGAAATTATGAGATTCAATTGTTTAAGATTTTAATCTGACGAGATCTGTACTGTTAACTGTTTTTGCCGCTTATTGTAATTAATAAGGATTATGTAAGTCATAGAATCGGCTCAGTTTCTTATTTTTTTCAATTATTAAATGTTTTTATGGCAAAGTATCACAATATAAAGCAATTACGTGTATTACAGCAAATAGGTGCAATAGAAGAAAAGAGCTTATACTAATGCATTTTTTCTGAGTTTTTGATTATCCGAGGAGGTCTCGGTCCACATTACCTCGGTTAATCGCGACTCCGCTGTACAATAGTAATAATATTTTACAAACGAACTGTGTATATTGCAACGTTACAAGTATTATAAAATGAATACACTTCTGTCCATGTACCAACTCAACTATATAGTGTTAAACACCGGCGAGGTTAGGGGTGCCCACAGAGGGGGATCATAGCGCAAGTTGCGCATCGAGAATTTTTGGGGGGGATTTTTTCAAGAATAACATTTTAAATCCAACATTGGTAGAAATTTTTACCGTGTTTGTGCAACAAACTAAGCTATTAGTAAAAAACTAAAGCAATTGCATATCTTTATTATTGTTTTAACGAACTGGCAGCATAAATGTCTCTACCAGTACAACTAGTAGTAAATTTTGTTTTGGAATTTGGAAAACTGACCCTGGCAGCCTGCAGCAACATCCTGTCAATGAGTCAGAGGGTACGTGAATGTAAAAATGTGTGCATGTGCTAAGCTTGTAGACCGGCGGGCAGTGGGGGGACTTTTCAATTGGGGAGAGTGCTGAGACTTTTGGGGGGGATTTGCGCATTGGACCTTGGGGGGGATGGGCACCCCTGGGCGAGATCATAGGATTTTTGTGTGTTCATTGCGTTAAGTATATGTGGTTGCACAATAAACGTATTTTTAAATAGAGGAGTGAGATGATGACATGAAATAATTAATTAAACCATAATAAAAGAATCAATAAACGATTTATTAAATATTGCAACAAAAAATTAATTGATTATATTAAAATTTGAAACTAGAAAATTCAAAATATTGTCTTTTATAAGGTTATCCTGTGTAAACATAACATATCTTTGCTATTCAGCACACATTAATAACATATAATCTTAAAATCTAAACATATTATGATGAACAAATTATAAAATTATTTTATATTGCATGGATGTCTGACCTTGAATCATGATTAAAATACGAAATCACAGCAACTCGTTATAAAAATAATATTTACTTTAAGAACATTTATGATTTTTAATGACACCCAATTTTTAAAATTAAACAATAAAATTATTATTTTCAACACCAATTTACAATTATGTCTTTTACTCTCAATATTTACACTATTTACATTTAAGTCTTTATATTACTTTAGTCATATTCTGTTATTTATGAGTTCTTTCTTTAACACAAAAATATAATTGTTCATTTCTCACCTGCATATTGTCGAAGTTACTGTTGCACATGTGTGTGTGTGTGCACGCGCGGGCATCTCCTGAATGATGACAATGCACCCTTTATGATGCTGATTCTTCCTCTGTATTCGATAGCCTGTTGTTGATGGTAGTCCTACGCTCCTCCATCACTCATGGTGTATTGCAGATGATGGTGATGATGATGATGTTCAAGTCAATCAGCAGATGGACATAGTGACGTCCTGTGAAGTTCTTGAGTCTGGTTCTCGTCCAAAATTGCCGGAGGTATTTATAGTAGACGGCAAACTGACATGTCATATATTGTTTTTGAATTGTTAAACTTTGTCAATTTTTGTGTAACATCCTTTTTTAACTGATCACTTTTTAGTCCATTTTCGCGATAACCAAAAACTTGATCTTTAGGCAAGTGGTTGCACTGTCTTCGTAATTTTTCACTCATCATTTACATATAACACACTCGTTAATTACTAGCCAATTGTGGTAGTAATTAACTTTAATTTGTGTGCCGTCTTTATTATTGTACTTTTCTGCAATCATTTTGCATCACCTTATGCGTTTAAATGTCCTTATTCTAGTGGTGTTTTTAGAATTGTGATATGTCTTTGGTAAGAAATAAAAAAACATATTTATTAATTTATTTTAACCATGTCAATACCTGAGTGAATAATAAAAACCAACAATTCGTATGTCTCCTCTTAGTATAATGCATGTCCGAGCTGGTTCACACACACACACACACACACACACACACACACACACACACACACACAATGATTTACACTGTCGGACAGGTGAACAATTTCAACAGGCTATCGCGTGTGTCAATGCCTATACTTTCACGCACAAAATATTTAAAACTATTCGTCATATTCTCCTTACATTAATTATTTACAAAATACTGCCCTGGGTAAATATGCAAATATATGTATTGTTGCAACATATATAGCGATGTATAGGTGTCGCATAGATTAAGTAGTTGGTTAAATTGTGTATTCAGATGATATCGGTTTTATTAATGATATGACTACAAAATTGCACTCTTTGATTTTAATACAGTTTATTAAAAAACCAAACTAATTATTCTGTCTTGCATCATTGCCTGCAAAATACCTTTAGATTAAGTGAAAGTGCTGTGCACAAACTGTTGTATTAGTTGTTTAAAATATGTTAGGTGTTTAAAGAATTATGGAGGTGTTGTTAATTCATGTTTTACTACAGTTCTCTATCCAGATTTTATATATTAAAAATTAATTCAATAACAGTCACATCAATTTTAAAATCACCCTAAACATTCATACAGTGTTTTTTTTTATGTCACTGATATCTGCTTGACAGTGCAGGAAGGACTTGATTTCTTTAGTGAACAAGTCATGGAATCTGTATGTACATTCTGGTTTTAAAAGAATGTGGGCTATGTATAATGTTAGAAGACTCTACCCTAGCATGCAGATAAATTACGAAAAGCCATGGGGGATTACAATAGTCAGCATACTCAATAGTTTCTGTACTTAATAGTTATACAATTTTGTGTATTACTGTTGCATCCGTTGTTTGTTTTTATAATGTATATCTAATGACATACATCATACATCTGGAAATATTATTATTGAGTGTAATAAATTAAAGTAATAAAACTTGTCGTAAGTTTTATTTATGAATTAACTTTTCCTGTAAAAATGTGAATTTTTATGTATTTTATTGAAACTGGGCTAGGCTCATTTATCAATTTACATCTCATAACTTAAATTACAAGGTATAGGATGAATGTCCTAGGAGAAAATCCTCCAAAAACTTTATTCTTGTGATGCCTGTCACTTGACATATGTGACACTTAATCAAATGACTTCATTCTGTTTAGCCTTCACACAAATTCAGTATTGTCGAGAAACTGCAGGATCTCAACATTCTGTTGTTTATGCAGACGTCTTTTTACTTCTTGAAAAATCACTGAACTTCATCTTCGACTGAAGCAATCTTCAAATCCCATGAATGTCCTAATTTCTTATGTACCATGGGACATTAACAATACACCTCACTATTTTGTTTTGAAATGTCTGGATAAGTTTTCTGTTACTTTTCTTCGTTGTGTCCCCATAGTTGTACACCATATGTTCAGACTTAAGGACTTGTTTATGTACCAATAGTTTATTATGTACAAGTAACTCAGAATATTGCCCAAAGAGTCAGTACATTATTCTGAATGTTTGGTCAAGTTTAGTTCTTTTCTATTTTACGTGTTCCTTCCAGCATAACTTGGCATCCAGAGTCATGCCTAAGTACTTCGTACTGTTTTCATGTGGTACCATTTGTTGGTTGATAACCACAGGCAAGTAATTAATTTTCATATTAGAAAAATTAACATGCACTGCCTTGCATTCATTTAGTTTTATAGGCCATCTTTTAGTCCAAGAATTGACTTTGTCAGTGGCAGATTGTAGTTTTTCAGTTGCTTCTTCAATGCAATAATGGCAGTGTCATCAGCAAAGGTAGCAATTACGGCCTCTTCACAGCTTGGTATATCATTCATATACAGCAGGTATAGAACTGGTCCTACTACACTCCCTGTGGAACACCAGCTGAGATTTCTTTTAATTCAGAATAACAGCCCTCGTGTTTTACTCAAAAATATCTGCTTGTATTAAAGGATTTCAGTAACTTACTGAAATGGTTTGGTAAGTTCTCTCCAATTTGTACTTGAATCTGCATTGCCAGACTTTACCAAAGGCCTCTGCTATATCCAAGAATATTGTGGAGCAAACTTGTTTTCTTCCAGTGCTTTCTCAAAGATATTGGTAATTCTGTGTACTTGATCAATTGATGAATGTTTATTTTAGAATCCGAATTGATGGTTGGGAATCAAATTCTTGTCCTCAATAGGTCTGAGATACTGTAAAAGCAACTTCTCAAATATCTTGGAAATGATATCGGGCGATATGATGCTTCATCATTTGATAGGCATCAAATGAATTTTTATCAATTTCATTTGCTACTTCTTTTGGAGTTACTGGCTTCAAGTTTATCTCATCTCTATTATTGGTTTGAGGTAAATTTTCATCTGCTTTTTTCCTGCGATAATGCCATCTGTTTGTATAGTTTGTTTTGTTTTGTTTTAAAGCAATTTGCTCACTTCTTACGTCCTCCACTTGCATATCTGCATTGGGGATAGATGGGCTTCTGATATATCTTGTTTACCTAGTGAGTCATCTCTGATCTTTTGTAGTTTCTTAGCTACAGAAGATCCTTAGTAGCTAGCTGGATGGGCTTCTCCACAGTTGGCACACTTTGCTGTTTCATTTCTCTTTTTGTTGCAATTCCTTGTTAAGTGTTTTCCAGCACATTTGACATCTTTTACATTGTAGAATAAGGGTAGTTCTTTTCCGCAGGGGTTCAATTCTTATTCTTAACCCTAAGATGTTATCAGTATTACAGATTTCTTCTATGTTTTGTCTTCTGTCTAAAGTCAGCGTGAATAGAGGGAGATTTATATATATATATATATATATATATATATATATATATTGGCGGGGATCCCACAGCTACTGCCGCATCCCGCATCTCAGTTTCCATATCAGCTTATTATGTGTATCTTCATTCTTCAGATTCTTTTCTTCCATACTCCTTTCGATCCCTTCTACCCATTTTAATCTAGGTCTGCCTCTTCTCCTTCTGTTGCTAGGTCTGTAAACACACTCACAGGTATTCTTTCTTCACTCATTCTCATTAGGTATCCATACCAGGAAAGCTGTTTACGTTTTATAACTTCTATTACAATTTCTTTTCTATTTGTTCTTTCCCTTATTACATCATTCCTTACACGTTCCAGACGAGAAACTCTGGAAGCTCGTCTAAGATAGTCCATTTCTACAGCTTCAATCTTCCTGCGGTTCTTTTCGTTGATTGTCCAACATTCTGACCCATAGGTGGTAATTGGTTCAACAATGGCTTTATAAATATTGATCTTTGTCGGTAGCCCGATTTTGGTGGACCATAAAAGTGAGTTTAATTGGCGTATGGTGCTTTTTCCTAAAACTAATCAATGTCTTATATCTTCATCACATATTCCATCATTGCTAATTATGCTTACTAAATATTTATACTTTTCACATTTCTTGATGGAAGTATTATCTGATAACTGAAGATCTGATGTTCGACTTCCTGTGGCTAAGTACTCTGTTTTTTTGAAGTTTATGTTTAATCCCCATCGATCGTATTCTTCTACTAATTTTCTCATCATATAAGTGATATCATCTTCATCATTGGCTATCACCACTTGATCATCTGCGAATAAAAGAGTGTATAAACACTTCTCTTCTAATTCTATTCCCATTCTACTGCACTTGTTTTTCCATGTCTCCAGTGCTCCTTGTATATATACTTTAATTATTAGTATTGTTGGTACTTTCACTGTGAACTTACTTGTTGTATTTTCTCATACGTCGTTTCGGAGTGGTGTTCTCCTTCTTCAGTGAGTTTGAGTACGGAATGCGCAAACTGTCGGTAGTTTTATGTATAACGGTTTTTAGTTAACAGGTTGTGTGTGTGTGGAGGTGGAGGGGATTGGTGCTGGAGTTTGAATTGTTTTGGTGTTGTTTATTACTGTGTCAAATAGTGTGTTTGATTTGAATTGTAATTGGTCATTGAGTATGTTGTTGGGTTGTGTTTGTATATTTCAAATTGTTCTGTGGTATTAAGTTTACAACTTTTGGGTATGAAGTGTAATATTTCAAGGTTGTTTTTTATATTGGTGTAATTGTGGTTTTCTGTCAGGATGTGTGTGGCAAATGTGGATTGTATGTTATTATTGGTGATTGCTTTGGTGTGTTCATAAAATCTGGATGAAAAAGATCTTCCTGTCTGGCCTATGTAGAATTTTTCGCATTCGTTGCATTTTAATTTATAAACCTCTGTTTTGTTGTATATGTCAGTGTTTTTGTTTGTGCTGTTGAGGTACCTTTTGATGGTGTTGTTGGTTCTGTATGCTATTTTGTAGTTGTATTTTCTGAAAGTGTTGGCGATTCTGTGTGTGTTAGAGTTGTAGTATGTGAGTGTGAAATATTTGTTTTGTTGTGTGTTGTTTTTATTTTGTGGTTTGTTGTTTTGGATTTGCCTATGTAATTTGTTTATTAAATCCTGGTTGTATCCATTTTGTAGGGCTATGTATTTTATGGTGTTAAGTTCATCTTTATAGTCTTGTTTATTCATTCGTATTTTAGTGAGTCTTTGTAGCATATGATTGAAGGCTGCCTGTTTATGTTGTGTTGGATGATTTGATGTATTGTGGATGACCATGTCAGTTGTGATTGTTTTTCTGTAGATTTTATATGTGTGTGTATTGTTTGTTTTGGTGATGGTTAGGTCTAGAAAGTTTATGCAGTTGTCTTTTTCTATTTCTATGGTAAATTTGAGTTTGGGGTGTATCGTGTTGATGTTCCACAATTCCGCAAATACATCCACTAATAAACAATAATAATATGGGAGAATACAAGTATAAAAAACAATTTATAAAAGTAGTAAAAGAATGTCTAATCAAAACTATTTTAGATTTAATGTTTTACATACAGAAAAAAGGATTTGGGGTCTTTATTATTCCCTATTCTTGCAGAAATATGTATGAACAACTTTGAAAAGCAACTATTGAATTCCACTAAGTACAAAGAAAATATTAAATTATGGACTAGGTATGTTGACGATGTATTGGTAATTTGGGAAGGAAGTATAGAAGAAGTTTATTCATTTATAAATGAGGTCAATTGTAAGGTTACAAATTTACAGTTTAAAGAAGAGATAGGAGGTAAGAAAATAAATTACTTAGATTTAAACATACAAATTAAAGATAAAAAACTACAATTTGATATATATCGGAAAGAATTGTATTCTGATATAATTATTCCGAAACACTCTTACCACCCTGATAGATGTAAAATTGCAGCAATAAATCCATTTTGTTATAGAGCTCAAAAGTGCTTAAAAAATACAGAAACAAAAGGTAGGGAGGTAAATAAGATAAAGAGAATTGTAAAGAACAACAACTATAACACCAATGTAGTGGATAAAGTTATGGAAAATATTAACAGGGAGAAAGCTAAAACAAAAGAACTATGCAGGGTCATTGGCATACATAGGAACATATACCAGAAAAATTATACAGTGTTAAAAAATACGGAGTAGATATAGCAATTAAAAAATGTAAATCAGTATTTGATAAGATAAGGAATAAAAATATAGAAGAAATCCGAATTTTATAGAGAAGCGGAGTTTATAAACTAAAATGCAAAGAATGTAACACAGTGTATCTAGGCAAGACAGGATGGAAATGCAGATTCTCTGACTATAAATTAGAAGAGGTAACAGAACAACACATTCTTTATATGCAAGACATTTTGTAGATAAGAATCAGAAATTTGTTACTCCTCTTGAAAACTATGAGACTTTAAAAGTAGTAGATAATACACTTAAAAGAAAGACAGAAAGTATTAGATAAATTAATGAATGTTAAAACTAATTTTGAAAATGAAGAAATATTTTATAATATTAAAAAGTAAAAGGTAGTGGGTGGACAGAGAACATTAAGGATAGAAAATAAATAGCACAGAGGCAGAGAATGTTTTGGAAATAAGGGTAACTAAATGAAAAGTGTAAGTGCCCATAGGAGGTGATAGGACTGGATGGAAAGAGTGTTTGCGTTGGAATTATTGAAAGAAAGAGGGAAGGTTTTGACAATATATTGCATACCAAAACTATGCCAAATAGGAACTTAACAGTTAAAAGTAATAAATGAGAAAGGTTTTAAAACGTTATGTATAGAAAAGTATATACACACACGCACACACACACTGAATGTACTAGAATGAAATATAAAAATACCGACACGGATGACTGAACCCCCTAGTAATTAATAGCCAGAAGGAGGGTGTTTATCTAAAAGCTTGTTTATAAAAATGTGCACGCGCTGTAGGACAGGTGAGTGTATAAAGAAGTTGTCTTGTTCCATTATTGTATGGTCTGGTGATGAGCTGTGAAGCTTGAAAGCGCTAATCAGAAAATTTGTTTTCTATAGTGGTGTGCAACAGTGTTGTTTCTGTTTGTGATTATAACCTCTAACACAACTTTATTAATTTAATATTCTTAATTTTTAGGCTGCTTTATTATCTTTTAGCTTTGTATGCTAATATAGTAGTAACTCTTTTTTAAATATACAGACAGGTTTGTTACACAGCAATATGCATACCTATACGTTTGAAATATGAAATATAGGAAATCAATTCAGTCAATAAGTATCTTCTAAACAGTGCTTCAGTAACACCTATTTTTATTGTGTTGTTACCATTTACTTTAATGGGATTGATTTCATGGTGTTATTACACACTTTTCAACCACTTTAAATATAGTAATCTTCATTAATCTTAACCTGTTTTTTCTTCTGTATGAGTCCGACTCAACCGGGCCCCCCAAGGCCAAATTCTTCTAGATATGCCACTGTATTATAATATAATTTAGAAATCATAAAAGTGTAAACTATCATACTTGCAGTGCTAAGTTCTAGTACGTGATTTATAGAAATTTAATAACTATGTAGCTTATCTGTAGGATTGTGATCATTTATTTATTTAGTCTTCTTTATTTATTTATGTATTTTTTTAAATAAAATGTCTAGAAAGAAATAAAATTGGCATTGCTGTTTCCAAAACTTTCTGCCTTAGCCTCTTTCTAATATATTGAGAGGAGGGGAGAGTCTGTATGTGATTATACATTCGTAATTAATCAGGAAAATTATTGATTGAAATATATTCTAAAATGTTTCAGTATGTGATCCAGTGATGGGTGATAATGGTAAAATGTATGTACCCGAATCTTTACTGGAAATATATAAGAGTGCAATCATACCACTAGCAGATATTTTAACTCCAAATCAGTTTGAAGTAGAGTAAGTAAAATATGCTATGTTAAACATATTATAGTTGTTTTTCAGTAGATTTGAATTTGGTGATCTGGGAGTAGAAATAAGGAAATAAGGTGATCCCTTGTGAGGTTTTTCAGTTACATAAAGATTATAGTAACCTCACTTAATTTAAAATCATACAGTTTAATAATACTCTCCTCTAGTGAGACTCGAGCAAGTGGTAAGCTGTTAAAAAAAAATATTTAAATCATAGATTAAACTTATGTTATTGCAAATTTCCCATTCTTCAAAGAAGGTTTAAAACTGGGGAGGTGGGAACAGGTCGCTTTAGGGTGAAAGGGTGGAAGGAACAAAAGAGATTACCTATATCGATGAAGAATTAAGAACTTAGAAAAGGTCCGGGTGGGGGGACGAATGCAAAAACCTGGCTCCTTAAACAGGTGCTATGTGGCTATGTGGTGGTGAGTGAGTTCCAATTATTACATGCCGCCCTTAAATAGTCAAGATTGAACCAACTAGACATACGTAGTACACACCTACACAGAGTGCTACCAAAATGGTTACAAGGGGCGCATGAATCGAGTTCAAGTACGTCAATATATTCGCATGCTAAATTACTGAATACCGCCCCCTGTTAGCCAGAACCCCAGGTGGCTAACTGACCATTAGAGCAATGTACATTAGATATACATATATACAAGACAAGAAACCAATAAATTACACTGCTCCTTTGACATATGATGAACAACAAATACAACTATTTTTGTTTGGGTGTAAGGGCAACAGTTTCATGAATCAGAGTAATGAATTGTGAATAGAGCTCTGGCCAGGCTGGCAAATAACTGTCAAAGGTGGGTAGGGTCAGCCGGGGTAATTCAGCTAAACAGACCACAGTGCCAGAGAGATGATGAGATGCCGCCCCAGAAACAGACTGAGAAGAAATAAGTCTCAAAGCAAGATGCTATCCCCTACAAATGGATGTCAGTCAAATGGGTTAAAGTAGCAGAGACAGCAGACTCTCTGCATTGAAGTATGGTTCTAACGATGCCTTAGGAGACTGGCAGTTCTTCAGATAAAAACTTCATCTCTTCCATCTCAAAGCCGGCAAAGTACCCTTTAGTTCCAGCTGAAGAACCAGGATCTGGCTCATAATGATGACAGTCTCTGAAATCCACAAGCAGACAACCTTGCAGTCATTGTACTTACCTCCATAAAAAAGGACAACAAAATCCACAAAGGAAAAATATTTAAAATTACACAATATATTGCAACAGTACGTATGTGTATGGTACTGTGCATTGCACAGTTAGTTAAGATAATTTATGTAAATTAAAATAAATAATCAATATTGTCAGTAGTATAATAATTCAGATAGAAAGCTGTAAAGGGGAACAACGAATTTGCCTGCTTGAATAGGAAAGTCACGCCACACACAGCTGCGTCTGTGTACACGTGTATCTTACGTGTGTAAGTGTGGCCAGTTAATTCCTGCAAAATGTCACCCCTAAATAAACGTTAATCAATAAATAAATTATTTAAATTGTGATAAGTGTGTATAAAATATCACAAAACAAAATACGCCACAGTGTGAATAATATAAAGACGCACACGTATACAAAAGATTGTGCGAAAACAATAAAAAGTGTAAATACAGTACAAATAAATGTAAATAAAACCTATAATAATTAAGATAGAGAAAAGCGGTTAAAACACAGTTGTACATATAAAAATTACCGACCAGATGAATATCGGGTAATTTGCAAAAGACTTCGCATGTTGCGAAGACCAGTGAAATAAGTTGTAAATAATCGCGTTTATAAAGGGACGCTACGACACACTGGTTCATGCAGAGAATTGTCGAGACATGATTTTTGCACCCAAGAGTATAAATACGCGAGATACACCAGCCTTTTTCTCTGTCTCGTTCAACCACAGCGACAGCCGGAGGCTATGCCCGACAACTTCATCACTTTCGTGAGATGACCGCTGCAGCCAGAGGTTATTACTGGAGACGAGGGAGCATCCAACTACATGGTATAGATTCCAGCCGTACGGTACAAGTCATCGGACTACCGAGAGGATCCGGAGGATGGGGAGCGGACTCCAGGACTACATCGACTACGGAGGATCAACCAGGATCAAGGACTCAGGAAATAAAGCCATGTACTCATCAAAAACAAAAGACTCAATTAAAGACAATAACACAATGTAAAAGAAAGACAATATAATTTCAAAAAAGTGAAATTAATAATTTTTAAATGTAACTGTTTATTGTATAGTAATACAGTAAACCCTCGATTTAACGGACTAATTGGGGCTGAGGGGTGTCCGTTAAATCGCAAATTTTGTTTTTTGAGGATATATTTAAATCAAATAGGCCTATAACACTTGAAATTTTTAATACTATTAATATCATGCAAATACCGTATTGTTCTGAATACAAGCCGCACTTTTCTCTAAAAACATGGTCGCTAATTTGGCCTGCGGCTTGCATTCGCACGCTAATGAAATTCAAAGTTATGTGATGTTATAAACTCTCTACCACATATAAAATGTATTAATAAAAATCATTGCTTACCTTGTATAGCCAGGAGTCCGTCACACGAACCTGTGAATGATAAGCGTGATATAGGGTATACGTATTATAACGTAACGGAGTTGAGGTCCCCGACGTTACATAAAAAACTATGTAAATGTGATTTAAAACAATGGCCAAAGCCTGTTATGATTAAATACAAGAGGGCCCATCTCACCTGAAGAATGCATTAGAGGTACATAGTAAGGTTACTAAGTAATTAAAACATCAAAAGTGTACCTAAATCTAAAATATGTATTGAATAATATGAGATGTAAAACATAAAAATTGTGTCTAATGGGAGGAGTTTAATGTGTAGGAGTTGAGTATAAAATATTGTTCAAATTAATATTTAATGTGTTATAAAATGTACTTGGTGTTGTGCTGTAGCATGATATAGGGTTTACAGGATATTTATTTTATGTTTGTGGATAGTAGGTGTGGAGCTGTTGCTTTAAAGAAGTACTTAGTCAAGGGTACTCCTTTTATTTATGTTAAAATTGTATTTAAATAATTAAGTATAAGTACATGTATTAGGTATGATATTATGTTAAATGTATTTACTTTAATGGATTAATGAAGATGTTTAAAATAATGTTTGTAAACTTGGCCAGGAAGGCAATAAGTGTTAATAAGTTGGCAAAGTAGTTCTTATAGTTATGTTAAAAAATAATGAAGGGTTCAATGATGAACTAAATAATATAATGAATTGAAACCAGGAAATGAAAATTGATATAAGTGGCCATAAGCCAGTGACTATTTGTACAGTAGGTCAGGTAAAGAAAAATTAAGTTAAAAACAAAACTAAATTATAACAGGTGTATGGAAACCAATAGGCCTAAAGTTAAAATTTGTAAAAAGAAATTAATACCTTTTTAATAAGTCCAGTCAAATGAAATTATAGTAAAATGTATACGGTTTAATAAGGCAGATTAAGTGAGAGTTTTATGTAATTTGGTGTAATTCCAAGCATGGAGTATTTTATTAAAAAAGAGTAGTAATATTTTCTAATTCTGGCTCTAGGATATCAAATATTATCCAATGACAGAAAGTAATGGTTGTTAGGGTAACTAAAATGCAAGAAATCTTGTTGATTTCAATATTCAATTGTTAGATGTGAATGGGTTAAGTTAAATTAATACTAATCCAGAAAAGAATTTATAAAAAACCTATATTATTCGATTGTTATAGGCTATTGAGAACAGTTCAGTAGACAAATTTAAATGA
This sequence comes from Magicicada septendecula, assembly GCA_034769895.1. Lineage (NCBI taxonomy): Eukaryota > Metazoa > Arthropoda > Insecta > Hemiptera > Cicadidae > Magicicada > Magicicada septendecula. The sequence goes on along the minus strand of CM068368.1, from coordinate 432,637,395 downwards.
AAAAATAAAATAAAATAAAAAGAATTAACCTTAATAAAGTTAAAGTATTAAAACCAATCCATTCAAACAAAACTGATGAATAATTACTGAACTAGATTTTGGGAAATATACTTATACACCTCCAAAAGGTAGCGGAATTACTATTTCCTTCTTCAAATTAATTCCATTGGAATTAATGATGAACCCGATTTCCCATTGAACCAGGATACTTATTGAATGAACAAGAAGTCTGAATTAATGAAATTATAAACCAAAAATACACAAGAACCTTTGGTACGGGAGACATAAACCTCACTTCCAAGAGGGAAGAAATTATAATACTACACCAATTCCACTGGGACCGACAACCACGAGGATCGTGAAGAAGAACGAAGAATAGAAGAATTCCTGTTGCAATCCGGGACATCACCTTTCCATCTTTATTAATAATCTGGACACATTTTCTGGACAAAAGTAACCTCATCCGCAAGTCTTCAAGCGTTTGTAAACAGACACGGCTATCTTGAGAATCGCATTGTACGGTAACACCAGCTTATATTTAATTTTATACATTAAGAATTAATAACAATTTGTAATACTTAGTAACCTTAATTTTGCATTACCTGGCCTTACTAATCGTTAAAAGAATCACACGTACCCTGGGATAAGAGATAAACAAAATTATATTTAAATTGTATTATACAGGACTAGTCCATTAACAAATCGATTCAGCATTGTACGATCGATATAATGATAACATAACTGTGAAGAACACTGTTGGAAATTAAAAAGTAATACAAATAAAGAATCCTTCTTGTATGTAATGATGTTTTGTATTATTGTAGAATAGGTATTGTATTTTGATGGGGGAGTAATTTACAGGTAAAGAAGGTGATTAACTATCAGGTGAAACAAACTAACCTATAAGGGTGAGTCAATTACGAATAGCAGCGCTTGCTGTAGACAGCTGGTGGAATGTGAGATTGCTGAACTAACGTATTTCCTTCGCAACTTTTGAATTAATTTAAATAATACTGACTGAATAGGGTTGGAGAGAATTATCGAATTATTAACTAAAATACATGTAATATAGAGATATCATCTGGTAAACATTTAGTAATTGATTAACATAGGGCTATGTTTAACATACAAGTTACGGCAATGATATAATAAATAAAATTTTTTATTAATATTGAGTTGCAAGAGGTCACCTCTACGATAACATAATAAACATTTCCTTTAATCAAGCATAGAGTTTCTTTACAAATTGGCGCTCAACGAGTGGGCTTTAGTTGAGTAAAAAATTAGGCTATTACTTAACTGGAGCAGGCAACTATTAGAGGCACAGGAATGCATACTAGAGGTGTTTCTAAAAGGATAGCGAAAGACCAAGAAACGGAAGAAGATAGACGGGAAGAAGAAACAGAGGTAGTTACAGACACCGAAATGGAACAACAGGCGAGCAATAAAGAGGATGCCCAAGGGGGCCAACCAGATAAAGCGGTAGCCAGAGAAGAACCAAATTGGCAAGATATGATGAAATTTATGGCCGAACAATTTAGGAAACAGGAGGAAAACTCAAAGCAAACCAAGGAGGAAACTAATGAGAGTTTAAAACAAACTAATGAGAGTTTAAGACAAATTAAAGAGGATAATAAACAAAATTCAGAAAAGCTAGAAAATAAAATAGACAGTATAAACGAAAATTCAGAAAGGCTGGAAAATAAAATAGACAGTATTAACGAAAACTCAAAGAAACAAAACGAAATTTTGAGCGAGAATTTAATCAAACTAATGAATGAGAAGTTTGACAAAAATAAAGAGGAAACTAATGAAAGTTTAAAACAAATAAACACAAAGTTTGACGGGACTGAAGAAAACTTAATCAAACAAATGAATGAAAGGTTTGACAGGAACGATGAGAGCTTAAAGCAGATTCAGGAAAATTACAAACAAATAGACGAAAGAATTGAAAACAATAATAAGGAGTTGCGGCAAATCATCAATGAACAAGCGTTGAGGGAAGTCATCAATGAAAGTATTACAATTGTCGATGAAACACTGAGCAAAAGAGTTGATGACTATGAAGAGGAAGTAAGACAGCAAAGAACTGAAACTAAGGTAGGTCTAGAAAGGACGGATGAAACCATCATACAACTCAGAGTGGAAGTAGAGGCCAAAATTAATCAAATAGGAAACCATAACGATACTAGAGTAAAGGAGATACAAGCGAAGACCCAAGAAAAATTTGACGAGATACCAATTAATATAACCGGAAGAATAGAACGGGTTCATAATGAAATGAAGACAATGAAAATAAGACAAATGCGTAAAAGGAAATTAATAAATACATGGGAAGGATCGGAGATGATTAAAAGGGGATTAGTTCAGCTACATAATATACCAATTACAGAACCAGGAGAAGTAAGGCAATTTAGAAACTTTAAACGAACCACAATTGAATTCCCAGATAGATTAGAAGGACCGAAAAAGCCAAAACTAACCGAGGAGCATGGAGGACTTCTGGAGATTATGTATGAACCATTCGAAAGATTAAGAAACGGTGCAGAAGAATCAGCTCGAAAAACGATGGTAGACTTCAGCATGAATGAAAATTTTATAACAACAAAATGGCGGAACTACATGATAGTGAGATATGTCACAAGGACAGAAATAACTCTATATACTAGAGAGATCCAAACAACCAGTATAGAGGAAATAATGGACCACGGTTAAACAGATTCCAAACCAACCAGAAAAAAAAGGGGACTGATTTTCTGAAAACCGACCAAGCAACCCATTGGAAGGAAAAACCCAAAATTCAAAAAGCATGCAAGGACAACTTACTCAAGTTATTTCGAAACAATATAATTTAAAATAAAAAGACTAAAAACCCAAAATTCAAAAAGCATGTAAGGACAACTTACTCAAATTATTTCGAAGCAATATAATTTAAAATAAAAAGACTAAAACCCCAAAATTCAAAAAGCACGTAAGGACAACTTACTCAAGTTATTTTGAAACAATATAATTTAAAATAAAAAGACTAAAACCCCAAAATTCTAAAAAACATGTAAGGACAACATACTCAAGTTATTTCGAAACAATATAATTTTAAATAAAAAGACTAAAAACCCAAAATTCAAAAAGCATGTAAGGACAACATACTCAAGTTATTTCGAAACAATATAATTTAAAATAAAAAGACTAAAAACCCAAAATTCAAAAAGCATGTAAGGACAACTTACTCAAGTTATTTCGAAACAATATAATTTAAAATAAAAAGACTAAAACCCCAAAATTCAAAAAGCACGTAAGGACAACTTACTCAAGTTATTTCGAAACAATATAATTTAAAATAAAAAGACTAAAACCCCAAAATTCTAAAAAACATGTAAGGACAACTTACTAAATATTTATTCAGGAACAATATGATTTAATAAAAACTATGTAAGGACAACTTACTTAAGATATTTCGCAACAATTTGATTTAATAAACAGTAAAACACCAAGAGTATGTAAGAACAGATTATTAAATAATATTTATAAAGAATTGATTTAAAATGAAATAATAGGAAAAAGTAATATTTTTATGGGAACAAAAAGAAGAATAAATGAATAAAAACAATTGATGGTAATGTGCTCAAATAAGAAGAATAACGAATAATTTAATACTACAATGAAGCTGAAGGAGGATAATAATTAATACAACAATAATTTAGAATCTCTCGGAATTGAAGATGATATAAGAAGAAATGATACAGAGAAAATATGTCACAAGAAGGAAAGTTAAAAGGATTTTAAAATAATGCCTATCAATAATGTTATATGCTATTAGTTCATGATAAAGAAGAAGGAATCAAGAAGAAAAGGAAATATATAATTTAATGCAAACAGCTACAGTATGAAGAATCCCAAAAGTGTTTAGTACTAGTCGCTAATTGACTACTACTTATAAGTTTTTTATTTTTATGTATTGACCGTAGAAATGTTCCGGCAATAATTTTTATGAGCAGGGATGATGTTCCCTTGGTCTCAGAAGGTGTAAGGATGGACAGCGGAGAATGGACCCAGAGTGGCCACCCGACTGGTACCACCGCACAAGATAGGGAAAAATGTTAGGGAAATTTAATATTTAAGGGATAATAATTATAAAATAGCTGAAAAGAGTGATATTAGATTCCAGAAGTATAGATGAAGAAAATAGAAGGAAGATAGCAGACAGAAGCTTAATTGAGAAAGCGAATTTATAGAAGTAAATAAGAAAATAAGTGGTAAAACAAGTTTTTAGGATTAGTGTGACCAGTCCTTATCAAGTAAAATGTGGAAGTACCACTACCCAGAGAAATAAATAATTGATGAATTTGCCTCCAAGAGAGAGAGAGTTGAGTAGGAAAACAGCAATTACCATTAACCGAATAACAGGTATATAACCAAACGGAAATAAAAAAATACTATGAGTAAAAGGATAACCTGATCAGGGACGAACTATAAGTTTATTTTTACTAAACTTCATTGAGCCAAAATAAACTTCTTTCGAAGGGGGAGTATTATGTAACGTAATGGAGTTGAGGTCCCCGACGTTACATAAAAAACTATGTAAATGTGATTTAAAACAATGCCCAAAGCCTGTTATGATTAAATACAAGAGGGCCCATCTCACCTGAAGAATGCATTAGAGGTACATAGTAAGGTTACTAAGTAATTAAAACATCAAAAGTGTACCTAAATCTAAAATATGTATTGAATAATATGAGATGTAAAACATAAAAATTGTGTCTAATGGGAGGAGTTTAATGTGTAGGAGTTGAGTATAAAATATTGTTCAAATTAATATTTAATGTGTTATAAAATGTACTTGGTGTTGTGCTGTAGCATGATATAGGGTTTACAGGATATTTATTTTATGTTTGTGGATAGTAAGTGTGGAGCTGTTGCTTTAAAGAAGTACTTAGTCAAGGGTACTCCTTTTATTTATGTTAAAATTGTATTTAAATAATTAAGTATTATTACATGTATTAGGTATGATATTATGTTAAATGTATTTACTTTAATGGATTAATGAAGATGTTTAAAATAATGTTTGTAAACTTGGCCAGGAAGGCAATAAGTGTTAATAAGTTGGCAAAGTAGTTCTTATAGTTATGTTAAAAAATAATGAAGGGTTCAATGATGAACTAAATAATATAATGAATTGAAACCAGGAAATGAAAATTGATGTAAGTGGCCATAAGCCAGTGACTATTTGTACAGTAGGTCAGGTAAAGAAAAATTAAGTTAAAAACAAAACTAAATTATAACAGGTGTATGGAAACCAATAGGCCTAAAGTTAAAATTTGTAAAAAGAAATTAATACCTTTTTAATAAGTCCAGTCAAATGAAATTATAGTAAAATGTATACGGTTTAATAAGGCAGATTAAGTGAGAGTTTTATGTAATTTGGTGTAATTCCAAGCATGGAGTATTTTATTAAAAAAGAGTAGTAATATTTTCTAATTCTGGCTCTAGGATATCAAATATTATCCAATGACAGAAAGTAATGGTTGTTAGGGTAACTAAAATGCAAGAAATCTTGTTGATTTCAATATTCAATTGTTAGATGTGAATGGGTTAAGTTAAATTAATACTAATCCAGAAAAGAATTTATAAAAAACCTATATTATTCGATTGTTATAGGCTATTGAGAACAGTTCAGTAGACAAATTTAAACGAAAAAATAAAATAAAATAAAAAGAATTAACCTTAATAAAGTTAAAGTATTAAAACCAATCCATTCAAACAAAACTGATGAATAATTACTGAACTAGATTTTGGGAAATATACTTATACACCTCCAAAAGGTAGCGGAATTACTATTTCCTTCTTCAAATTAATTCCATTGGAATTAATGATGAACCCGATTTCCCATTGAACCAGGATACTTATTGAATGAACAAGAAGTCTGAATTAATGAAATTATAAACCAAAAATACACAAGAACCTTTGGTACGGGAGACATAAACCTCACTTCCAAGAGGGAAGAAATTATAATACTACACCAACTCCACTGGGACCGACAACCACGAGGATCGTGAAGAAGAACGAAGAATAGAAGAATTCCTGTTGCAATCCGGGACATCACCTTTCCATCTTTATTAATAATCTGGACACATTTTCTGGACAAAAGTAACCTCATCCGCAAGTCTTCAAGCGTTTGTAAACAGACACGGCTATCTTGAGAATCGCATTGTACGGTAACACCAGCTTATATTTAATTTTATACATTAAGAATTAATAACAATTTGTAATACTTAGTAACCTTAATTTTGCATTACCTGGCCTTACTAATCGTTAAAAGAATCACACGTACCCTGGGATAAGAGATAAACAAAATTATATTTAAATTGTATTATACAGGACTAGTCCATTAACAAATCGATTCAGCATTGTACGATCGATATAACGATAACATAACTGTGAAGAACACTGTTGGAAATTAAAAAGTAATACAAATAAAGAATCCTTCTTGTATGTAATGATGTTTTGTATTATTGTAGAATAGGTATTGTATTTTGATGGGGGAGTAATTTACAGGTAAAGAAGGTGATTAACTATCAGGTGAAACAAACTAACCTATAAGGGTGAGTCAATTACGAATAGCAGCACTTGCTGTAGACAGCTGGTGGAACGTGAGATTGCCGAACTATTTCCTTCGCAACTTTTGAATTAATTTAAATAATACTGACTGAATAGGGTTGGAGAGAATTATCGAATTATTAACTAAAATACATGTAATATAGAGATATCATCTGGTAAACATTTAGTAATTGATTAACATAGGGCTATGTTCAACATACAAGTTGCGGCAATGATATAATAAATACAATTTTTTATTAATATTGAGTTGCAAGAGGTCACCTCTACGATAACATAATAAACATTTCTTTTAATCAAGCATAGAGTTTCTTTACAGTATAAATTAATGTATTCGACTCTCATTTCTTGTTGACTCACTCAGTTTCTATTAGACATTTATATTTAAGCATTTTTTATGACACATTATGACACAAACTTCGTTTGATAAAAATCTTCAAAACTCTATTTCAACAAATTTCCGTTCTGAGGCCGAGACCCCATGTAACATAAACATACACAATTTTGCAATGATGTGAATTTACACAAAATATAGTTACGTTAGTTTTTCTTATTAAATTATTAATTATTACTTAATAAGTACCTATATTAAATAAAGGCAGCCCAGTTTGCTGATTCTCTCATTCACACAAATTTCCATTTTACTTTTTGTTTTATTTAGGACTTTCATTAACTTGTCATGACTATTGGTTTAAAATTACAGGTACTTCTCTGGTTATGTCCCTCCAGACCACGTGTTGCCAGCAGTATATTATAGTTCGTCCAAATTACGTTTTCACTGTTAAATTGTTCACTGCACTTCTGTTTAATGTTACACTGTCCTCACACGCTTTCTATGATACTGTTTTCTAATTTAATCACATTTTAATACTTTGGTTAAAATTTTGAAAGTCTTAAAATAAAGGTTTTCGGCTTGCTAGCTGGTTGTATTCATCCGGCCGCGGCCATGGCTGTTAGACGACAGATGCTCTTACTCCAGCGTCTACAAAAAGCCACGCCTTCTTGAACCATGGCAACTTGGTCTGTGATTCGTTAATAAGAATCACGTGACACTAATGAGTTAGAATCGTCTTACTTCCGTTATTAACTTTGGGTCCGAGAGTACATACCTTGCCGTGACCTTGTGTGTCCTCTAAGCACAAGTCGCCAAAAGGCGGCACACACGCGCGCTCTCATACATTCCTCGACGCTTAATTGTTCTCGTACCTGGCTCTCCCTGACACCGAGTTAAACACAGGGTGTTAAACAAATCAAGTTTTTGTGACAATAAATGGTGCCCAGCCACAATTGGCTCCAGATTATTATACTTGTTATAAAAATAAAAATAAAGCCCCAGCCTTATTTACCCCGTTACAATACCCCCCCCCAATGAGAGATTTTCTGTCGAGACTGTGAAACGGGACAGATTGGGATGAGGGATTTTCAATTTGATTGTAAATGCGATGCACAATAGTACCCACAGAGGGCCTCCGGCTGTAACAATAGAAATTCCTGAAGGTGACGCCCATCTGCATATTGGTCCAGAAAAGTTGTCAACAAGTACGGTTTTAAGGTGCTATGGAATGTGTGCTATTGCGAGGATGCGTGTGCTTACAGCTAAATTGTCCTGTATATGGTTGGTTGAGTAGTTACAGTGAGTAGACTATATGCGGCGTGGAATATTTGCCATGTCACGTGGTACCGCTGTGCGCCAATCACATACCAAGTTGCCAAGGATTAAGCACACTAGCCATCTTGAAACAAAACTTTTAGCGTCGCTTGTCTTACTACAGCCAGCGGACCGTGCAGTCGTATAAAAACTTAGCTCGAGCAAATTAGGGTCGGCCGACCAGTATAAAATGTGAATTAAACACGGAATCGGAAGTTATAAAACAGTACAACATGAACTAATCTCAGTGACCTCAAAATTAACGCAATATAACATATTTTCGGACAACTGTGATGAAAGTGTGGAGAGCAGCACATGGGCAGTAGTGACGCCGTTAAATACATAAATGTATCGCCTTCAATTAATTAAAAATATTTAATTTAAAAGAGCTCTTAATTATGGGGGAAAATAAAACTTAAATGTATGATGAATGAAAGAGAGAGTGGACAAACTGGGTCGCTTTACAAAATAGATATAGTCTAGTTAAGTAAATAGGGTTAAATATATTTCAGAATCTATTATCAATGTAATTTAAGAGAAAGACAAAATTGTTGATGTGGAAGTTATTGTGGTAGTTGATGACAGAATAAGATGAAATAAAATAATGTGTTAAGTGAAAGTATAAATATGTATTTGTTATTTGCATTTACCTGTTTTTCTCTGCTGAGTACACTAGATGACACCTGGTCCAAATACAGGTAGGTGACCCAATTCTAATATTTTTAATCATATTTTAATATATCAATATTTTAATTCCCTTGTACTATTTCAATGGCGCCCGAACAGGGACAGTTTTTATAAATTAAATTTTGTATAGAAACCACACCTACAAATGCATGTAAGCGTGATTTAGGAGTGCGTAAAAATTACGAAAACGATGTCATGTTAGAGTAGGTTATACGTAAGTAATACTTAACGAATACTTAATAAGTGTAAAATAAGGATTGTTAAAATAGATAATTTCATAATTTAAAAAATGGCAGGAAATAACGAAAACGATAGAGGAAATAATTAATTTTAATGAATCAGCTGTCGTGAGCAACCTTGAAGTACATTCGACTCCGAATGTAGGTCAAGACAATAAAACCATAAATGTAAGTGTTACAGATAAAACAGATATTACAGAGGATTCAGGAGTTAGTTAACTCAAACCTCAACAAAATGTAGTAAATTTGATAATGACGTAATGAGCTTTTTATTAAAACAATTTAATGAATTGAAAGAACACAATAAAGAAGTCAAAAATGACTTCAATAAAATAAACAATCGATTTGATAATAATGATGCCAAATTTAATGAGATCAGAGATGAAATAAAACAACAAAATATTAATTTTAGTAAACAAGTGAATGAAATTAATACACGTGATAGTATTAAAGAGCAGATTTTAGAATCAATAAGCAACAATTGCAAAGAGAAAATTAACGAGATGAATAAAAGATTAGACAGTAAAATAAATCAGATAATGAATAAGAAGGTAAGTGACAGTGGTAAGTTGACAACAAATAGTGAAGAAATAATTAACAAGGTGAGTGGTAATTACGGTAGTGAGTCTAATAACAATGATATAATTAAAAATGTGGTGCTAGAGAGTAAGGTGGTTAATGTTGAGAGTGATAACGAAGTGTTGTTAGCGAGTGCTGATGAAAGTGAGAGAGAGTGTGATGAAAGGTTAGGTGGGCAAAGGGCAAATTTTCCCCGAGTATATGGTGAAACAGAGGTTTCACAGGTGTTTTATGAGGACAGAGTTTCCTCCAGAAGTTATGTGGAAGATGAGGTGTCTTCAAATAGTCCCTTAATTTTTTTTAGTGTTCTTGGAAGAGCCAAGGACTATAGTAAGTTTGTTGAGCCCTTTACGTGGTATGAAATAGGCCAGTGGGGTTGTGACAGGTGTTATGATGATGAGAAATATTTAGAGAGAGAGTTGTGTGTAGATGGGGAGATAGAGGTATTTAAATTAAGTAGGAGTTATAAAGAGTTAATAGAGAAGTTAAAATTGGAAAAAATAGATGATATGAAAGACTTACCTTGTTGTGAAGATAGTGCAGAAATAAATTATGATAACATTGATAATTATATGGGAAGTGTACCGGTGCTTAGACGTGGAGTATTAGTAGTAAATGATTTTGAAATTGAGAGGTTAAAGTACTTAAGGGTGATAGATATCAACACAGACAGTGACAAGACCAAAACTAATGATGTAGACAGGCTATATGATTTAATAATAATGTGGGATTATCCAGTAGATTATTATGTGGGTTTTACGGAACAATGTGAAATATTAACGGGTTATTATATAAATTACAATGATGTAAGGAGTGTGAAACAGTATTTCGCAGTATGAAATAGTACAAGGGAATTAAAATATTGATATATTAAAATATGATTAAAAATATTAAAATTGGGTCACCTACCTGTATTTGGACCAGGTGTCATCTAGTGTACTCAGCAGAGAAAAACAGGTAAATGCAAATAACAAATACATATTTATACATTCACGTAACACATTATTTTATTTCATCTTATTCTGTCATCAACTATCACAATAACTCCCACATCAACAAATTCGTCTTTCTCTACATTTGTATTCTGAAAATAAATTCTGCAATATATTTAACCCTATATATTTACTTTATATATTTACTTAATTAGATTATATCTATTTTGTTTAACACATTATTTTATTTCATCTTATTCTGTCATCAACTACCACAATAACTCCCACATCAACAATTTTGTCTTTCTCTTAAATTACATTGATAATAGATTCTGAAATATATTTAACCCTATTTACTTAACTAGACTATATCTATTTTGTAAAGCGACCCAGTTTGTCCACTCTCTCTTTCATTCATCATACATTTAAGTTTTATTTTCCCCCATAATTAAGAGCTCTTTTAAATTAAATATTTGTAATTAATTGAAGGCGATACATTTACGTATTTAACGGCGTCACTACTGCCCATGTGCTGCTCTCCGCACTTTCATCACAGTTGTCCGAAAATATGTTATATTGCGTTAATTTTGAGGTCACTGAGATTAGTTCATGTTGTACTGTATATAACTTCCGATTCCATGTTTAATTCACATTTTATACTGGTCGGCCAACCCTAATTTGCTCGAGCTAAGTTTTTATACGACTGCATGTTCCGCTGGCTGTAGTAATACAAGCGACGCTAAAAGTTTTGTTTCAAGATGGCTAGTGTGCTTAATCCTTGGCAACTTGGTATGTGATTGGCGCACAGCGGTACCACGTGACATGGCAAATATTCCACGCTGCATATAGTCTACTTGCTGTAACTGCTCAACCAGCCGTATACGTGACAATTTAGCTGTAAGCACACGCATCCGCGCAATAGCACACATTCCATAGCATCTTAAAACCGTACTTGTTGACAACTTTTCTGGACCAACATGCAGATGGGCGTCACCTTCAGGAATTTCTATTGTTACAGCCGGAGGCCCTCTGTGGGTACTATTGTGCATCGCATTTACAATCAAATTGAAAATCCCTCATCCCAATCTGTCCCATTACAATACCCCTCCCATGAGAGATTTTCTGCCAAAACAGAAAAGCTCTCATTGCTAAAAACCCTAAGAGGATCAGTGAGGATATGGTGCCAACAACCCCCCTTTAATTTCTAAACACATCATGGGTAAACTACCCCCCTAGCTCGGCGACTATGGCTGCACCTGCATGACATTACTGGACTTCTCTGTTCGAGATCCCAACACCGTAAAATCGGACAGGTACTCACCACAGTACCACCTAACCTTATAACATTCCAAATAAAACAACAACTAGCCTTATACCATACCAGATCCTCAACCGATATGTCTCCCCTTACATACATACTGGGTTGCCTTTAGCAAGTACTGGGTGCATACATATTCATGACTACATTAGACACACTATCTCCACATTGATTACTAATGTAAAATTCAAATTTTGTTCAGACAGTGAAATAAACCTAAGTCCGCTATCGAAAATTTACATTGATGTTAATTTACATCCTCTCTCTCAATCAATTAATTTTATCACAAATTTTATATCTTTCCAAAAATTTCCAATATCTTTTAAATGAATTTACTTTATCATTCTTATTAACCAAAGGCTAACAATTATAACAAACAAGTAAAAATAAACAACACTGTTATCATAAATTCAAAAATAACTACGCCTGGCTACAAAAGACAATATAAGATAAACATCATGAATCAGCTGACACCATCTCTATCTATAGTGAACATTAAAATCTTAAATAATATTCTTTATGGCAAAGAACAGAAATAATTTTTTTTTTTTTAATTTAATTTCCAAAAAAGCTATTTTGTCAATTAATAAAAATAATTATTCAATCATTTAATTATATTGATTAACAAAAGAATCTATAAATCAATTATAAGAAATATACTACCTCTCTAACAACAGTCATCAGCTGATACCTTATGGTCAGGTGAATGACCTTACCCTAGACACACTACACAAAATTGTGCAATGTAAAATACATAACATCTGTTTATAATTCCTACACTCTAACATAGTACGACATAATAAACACCTTCTGTCCTAGAATTAATCTTTTCAACCAGTAAAGTCATTTATAAAATTATCATACAGAGCGCAACATATTTAAATCAACTACTTTTGAACAAGTTATCTATTGGAAAACTTTAATCATCTGCCTTTTGCATAGTATCTCTTGACTCAAAATAAAATCATTTAATTAGCTTATCAGCTCATCAGCATCATTCAGTTTCAAATTTTAATTCGTTACTCCCCTGAGTAACCTCCTTACCACACACACTATGGCCCCCCTGGACTGTAGCGCCCAGTTGCTTCCACAAGAACGGAAGTTTTTTGGGGGTAGATGCTGCCTACCCCAGTCTTGCTTCGGCCTTACAAAACATTCGGATATTACTGATGTCCGAGGACACCAGTAATCCTACTAAACTTAGGTATATGCCCTTAAATGGTCTACCATCCCATTCGATGGATAGCCGCTGTTCCATAGTTCTGGTGATTCCCCTGATTTACCCCCCGGTTAATTTCTAAATTCACCTCTTACAACGATAACAACTATGGCCAGTTTAGGCAGAACGTGACGCAATAAGCCCCGACCATAGCTGTCAAAGCTGAGCCAATTCCACGGTCAGGGTTCGGTGAGGCCGTGACCGCCCGAAAGTTGGGGAATCACAAGTAAAAGATATATTTGTTTATGATATACAGTAAAGCCCCGATTATCCGCGAGTGCTGCAAAAATTTTTTTTAATTACGAACCTCAAAAAAACCAATTTTAATCGAAGCCAACAACAGGGAAAATACAATAGGCCCTACAGTGCGAAGGTCGAAAATTTCTGACAGGTTTATTGTGCATCGTAATCCTATAGGCCTTCTCGGAATTTTGTTTTGGCTCTTGCTCTTTTGTTTTGGTCAAGTTCACTAACCTTCCCCCTCTACGTACATATTCTCTCGGTCTGCCAGTGGTGTCAGTTGTCAGTAAGCGTGCTTAGTGATCAGTCGTGATCAGTTCGTTAGTTCCTGAAATTAATAATGGCTGAAAAACGAAAGAAGGTTGTGTTAACGATTGCACAAAAACTTGAAATGATTTCTAAAATAGAAAATGGCGCTTCAAGGAAGCAGATGTGTTTGAATTACGGGATCGGGGAAGCAACAGTGCGAGACGTTTTAAAGCAAAAAGACAAACTTTTAGCCTTTGCATCAGTGTCGGACAGTGCTTCTGGGATGAAAAAACGAAAAACAATGAAGAAATCCACCTATAATGAACTTGACTCGGCATTAGCGGAATGGTTAGCTCAGGTGCGAAGTGAGGGCACCCCCGTGTCTGGTCCTACCATTGCAGCTAAAGCAAAAATCTTTTTTGATTTGTTAGGCCTGGAAGGAAATTTTGATGCGTCGTCCGGTTGGTTACATCGTTTTAAGAAACGTCATGGAATTAGAGAGATTGGTCTACACAGAGAGAAGCTGAGTGGTGATCAACAAGCAGCTGATGATTTTCAACGTGATTTTGAAGAGTTTGTGTTGTCTGAAGATCTGTCATATGAACAAATTTATAACGCTGACGAATCAGGGCTTTTTTGGAAGTGTCTTCCCACTCGTACTTTAGCATTTGAAAGTGAACATCCAGCGGCAGGTCACAAAAGTAGCAAGGAAAGAATTACAATCTTGCCATGCAGCAACGCTGCGGGTAGTCACAAACTTAGGCTTAATGTAATCGGTAAATCTAAGAAACCGAGGTCTTTTAAGGGGACAAGAGCAGAAAATTTACCAGTTGATTATTTCAACCAAAAAAAAGGTTGGATGAACCAGCAGATTTTTCAAGAATGGTTTGAAAACATTTTTGTGCCTCAAGTACGTAAACATCTTGACTCAAAAAATTTGCCAAAGAAGGCTGTTTTGTTAATTGACAACGCGCCATCACACCCAGCTAGGGTGTGTGCTTAAATCTTCTGACGGGCAAATCTTCGCAAAGTTTTTGCCCCCAAATGTTACTGCGTTGATACAACCTATGGACCAGGGAGTCATTGCAACCATGAAGAGAACATACAGAACAAAGTTGTTACTGTCAAAAATCGAAGAAGGCTGCGATCTCAAAGAATTTTGGAAGAATTATACAATTTTGGATAGCATTTACGATATTGCGTCTGCATGAGATTACATCAAACCCTCAACCCTTGTTAAATTACGGAGAAAACTCTTTCTGAGTATCGAAACAAATGTCAACCAAAAGATTTGTGAAGAAGAGAATGAAGTCATGCCGACCGCTACACTTGTTGACCTAGTGACATCCATTCCGGGAGGTGAGAATGTCGACGAAGAGAACATAGAAGAGTGTCTGGAATGCGACGCAAGTGAGCCGGGGTTTGAACGACTGACTGACGTAGAGATAACGAACAAAGCAATGGGAGTGAACGAGAACGAAGAAGAACAAAGTGAAAGTGAAGAAGACGAGGTGCCTGCGCGGATGACACACGAAACTGCTTTGCAGCACGTAGACGGATTGCTTCAATATTTAGAGGAACAAGACGACGACGCACATCTGGCAGAAAAACTCATGTTAAGGAAAGTACAATCTAGAATAAAGAAAAGGTGTTTCCAAAGCAAGAAGCAAAATCGAGTGACTGATTTTTTAAAAAGGCGTAACTGAACACTTTTTGTTAACAGTACAGTATTGTTTTTTGTTTACTGTTCTTTATTTTAGTGATTTAGCCGTAGAGCAAAGGTTTCTGCTGTACTGTACATATTTTAAAAGTTTTACATATTATGTTTTTTGTACAATAAAACATAGTTTTTATGCTGAAATATTTTTTTTTTCGTGTTTACACCTCATTTTTAGTCTTTTTTCGGGTTATCCGCGATTTTCACTATCCGCGGTGCCCTTGCCACCCAATTCCACGGATAATCGGGGCTTTACTGTAGTTACATTTAAAATTTACAATTTACATTGCATGAAATTTCTAGTCTTGGTTGTGTGTTTTAACACCATACATTTCTTTTTTTAACTTTCCCTACACTCCTTCATTAACTTAAAATAGTGAGTACAACAAAATATTTACTTATTCATCTGAACTAATCTATACCTACTTACATAGGCTATCACCAACTAATGATTGAATCTTTAATTACAGCTTAATTGACCATTTAATAAAAAGGTTTTACTCTCTCTACGTCCCTTAAAATAAACATCTACCTTGCATCTGAATAAAAATTACAAACATTTCATTGTGATGTTATAAACTCTCTACCATATTTAAATTGTATTAATAAAAATCATTGCTTACCTTGTATAGCCAGGAGTCCGTCACACGAACCTGTGAATGATAAGCGTGATCTAGGGTATACGTATAAATTAATGTATTCGACTCTCATTTCTTGTTGACTCACTCAGTTTTTATTAGACATTTATATTTAAGCATTTTTTATGACACATTATGACACAAACTGCGTTTGATAAAAATCTTCAAAACTCTATTTCAACAAATTTCCGTTCTGAGGCCGAGACCCCATGTAACATAAACATACACAATTTTGCAATGATGTGAATTTACACAAAATATAGTTACGTTAGTTTTTCTTATTAAATTATTAATTATTACTTAATAAGTACCTATATTAAATAAAGGCAGCCCAGTTTGCTCATTCTCTCATTCACACAAATTTCCATTTTACTTTTTTGTTTTATTTAGCGCTTTCATTAACTCATCATGACTATTGGTTTAAAATTACAGGTACTTCTCTGGTTATGTCCCTCCAGACCACGTGTTGCCAGCAGTATATTATAGTTCGTCCAAATTATGTTTTCACTGTTAAATTGTTCACTGCACTTCTGTTTAATGTTACACTGTCCTCACACGCTTTCTATGATACCGTTTTCTAATTTAATCACATTTTAATACTTTGGTTAAAATTTTGAAAGTCTTAAAAGAAAGGTTTTCGTCTCGCTAGCTGGTTGTATTCATCAGGCCGCGGCCATGGCTGTTAGATGACAGACGCTCTTACTCCAGCGTCTACAAAAAGCCACGCCTTCTTGAACCATGGCAACTTGGTCTGTGATTCGTTAATAAGAATCACGTGACACGGTAATGAGTTAGAATCGTCTTACTTCCGTTATTAACTTTGGGTCCGAGAGTACATACCTTGTCATGACCTTATGTGTCCTCTGATCACAAGTCGCCAAAAGGCGGCACACACGCGCACTCTCATACATTCCTCGACACTTAATTGTTCTCGTACCTGGCTCTGCCTGACACCGAGTTAAACACAGGGTGTTAAACAAATCAAGTTTTTGTGACAATAAATGGTGCCCAGCCACAATTGGCTCCAGATTATAACACTTGTTATAAAAATAAACCCCCAGCCTTATTTGCCCCGTTACAATACCCCCCCCAATGAGAGGTTTTCTGTCGAGACAGAAAAACTCTCATTGCTAAACCCTAAGAGGATCAGTGAGAATATGGCGCCAACAACCCCCTTTTAATTCTTAACACATCATGGGTAAACTACCCCCGTAGCTCGGCGACCATGGCTGCACCTGAACGACATTACTAGACTTCTCTGTTCGAGATCCCAACACCATAAAATCGGACAGGTACTCACCACAGTACCACCTTACCTTGGAACATTCCAAATAAATAACAACTAGCCTTATACCATACCAGATCTTCAACCGATATATCTCCTCTTACATACATACTGGGTTGCCTTTAGCAAGTACTGGGTGCGTACACATATTCATTATTTAATTCCACACTATCTCCACATATTAATTATTAATGTAAAATTCACAAACATTTTATATTGGCTTCTCTACAAACTTCATTCGCATTTCTCAACTTTTATTGGCTTGATGTTACAGTTTCAAATCAAAAAATAAATCAAACAAATCAAATTAAATCATTTAAATTTTTTTCACCTAGGGAAATAGATCTAAGACCCTTATCAAAGATTCATATTAAAATTAATTTACATCATCTCTTTCCATTAATTAATTTAATCATAATTCTCAAAATTCCAAAATCCTTTGAATGAATTTACTTTATTACTTCTCTTAACTAGAGGCTAACAGTCATAATAAACAAAATAAAATAAACAACTTATTTCTATCATAAATTCCCTTATCACTACATTTGTTTATAAAACATAATATGAACAGTATACATTATCAATACACGTAATCAGCAATATATTCTGAACATAAAAACACAACAAACTGTACCTCAAAACAAATAAATTTTTTTTTTTTTTTTTGATTAAATAATAATGTAATAATCTTTTACTAAACATATATTCTGACAATAGAAAGAAAATTATAAAATAAAATATAAATTAAACTTACATTGATTATTAAAAGAACATATGAATTGGTTACATTGACCATTATACAGTGCATACCAGTCATCAGCTGATGTCTTACTAACAGGTGAATGACCTTTCTCTAGACACACTGCATACAACTATCACAAATACAGAAAATCATATAGTTACAATCATAAATGTTCTTGTAGATTAAAATCATTACAATTGAACCTAGCACTTAAAATCGTTTGTTCTCATAAGTGAAATACATCACTAATCATTGAATCATAGTTATAGTAACTGTTACTGAACAGGAACTGGGTCACCAACCACCAACTCCCTCTTTAGAGTAAGTGAAATTGATCGGCCCGCTGTTTACAGAGGTCATTACCTTCTCACTGATTGCTCAGTTACCACTCCTACTACATCATTTTTCTTAATTCCCCCCTTTATACCCAGTTACAATTAGGTAACCACACGCCAGATAAACCGGATCGAACGTTTGCCTTATGCACAGATGCGTTATCTGTGGCCCCTGGCTTGTAACGGCCAGCTCCTTTTCCACACACACTTTTATTTCCTGATGGTGGACTGTAGCGCCCATTTGCATCCCCAAGAACTGAAGTTTATATATGTAGGGTATAGACGCTGCCTATACCGTTCTTGGTTCAGCGTTATGAAAAATTCGGCATTACTGATGTCCGAGGACACCAGTAATCCTACTAAATATTATTTACACACCCTTAACACGGCACTATCACCCCCTACAATGATAGCCGCTGTTCCATAGCTTGGTGATTCCCCTGAATTTACCCCCCGGTTAATTTCTAAATTCACCAATTTTGAAAATAATAACAAGTATGACTAGGATACAATCTGCCTAACCACACTTGCTACCAATAATCCAAATCCACGGTCAGGGTTTGGTGACTTCGTGGCCGCCCGAAAGTTGGGGAATCACAAGTAAGATATATATGTTTGATATATTCAAATTTAACCTTTACAATTCTCATTACATGAGGTTCCTAGTCTTGGCTGTGCGTTCTAACACCATACATTTTCTTTCTTAACTTTCCCTACTTTGACTTACCTTAACCTAAAATAGTGAGTACAACAAAATATTTATTTGATTTACTAAACTACTCTATTCATATTTATACAATCTATCACCAACTCACGATTAAATCTTCAATTACAATTTAATTGACCATTTAATAAAAAAGATTTACTCTCCCTCTCTTCATTAAAATAAACATTTAATTTGCATCTGAATAGAAATTACAAACATTTTAAATTTACGTTTAGTTTCAAATTCTGTTAACTCATTCTCTTGTTACATTTTATTATTACCTTTCAATTATGAACTTCTATTAATCATTTTCATCATCAATTGGTTTGGGTGATTATCAGTTATCAACAACGATCTAATTTATTGAATGGGCATTTATATATAACCTTACCCCCCTTTATCCCTTCTAACAATCACTAACAGATTTACATAGGATGACATCAATCTCTCAAAATATTTACCTCCACTAATTCTCTAACTCAACTTAAACCATTCTCCTTCTTATTACAAAATACCCGATACTCCATTTGCACCTAGGATGTGTGTTCCCTCCCTTTTACTCATTCCCTTATTAGTTCCTGGCCCTTTTCAGGTAACTCCGCCAACGCTCATACGGTTCACCTCCCGCCACAACGCCTTTCGTTGAGGACTCCTTACCACACCACCCTCTTTACAAAATTTCGCCACCATCTATTTATTCCACAATTACATCACTCTCGTTACTCTACACATATGCACTATTGCTACTGTGTCCCTACTACTGACCCGTTTCTGTATTATTTTTATTCCAGAAATTCTTATTTTCTGTAACACCCCTTTAAAATTGGCTCTGACTGACCCAATGCCTTATTGAAATAATTATCACCCAAACTCTATCTTTTACAACATTTTACATTAATATGACCATTGAAAACTACATTAGAAAATTCATACCTACCTCAAATTAATTTAATCATTTAATTTAAACCTTTAAAACTCATTTAAAATTTATTATTCAAACATTTTACTCTATTTAAATTGCATTATAAACTTCATACTTACATCACTCAATTGAATAAACACGATTCCTGTCATAGATACAAACTTATAAACATTCATTACCACAAATCACGTACAACCATATGTACCTTCTGAAACTAACAATCATATGACTCCACAACTAAATACATTTTACATTTATTCATTTACTATTTATTATACAGTTCAAATCTCAGAAACATCATTTAAATTCATGATCAAAATTTATTTCTACCACATTTAAATCAATTAATTCCTCTACAATTTATTTTAATTCAATCAGTTATTTAAAACACAAGTTATTTTAATTACTTTACTCCAAAACAATTACAATTCATTTATTACAAACTCTCATTATTTATTTAGTCTGATAAAATATTATTATTATTATTAAATCAATTTCTACTTGTAACTTTTATTCATCTCTATATTTTGTAAAAAAAAAAAAACATACACATTTTGTGTGTTTATATTTATTAATTTCGTTCATGTGTGTCAACCACACCATAATTATCGTACTTACCATACATATGTGATACCTGTTGATACGATCTTATTTGTTTGTTGTGGGTCCAGGGTTTCGACTCGGCGTGAATGTCGACTGAAATGGGCCTTGAAATAAAGATACTAACATTTCTCAACATTGAAAATCAATTTCGATTTATTTTTTCCCATTTTTAAACCGGATTTTTATTGCTCGACAATGGCGTCTTTTAACGACCAAAACAAAATGGCGGCCGTTACTTAAATTTCTTTTATTCCTTATGACAAACAACTATATTATATTTCTATCAAATTACCCCTTTTCTCTGTTAATTGGCAGCTGCCTTTCTATTAAAATGACTCTAGTTATATTTGCATGGAGGCTATACGCAAACCAACGCCTCAGCTTGGCTGTTGACAGTTTATCATTCACGCTTTCCTTTCTCACACTCACTCATTCTGAACACGTTTAATGCATTTTATGTATGAATATATTGGATGGTTATATTTTTTGAGCTCTTTAAAATTATATGAAGGTTTTGCACTTTCCTGACTGTAGACTGGAAGTTCTCGTAGATGGTCTCACATGATGCTTCAACAAAGGTTGCTTGGTTACATTTTACTGATTGTTATTTCACTGACTCTAAATTCTGACTTAAAAAAAAACTATTGTGCACTGGTATTAATTCATTTTTCACTGATTTGTATGTATAGATTACATTTTTGAATGTTTCAAACTCACTAGGCCGGTATTGCTTGCCGGCGAATTTCTGTAAAGTGTTACCGCTGATGCGGCGTTGTGAAGACTGGGATAATGCACTATGCACTTTTTACGTATGTGTGTGTGTGTGCGTACGTCATTATTCCTTGTCTTTAGGCAAGGAAACGCCCTGGTTTAATCGTATTTTATTTACGTCATTCCTTTTTGTTAATGACGTCTGGCATTGTTGACCAATGAAACAAACGTATCTAGAGCCTGTATTAACTTATGCAACCATTTTAAGTGTTCTTTTCCGCACGTCCGCCTTTGACCTTGGAATGATTCTGTTGTGTCGAAACTACGTCGTTGCCGGCAAAACAAGGGAAATTGTACCATCCATACTCATGAATGCAAAATACATTGAAATACAATAATTCGATACCTTTTGTACCATAAATCGGACATCAGGTTTTCGTACTGTCACAAAACCCCCTCAATGAAAGGTTTTATGTCGAAACATAAAACCTTTCATTGACCCATTCACACTTTTCTAAAAGGATCAGCCCAGATATGGTGCCACAACCCCCTGTAGTGTTAACATAAAAGAAATACAATCACTTGCCCTTGGTCCAATGATGATGTTCGCACCCTCTGACCTTACTGGACTTCTCAGGAGAGATCTCAACACCATAAGGCCATGAGGCACTTTACGCTCCTGTTCTGACGCTCCGGCCAGCTCAGGACTGCGGTCACAACACCACCAAACTCTGAAACATGCAATACAAATTTTTAAAATAGTGGCCTTCTCTATATCCATATCCACAACTGATATGTCTCCCCTTAGTGCATTGGTTTGCGTTTCGAGGCATTGGTTTGTTTAACTCTACAACTTTCAAACAATGTATAACAAGAGTTAAGATAGAAAATTCCTTCTCCTTTTAACAACCCGGTATTTAGTACAACTTTCTGACTCCAGTCAATTATATTTACTCTCTTTACCAGATGGAAACATTTATTCTTAGGCTAAACAGAAAACACATTTTACTTTTCTAAGCAACAACCATTAACTCTACTATTTTACTTCATATAACATTAAAATATCTATCTATCATGGCAAACAACTTCAAAACTCTTTATTTTCTTTACAACTTTTTCTTTATTCCTATTTTCTTTGCAACCGAACTAACTCATTTTTCTTTGTTCAAAACCACTGTTATCTTTATATTTTTAGCACATTAATATTTTTACCATCGCTACCCCCGTAACGACCTCCTACCCACACACACTATTGTACCCCCACTGGACTGTAGCGCCCGGGTGCCTCCACAAAGACTGAACTGGTGGAGGAATTTTGTCATCTCCTTGTCTTTGCTTCAGCGTCACATAATAAAAAAATAATAAGATAACATAATATCTAAAATCATATAGTTACATGCCCTTAATGCGGGTCTATCACCTTTTTGCTTGTTCCTACTCGAACAAAGTGGCAGCCGCTGTTCCATAGTTCCGGGGATTTCCCCTAAGTGGCCCCCCCCCGTTAATTTCAAAGTTCACCAATTTCAAGCCAGCTATGGTCAAGGTTCTTATTTTATGGCCATAGCTGACCGCCATCCAAAACCACAATTAGTGCTGGTAAGGCAGTAATCGCCCGAAAAGGCGGGGAAATCAACTTCATTTGCATGTCTTACATCACATCATTACTATACACTGTACCGTTAAGAATCACATATAATATAAAATTATACAGTGTACTTACGCCTTCTTGAGGCCTCCGATGATGGCAACGGTCTGTGCGTTACTCATCAACCCATTTCGCTAGCTACAGTAGCACATGCCACCACTGCACTAGCCCAATTAATTCTAACTTAGCTCCTTCTACATATGCTGTTCTTACAGTCCATTATTTGACTAACACCACACAACTATAAAACACCTTTTAACCTTGCTCAAAAACAAGTCCTTTAATTATTTAAAAATTTTCACATAGACACTTTGCAAGTTCAAACTTTCACTTTCACTGACAATTTCTTCCAAGACAAAATAGGAATGACAACAATGGATCATCTTATAAGTTACATTACAATAAAATACACTCTCTTGTTCTCTGAGGGAGAACAAGCACTAAAAAAAAAATTTTAACCATTTAAATTACAATAATTTTAAGCATTTCGTTTCATAATTTCTAAACGAAACTACTTTAGTTCGTGGAACACATAACCATCATTAAGTTTCTCTCCTTTTTTTTCCCCCATATCTCTACATTATCTTTCCACGAACTCTGGGCCTTGAGCAGGAAGAACTTCTTAATTTCCTTGTCTTGAGCGCTCGATAAGTCATGCCTCCTTACCAATACCAACTGCCCAATTTCATATTTTACCCAATTACCTTTTCCGTTGTGCCTATGTTTCCTCTGTTCACCCTTGCTTAACAACTTCTCGTTGGCCAACCGGATCTTAATGCTCACATCCGTCCGCTCGCTTTCTGGTGGATATTCAAATAGCTGCTCCAAAATTCTTGGGGGGCGTGTTCCCTTTACCAACTCGTGAGGTGTATAGCCAGTGGACTCGTGGGTGGTACTGTTCAGCCAATTTTCTACCCTTTTTACATACAATGGCCACTCACTGTGTTTAGCGTGACAATAGGCTCTAAAGATCCTGCCTATCTCTCTCATTACACGCTCAGCCTGGTTCGACTGGGGATGGTACACAGCCGTATGCTTCGTGAGGATTCCTTCCCATCCTAAAGTCTGGCGCCATTTCCCACTGATGAACTGTGGCCCATGGTCTGACAAAATCACCTTCGGCTTACCCACGTGAATCATATAGTCTTTAGTCACCTTCTCACTCAATACCTTGCTGGTAGCTCTCTTCACGCTATACAATTTCACATACTTCGAAAAAGTGTCAAGTAATACAAAAATATACACAACTCCGCCTCTACCCCTCGGCAATGGTCCAAACAAATCTACCGCTACTAAATCGAATGGCCTCTCTACCCTTATAAAATTTAACTCACCTTCAACCCTGTAGTTTACTACCTTTGACTTCTGACACAAATCACAACTCCTCAGCAATCTTCTCACTCGTCTCTCCATATTCCTGAAAACACATGACTCTTTCAACACACTGACACACTTTTTTGCCCCAAAATGACCGTATCTAAAATGACAATCCCAAATAATCTTCTCTTCCAAACCTTCTGGTATTACTAACCTCTAGTCACCCTCACCCCCTACTACCCTTTTAAACAACAATCCTCTGTAAATTTGGAAAAACTGACTATATTCTGATTCCTCCAACTCCGTTTTCAAGTTGCTTATTATCTTCCCCGACTTACCATCTGCTCTCTGCATGGTTCTGATATCCTTTAACTCCTCTCCAAAGATCTTATCTTCCCTACTAATTTTAAAAATCTCGATTTCCTTCAAGTCCCTACCTGTTTTGTTATTCTCACAATCTACTCTGGAAAGAGTGTCGGGTACCTTGTTCTCTGTCCCTTTAATGTATTCCCACTCGAAGTTGTATTCCTGTAGTACGAGCACCCACCTGGTTAGACGGCTGTGAGCAAGCTTGCAAGTGTTCAGGAAGGATAACGCCTTATGATCCGTTCTTATGATGGTCTTGTTTCCCAAGATGTAAGTCCTGAATTTTCCAACGGCGAATACAATACTAAGTAATTCTTTTTCAGTCGTATAATTCTTCTCGGCGGATAGCAGTGATCTACTAGCGAAGGCTATAGTGAGGTGTTCCTTCTCCTCATCCTCTTGATAAAGCTCGGCGCCGACTGCTACATTACTGGCGTCTGTCTGTAAATAGAACACTTTTTCAAAATCCGCGTGGTTCATCATAATCATCTCACTAAATTTCCTTTTAATCTCCTCAAAAGCTCCGCGCTCTGCGTTACTCCATTTCCATTGTTGGTTCTTTTGAAGTACTGCACTCAACCGTGCTGTTATGTGTGCGTAGTTCCTTTGAAATTTTCTGTAGAAATTACACAGCCCGAGAAAACTCTGAAGTTGCTTTATGTTCCTTGGTTCAGGGAAGCGCATGATAGACTCGACCTTGTCTGGGTTCGCTGAAATCCCTTCTGAAGTAATAATAAAACCTAAAAATTTGATCTCTGTCTGTAAAAATTCCGACTTGTCCCAATTCACCGTAAGCCCTCCTGTCTTCAATTTTGCCAATACATACCTTAAATGCTCCAAATGGTCCTCAAAAGTCCTGGATGCAATCAAAATGTCGTCTACATAAACTGTCAGGAAATCCAAATCCTTAGGCCTCAAAATTTTATCCAAACATTTGATGAAACTCGCCACACTGGTATTTAATCCGAATGGTAGTCGCCGAAATTGGTAATTCTTTCCATTGAATAAAAATGCGGTGTACTTCCTACTCACCTCAGCTAATGGTACCTGCCAATATCCTGCAGTAAGGTCCAGCGATGTCATATACTTCACGCCGCTGAATTTCTGGAATATTTCATTAATCGCTTCTGGTGACTCTCGGTCTGGTATAATGATCTGGTTTATGCATCTCGCATCTAAACACAATCTGAGTCTGCCGTCCTTCTTTATTACCACCACCAATGGGTTCGAGTAGTGCGATACTGATCTCTCTATAATTTTTCCTTCCAGCATTTTATCTAACTCCTCATGCACTGCTCGTCTTTTGGAATAAGGCACAGGATAACTCCGTTGCATGAATGGTGTGTGTTCCCTTATCTGTAACGTACATTCATAATCTTTTGCCCTACCTGGTACATCGGCAGACACTCCCTTAAACTGCTCTATTACCTGCCATAACGCCTCACGCTGGCCACTCCCTACACCGGACCCTTCACTCCGAAACTTATCTGCCCTTTTCTCCCACACTGCATCATTAATATTACTCATTTCCTTATCATCATCATAAATATACTCCGCCTCTCTACACCAATTAATTCTAGTATCGATATTATTCTCATCTACCCGCTTCTGTAGCAACTTTACACCAGTTGTTCTAACCCCATCTATCACCTTTTCAAAATTAATTCTCACAGACCGGTCACCCCCATCTAATTCTATCACCTTCTCTTTAAAATTTATCACCGCTCTATTCCTCTGCAAAAAATCGTTGCCTAAAATAATGTCCAAACTCAAACCCTTAACTACCAAAAACGCATTATCAAAATCTATACCATTAATCAAAAAATTAAATGTATTTGTTTCGTCACACGCTTACTTCGTACCCCAGTGACTCCTATCACCGTAACCCCCGCTACTGGCAAAACTGGAATATTCTTGTTAAATTCTCTCAATTCTTTTAATATATTTTCGGCTATAACTGAAATTTCACTTCCGGTGTCAACCAGTGTTCTAAAATGCTTACCTTCTATAGTTACCTGGATTTCCGTTAGTCCTGCTCTCACCTCCTTTAGAGTACTGTTCTCCTCCTCTAACAAATCAGCTATTATGTCCATTTTGATGATGTTACTCGGGATGTCTTCTGTTGGTTGGACCTCATGCGCTTCTCTGAACAGTGGTCAGGTCCTGGCTACCACTGTTGGTTTTAGTTTTCCGGCTGTCGTCCAGTGTCGTTCATATTTTGTTGTTGTTGACCACTCGGTCGTCCTTGTTTGTGGTTTGATGTCCCGCTGGTACTTGGTCCTTCTCTGTCTATTGGTGTATACTGTTTTGTGGTTTCTCTCCTCCTCTGCTCCTCTTTTGGCAGTTTACACCTGAAACACTGTTGTCTGTAGGCGTAATTCTCTCTCCCGCACCTGGAACAATTCCACTCACCTGTTTGCTGAAAATGATTTCTGTGTACATTATTACCATTATTCCCCTGGTAATTATTTCTAGGTCGGTTAAATTCCGTATTATTATTATTGTGGTTACTCTGTATAGGTCGTCTAACTGTTTCACGATCCCTAATGCTCTGCAAAATGTCTAAAATTCGTTCTAATTCGCTTAAATTCTCTATCTCCTTTGTCATTAAGGTAATTTGTGCTTCTCTAGGTAGATGTTTACTCACATACCTGACGAATGATTTGAATGGTATAGACGGTTCTAGGTATTTCGCCTCGTTATACAACTTTGTCACGTACATCGTTATGTTATTGTGTCCTATGAAGTTACCCACTCCCATAATACGACTTCTTAGACTCTCTTTTGTTCTTCTTCTGGCCAAAATTTGCCCTTGAAAACCCTTTCAAAAGTTTCAAAATTATCCCATTCTACTCTGTGCGCTTCCGCCCATATTATCGAATCACCCTTAAAGCATTTTATGATTTTCGTTAGTTGTATTTCCCAGTTCTGGTTACTAAAATGATTGTACTCTCGTGTCTGGTTTAAAAATCTCATAGGATGTATTATTCTGTTCTCATGGTTAAAATTCTCTAATTCTATTTCATTGTACATGTCCCTAGTCACGATTACTCTTTCTGTAACACCGGTAAATTTTCTTTGAATTTCCCCCCGTAACTCATTCTTCACTCTCATTAAATCATTTTCAATCACATCACATTTAACATTTATATTATTTTTGTTTTGTACAGCTAAGTCATCTATCTCTTTAATCTTACTTTGTAACATGCTCATTCTATTGCTAGCATTATTTTCATGTTCAGCTACTGTTTGGTCTATGGTTTCAATATATTTGGTTATGTCTATTACGTTTGATTCAAATTTCTCTAACTTATTTTGTAAAACATTATTCTTAATTTCTACTTGTTTATTTACTTCACATTCGGTTCTATTTTCTATCTGCTCGTTAACTATGGTTAAACATTTATTTTCTGTTTCTATCTTTTGTGTTTCTATTTGGTTTCGAACTGTCTCATTTATTTTATCAATTTTGTTGTCTAAACTATTTATTTTACTCTCAGATTTCTCATTAACTGTCTCTATTGTCTGTTTCTGAATGTTATCACAGCGTATCTCTATCTCGTTAATTCTCTCATCAAAATTACAATTTTGTTTTTTAATTTCATTAATGTCACTTTTCAAATCATTAAATTTCTCATCGAATTTATTATTCTGTATTTCAAAAAGTGTCTGCATAATCTTTACTATCTCATTCTCTTCAGTTTTTTTTATTTACTACAGGCGTGGACTGATCGCCTTCTCGCATAATTTGTGATTCAGTCATGCTTGTTTCGCTATCATTCGCCATTGTGAAAAAAAATGTTAA
This sequence comes from Magicicada septendecula, assembly GCA_034769895.1. Classification (NCBI taxonomy): domain Eukaryota; kingdom Metazoa; phylum Arthropoda; class Insecta; order Hemiptera; family Cicadidae; genus Magicicada; species Magicicada septendecula. Next base: position 432,608,880 of record CM068368.1, on the reverse strand, counting down.
TGAATTGTTGCTTTCTATTTATGTCACAACCTAACCTACAATCGTATCTTTGATTTCAATGCCCACTCCGTCTCCATTCAGGCTTATTATATAAAATACAACAGGATATTCTTTATATAATCACCAGTTCGGGCGGCATTTGTAACTTTTATTCATCTCTATATTTTGTAAAAAAATCAAACGTACACATTTTGTGTGTTTATATTTATTAATTTCGTTCATGTGTGTCAGCCACACCATAATTATCGTACTTACCATACATACGTGATACCTGTTGATACGATCTTATTTGTTTGTTGTGGGTCCAGGGTTTCGACTCGGCATGAATGTCGACTGAAATGGGCCTTGAAATAAAGATACTAACATTTCTCAACATTGAAAATCAATTTTGATTTATTTTTTCCCATTTTTACACCGGATTTTTATTGCTCGACAATGGCGTCTTTTAACGACCAAAACAAAATGGCGGCCGTTACCTAAATTTCTTTTATTCCTTATGACAAACAACTATATTATATTTCTATCAAATTACCCCTTTTCTCTGTTAATTGGCAGCTGCCTTTCTATTAAAATGACTCTAGTTATATTTGCATGGAGGCTATACGCAAACCAACGCCTCAGCTTGGCTGTTGACAGTTTATCATTCACGCTTTCCTTTCTCACACTCACTCATTCTGAACACGTTTAATGCATTTTATGTATGAATATATTGGATGGTTATATTTTTTGAGCTCTTTAAAATTATATGAAGGTTTTGCACTTTCCTGACTGTAGACTGGAAGTTCTCGTAGATGGTCTCACATGATGCTTCAACAAAGGTTGCTTGGTTACATTTTACTGATTGTTATTTCACTGACTCTAAATTCTGACTTAAAAAAAAACTATTGTGCACTGGTATTAATTCATTTTTCACTGATTTGTATGTATAGATTACATTTTTGAATGTTTCAAACTCACTAGGCCGGTATTGCTTGCCGGCGAATTTCTGTAAAGTGTTACCGCTGATGCGGCGTTGTGAAGACTGGGATAATGCACTACGTACTTTTTATGTATGTGTGTGTGTGTGTGCGTACGTCATTATTCTTTGTCTCTAGGCAAGGAAACGCCCTGGTTTAATCGTATTTTATTTACGTCATTCCTTTTTGTTAATGACGTCTGGCATTGTTGACCAATGAAACAAACGTATCTAGAGCCTGTATTAACTTATGCAACCATTTTAAGTGTTCTTTTCCGCACGTCCGCCTTTGACCTTGGAATGATTCTGTTGTGTCGAAACTACGTCGTTGCCGGCAAAACAAGGGAAATTGTACCATCCATACACATGAATGCAAAATACATTGAAATACAATAATTCGATACCTTTTGTACCATAAATCGGACATCAGGTTTTCGTACTGTCACATACTACATACACACATTGTTTACATAAAATACCTTTTATAACACAAACACAATTAATGTCACTATAAATTTATTTATAATTCTTCGTCATTAATTTTCTGTTTACCACACCTCATTTCATAAGTTAGTTAGGTCATCACCATAAACTAAAATAATTAAAATGTCCATTCTCTGACTTTTTATTTAACCCCCATCATCATAAACTAGTCTTACTTTTACATAACAATTATCATCTTTAATGACACTCCTTACATCATTGTTATTTATATAATAACCCGTTAATATTTCACATTGTTCCGTAAAACCCACATAATCTACTGGATTATCCCACATTATTATTAAATCATATAACCTGTCTACATCATTAGTTTTGGTCTTGTCACCGTCTGTATTATTATCTATCACCCTTAAGTATTTTAACCTCTCAATTTCAAAATCATTTACTACTAATACTCCACGTTTAAGCACCGGTAAACTTCCCATATAATTATCAACGTTATCATCATTTATTTCTGCACTATCTTCACAAAAAGGTAAATCTTTCATATCATCTATTTTTTCCAATTCTAACCTCTCTTTCAACTCTTTATAACTCCTACTTAACGTGAATATCTCTATCTCCCTATCTATAAACAACTCTCTCTCTAAATATCTCTCATCATCATAACACCTGTCACAACCCCACTGACCTATTTCATACCATGCAAAGGGGTAGATAATATCTCTATCTACAAACTTACTATATTTCTTGGCACTTCCAAGAACACCACAAAAATTTAAGGGACTATTTGAAGACACCTCGTCTTCCACACAACTACCGGAGGAAACTCCGTCCTCATAAAACACTTGTGAAGCCTCTGTTTCACCATATACTCGGGGAAAATTTGCCCTTTGCCCACCTAACCTCTCTTCACACTCTCTCACAACCTCAACACTCACTAACACTTTGTTATTAAATTCTACTCCAACAAAATCTTCATTATCACTCTCAAGATTAACCACCTTATTCTCTAGTACCACATTTTTAATTGTATTATTGTTATTCTCACTTTTTACCTCAATATTAGACTCACTACCGTAATTACCACTTACCTTGTTATTAATTTCTTCACTATTTGTTGTCATATTACCACTGTCACTTACCTTCTTATTCATTATCTGATTTATTTTACTGTCTACTCTTTTATTCATCTCGTTAATTTTCTCTTTGCAATTGTTGCTTATTGATTCTAAAATCTGCTCTTTAATACCATCACAATGTGTATTAAATTCATTCATATGTTTGTTAAGCTCAAAATTCTGTTGTTTAATTTCGTTAAAATTGCTATTTATTTCATTGAATTTACTATTCTGAACATCGAATTTAATATTTTGTTCATCCAACTTTACATTTTGTTTTTCATATTTACTATCTAAATTGTCACACTTACTATCTATCTTTAACAGCAACTGCATCATTGCAGCAATCTCATCGGTTTTGTTTTCATATCGAGTTGAGATGGGTGTTACTTTTATTGCATTTAATTCAACAGATTCTGTGGCACTAGACTCGCCAATCTGACTAACTGGGGTTGAGTGAATGCCCATCTCACTCGTAAATGTTTCGTCAGTGATGCTGACGTTTTCGTCATTATCTTTATTAGCACTCATTTTTTATTTTTTGTACTGGATATTGTATCTTATATGTATTCAGCCTTAATTTACTGTTATACTCATTACTTAACTATGGTATACATGTCACATAACCTTTACGTAATTTATACGCACTCCCAAATCACGCCCACATTCACCCGTAGGTGTGGTTTATATTATTTTATAAACAGTCCAAGTTTGGACGCGCCAATTGTGATGTTATAAACTCTCTACCACATTTAAATTGTATTAATAAAAATCATTGCTTACCTTGTATAGCCAGGAGTCCGTCACACGAACCTGTGAATGATAAGCGTGATCTAGGGTATACGTATAAATTAATGTATTCGACTCTCATTTCTTGTTGACTCGCTCAGTTTTTATTAGACATTTATATTTAAGCATTTTTTATGACACATTATGACACAAACTTCATTTGATAAAAATCTTCAAAACTCTATTTCAACAAATTTCCGTTCTGAGGCCGAGACCCCATGTAACATAAACATACAAAATTTTGCAGTGATGTGAATTTACACAAAATATAGTTACATTAGTTTTTCTTATTAAATTATTAATTATTACTTAATAAGTACCTATATTAAATAAAGGCAGCCCAGTTTGCTCATTCTCTCATTCACACAAATTTCCATTTTACTTTTTGTTTTATTTAGCGCTTTCATTAACTCGTCATGACTATTGGTTTAAAATTACAGGTACTTCTCTGGTTATGTCCCTCCAGACCACGTGTTGCCAGCAGTATATTATAGTTCGTCCAAATTATGTTTTCACTGTTAAATTGTTCACTGCACTTCTGTTTAATGTTACACTGTCCTCACACGCTATACACTGTCCTCACACATTTTTTATGATACGGTTTTCTAATTTAATCACATTTTAATACTTTGGTTAAAATTTTGAAAGTCTTAAAAGGAAGGTTTTCAGCTCGCTAGCCGGTTGTATTCATCCGGCCGCGGCCATGGCTGTTAGACGACAGACGCTCTTACTCCAGCGTCTACAAAAAGCCACGCCTTCTTGATCCATGTCAACTTGGTCTGTGATTCGTTAATAAGAATCACGTGACACGGTAATGAGTTAGAATCGTCTTACTTCCGTTATTAACTTTGGGTCCGAGAGTACATACCTTGCCTGACCTTGTGTGTTCTCTAAGCACAAGTCGCCAAAAGGCGGCACACACGCGCGCTCTCATACATTCCTCGACGCTTAATTGTTCTCGTACCTGGCTCTGCCTGACACCGAGTTAAACACAGGGTGTTAAACAAATCAAGTTTTTGTGACAATAAATGGTGCCCAGCCACAATTGGCTCCAGATTATTACACTTGTTATAAAAATAAAAATAAACCCCCAGCCTTATTTGCCCTGTTACAGTTATACCTGACTTCTGGCGGGACGAACGCTTTTGGTATCAATGAGTTGTTTACTGCCTAAGCAACAGCAGTTTGCCTGGCTGTAGTTAACTGTGGCGTTATGATTTATGACTACAACCGAATGTTTTAACAGCAAACTGAAGAAAGAATAGGAAGATAAAGTGTAAGTGTGTGCGCACGCACGCGCGCTCGCACCCTTCTGTAGGGAGCTTGACAAAGGATGAGTAGAGAGGGTGTGAGTAACATGTTTCTAAATAACGGGTAAACTGCCAGTGTGGTTTTCTATTGTAACAGCGACAACATCGCTTATCTGTACTTTGTTTTCATTCGGCGTTTTTGTAGTGCGTTTGCGGTATGAGTGATATTGTGGAGACTAAAGGCACGCAGTCAAATCAAATTAAACGTAACCCGTACGATGCAAATTATAAATTAATTGCGATACAAAATGTAGAAAAAACATGCAATCGCGAAGTCACAAGGGAATTTGATATTGATGAATCCTGTATTCGACGATGGAGAAAACAGAAGGAACGACTTTTAAATGCTAATACTGCGTGACAAGCATTCGCAGGACCTCAAGTTGGGCTTTTTGTAGCAGTAGAGTCCAGTGTCTGTGAATACGTATGGCTTTTAAGAAGGCAAGGACTCCCTGTCACTAGACATGTTTTAAAATTAAAAGCTTTAGAAATCGCAGAAGAATTAAAAGTCTCCGGTTTCAAAGCCAGCTTCGGGTGTATAAGACGAATGATACGGCGAAATGGATTTGCGCTTAAATGACATACATCACTCGCGCTAATACTACCGAGTGACTACGAAGAAAAACTCCTACAGTATCAGCGGTTTGTCATTCATTTATGCAAGAATTATAATTATTCACTTGAACACATGGGAAATGCCGATGAAACGCCCGTATTTTTTATTTACGTATATTTGCGGTGGACCAAAAGGGAACCAAATCTGTAACAGTAAAGATTACGGGAAATGAAAAATTACGTGCCACTGTAATGCTTGCTGTATTAGCCGATGGACGAATATTTCACAGTGAAATAAGATGCATATCAGTGTATATTGTTCAGTGTTAGTCGTCGTGATGTCTTCCACTGAAAATGTGCGACGCCTGCGTCAACGACAACGCAAAGACAGGGATCGTGAAGAATTAAATGAATTCTTGATGAATACTCCGTTCTTATCAAATACAATTGAAGATCAGAAAATTTGCGTGTTTCAAAACAAGAAACAAGAAGAAAAGAAACGAAAGAATGCTGCGATAGCCACGCAATATCGCCAGAACAGGAGAGTCTGCAGTTTATGCACATTATACGTTTCAAAAGCCTAAAATATTTGTGATGTTTCAGTTTTTTTTTTTTAATCGTTGTCTCTGTCAAATTCTGTCCATTAAATCCGCAGTCCATTAAACCGAGGTCTGTTAAATCGAGGGTTTACTGTATTTGAATTTATGAAAGTATATTTTTGAAATGATAATTTAACGAAGATATTTAAATTATTTTTGAAAGTAAATAGTAATTTTTTTTAAAGTAATTAATATGTCATAAATAAGAGATGCATATGCAATAATAGTAATTTAAAAAGAAAAAATTAGAGAATTTAATAAGAATTAAAGAAATTGAGCAAGTTGAGAGCAATATTATATCATAATCAATGTTATTTATAGTTATAAGTTTGTATTTTATGTTTCTATGCTTAATATGAGATATTAGTTGTATTTTATTAACAAGTATGTGTACTACAAATACACACATGCAAATATTAATGAAGTTTTTAACTCGCAATATTTTTGAAATTTTTAATTAATAAGTGTTTGAAAGATTCTAAACAATTCACATTATTATTACGATTACACCCGTTGTAAATTTATAACGTAAGTATCGTTGCAAATAAATTGTGCTACCAAACGTGTGGCTCGTTAACGATATAGACAAAATCATTATAAATTAAATGGCTCCCAAAACGTGGGGCGCGACCATGCCATTTAACTGTTTTGAAAATTTAAAAGTTAAATGTATGCTCTAAAATTAAATGTGTGTTAAATGAAACATATTATATGTGATAACTATTATTTATATTAAATATTAGTTGTGTGTTATTTCAGTTGTTGTGTATTATAATAGCACAACTGGCGCTTAACAGGTAATTATATTGTAAATGAAAAGGTGTAATCGTAATAGTATGTAACGGGGCAATTTTGAAGGGTCTATATTTTTATTTCATTTAATAATAATTTTGGGGCCAATCTGTTTGGGCACCATGTAGGGCCACGGAACTTGATTCACTTAATACCCTATGTGCAACTCGGTGACAAGCAGAGGCAGGTGCACGTTGAAGATAATATGCTGGAATGCGAACCTGTGCATGCATGCCTGTATTTCCGTTGGGGAAAAGTAAAAACTTTGTAGCGAGCCACCAGCAACAAAGGAATGTATGTGGACGCGTTCCACTGAGAATAACACGTGACCACCCATTAACATATCATGTGATGCAGGTTGGCGAATCACGTGCCAAGTTGCCGTGTATCAAGAAGGCGGGGCTTCATATAGACGCCAAGAGAACTGCGTTGTGTTTTGCCATCCCTGAGGCCGGCCGGCTGAATAATGGACGCACGCTCCGAAAGAAATCTTGATTAAGTGTAAAATGTAAACTAAAAACATCTAACAGTGTAGAATCAAAATAATTGAACTTAGATCATCAGGATAAACGTTTTAGAAAAAGTTAACGGTGACAACATTCCAGTCAACCAGTGTTTAAAAGGAACTGACTGCAACACGTGCTCTGCTGTATAAAACAGGAAAGTAAAATGACCAATTTTAATAAAATAAAAACTAAATTATAAAGAGATCTCTTCAGTAAATAATGGGGGGTAAAATGTGTGTGAATGGGAGAGTGGGCATATACTGGGCTGCCTTAATAGACATAGAATATAAGTAAATGTTAAGTTAGAATATGTTCCATGTGAAATAATCCAAATTCTTGTTTGCATTTTGTTGAAAAGAAAGAGTACTAAAATTAATAGAAATGAGTTTTAGATAAAATGAACATTGAGTAAATTTAGAAGAAAAGTAAACGAAATGTTGAGATTGAATAATAAACAGACTTAATTTATATAGTCAAAGAGTGTGTTTATTACGTAATGAACCCATTAACCTCTCTTACAGACTGTGAGTTCGTGTAAAAGGATTCTGGACCCAGAAAAGGTAAGAGTTACCATCAAAAATATATATTGTATGTCTTTTGTTAATTGCGAGAAACAAAGAAAAAGTTCAATGGCCCCCGTAACAGGGACAGTCTATATAAATTATATTTCGTATAGGCTATGCCTACTCACAGATGTAAGAGACGCTAGTGGGAGTTACATATTGTAACGTAACAAAGTTAAGGTCCCAGACGTTACATAAAAACTTTGTCCATAGAAATTCAAACAATACCCAAGGTAGGCCATAATTAAGGTCAGGAAGGTAAACCTCACCTAATAAATATATTAATGATACCTAGTAAGGATACATAGTAAGGTTACTAGGTAATAAAATAGTAAAAATGTATATAAATATAAAATATGGAGTGATCAGTGGAAGATGTAAACTATAAACACAGTGTCTAATGAGATGAATTTACTATAGACAAGTTTCAAAATAGTAGACTGTTTAATTGATATTTAATGTTTTATAATGATGTACGTTGTTGTGCTTTATCATGATAGTGTGTTTACATGATGTTTATTCTGTGTTTTGTATGTAGCAGGCGTGAAGCCATTGCTTTAAGAAAGTATTAAGTAATGGATACTAATTTCATTCATGTTAAACTTGTATTTAAGTAATTAAATACAAGTGTATTTATTATGTATTGTATCATGTTAAATGTGTTTACTTTGAATAATTAATGAAGATATCATAAAATAATATTTGTAAACTTGGCCAGGAAGACAATAATTGTTAATAAATTGTCAATGGGTCATTGTAATTAAGTTATAAACCAATGAAGGGTTCAATGATAAAATAAATAATAATAATAATTTGAAATCAGGAAATTAAAATTAGAATAATGGGCCATAAGCCAGTGACTCGTTGTACAGTAGGTCAGGTCAGAAAATTAAATTAAAAACAAAAATTATAACACATGTAATAAAACCAATAGGCCTAAAATTAGTATTTTGTAAAAGGAAATCAATACGTTTTAAAATAAGTTGATCAAGAAGAAAATGTAGTAAAATGTATATGGTTTAATAATGCATATTAGGTGAAAGTTTTATGTGATTTAATGTAATTCTAATAAGGGAGTATTTTATTAAATAAGTGTAAGAATATTTCCTAATTACGGCTCTAGGATAACAAATATTATCCAATAACATAAGAGGAAGATGGTTGTTAGGGACAACAAAATGCAAGATATCTTGTTGATTTCAACATTCAATTGTTATATGTTAATGGGTAAAGTTCAGCATACAAATTTAAAAAAGAGAAGACCAAATTACATGAATAAAATTAAATAAATTAAATGTCATAAAGAAATACATTTAAAAGGACTGAGTAGTAACTCCTGAAACTATATCTCAGCAAATATAATTCTGCATACCGTTAAAGTTAACTGAATTAAAAAATACTCATTCAACCTACTTACAGTAAAAGTGTAATGATGAAAATGAACTATAATTAAACAAAGATGATCCATAGTGGAGGAATGCAAAATTAATTAAAATATATATTAAAAAACAAACGAAGAACTTTTGTATTGAAGTACCAAACCTCACTTTCAACACACAAACGAAGTCTTAATACTACACAAATTCCATTGGGACCGGATACTACCAGAACCGTGAAGAATAACGAAGAACAGAACTGAAACTTCTACTACATTCTGAGACATCGAATCCAACTTTTATTGAGAAGCTGAATGTTGTTTTTATTCAAGAGCTGCATCGCCATTCTGTTCTCGTCTCATCATAACAAGACACTGCCACATTAAGTATCTGATCCAGTTTGGTAACAAATCTGCTTATGTTTAATTGTATATAATAAGAGTTTATAACAATATTGTAATACTTAGTAACCTTAAATTTGCATTACCTGACCTTACTAATAGTTAAAAGAACTACATGTACCCTGAGATAAAAGACAAACGGAAAATTATAATTAAATTGTAACATCTAAAACACGAGTTCAGTAACAAATCGATTCTGTATTGTGTGATCGATATGATGTATTAGTAGCAGGAGGAAGCAGCTGTTGGAATTTAAACATATATAAAATAAAGAACCCTTCTTGAATTTGACGATTTTGTGTTATTTGTAGAGTAATTAGTGTATTGCGAATAGGGTGTATTTTACAGAGAAAGGAACGTGAGAAACGCATCAAGTGGAACGACTTAACCTATAATAACGGGTCAATCGCCACTCACAGCGCTCGCTTGTTGACAGCTGGTGAATACGGGAGAATAGAGAACTAACTTACCCTCTTCGCTCTCTTCTCTTTCAAATTTAGATAATACATACCGACTAGGGTTGGAGACAAATACTGAATTATTCACTATAATAACTGGAATATAGCGTTTTTCTCTGGTAAAACACTTGATAACTATTTAACACAGGTCTATGATCAAGAACTGAATAATATCAACCTCATAATATATAATTTTCTTTATAAATAAGTTAACATTGATTTGCAGGAGATCTCATCTGCAGTAAAATTTTACAAATCGACGCATTCAACAGTGGAGCTTTTGATCTTCATCTAATTAAATAAGTAACAATATATAATTTATTATAAATTGACGCTCATAACGTAGGGCTGAAATAATGATAAACCCGTAACGGTGTTGCACTAGTTACATACTCACATGATTTGTAACAATATGAACGAAAATTAAGTACAGGAAATATTTATAGAATAAAATTAAAATAAGTGTATGTTGTAATATGATTGATAAGTGTAAGGCTAAATTTGTGTAAGATTAAAATCTCGTAAAGAATAATTAAATTTATAAAAATGGAAAATAATGAAAGGAAAGTCAGTACGGTAACTGGGGAGGTAGAAAGTCATTCAGACCCGAATGGGGGCAAAGAGAATGTTTTCTACTAAGTAGATAATGTAAACGATTCAGGAATGGAGACAACTCCAAACCTGACGGATGAATCTGTAATAATTAGTGAGGCGGGAGCAAATTCCACTCCCGTAGCAACTAAAATAAGAAAAAAGAGTTGTCATTAAATTACTTATTTAATCTTATTAATAAAAGATTTGACGTTAATGATATTGAAGTTAAAGAAATAAAAAATAGTTTCAATGTAAATCTTGATGAGGTAAACATCAAAATGAATGAACAAAATAATAAATTTGACGCTAGATTTGATGAACAAAGTAGTAAGTTTGATGCTAGATTTGATGAACAGAATGATAAAATTAAAAATAATTTTAATGAAAAGTTGAATGAGATCAGAGATGAAATCAAACAACAGAATTTTAATTTTAGTAAGCAAGTAGATGAAATTAATACACGTTTTGATAATATGAAAGATGAGATAATAGAATCAATAGGTCATGTGTTTGATAAACATAAAACAGAATAGGTGACACGATTAATAACTTTACAAAGAATAAAGTAAACGAAAATTATGAGATTAAAAGGGGGGTAGAGACTAGTGAAAAGGCAGATAAAAATGATGAAAATAAAGACGGTCAGATGACATATAATGAGGTAAGTAGAGGTGAGAATTACGAGGATATAATTAAGAAGGTGGTGTTAGAGAGTAAGGTTGTGAGCATAGCAAGTGTTGGTGAGAGTGAGAGAGTAATGGGTTGTAAAGGGGTAGAAACAAATGTTTATCAGTTAGAGAGAGTGTATGAAGAGGGGTTAGTTGAGTATGGAGGGCAAACGGCAAATTTTCCCTGTAGTATAAATGGAGTAAAGACTCCACATATGTTTTATGAGGACAGAGTTTCCTCCGGTGGTGGTGTGGAAGACGAGCTGTCTTCGTATGGTCCCTTAGTTTTTTGTGATTTAACTGGTAAAGCCAGGAGAGGTAATAAGTATTCTATGTGGCCCTTTGCATGGAATGAGTTGATTCAAGGGGTAGTGACAGGTGTTATGATGATGAGAGATGTTTTGAGAGAGAGTTGTGTGCAGATAGGGAGGTAGAATTATTTCAGTTAAAGAGAAATTATAAAGAGTTGAAAGAGAGGTTAGAATTGAAAGAGATAGACGATATAAAATGCTTACCTTGTGAAATGAAGATTGATGATTATGTTGATGATACTGTTGTAGATAATAGACACTTACCTTATGATGTGATTGATATAGTGGAGGAGTATAATGATAAAATAACTTACCTTATGTTAACCAAAAATACTGATGGAGACTGGACTAAAATTACCAATGTAGACAGGTTTTATGAATTAATGGTAGACAAAAACGTAGTTAATTATTGTGTTAATGTAGTTAACGAAAGTAATCATTACAATAATAATAATAGTGTAACGAGTGTGAGTAAGGACGATAATTATTATATAAAAGTAAGACTAACATATGATGACGGTGGTTAAAATAAAAAATAAGTGAATGGACATTTTTAAATATTTTAGTTTATGGTAATGATCTAGCTAACTTAGGAAATGAAGTGTGGTAAACAGGAAAAATTAATGACGAAGAATTGTAAATAAATTAATAGTGAAATTAATTATGTTTGTCTTGTAAAATGTATGGTATGTCAACAATATGTGTATGTAGTAGAAATTGATGTAATAATAATATTTTGGCAGACTAACTAAATAACAAGAATAATTATGAAGGTGATAATAAATGAATTGTAATTGTTTTGGAGTAAGGTAATTAAAATATGTTGTGTTTTTAATAATTGATGGAATTGAAATAATTTGAGATGTATTAATTGATTAATTTAAAATGTGGTATAAAGAGATTTTGCTAATGAATTTAAATGATTTTATGAGATTTAAACTTGATAATAAATAATAAATAAATAAATGTAAAATGTGTTTAGTTTGTGGATAACATGGTTGTTAAAATGTTTCAGAAGATAAATGGAGTTATGTACATTATTTGGTGTTTATATTTTTGTGTCTATGACAGTATATGAGTGATGTTATGTAAATATGAATTTATAATGTAATTTAAATAAGACAAAATGTTTGATGTTTACAAGTTAAAGATGTAGATGAGTCTAAGAGATGTTAAACATGAAAATTTGAATAATAAAATAACCAAACATATAAGAGTTGACCATCCGTGAATTGTAGTAACGGTGTCAGTGTGAGCCTTGTATGTCTTTTGGTAGTTTCCCCACATTTCGGGCGGGCATGGCTTCACCGAACCCTGACCGTGGATTTATGTAAATAGATTCTAAATTGGTGAACATAGAAATTGACAGGGGGTAACACAGGGGAAACTACATAACTATGGAACAGCGGCTATCATCTAAGGGGGTGATAGTGCCGTTTTAAGGGTGTGTGAATCATTATAGTAGGATTACTGGTGTCCTCGGACATCAGTAATGCCGAATTTTATATAACGTTGAACCAAGAATGGTATAGGCAGCGTCTATACTATATATATGTAAACTTCAGTTCTTGGGGATGCAAATGGGCGCCACAGTCCAACACCAGGAAACAATAGTGTGTGTGGAAAAGGAGCTGGCCATTACAAGCCAGGGGCATAAACAATAAAGTGTTTATGTAACCAGGCAAACGCTCGATCCGGTTTATCCGGCGGGTGGTTACCTAATTGTAACTGGGTATAAGGGGGGACTTTAAGAAATTGATGAAGTAGGAGGGTAGCTGAAAATTCAGTGAGAGGGTGACGACCTCTGTAAACAGCGAGCGGTCAATTTAAACGGCTCTATAGAGAGAGTTGGGGGTTGACAACCCAGAGGGCTGTTCAGTAACAGTTGCTATAACTATGACTCAATGATTAGTGATGTATTTCACGCATGAGAGCAAAACGATTTTAAGTACTAGGTTAAATGATAAGGATTCTAAATCCACCAATATTTTATGATGATAACTATATAATTTTGTGTATTTGTGCTAATTGTATACAGTATGTTAACGGTAAGGACTATAAACATGTGTACTTTGTATAATTTTTGAAAATGTATCTAGAGTAAGGTCATTTACATGATGGTGAGACATCAGCTGACTGCTGGGGTTATATATGTATTATGTCACGTATAAGTAATTTGCAGAATTTTATCAAGGTAATTAAATGTTTGAATATAATTAAAGGTTGGAATAATAAGTTTTCAATGTGGTTAAAAGATTTTAATTTAAATGATGGAAGCAATTTGAGATAGTTATGAATTTTCAATGGGTTGTAAAAGATAGAGAAGGTGATAGTAATTGTTTAAGTAGGGCATGTGAGTCAATCAAAGGTAACGTTAAAGGGGTGTTAAACAGAATAAGATTCTTGGGAATGAAAGTAGTATAGAAAAAGAATATTAATAGTGACACAGTAGTGATAGTGAGTATATGTAGAATATGAAAGTGATGTAATGGGAGAGGAATTAGATGATGGGGGAATTTTGTAAAGGGGGTGGTGTGATAAGGAGTCCTCAACGAAAAGCGTTGTGGCGGGAGGTGAACCGTATGTGCGCCGGAGGGGTTACCTAGGGGGAGACCAGGAACCAATGAGGGAATGAGCGTAGGGAGGGAACACACATCCTAAGTAGAAACAGGGTAGAGGGTATTTTGTTATAAGTGTAGAATGATGTGAATGGAGTTAGAGACTTATTGGTAAATATTTTGAGAGAGGGGTGTCAGACTAATTAAATCTGTTAGTAAGTGTTAGAGTCAGAAGGGGTTGAGGTTATATTTAATCACCCATTTATAAGTTGAATTATTATGAATGATTAAGTCACCCAAACTAATTGAGAATGGAAATCTTGAAGAGAGAATCATAGTTAAAATGTACTAATAATTGAGACAAGTGACAGATTTTAATAGAATTTGAAAACAAATTGAACCTGTAGAATGTATAAATTTTGGTCAACTTAAATGTGAAGTTATTGTGTATTGTTTATTGTAAGGTAATAACAACAATGCTAATTTTGAATGTTCTATTTTATTATATTGTATTATGTTTGAATGTAAAAACTATAAACATGTGATGTATTTTACCTTGTATAAATTTTGAGCTATATCGAGAGCATATCATTCACCTGACCCAGAGAGATCAGCTGATGACTGATGTTAGAGAAAGGACAGGTGTCCAGTAATTGATTCATGAAATTTTGTTACTTAATTAAATTGAATAATTTTATTTTTTCTTGATATTGATAAAAGAAATATTTTGGGAAACTAAAATTTTTTGAAAAAAAAGGAGAAATTTAATTTTCATTGTGCCTGTGCCGCATAGATGGCGTTTTGATGTTCAGAATATTTTGTGGATTGTATGTATTGTTAAGGTGTTAACTGATTTATGTTATTCATATTATATGGGTTATAAACAACCGGATAAGTGAATTTATGATTTAAGATGTTCAATTTATTTTGGTTATTATGATTGTTGGTAGCTAGCTAGGAAGAAATGTAGATTCATGTAAAAGATTTTGGGATTTTAATGAAATTAATGGTAATGTAAAAGTTTGATTTTGAACTTAGATTAATTTTTGAACAAAATTTAAATGATTTGAATTTAATTAGCTGCTGTGTTTTGATTTGAAAATGTAACGTTAATTTGCGAAAAGAAATTGAAATTTGAAAGATAAAATATTTTATGAGTTAAAAGTATGGAGATGGTTTAGAATGTAATAATGAATATGTGTACACACCCAGTACTTGCTAAAGGCAACCCAGTATGCATGTAAAGGGGAAACATATCGGTTGAGGATCTGGTATGGTATAAGGCCAGGGTTTTGCTTTTGGGGTGGAATGGTAGAAAGTTAGGTGTACTATGGTGCGTATCTGTCCGATTTTATGGTGTTGGATCTCGAATAGAGAAGTCCAGTAATCTCGTTCAGGTGCAGCCATAGTCGCCGAGCTAGGGGGGTAGTTTACCCATGATGTGTTTAGAAGTAGACGGGGGTTGTTGGCACCATATCCTCACCGATCCTCTTAGGGGTAGCAATGAGAGTTCTTCTGTTTCGGCAGAAGACCTCTCATTGGTAGGGGGGGTATTGTAATGGGGAAATTTTGAAGGGTCTATATTTTTATTTCATTTAATAATAATTTTGGGGCCAATCTGTTTGGGCACCATGTAGGGCCACGAAACTTGATTCACGTAATACCCTATGTGCAACTTGGTGACAAGCAGAGGCAGGTGCATGTTGAAGATAACGCGCTGGAATGCGAACTTGTGCGCGCATGCCTGTATATTCCGTTGGGGAAAAGTAAAAACTTTGTAGCGAGCCACCAGCAACAAAGGAATGTATGTGGACGCGTTCCACTGAGAATAACACGTGACCACCCATTAACATATCATGTGATGCGGGTTGGCGAATCACGTGCCAAGTTGCCGTGTATCAAGAAGGCGGGGCGTCATATAGACGCCAAGAGAACTGCGTTGTGTTTTACCATCCCTGAGGCCGGCCGGCTGAATAATGGACGCACACTCCGAAAGAAATCTTGATTAAGTGTAAAATGTAAACTAAAAACATCTAACAGTGTAGAATCAAAATAATTGAACTTAGATCATCAGGATAAACGTTTTAGAAAAAGTTAAAACAGTGACAACATTCCAGTCAACCAGTGTTTAAAAGGAACTGACTGCAACACGTGCTCTGCTGTATAAAATAGGAAAGTAAAATGACCAATTTTAATAAAATAAAAACTAAATTATAAAGAGATCTCTTCAGTAAATAATGGGGGGTAAAATGTGTGTGAATGGGAGAGTGGGCATATACTGGGCTGCCTTAATAGACATAGAATATAAGTAAATGTTAAGTTAGAATATGTTCCATGTGAAATAATCCAAATTCTTGTTTGCATTTTGTTGAAAAGAAAGAGTACTAAAATTAATAGAAATGAGTTTTAGATAAAATGAACATTGAGTAAATTTAGAAGAAAAGTAAACGAAATGTTGAGATTGAATAATAAACAGACTTAATTTGTATAGTCAAAGAGCGTGTTTATTACGTAATGAACCCATTAACCTCTCTTACAGACTGTAAGTTCGTGTAAAAGGATTCTGGACCCAGAAAAGGTAAGAGTTACCATAAAAAATATATATTGTATGTCTTTTGTTAATTGCGAGAAACAAAGAAAAAGTTCAAGTAACATTAATAATAATAACATTAATAATAAAAAACATAATAAATAAAGTGTAGTATAACTGGGATCACCAATAATAATTATTAAAAAAAAATAATATAAAAAAAATAATTCGACGTGGCAGAACCAGGTAATTTCAGTATGGAGGCACTTCGAAATATGATGCAAGCCATGGTGGACGAATTAAAACAGGTTAATGTAAAACTAACAGAAAATTTAAATGAATTAAAACAAGATAATTTAAAACTAAGAGAAAATTTAAATAATAAGATAGGTGTAGTAAAAGAAGAATTAAAACAAGATATAATAGATAGTACTACACAGCGGATAAAATTATAGACACTAATACGCGCATAGATGCACTTGAAAATAAAGTTAAACAAGCCCTTCATGAACAAGCTGTTAGGATAGAAAACAAGCATAAAGAATTATGTGCGGAATGGAAGAAAGATTTAAAAGACATTCATAAACAAATAACTGAAAATGTAAATGAGAAACTAAATATAGCACAGGATGATCAGGACAGTAAAATACGGGATGTCCATGATCAGCTTAAAACGACCACAAGTAAAACGTGTGAAATAGAGACACGGACTACTGTAATAGAGAATAAGCTAGAAGAAACATCCAAGACTGCTAAAGATTGTTCTGGAGAGATGTCAAATATGAAAGAAGAGGTGAAGACTAAAATGGATCAACTTCGAGCTGAGCTATGTAGATGTCCAGCACAGATGATGGTTTATCCGGCACTATTTGAAGATAGGGTTAAACTAACATTTGCAGGAAATAAATGGGAGAACAGCATGGAATTTTTGGTCAGTTGCGAAAAAGAAATGGAACAAATTGGTAGTAATATTGATGATAACGAGAAAATAAATTTTGTTACTCGCCATTTCTAAGATTCAGCAGCACAGTGGTATACTACCATACGTGATAAATGTCACAACTTATCAACAATTCCGTGATTCATTTGAAAATAGGTATTGGAATATCCATACGCAACGTCAGGTACGTGATCAGCTAGAATATGGTAAATTTAATATTCATGGTCGCCAGAGTATTGAACAGTATACGATAGCACACATTGAAAGAGTAAAACATCTTAAACCTAAATTTTCAGAATATGAAATAATATCCAAACTGTCTTACCATTTTCAGAAAAATATCCAACTCGGTGTTTACACACAAGGTATTAAAACAATTGAAGAATTTTTCATACTTGTAACACAATCTGAAAATATCACTCGCAGTGAGAATACACAACACAATTATCAACCGCACAGTAATCACAACAGTAACTATAATCACAGCAGTAATAATTATAAACAGCAAACGCAACACATGCAAAATAAAGCACCTGTTAACATTGTGCACGAACCAACGACTCAGCATGTAGAAGGCATTCGTCAAGAGAAGGAGAGGAGCAGTGAGCGTGAGAGAGAAGGTAGAAGTGAGAAGGGGGCTATGCCTGGCCGACTTCTAAAAAGATTCCCTAAGCCGTATGATCGCTCAGTCAACGCGGTAAAAGCAAACACTGGAAACATGAAGAGAGGGTGCAAAGCGGAAGCAGCAAGTGAGCCATCGACGTCTGAACAGCAACAATGACTGAATACGCATTCAAAGCGGTACACAATAAATAATATATATCCTGTCGATGTACGAGAAGAATTACTTAGCACAGACGAGGGTGTAAATCAAGCAGAACACCACACACAATGCCCTACTGTGAATGTGCGTATAAACAACTGTAAAATTAAAATGCTGGTGGACACAGGTAGCAGCCTGGATGCAACGAAATAAAAATATTTTAAAAATACACCAATATTACCTGTTAATAATATGAACATTACAACCACTACTAATAAGCGAGGAAAAGTAAAAAAAACAAGCATACGTAACAATGACACATGAAAATTTAGAAATAGAATGTCCAATGATTATTATGAATACGCTAATATATGATGGTATTATAGGAATTGATTTATTGAATGTGCTAGATGCTAAGATTGATATCGTTAATAATAAGATAACATGTAATTATAAGGGTGTTCAACATAGCATAAGTATGAATAAAAAAGAAAAACAGTATAAAATAAGTGAGACACCTATTGTCTTAGCTGAACCCAAAGTTCAATATGTACCAACTCAATGTACAAGTCAAACTACGGACAAGATTTCTAAACAGGAAGAAAAGCAGCTTCAAGAATTAATAAATGAATATGAAGATATTTTCAATGAAACACCGACACAGACGACAGTCTACAAACATACTATAACTGTGACAGACCCAACAAAATTCGTCAGGAGGACATACCCTATTCCAATGCGCTACGAGGAAGAAGTAGAAAAGGAAATACGTCGCATGCTGGATAATAACATGATAGAACGGTCCAACAGCAACTTCTTAAATCCTCTTGTAGTAGTAAAGAAGAAAAGCGGGGATATTCGTCTATGCCTGGACATGCGGGAGCTGAACAGTATTATAATGAAAGAATATGACTGTGCGCCTAATGCGGATGAGCTGTTTACAAAGAATGAAGGAGCACGCTACTTGATCTACGTTCAAGTTTTTGGCAAATTCCAATCCGAGAAGAGGATAGAAAATTTACTGCATTCCTGTATAAGAACAAGTGTTACCAACATAAAGTAGTACCATTTGGGTTAAGTACGAGTTTGGCAGCTATTGTAAAATGTTTGGAAAGAACATTAGGCCCAGAGGTGGAACCTTATACGATGATCTTCGTAGATGATATTCTAGTGATATCTAAGACATTGAATGAACATATCCAAAATCTACGAACAATATTCCATAAATTTAGGCAAGCAAACATGTCCCTAAACCTAAACAAATGTGAATTCATAAAAACTTCCATCCAATTCCTAGGACACATCATCTCATCCTCAGGTATACAACCAGATCCTACCAAGATAACCAGTATAACCAACTTTCCTATACCCAGGAATCTTAAAGGTTTACGTGCATTTTTAGGTGTAACTGGTTATTACAGGAGATTTACGCCATTATATGCCGAAAGTACTAAACCTTTGTTAGAGTTGACAAAGAAAGGAAGAAAATGGAAATGGGAGAAGAAGCATCAGGAAGCCTTCGACCAAGTGAAGACATTCATAGAAAACATCATGCTTCATCATCCTCAATGGGAAAGAAAATTTGTAATTTATTCTAATGCTAGTGATTACGCCGTGGGAAGTGTACTATACCAGAAGGATTCTGAATGAAAACTAAGGGTCATCGCCTACGCGAGCAGAGTTTTCAAAGGAGCAGAGCGGCACTACTCAACATCAGAGAAGGAGATACTTGCAGTTGTCTACGCACTTAAACAATTTCGATATTACATTTATGGTACTCATTTTGAATACATACTGACCATCAAGCATTGTCATTTCTACTGAAATATAAAGTAATGAACTCTCGTTTTACTGAGATGGATTTTAGCCATGGAGTACTCATTCACTATCAAGTACTGCAAAGGAAAAGATAATATCGTTGCAGATATATTAAGTCGTTGAGTTACAGAAGAATGTGAGGAAATTACAATAAGGAGGATAACAAAGTACGTCTATTACCTAAACGATTTGAAGCTAGTAACGAAGTAAAAAGAATGCTACAAAATTTAGCGGAAGAACAAGATCAAGATCTTACATTACAAAATTTACAACGTCAATCTCACCTACCAGCTCAATATAAGCTATAATATAACAACATTCTTTTCAAATTAATAAGACATGATTGGAAAATTGTGTTGACTAACGAGATGTTATTTAAACTGATACACCAACTCATGAGAGCTTAGCTCATGCCTCAGCATTAAAATGTTATTTATCCCTTAGAGAAGATTTTACAATCAACAACATGTTTAGAATAATTAAAAATAAATTGAAGAAATGTTATGATTGCCAGACTGCTAAACAACCTAATCTTCACACATATGTGGAAATGCAAAGTATACAGAAGGAGGCGAAAGGGGAGTTAGTTGCAGTGGACTTCTTAGGGCCATTACCACGATCAAGTCGAGGGGTTAAACACATACTAGTCTGTATAGACATGTTTTCTAAGGCAGTTCATCTGTATCCTATTATGCGACCCACAACGAAAGCTGTCCAAAAAATTCTGTTACAAAAATATATTCCGATATATGGTAAAATGAAGAGGATTCTTAGTGATCAAGGAGTCCAATTTCAAAGTGACGTATGGAATAGAGTATTAAGGGAAAATGGAATCCAACCCATACCCACATCCATCAGACATCCATAGGGAAATTTAGCCGAGAGAGTGAATAAAGAATTGGGTAACCTACGTATTTACTGCCATAACCAACACAATAAATGGGCAGAATATTTACCATTCTTTGAAAAAGCCATTAATGATAATTATAGCGAAGCAACAAGCTACACACCGACAGAGATTGAACAAGATCGTCAACCCAACAGATTTTGGAAGCGGTATGTTCATAAACCTACTAATCAGAACTTACCGGTACCTTTAAGCGTTAAGATTGAACATGCTAAAAGAAAAATAATTGAAAAAGGTAATAAGAGAATAGAAAGATTCAACAGAACTCACAAGTTGTAGAAATTTAATGTTGGAGAGAGAGTGATATTAAAAACAAATCCAGTTGGAAAACAAATTGACAATACTGCTAAAAAATTCTTCAGATTGTATGATGGACCTTACACTTTGCTAAGACAAGTTGGCAAACAAACTTTCATTGTATATGATAACACAAGACAGAGAGAAATAGGCAAATACCATGCAAGCTCTTTAAGGAAATTCTACGAATGAATAAATAGGTCACTGTGACAGTTAAAGGTGAACATGCATTCAAGTAGATAGATTGCGAAGCGACACAGCAAGTCAACATGTATGGGAGGGGAATATTTGTTCAGCCCACCTCACATAAGGATAATGGTAAAGTTATTATTCGCATTGAAAAGCATTATTCATTATTATGAGCATAATTAATGTAAATAAATAGTGTATTAGTAATATGTACTGTAAAATTTTGTCTAATGTAAAAGGCAAAAATTTAATAAACAAGTTTATTAAATTTTTTTTTATTAAGCAGGGAAATAATGCAACAGTATGTATGTATATGGTACTGTGCATTGCACAATTAGTTAAGATAATTTATGTAAATTAAAATAAACAATCAATATTGTCAGTAGTGTAATAATTTAGATAGAAAGCTGTAAAGAGGACAACGAATTTGCCTGCTTGAACAGGAAAGTCACACCACACACAGCTACGTCTGTGTACACATGTATCTTACGTGTGTGAGTGCGGCCAGTTAATTCCTGCAAAGCGGAACCCCTAAATAAACGTTAATCAATAAATAAATTATTTAAATTGTCATAAGTGTGTGTAAATGTGATCAGACCGGTGCTATGCTATGGGTGTGAGGCATGGACAATCACACAGAAAACAGTCGACATAGTAGACACCTTTGAAAGGAAAATCCTCAGATGCATTATAGGCCCAATACAAGAAAATGGCTCATGGAGACTGAGATACAACAACGAACTGTATCAAATATATAAAGAGATACCAGTCTCAAAATTTATAAGAATTCAAAGATTGCGTTGGGCCGGACATGTTATGAGAATGGAGGATGGCAGGAACCCCAAGAGGGCTTTGCTGGGTACATGGGAGGGAACGAGACCTAGAGGTAGACCAAGGAAGAGGTGGGAAGATGGCGTTGCAGAGGATACGAGAGACATGGGGATAAGAAACTGGAGGAGGGTTGCAGTGGATAGAGTGGATTGGAGGCGGAGATTGGTGGAGGCCAGGGCCCAACTTGGGCTGTAGTGCCATAGGAGAGAGAAAGTGTGTGTAAAATATCACAAAACAAAATACGCCACAGTGTGAATAATATAAAGACGCATGCGTTTACAAAAGATTGTGTGAAAACAATAAAAAGTGTAAATACAGTGCAAATAAATGTAAATAAAACCTACAATTATTAAGATAGAGAAAAGCGGTTAAAACACAGTTGTACATATAAAAATTACCGACCAGATGAATATCGGGTAATTTGCAAAAGACTTCCGCATGTTGTGAAGACCAGTGAAATAAGTGTGTAAATAATCATGTTTATAAAGGGACACTACGAAGACTGATTCATGCAGAGAATTGTCGAGACATGATTTTTGCGCCCAAGGGTATAAATATTCGAGACACACCAGCCTTTTTCTCTTTCTCGTTCAACCACAGTGGCAGCCGGAGGCTATGCCCGACAACTTCGTCACTTTCGTGAGATCACTGCTGCAGCCAGAGGCTATTACTGGTGACGAGGAAGCATCCAACTACATGGTATAGATTCCACCCGTACAGTAGGAGTCATCAGACTACCGAGAGGATCCGGAGGATGGGGAGTGGACTCCAGGACTACACCGACTACGGAGGATCAACCAGGATCAAGGACTCAGGACCAGAAGAGGATACGCTGAGAAATTACCACCATGATTAAGGTGAAATAAATCCATGTACTCATCAAAAACAAAAAACTCAATTAAAGACAATATAACAATGTAAAAGAAAGACAATATAATTTCAAAAAAGTGAAATTAATAATTTTTAAATGTAACTGTTTATTGTATAGTAATTTATAGTAATATTTGAATTTATGAAAGTATATTTTTTAAATGATAATTTAACGAAGATATTTAAATTAATTTTGAAAGTAAACAGTAATTTTTTTAAAGTAATTAATATGTCATAAGTAAGAGATGCATATGCAATAATAGTAATTTAAAAAGAAAAATTAGAGAATTTAATAAGAATTAAAGAAATTGAGCAAGTAGTCGAGAACAATATTATATTATAATCAATGTTATTTATAGTTATAAGTTTGTATTTTATGTTTCTGTGCTTAATATGAGATATTACGTGTATTTTATTAACAAGTATGTGTACTACAAATACACACATGCAAATACTAATGAAGTTTTTAACTCACAGTATTTTTGAAATTTTTAATTAATAAGTGTTTGAAAGATTCTAAACAATTCACTTATTATTATGATTACACCTGTTGTAAATTTATAACGTAAGTATCGTTGCAAATAAATTGTGCTACCAAACGTGTGGTGGCTCGTTAACAATATAGACAAAATCGTTATAATATAAAATAAATACAACTTACACAATACAATTATACAACAGGCAATTCAGCAAAAATATGCAAAACGTAAAAATCAAATTACATTATACATCCCAATACATAGGCAAATTGGAAATATCAAATATAAAATTCAAATTTCATATAGTATAAAAATAAGAGCAGCACACAAGTCAAAAGATAAAAAATCCCATATAAGGGCAAATTTGCAACTAGCAAATCAATATTAGAAATATATAATCTAAATATAAAGTGTAATAGGCCTAACACCGAAAAATATAATTATTAATAACTCATAGCCAACTTTCACAAAAGTATATGTTAGCAAAAAATACAAACTTAAACACATGAACCAACATGACTCCAAACCTAGCCTATAGTAATGGCAAATGAGAAAGAAATGAACGACACCGTATATAGGATGTTAATTTGTACAAATTAACATTTAGTACATACCAAAGCACCAGTAAAATTGCGACAACTCACAGTTAACAATGGCTTAACACCACACAAAAACAAGTCGATAATGGTAATCTTGCCGATTGTAACCTGCACAAATAAGCACTGCCACGTGGTAGAAAAGTACCATACAGGTTTCAAAATGTTGCAGACATGATAACACGGCCATGGTAATAATGAAAAATACACGTGTACAAGCATTTAACCCCACTAGGATTATCACATGTGCCTGCCAAAATTTATTGTAAAGTACATGTTACCAATTGAACAGCTTGGGATCAACATCAGAACAAGCACAGCCCATAAGGACCATATGAATCATTATTTAAAAAAGGTGAACCAAAAAAATTGTAATTAACCTCAAGTATAACAAAAAACAGTCTTACGTAAACCAATAGAAAAAAATGGTTCATAAACCCACTGATAGGAACTATGTGAGGTTTATTAGTTATGTAAAAATTATGGTAATCTCATGTAATGTAAAATCGTATGATTTAATAATACACTCCTTTAATGAGACTCCAGCGAGTGGTGATCTGTTAATAGGAATATTTAAACCATAGATTGCTTTAAATTTAAGCTTACCTTATTACAAATTCCCCATGCTTCGAAGAAGATTTAAAACTGGGAGGAGCAGGCCCCATTAGGATAAAAGGGTGGAAGGAAAAAAAGAATTACTTGCATCGATGAACAATAAAAAATTAAGACGGTCCAGGGAGGGGCGGACTAATGTAAAAACCTGGTTTCTTAAACATTTGCTTGCGACCCTGTGGGCCCCAGTGAGTCCCAGCTACTTCTTGCCCTTATATAGTCAAAGACTGAGCTAACTAGACATGCATATTACACATCTGCAAATAGCGTTAACAAAGCAGTTGCTTGGTGCATGCGAGTCTATATACACTAGAGTTGAGTTCAAGCACATAATTATTTTGTGTACCAAGATACTGAACATCTCTCATACTACTTTTTATGAGAGATTGATGTTTGAAATTTAAAAATAAAAATTATTTTAATTGACAGCTCTCAAGACTGTAATAAACAATTTGCCTTTTTCCACTTTGCGGACTGTAAAAATATTTCTGTTTTCCTATAATATTTTCAACTTATTTGACTTTACCATAATTTAGGCTTCTCAGGAAATTTATTTGTGCATGTGACATCTTACTCAATGTAAACTCAAGAATTTATTCAGTTTTCCTTAATCCATTCTAAGAAACAGTCTGGTCAGAAAATCTATCAGCTTGTGTGAATGTTAACAAAATAAAAGTTCTTGCCTACTGATATGTTTCTTGTTTAAAAGTAAATTCAAAATGAAAAGTGGCTAAGCATAAGTAAATAACATTAATGTCTTGATTTAAGACATGCTTATAAATTTAAATACAAAACTTTATAAACACTTGCCAAAACAAGTTAAGGGATAAAAAAAGCATAAGTAAACATGAATTAAGTAACTTTATGTTATGAAATTAATGAGAGTGTATGTAGCCAGATCCACTAACATTAATGTGTCAAAACAATGTAATGACTTAAAACTGTCTGTTTAATATAAACCAGTAAATGTAGAAAATTTGAATTACATAATTAAATAATTTATTTCAGACTGCTTACTGGGATATCTGTAAAAACATTGAGTGATGCATGGACAGCAATTCAGTCATTGCATGATGCAGGCTGTAAAACTGTTGTTTTGTCGTCAGCACAATTCAGCTCAGACACTCAGCAGCTGCATGCAGTAGCAAGTACCATTAAAGGTAATCATTTTGTATGCCTGTGTTACTCATTATTTTATATCATTATATATTATATAGTACTATATAAAGTCCAGCAGTATTATCTGACTGTTTTGGAATTATTAAAACAAAGAAATGTCAACATACAGGGTCCGCCAGTGAAGCGGGAAAATTAAAAGTACCCAATTTTTTCATGAAACATTTATTATCAGAATTTTTTTTTACAGATTTGAGTTGAGTAAAGTATGCCATTATTTTACTTTTTAAAAATAACGCCGCTCAAGGGAGAGCCATTTCTGTGTAAACATTCTTCTAATCTTGACCGAAAATTTTCCATCACTCGACGAAGCAGGTCAGGTTGAATCCGTGCAATTTCTTGTCTGATATTCGTTTTTAATTTCGGTATGGTGTGTGGTCTATCAGTGTACACCCTGCTCTTCAGAAATCCCCAAAGAAAAAAGTCGCATGCGGACAAATCTGGGGATCTTGCAGGCCACGAGATGTCGCCATATCTGGATATGAGTCCGTCCGGGAAGAGTTCTCTTAAAGCAGCCATGGACACACGAGCAGTATGACTTGTGGCCCCATCCTGCTGGAAAAAATTAATTTCCGGAAACCTAGGGAGCTGTTGCATCAAAAATGTTCTGACCATGTGTGTGTAGCGGTCTGCATTGACAGTTATGGTGTTTCCTCTATCGTCTTGGAAAAAATATGGCCCAATAATGCCAGATGATGAAACTGCACACCACACCGTAACTTTCGGACTATGTAATGGCTTTTCATGCAACTCACCTGGGTTTTCATCATTCTAATATCGACTATTTTGTTTGTTTACATATCCATTCAAATGAAAATGTGCTTCATATGACATAAACATGCGGTGAATAAAGTTTTCATCATCATTTACACGTCGCAATATTTCTTCGCTGAAAATCCTGCGAGCCAGCATATCGCCATCTTTCAACTCCTGGATTACTTGAATTTTGTAAGGATGAAAAGATAAGCCTTTATGCAAAATTCGTCGTAACGATGTGTCACTAATGTTTAGTGCGGATGCATGTTTCATTGCAGAACGTTATGGACTACGCGTCAATGCTACTCGAACTCTTTCAATGTTTTCCTCTGTTCTTACAGACCTTGTTGCTCCTCTATGCTTTAACTTTAATGTAGAACCAGTTTCTTCAAACTTTTTCACCCATGACATAATTGCATGAGCGGACGGCACTCTTCCATGTCGTGGAATAATGAAATGCTTACGAAACAATCGTTGTACAGAAGTCACACAGTCATCATTCTTATAAAACGATTTTACGCAGAAAGCACGCTGTGCACTGGACCTCTGCTCCATGTTTAACAAATGGCATTAAATGTAAAACAACAATCGAAAACCTCCACGCCCTCTCGTGAGCAGAAAATGAACTATTGGACTTTCAAAATTTCCCGCTTCACTGGCGGACCCTGTATTTGAATCTTTTAATATTTAATTATAAAAAAGAACGTTTACAGTTGTTATTTTTTGTCTTGAAAATTAGATCATCCAAACGTATTGTTACAGTTTTTTTTGTATAGCATCCTTGAATCTCCGTTGAATATGGTCAGGAGCTGAAGGGTCCAGGAGTACTTTTCAGAGATGGTTTTGATGGTTATTTAGATTTTTAATTGCTAGTAGACAAGGAAATGCTGCTATATGTCAAGTAAGTGGAATACTCTGGAATAACAATATCTCTTGGAACACCAAAGATCTATAAAACTATCATAGATAGTATTGCAACATATGATGCTGAATAGTGGGTAATTAATAAAAAAAGATGCACCTAAAATAAAAGCTATGGAAATAAACTACTGGCATAGATGTGGCCAATTGATGAGAACTGACAGAATAAGGAATTCAGAGAAAAGAAGATGCTGGAAATCAGTAGTGACGTACTTGAAACCAAGTACCAAGTGGAAGAGATTAAGGTGGTATGGCCATATACAGCAGATGGACAATGAGAGGTGGACTAAATGAATAATCAAATGTACTCCCTTACACAGAAGGCCAAGGAAGAGTTGGAACACATTGAAAATTGCTTTAGGAAGTACATGATGAGAGTGTAGCGAATGGATGGGCTACAGGTGTTGGAAACTAGGCTGTGAAAGGCATTGTCAGCCATAAATAAAACTCACTTGTGATGATGAGTTAGATTTTTGTGAATGAAATTGCTATACCTAAAAGAAATACAACCCATTATGTACTGTTTATTTTGCCATAACCAAGAAGATAAGTATGGAAACATAAGTGTTAAATGAATAGACATTACAAACTTAATAGCATGAAATAACAAATATGACATCTTACATTACAATTCAAATAAAATAATATTGTAAATAATGAATTTGTTAGTGGTTATCTTTTTCCAGACAGAAATTAAACTGTTGCACTCCACAATCAGGTATTGTCTATATAATGGTGTACAACAGTTTAATTTCTGTCTATAAATAAAGTAAGCAATACCAGGAAATGGGCACAAATGTTTTCCTATCTTCTCCACACACTAAAAGTAGTAAATGTATGAACATTTAAAACTTTGCTTTAGTGAGAATCTGTAAAGTATGCAGCAAATGGAATTAAATTGGTCTACTCAGTTTGTCAAAGAGTATGGACAAAACAGTCCCTCAGAAACAAACATTTCATCATCTTGCTGCAGAGCGTGCAAGTACATGGTTGGCTGCACATTTTGTTAACACTTTCAGACCTGCGCCAGTAAGGGATGTTAACCCACAGTGGCCCTTTGTTTTTTAGTATATTTCATTGTTATGCTACAACTTAACCAATTCTGTTTTGTCAACTTATACTGTCTTTTCGTTCCATTCTTCCTCGTTAATCTGACGTATAACACTTTACACTGTTTTTACTATTTAAAACAAAAAATTAAATTACAACTGCACTAAAAAAAATTTTTTTTTTAAGTTGTGCCGGTTCGGAGCCGGCGGTTACAAAATATAAATTCTAGAAAGTTTTTGTGATTGTAATATACGTGAGTGAGGCAGCGGGCGAACTTCGGTCCGGGGTATGAGGGGAGCGGCGCGGTGTGCGGTTGCGCGCGCAGCTCGGCTTGTGCAGTGAAAATTGTGTGCTGCGGAAGTGAGTCAACGCTTTGCCTCGCTCACAGAATTGTTCCCCCTTCGTCTCCGCTCTTTGTATTCGTTCTACGCAGTTTTGTATCTTTCTACATGATGGAGTAGAGAATAAAACGACTCCCGGGTTCTCGCCCTAAGCCGGGTTCCTGGCTTGCTGTGGGCTGACCATCTGCTCAAGCTGTGAACCATGTCAAGATCGCCTACGAAGAGGGAGACGGAGACCGAATTCCTATGTTGCACTCGCCAGCACACTTGAGGTGATATTTATACTTTATTTCATTTTTTGGGGCCGGGCCGGCAGTGTGCCCGTTTACTGCAAATTGCATAGATGCCATGGGACCACGTGTCCAGACTGTTTACCGGGAAGTTGAGCTGTGATCATGACTCTGAACACTATAACTTAAATTTCATAAACCTTTTTTTATAACTCATTTAAATAACACTAAATGCTATGCCTGTAAGTGCGTGCTGCACTGCGAGAGCGCGCCAGAGAGATTTTAATCTTGTACCATTTTATTGTTGCATCTAACTTTTACTCTTTACAAAATTTAATTATTGCTCAGTAGTTCTGTTCCGGCTGGAACAGCAGTGTATAAATTTTTAATTTGACTAGGGATTTCATATTTAAGGGCTGGGGACTTTCCGGGGGTTTTTCTTTGGGACTTTATGGGTTTTCAATAGGGGACTTAGTTTTCTGACACGCTGGTACTACTTCAGACAGGTTGATTGCCTGTCAACTTTTGTCAACCACATGTGGGCGCGCTCCCACAGATGCCAGAGCACAACCACCTTATAGTATTCTATTCTTTTAATTGTTTATATGGTCATGTGAGGCTAATAGAAATAATTACTAATGTAATGGAAAGTTTTTAGCTGATTTTGCCTCTTGCACAAGGGCTAAACTGATTGTTTTCTTAACTGGCCAACACATATGGGTTGACTTCCCATTTATAGCTTTGCTGTGTTATTTTGACTATAAAACATGTATTCATCATTTTCTTTTTGAGCAAATTATGTATTGTCAAAATCTTCAGAAATTGTAATGCCTCAAACAATTAATTTTGTTTACTAATGAATATAGAGATTGATTCTTTTGTAATTTTTTGAAGCCAAATAACTGTTTAGAATTTTATAAATACCTTCTGAAAATAGATGACGTAGTTGTCAGTTTCAATTAATGATGTGAAAGGAACTTAAGGTTCACACACTCATCTTGGGTCATTGATCAATGGAATGCTAGATAAAGGGGTGGTCCGGTTGTTTGTGCCTCCTGAATTATTATCATTCTTCCTGGGGGGGTTTTGGCTTTTGTTATTCTGCTGAACGGCTTGCCTATTGGCGTATATTTTATCACTTCCGAGTTATAAGATTGTAGTTATTCTACCTGTTGTCTGGGTGCTTTCCAGGGGCATGCGTGTTCAAAACTAATGTAACTGTAAGTGGGTGTACCTTGTGTTCTGTGTGTGTTGTTATGTGTCTAGCTAGCCACGAGATGTGAGAATATTTTATAATTATATATGCATGTGTCCACTGATGTATATACACTTGTGATGTTTTATATTTATACACATTTGTCATTCTTAATTTTTATACACACTTGTTATTCTTAATTTTTATACACACTTGTTATTCTTAAGAGTTATACATACTTGCTATTTTTGACTTGTATTCATACTTGTGATTGGGCACATATGTTATTCTGATTTGAATATATTGTTACAATTTATTATAAAATAAATTGTTAGCGTTCTGTTACAGCCGAGTTTTATTGCAAGTCCCGTCATACTGGACCCAGCATAATTTTGCTTCTCTAGGCTCCTGCCTAGTTCTATATAACTTGTAACCTCTCTTTAAATACCAAAAGCATAGAGAGGTTACAAATGGTAGCCGGAGCGTGGTTCATTCTAGGCCTGAACCCTTGGGTCCTGGTGTGTGACGGGGCTTGCGGACTCGGAAATTTTAATGCAATTGTTGTAACTTAGTTGATAGAGGCCCGTGTAGGCTAGTTATAAGTTGTTTAATTTGTGAGTTGGGTCGCACCACTGAGGCGGTTAAGGGTGTTTAAAAATTTTGATAGCTTGTACTGCCGGGAGTCGCAAGCGTGGCCTGGAATATGGAATGTTCATTAGGGTCGGTGTTGAGCGTAGTATATTGATGGGATGCGGTATGGCCCGATCGGGAATCGGTACCGGAACCGACTTGTGTCCGATTGATGTCGAATGATTCTGCATTTCCGAATTAGGACTTGTAGTTGATGGTTAGTTGCTTGTTGTGAATTATGTGTTGGTACGGCGTGTGTGTCGAGTTGCTGTTTGCTGTTATATGTGTCTAGTATTGTTGTTGTCTCTTGTCGCCTTTCGTGGGGGTTTGCATGGTTCAGAATAGGCCAGGTTTCCGCAGCGCTAGAGAACCCGGGGGTCTTCTTGATGGAAGAACAGTACTCAAGGTTTTCCTGTTTTAGTGATATTTGTTTTGATGTTGTTTGTGGTTCGTAAGATAGGTGTTTAGAGCAGCGGCGGCATGAGTGTGATAAATCCCGAGTTATTTCTCAAGAACGAGTTGGAGTTTGAAATTAAGTCCCGGGGTGGGAGGCCCCAAGGGGATGTTGCCTCTTTGAGGAAGCAGTTGAGAGACGCCCTCGCGTCCGGAGGCACAACGTCGCTTGTAAAGGTCACTGATGTGACGGCCGAGCTGGAGTTGTGCCAGGAGAAGTGGGGAGAGTTGCGGGAGGTAATGGAAGATTTTGAGTCGGCCCCTTCCAACCTCAGGGCAAGACAGAGAGTACGGCAGCGAGCGGAACACCTGCAACATAGACTGGAGAACTTGTCCGCACAGACTACAATCGCGGAAGTCAGCGCTACGGTGAAGCTGATAGCGGAACAGGTGGCTAAAGCATTGCGGAACTTCGAGCCTGTGAAGTCCCCGCTTTCCGTGAGCTCTCCCCAGCCTCCTGAGATGAACATAGCGCAGACGTCGAACCCTGCGGCTCCATTGCCGACGCTTTCGGGAGGAGCGCGTATCTCGTATAATAACTTACCTCACCCCATGTCTTCAATTATGCAGGAGCTTCCGGTGGTGGACGGACTGGACGTGGACCAGTTGATGATCTTTTTTCGGATTTTGTTTCAGCTGTCCGACTTCCCGGGGATGTCGGACGGCACACTTCTTGAACTCGTGTATCCCTATTGTCGGGGGTCTGTGGCTGAGCGGGTCGCGCGCACAATACGAGATGGCGGCAGTGTGGCGTCTTTCCATCGGGGGGTGTTGGACGCATGCGTGCCTGGGCTTTTGCGTAAGTAGCTGCAGGACAAATATTTTTATCGAGTACAAGCACACGGGGAGAATTTTTCAAAGTTCGTGCAGAGCCTCCGTGAGGCGGGCCGGATTTTAGGGTTGGGACTGCCCGAGAAGGAAGTGGTACAGTGGATTTTCGAAGGGGTTACTCCCCAGGAGAGATCGCGCTTAACTTTTGCCGAGCGACCGCGGACTTATGAAGATCTGGAGAAACTGTGTGCGTTATCTCGCGCCATACAGTCCGTAGATGAATCCCGTGGGCCAGTAAGGGCCAGTCTTGGCGAGCCCCGAGTGGTAGAACGACGGGTTGTTCAGTCCCAACCGCGGCCAGAGAGAAATAATGGCGATCGGAGTGGACGAGTGAGAGGCGTTGTGTGCTTTCGCTGTCATAGACAGGGGCATGTTGCCCGCGATTGTCCGGAGGGTGGTATGCGTCCGGCGCTTCCCCCGAGGGTCTGGTATCCAAAAAACTAAATTATCAGGGGGGGACAAATCGGAGGTTGTCTTCCCCTCGTTGCAAGACTTTTCTGAATTCTGGCGCCTCCAGGCCGAGGATAGGTCCAGACTCTTCTCATATCAAGGTCCTTACTACCGTCCCGCAAAAGGCTTCTGTATGCCCCTTCCTGTCGCTCGAGGTAAAGAAGGGTCAACTCAGAGCGTTAGTTGACTCCGGGTCAGCCTGATCTATCATCTCATCTCGAGTATGCGCGGACCTTGAGAAACAGGGCTTAATAAAAGGGTCGAGTCAGTCGTCTGTGGTATGCTGGACTGCTTCTAGGGAAATTCTGCCCATCTCCCGGGTGGTTTCCTTCAAGTTCAAGATTGATGGCTTTTCTTGGGTGTGGCCTTTTCTGGTTTCTCCGGCTCTGGGAGTCGACTGTATTGTGGGTGCCGACTTCATCGCTAAAAGTGGTCTCGTGTTGGACATCCATGGGCACCAGTGTTATTTTAAATTTAATCGGGGTGTAGTTATTCCATTTCTTGGATACCAGGGAGCTAAGGGAGGTATCCAAGAGGTTGCTTGTCCCGATTCTGCACGAGATCATCTCACTCCCGCCCAGCAGAGAGCTTTAGACCGTTTGTGTGAGGAATTTCCCTCTGTCTTAACTCCCAAGTTGGGTCTCACACATCTATTAGAATATAAGATTCGTTTAACAGACACTAAGATAGTGAGGTCACACCCATATAAGTTCGCCCCTCCGAAGATGGCCGGTTCTGAGGGAGAAGGTTCAAGAGCTTTTAGAGCAAGGGGTAATTGAACCTTCTAATTCCAGCTATGCCAGTCCAGCGTTCCTGGTACCCAAGCCTGGGGGTAAGCATCGTATGGTAATCGATTACTGGAAGTTAAATGCTAATATTGAGGTGGATTCGGTTCCCCTTCCGGATCTCCACTCAGCTTTTGATTGGTTTAGTGAGGCCAAGTACTTCACCGTGATTGACCTCAACGCGGCATATCACCAGATACCCTTATCCAAGGAAAGTAGACCGTATACGGCGTTTTGTGTCCCGTGGAATTTATATCAGTATACGCGGGTTCCCATGGGTCTGGCGGTGGGCGCCCAAACGCTCTCTCGTCTGCTTGACCTAGTGTTTCAGGATGTGAAGTTTAAGTTTATTTTCAACTATCTAGATGACTTGCTGGTCTACAGCAAAACCTATGATGAACATCTGTGCCATCTCAGGGAGGTGATGAGTAGGTTGAGAAGAGCGGGCCTTACGGTCAATCCGGAGAAAGTGCGAATCGCCCAGGAGAGCATCTCTTTTCTGGGGCATCTGGTGTCGCACCAAGGCGTTACAGTGGACCCTGAAAGGACCCAGGGTATCCGGGATTTTCCCCCGCCAAGGGATGCCAAAGGCATCGCCCGGTTTGTGGGGATGGTCAACTTTTATCGGCGGTTTATCCCCAATGCAGCGGAGATTGCCGCACCCCTAAATGAATTAAGAAAGAAAGGGGTCAAGTTTGTGTGGGGCGAAAGCCAGCAAAGGGCGTTTGAAACATTGAAGGAAGCTATTATTTCCCCGCCGGTGCTGAGGATGCCGGATTTTTCTCAACCGTTTATTTTACAGACGGACGCGAGTTCGGTGGCGCTCGGGGCGGTTCTGTCCCAAGTCGTTGATGGTGCTAGGCAGCCGGTGGCCTTTATTTCACGAACATTGTCCCAGCAAGAAAGAAAGTCATCAGTATATGAGCTAGAGTGTTTGGCAGTGGTATACGCTCTAGATAAGTTCAGGCGTTTTCTGGAACACGCTGAGTTCCTGCTCGAGACCGACAATCAGGCTCTCTCTTGGCTTCTTGCTCACCCCCGGCAACTGGGTAAGATTGGTAGATGGGTGGTTAAAATCTCATCCTTTAAGTTCAAGGTGCAACACATTAGGGGAACTCAAAATGTGGTTGCAGATGCTTTGTCACGCATGTTTTCCCAACCCAGTGAAGCCCAATCTGAGCAACCCTGTTCTGTTCTACTGGATTTTCCGTTAGCCTTCACTGATGTGTTACCCCATCAGTTGAATGATGAAGAGCTGGGTCCGGTCATCCAAAAAATAAAAGAGGGTAACGCGCAGGCCCCATACTTCTTGTCCAAGGGCGTCCTGTGTTGTCGAGAAAGAAAGGGACGTGCCCCGAAGATCGTGCTGCCTAGCAAGTTAGTGCCCATGGTCTTCAGCTATTACCACAATTCCCCAGTAGGAGGCCACAAGGGGATTTCGAAGACCATTTCCAGTATTAGGAAGAACTTCATCTGGAAGGGCATGGATAGGGACATTGCGACGCGTGTGAAGGCCTGTCATCTGTGCGGCTTAAGCAAGCCTGCTCAAAACACTAAGTTGGGGTTGTTGTCATCAGACGTGGCGAGCAGACCGATGGAGAAGCTATTCATCGACTACGTGGGACCTTTCCCGCGTAGCAAGTCAGGTAACGCTTACCTACTTGTCTGTGTGGATGCTTTTTCGAAGTTTGCCTGGCTACTGCCCTTACGGCAGGCAACAGCTCGTTTGACCATAAGCGCGCTTCAGAACCATGTTTTTCAGCATTTCGGTCTTCCGACCATCATTGTCTCCGACAATGGACCCCAGTTCATTTCGAGTGAGTTCCGGCGGATGTGTTTCGCCAGCGGTATCAAGCATGTAACCACTTCCCCGTATTACCCGCAGCCGTCTCATGCGGAGAGGTTCAATAGGAATCTGCGGTCCGCACTTATTGCCTACCACGCTGAGCAACAGACTACCTGGGACCAGAACTTAAAGTGGTTACAGCTAGCTTTTAACACGGCCCTGCATGACAGTCATAAGGCCGTACCTTTTGAGATCATGTTTGGATTCTCGCCCGCACTCCCGTTGACTAACTTGTGGAATATTGATGATCTTCTGCCACGGGAGCCCGATAATGGAACTGCGGAGAGATGGAGGGAGGCTCGGAAGAATTTGCTACGAGCGCACGAGCGGGTCCGTCGACGATATAATCAGGGGCGAATTCCGAATCCCTTTCAGACTGGGGACTGGGTCTACTGCCAGAGCCATCCGATCAGCTCAGCCGCGGACAAAAGAGCCGCTAAATTGTGCTATCGTTGGTCGAGACCATACCGTATCCTCGGGTTTACATCACCGGTGACGGCGCGATTAGAAGAACAGGGTAGTAGTCCCAAAGAGATTACCACACACATTTCTAAATTGAAATTATGTCGAAAAGGGTAAACGGGCTGTAAACAAAAGGGGGGGGTAAATGATGGCGGTCTCTGTGCGGGTGGGGATGTTTTCGGTTTTGAGAGGGTGTGCTCCGGGGGGCGAGATTGAGAATAGTAGGGTAGCGGGTAGATGTTTCCCACAGTCCCAGTGGGGTTCGTCTACTTCAGGGATGCGCCCCTGCCTGCGCGAGCCTTGGCTTTCTCCAATTGTCCTTATGTCCGGAGGGAGCCATGTCCTTACCTTTTGTCCCAGCCCCTGACCGTTTAATCATCCTTGATCATCCATCTTCCGATTTTCCTACCCTTACTCAGAAAAAAAAAAAAAAAAAAAAAAAAAAAAGGAGAGAGAGAAAGAGAGGAGCGAAACCTGTCGCGTCGATGAGGTCGGATGTGCACTTCATCGACGCGGTATGTTTTGGGCATGCCCTTGGAGCACACATGTAAAACTCATATATATATGTTGGAAAGAGGCCATAGTCACAGTTGACATGCTTTTCCGTTAGGTCCCAGCGGGGACCACCGCATCATGGGGACTGTCATCGCCCCTTTTTCCCCTTGGCCCGTACAGTATGGTAGTGGTAAAATGGGGAATAGTATTGGGGAGTTATCCCGTAATTACACGGGGCAGATGGCCCTGGTTAGGTGGCTATCGTGTTCTGGCTTGGGTGGACAAGCCTCAGGAGGTCGGAACTCAGGGAGCTCCCGAACTTTTCTTTTGTCTTTCTTCTCTGTCCCTCTTTGCTGTGGGCTGGCCCTGATCAGGTCAGCGTGCAGCTACCGCACACTTACACTCTACACGTCTTCTTTCGTCTCTTTCGTTTTCCCCTTCTGAGCCTCTGTTCTCCTGGGAGCAAGTCTGCCTGGCCACCTTACCCACGATGACCACCGAATTTTTCAGCTGGGAGTACACTGCAGGGTACTTTCCCGAGTTTTGTGGGGCAACCGGGTTGCCCTTTCGGGGTGGGGGTGTGCCGGTTCGGAGCCGGCGGTTACAAAATATAAATTCTAGAAAGTTTTTGTGATTGTAATATACGTGAGTGAGGCAGCGGGCGAACTTCGGTCCGGGGTATGAGGGGAGCGGCGCGGTGTGCAGTTGCGCGCGCAGCTCGGCTTGTGCAGTGAAAATTGTGTGCTGCGGAAGTGAGTCAACGCTTTGCCTCGCTCACAGAATTGTTCCCCCTTCGTCTCCGCTCTTTGTATTCGTTCTACGCAGTTTTGTATCTTTCTACATGATGGAGTAGAGAATAAAACGACTCCCGGGTTCTCGCCCTAAGCCGGGTTCCTGGCTTGCTGTGGGCTGAACATCTGCTCAAGCTGTGAACCATGTCAAGATCGCCTACGAAGAGGGAGACGGAGACCGAATTCCTATGTTGCACTCGCCAGCACACTTGAGGTGATATTTATACTTTATTTCATTTTTTGCGGCCGGGCCGGCAGTGTGCCCGTTTACTGCAAATTGCATAGATGCCATGGGACCACGTGTCCAGACTGTTTACCGGGAAGTTGAGCTGTGATCATGACTCTGAACACTATAACTTAAATTTCATAAACCTTTTTTTATAACTCATTTAAATAACACTAAATGCTATGCCTGTAAGTGCGTGCTGCACTGCGAGAGCGCGCCAGAGAGATTTTAATCTTGTACCATTTTATTGTTGCATCTAATTTTTACTCTTTACAAAATTTAATTATTGCTCAGTAGTTCTGTTCCGGCTGGAACAGCAGTGTATAAATTTTTAATTTGACTAGGGATTTCACATTTAAGGGCTGGGGACTTTCCGGGGGTTTTTCTTTGGGACTTTCTGGGTTTTCAATAGGGGACTTAGTTTTCTGACACGCTGGTACTACTTCAGACAGGTTGATTGCCTGTCAACTTTTGTCAACCACATGTGGGCGCGTTCCCACAGATGCCAGAGCACAACCACCTTATAGTATTCTATTCTTTTAATTGTTTATATGGTCATGTGAGGCTAATAGAAATAATTACTAATGTAATGGAAAGTTTTTAGCTGATTTTGCCTCTTGCACAAGGGCTAAACTGATTGTTTTCTTAACTGGCCAACACATATGGGTTGACTTCCCATTTATAGCTTTTCTGTGTTATTTTGACTATAAAACATGTATTCATCATTTTCTTTTTGAGCAAATTATGTATTGTCAAAATCTTCAGAAATTGTAATGCCTCAAACAATTAATTTTGTTTACTAATGAATATAGAGATTGATTCTTTTGTAATTTTTTGAAGCCAAATAACTGTTTAGAATTTTATAAATACCTTCTGAAAATAGATGACGTAGTTGTCAGTTTCAATTAATGATGTGAAAGGAACTTAAGGTTCACACACTCATCTTGGGTCATTGATCAATGGAGTGCTAGATAAAGGGGTGGTCCGGTTGTTTGTGCCTCCTGAATTATTATCATTCTTCCTGGGGGGGTTTTGGCTTTTGTTATTCTGCTGAACGGGTTGCCTATTGGCGTATATTTTATCACTTCCGAGTTATAAGATTGTAGTTATTCTACCTGTTGTCTGGGTGCTTTCCAGGGGCATGCGTGTTCAAAACTAATGTAACTGTAAGTGGGTGTACCTTGTGTTCTGTGTGTGTTGTTATGTGTCTAGCTAGCCACGAGATGTGAGAATATTTTATAATTATATATGCATGTGTCCACTGATGTATATACACTTGTGATGTTTTATATTTATACACATTTGTCATTCTTAATTTTTATACACACTTGTTATTCTTAATTTTTATACACACTTGTTATTCTTAAGAGTTATACATACTTGCTATTTTTGACTTGTATTCATACTTGTGATTGGGCACATATGTTATTCTGATTTGAATATATTGTTACAATTTATTATAAAATAAATTGTTAGCGTTCTGTTACAGCCGAGTTTTATTGCAAGTCCCGTCATACTGGACCCAGCATAATTTTGCTTCTCTAGGCTCCTGCCTAGTTCTATATAACTTGTAACCTCTCTTTAAATACCAAAAGCATAGAGAGGTTACAAAGTCACAATTTATGGTTCTTATATAATTATTGGACACTAGTCTGTGCTACACATTATATGAAATATAAAAAGTAAAGGAAATATATGTTTAAAAATATTTATGTGTAATTGACACGCATACTGAATGCCTGTAACACTGAATGCAAGCTTGTAAACAAAACACAAAATGTTTGCTGTTTATTCAGTTAAATGCATTCAGTGCTATCTGTTAGATAAAGAAATAACTACAGTTCAGTTATGATGTGCTGCTCTCATATGGCAAGCTTGAAAAACAGTTTAAACCACCGTAAAAGTGACTCCATTATAACGTAGCGGTATCGGACAGAACGGGGTTACATGTGCGCCCGTACAGCGTATGGGCATAAGACTGAAAGTGTTAAAATTGGCATACAAATTAATTCACCAGTAGAAGTTTTGAAGTCCTGGTTTATGGCATTCTGAAAGCCATGCTCACTTTTAGATTTACATATGTACGGAATAACAGGCACATTTTTTTCGATTTTAATTTTTGATTTATTTTTTAAATTGTAATAAATCACAAAATTAAAAATACATGAAATATTATTAAATACAGATTGAAAAATCATATAAGCTTTGGAGTAGCAAACAAAAAACTGTTTAATTTGAAATTTGTTAAGTTGCTATGGAATAAATTACTGCAACACAAATATTGTAAACCAAATTGAATGCACTGTGGTCTAAAAAAACATTCAGTGGCATTCATTGACCTCTTTCATTCTTCCTCAGAGTACATAACCTCGAAAACTATGATAAAAATTTGAACCATGGTTTACATACCAAACAACTAGCAATGTTTACACAAACCATTTTCATACTCCTAAGACAGTTGTAGCGTATCGTAAATGAAAATGTTCGTACACACATAACTAATTAACTTAATTATTTATTTAACGTAGATGACACATTTTACAGACACATATTTTTGAATTTTTGACATTTTTTTCTTGATTCCTCTATCATGGGGTTCTAACACTCAAAACCCCTATACTGTATAACTGAATGTGGCTGACTTTTAAATCTCTCTACTAACTTAGAATAGGTTATATTATTTACATGGTTTAGAAAATAAATTGACATCCAGCTTGATGAGAAGAATGGTTGTGGATCGAAGGCTGAGAAGCATTAAGAGATGAGAAGTAAAGTGGTGCCATGGTTAAGTTCAGTGGAGTAGCCTGATAAAGATTTACTTTTTGAGAGAAATCAAAAGTTGATGACTCAGTAGTGGGCAGCAAGTGCATAGGCAGTGGTGACAACGGTGTGTGTGTGTGTGTGTGTGTGTGTGTGTGTGTGTGTGTGTGTGTGTGTGTGTGTGTGTGTGTGTGTGTGTGTGTGTGTGTGTGTGTGTGTGTGTGTGTGTGTGTGTGTGTGTGTGTGTGTGTGTGTGTGTGTGTGTGTGTGTGTGTGATATAAATTATAGTTGGTCAGATTTGTTAGATCCTGAAGAGAAGGTGGATTACAGTTAGGTACATAGAGAACATACATTGAGTTTTGTGGTAAAGACTAATGTATTATTAGTGAAATATACGGAGTTATTCAATAAGAATGAACAGATTTCATAACACAATATTTTATTAAAGAAAATAATACAAAATTCTAACAAATCACAAGTATTCTACACATAATCAAGTTTTATTTGCTGACTTACAAGTGTTCAAAAAGAATTAACTGGTTTCATTATGCAATTTTTTAGTTCTCAAGCATTGTCATGGAATGAGTCATTGACCATTGGAAAGAGGTGGTTTCTAAGTTTCGAATGGCTGCCACACAACCACTGTAGTCACATCATTTCCTAGGCAATGCTTGTTTATTTGTTTACACTTGGAATGGTCAATCAAAAGCAAAATTTGTTCCGTGGTCTCGAGTTCGTGAAAACAAAATCGGTTAATTCAACATTAATCTGCCCTCTCTGAAGAATATTCGACGGTTGTTTCAACAGTTTGAAGACAGTGGGTTTCTGTGCAAAGGAAAAAGTCCAGGACGACAATGAGTTTCAGAGGCACAAGTGAAGAGAATTTGTGTTGTGTTTGAGCGGAGCCCACGGGAGTCTGTAAATTGAGCTACCCATGAGCTTGTAATCCCACAACCCACTATCTGGTGTATGCTAAGAAGACATTTGAAACCATACAGACTGCAGGCTGTGCAGGCAGTTATCAGTAACAACAAGAGGAAACGAATGGAATTTTGCAATTCAATGCTGGAGATGATAGAAGATGAAACCTTCATTTCACGTTAAATTTTCAGTGCTGAAGCAACCTTTCACTTGAATGTCAGTCAGTTGTCACAATGTGTGCATTTGGGGAACAAATCACCCACATGAAAAAGATGAGCATGAAAGAGATTGCCCTAGGGTGAATGTGTTCTGTGATGTGTCTAAGGACAAGGTTTGTAGTTCCTTTTTCTTCAAGGGAAACACCGTTACAGGACAAACCTATGTCAATATGTTTCAACAGTGGGTCTTCCCAATACTGCAAGCAGATTCAGATGACTTCATTTTACAACACAATGGAGGACCGCCCCATTGGCACCGGACGGTTTGAGCTTCTTTGAATTAAAAAGCGCCCCAATGATGGATTGGTTGGAAGGGGGCCCAAGACCTTGCTCTCTGTGCTTTGCCTGTGAGTTCTCCAGGACTCACCGTTTGTGATTTTTTTCTTGTGGGGATATGTAAAAGATAGATTTTCTTCCACTGCTACCCATCACTACTCACCTTGATGACCTTAAACATTGAATATCAACAGCGATCAACTCAGTGGATAATGATATGTTGCTACGTATCTGGGAAGAATTCTCATATCGCAGTGATGTTGTCCATGCTGCAAGTGGTGGCCACATTGAAACACTTGTAAGACAGGAACTAAAACTTGATTATGAGTAGAATACTTGTGATTTGGTTGGAATTTTGAATTACTTTTTCTTAATAAAATATTGCATTATGAAATTGGTTCATTCTTTTTTAATAACCCTGCATACTAATAATCATTATCTATCAGGCTGTTGGACCATGATTGATTTTTTTAAGTTAGCAAGTTTCCAAACTGTTAGCCAAATGCACCTCACTGCCGTTTAAAAACAATGATGACTTAAGTGATCGGCCATGGCCCAACAGCCTGGTAGATAATGATTTTAATAACGTGACTCTGACTATGATAGCTCTTCCAGTATACTAATAATGTTCTTTTGGCAATTTTTAGTTGTACCGAGATTAGTGTATTCTCAGGGAAAACTATATAAATATAATTTGCCTCCATACTTATTAGCTTTATGTACATCTTGCAACACACTATGAGTCTTGTAACACTTTCATTCATGATTTTAATACTATGGGAATTTTTAGATTACAAAGTAATTACATTCATTTTAATGTATTTTGCATTTAAAAAATAATATCAAATTTTTATATTTTACTATTATAGTTATGTTATACTATTCCATCTGGTGAGACTCGAGCAAATGGAAAAACTGTCTTAAAATATAAAATACAAGGATTCAGCTCACCTCATTGTACATAGTCCTATGCTTGAAGAAAATTTAAAAAGAGCAAGCAGCTACATTTGAGAGAAAAGGATTGATGGAGTTATGGGGTTACATCCATAATTGAATCAAGGAATACTTGTTAAAGGTCCAGGGGGGGGGTATATCGGCTCCTGATCACATATGCTGGCCATGTATTGGTTAGACAGCCGCTGCGTGCTGCTCGTGTTGATGTCTAGATTGTGTGTAAGTCAGGCATGAAAAAATGCATACTATCAGAAACATTCAATGGAGTAAACGAGTCGATCTCTATACTCGTTAATCGAGATCAACTGCGTAATAATTTATGCACCCCAAAATAGTGACAGCCCCTG
This sequence comes from Magicicada septendecula, assembly GCA_034769895.1. Lineage (NCBI taxonomy): Eukaryota > Metazoa > Arthropoda > Insecta > Hemiptera > Cicadidae > Magicicada > Magicicada septendecula. The sequence continues at coordinate 432,565,933 of CM068368.1, read as the reverse complement.
CTGGCCAAAACCCCGCATGGCCAGCTATCCATAACAGCATCAAAAAATTTCAGTACATATACATACACAATACAGCAAGAGTAATACATTTAGAAATCAGTCATTACCTGAGACCCAAAATAAACATACAACAAAAATTCACAAAAAAGGTAAAATATTAGAGCCACCAAAAGCCAGGGCAGACACATGTATCCTGGTGCCCTCATACAAGACTGATCTCTTTAACTAATGTGGTCCTGCATAAACAATTCCTGTGTCAACAAATGGAAATAATGAAAGTGTTGAGCAGCCACAAGATTAAGGTTCCCAACAAAGGAAACAAAGAGTGGGACAACACCTGAGCACACACAGTGCAGCGAAAACACCTAATGACCTAATATAGAGCCATATCATATCATTGACTTGGCCCTCACATCTGATTAATCGAAACTCACTGACGAAAGGTACAAGCCATTGGATTCCCACGTGAATTGTATGTCCAGCCACAATATCCCAGAGTTCATTAAAGAGGCAACAAATTTGAACATACTGGCATGTATAATTAAAGGCCAGGTGCCTGAGGGCAAGTGGCAACAGGAAACTCCCAAACCGGGACTTGAGAGCCATTTCACAATTAAACTAAATACCCCCACCAAACGAGGCAAGGAGAAAATGTCTGCAGAAAAGGCAGATGACGTGCAGTCATATAGAACTGATAATCAGATTTTCAACTCAAGGTTGCCACTATAGGTGCCCAGCAGAGAAGAAGATGATGGCCAAGTGGACTGGTCTTGAGGGCCAGACCACCACAAACGATGGTCAGTATCATGTTCAGACAAAAGACCATGGGAAGCACAGTGAGCAGGATTCAGGTGAGAGGGAATGTGATACCAAGATGACAGGACCATCAATTGCTTACAAAAATTTTTAATTTGTAGGGTGGTGGCATGTGTTTCAAATATAATACAATCGTGGAGTCAGTCCAAAGGCAAATTTGACTAAATGCCAAAATGGCTGTAAAATCCAATATAAGGACAAATTTGCAAGTAGTAAATACAATATTCAAATTTCAAAATATATATAATAATACAAAGTACACAAATTACACAATATAGTGATACCCTAAATTACACAATTATGCATAATTCATGGCCAAACTCTCATGCGAGAACACAAGTTGGCTAAAATACAGAAATTAAGTTACAAAAGGTACAATCATAAGCAAAGCAGCAAATTCAAAGACAAATTCGCAAATAGCAAATTTAAAATTCAAATTACAATATACGAGGGGGTACCCAAAAATAACCGGAATAGCACTGCGATTGGTGGAGCTTATGTAGTACGCATTTCTCCCGCTAGGTGAGCGTAGCGCAACTCGTTCCGAGTTCAGTGCCGTCATTGTTGTCACGTCATAGTAATTCGTTTTGTAAAAGCAGTTTTGCTTGCTCCTCGTTTTTTGTCATGGCGGATTTAAGTGAACAGTGAACAGCGCGCTGCTGTGAAATTTTGCTTCCTGCTTGGGAAAAACACCGCAGAAACTGTTGTGATGTTGAAAACAGCTTACAAGGATGGTGCTATGGGAAAAACTCAAGTGTACCAATGGTTTTCTCATTTAAAAGAAGGTGAAATGTCAATTGATGACAAACCTCATTCTGGACGTCCGTCAACTTCCAGAATTGACGAAAATCGAAAATGTTGAAAAAGTTCAAGCAAAAAGTGCTTGAAGACCGATGACGGACCATCGAAGAGATTAGTAAGATTGCGTAACAATGTGCGACAAAAAAGGCCCGATTTGTGGCAGACGAGGGACTGGTTTTTCCACCATGACAATGCACCTGCTCATGCAGCCATTTCAGTGCGCCAGTTTTTAGCAAAAAACAACATGGCTCCCTTGCTCCACGCCCCTTACTCACCTGACCTCGCTCCGTGCGATTTCTTCTTGTTTCCGCGAATGAAGAGGGACATGAAAGGACAACGTTTTGACAATGTGGAAGCGGTAAAGAAAAAAACAAGGCAGGAGCTGTCGGCCATCACAACAGACGAGTTTGAAAAATGTTTCCAGGAATGGGATCGCAGATTGGACAAATGTATTAAGTGTAATGGAGAGTACTTTGAAGGTGATAAGGTTGTTTTGTAAAAAAAATTAAATACATAGCTTTAAAAAAAAATTTTCGGTTATTTTTGGGTACCCCCTCGTACTGTATAGTATAATAAAATACAACAGCAACACACTAAACCAAAAGACAAAATCCCATATATGGGCAAATTTGCTAAAAGCAAATATAGTACAAGTTACAAAACCAAATTCTGTATTACAAGACCAAAATCCCGTATATGGGCAAATTTGCTAAAAGCAAATATAGTACAAGTTACAAAACCAAATTCTGTACACAATAAATGAAAACAACCAAATAATATGTCGTCGTCGTCCTCCTCCTCCTTCTCATCCTCCTCCGGCTTCATAGGATTTATTCCCATCTTTTCTTTGGTCTCCCTACGCTTCTTTCAGCTGGTTTGTTCTATTTGCTGCTTTTGGTAGTCTTCAATTATCCATATGCTCCAGATGGTCCTTCCAATTTCTTCTATGCAACTCTATTTTCTTATTTAAGTTGTATATTTCCAACTCTTCTGTAATCTCATTTCTAAATCAGTCTTGTTTAGAACAACCTTTGACCGATCTTAGAAATTTCATCTCTGCTGGTTATGTGTGGTTTTTATCTCTGTCTCATTATCCATGACTTCCATAAAGAAGATATATTATACCCTAGGTATCTAAAGTGAGAGATTTGTTCAAATAGGTGGTATTGTTAATCATTATTTTGGCTCTTACAAGATTGCTTCCCAGGAAAGCCATCACCTTTGTTTTGCTTGTGGGAATTCTTAAGTTATACTGAATCGATTACTGTTGTAAATTAATTAGTTCTCTTTGCAAACCATCTTTGGTGGTATCTATAAACAGCATGTCATCAGCAAACAATAGCATATTAATAAATTCGCTTTGTCCTAGTAGCATGGTAAACGAAGACAAAATTTCGACAAATGTGTGCAAAAATTTCGATCAGGATGAAAATTTGGATTTAGGTAGCTAAAGATGTATACTTTAAAATAAGAAAACCTTACCATCGCGGCGGGACCCCGTTTCCGGGAAAATCGATCGGAAAAGTCGTGATTGTCGGTTTTCTTCACGTAATTGTTTAAATAATGAAAATATAGCAAAATGTTACAAATAAATGTTGTAGCTTATGATTTTATCTACAAATTTTGTCTAAAAAATTTTTCGATATCTGAATTAGTTTACGAGATATAGACGATTTTCCACGACCTTCCGCCGCGCGTCCGCTTTTTTAGCGTTCGTTTTTCTGTTATAGTCATTTAAAAAATGGAAATAGCGAAAAATGTTACAAATTAATGTTGTAGCTCGTGTTTTTCTCTACAAAACTGGTTCAAAATATTTTTTGATATATTAATGCGTTACAGAGATAACGCCGATTTTCCACTTACACCTCTCATTATTTTTTCCTTTTTTGATATATAGCTTCTAAAAAATGAAAATTTGTAAAAAACAAGAATGTTACTGTGGTACCTCATACTTTTACCTACAAAACTTGTCTAAACAATTTTTCGATCCATTAATTTGTTCCCGAGATATAAACGATTTTCCATGACCTTCCGCCGAGCGTCGGCCTTTTTAGCGTTTATTTTCCGTCCTACTCATTTAAAACATGGAAATAGCGAAACACTTTTATATGAATCTTGTAGCTCGTGATTTTCTCAGCAAGATTGGTTAAAAAAGTTTTTTTAAATATTCATGCCTTACGGAGATAACGCCGATTTTCCACTTACACCTCTCGTCATTTTTTCCTTTTTTGGTATATAGCTTCTAAAAAATGAAAATTTGTAAAAAACAAGAATGTTACTGTGGTACCTCATACTTTTACCTACACAATTTATGTAGTAAAATGTACGATAGATGTGGGGGAATCTCGGCACCTTAAGGGTTTGTAGCTACTTTTATGTTTATTTCTTAAATTCTGTAAGGAAAATGATCAATGTAATTGTTTGTATAAACTATTCCGAATATTATAATGCTGAAAATTCATCAGTTACCGCCACCACTTTGTATAAAAATATAAAAGGGGAGTACGTTCATAATTATAATTAATTTGAAGTTCATTTTTTGTTGAACACGCCGAAAATATATTTACTACTATAGCACTGCTTATTTCAGTACATTTCAATATTTCGTTTCTTTCAATACTGACAGCTTTTAATATTTCTAAATCTTTTTCACAAATGAAACAAGTGATATTATCAACTTTTTCACAATTCTCACTCATTGTTAACGCAAACTGTTTATTATCAAAAAATAATAACCTTAAAATGTCAGCTATATAACAATCATGCGACAACAACACTGACTAACTTCCCGGCTGTTTAAGGCCTGCGCCTGCGTGGTCCCTGAGTGCGCCACGTCACGCCGCCTGGCGTTGCGCGCTCAAATACCAAGGTCGCTTTTTTCCCTGACACCTGCATTTTCACCTCACTTAGTAGGCCCTTCTCATTTCTACCTTTACAATAGGTGTATTCTCTGTATAGGTGCAATCTCTCTTGTGTGCATTCTTTAATATGCTCTAAAATTTACAAACAAAAATATTCATTTTGGAAAAAGTTGTATTTATTTTACTAAAATATGGCCAGTTTTGGTACCTATGCATAATAGTTTAGCATAATTTAAAAAATATTACGTGTACTGAAAAAATGTTTAATCCTTTCGAAAGAGTATACTTTTAAGTACTTATAAGCACATTTTTATTGATTTTGATTAATTCACATTGAAAATATTGATAAATGAATTCCGGAAAAAACACTTAAAAATAAGAATGGAAAACAACCCAAACTTCGACGCAAGATCATTTTCTCCCCTTAACAGTAATCCTTTTCTCGTTTTAATATTATTATTATACAAACATTAAAGAAAGTAAATCCAGAAGGAATTTTCATTCTGATGATTTTCAAAAAAGTTGTGACAAAATACGAAATTTCTGTTCATAAGATGTAGTTGCCCATTTTTGTATATGATAAATTCTTTAATGAAATATGTAAATATATTCACGTGAAAGCTGAGGTTTTTCTCTATGTCCTATGTCATTTTCAAAATTTTCCGACTTCGATAAATATCCCAAATTATCGATTAATTAATCACATGTTTGAAAATTTTCCTATTTTGGAGATGCGCGCGCATCCACGAGTAGTATAGGGAGAGTACGTGGAAAATCGTTTATATCTCGTAAACTAATTCAGATATCGAAAAATTGTTTAGACAAAATTTGTAGATAAAATCATAAGCTACAACATTTATTTGAAACGTTTTGCTTTATTTTCATTATTTAAACAATTATGTGAAGAAAACCGACAATCACGACTTTTCCGATCGATTTTCCCGGAAACGGGGTCCTGCCGCGATGGTAAGGTTTTCTTATTTTAAAGTATACATCTTTAGCTACATAAATCCAAATTTTCATCCTGATCGAAATTTTTGTTCAGGCAAATGTCTTCGTTTACCATGCTATAGAGAAATACCTGTTGATGGATTGATTGCGTGGACGGGGGGGGGGGGGATGCTCTCCCACCTATGTGTGACATCATCCAAATATGTTGTTGTTGTTTCTTATGGCTAGCCCAGACTCCAGTTCATCAGCTTTCTGGCATCCCAATACAGTTGTGTGATGTTTCCTGCTCACAGACTTGCATCTAGTTTTTGGCAGTGGAGGAGGTTAGGTTTGTAGCATAGTGTGCATCTTTCAGAGGAGTAAACTTTGATTTGGCTGAGGTGGGTAGCAAGGCAGTCATGTCCAGTATTGAGATGAAATGAAGAAACAGAATATATCCTAGATTTGTTTTCATTTTTCTATCAAGTTGTATCTATGTTTTTTCATATCTTGCCACTTGATGTTCTTGATTAGTTGCTCTTGTTTTTTTCTAGATGTTCTTTTGTGTAATTTTTTTTTCAGTAATGACAATATGTAATACTCCTGTGTTGTTGTAGAAAGGTACTTTTCTGTGCTATGTTGTCTGCCACCTCATTCCCTGGTATTCCCGCATGTGAAGGGATCCATTGCAAAATTATGTTTATTTTTAGCTTTTGTAGAGTTTTTGTCACCTGTTGTGCATTTCTTAAGAGGTTTGCTGGAAACTGTTGTGTATGAAGATACAGCTTGTATTGCTGCCTTTGAATCTGTCAGTATAACCATATTTTGGTAGTTCAGTACCACCAGAAGAGCCCACAATATGGCCTCAATCTCTGCGTCAAAGTTTGTTTTGTACAGACCCACAGGGAAGTGGTGTGAAAACAGGGATGAGTAGATTCCTGCTCCAGTGTTGCCCCTCCCATCCCTTGATTCATCTGTGTATATTCTTAGCCACTTGTCTGATGGGTATCTCTCTTCTATAGTGGAGATAACTAGTTGATTAAGGGCTGCTGGGGGCCATTCTTTTTGCTTGACATCTAACAATAAACAATTTGAAATTATCTACTGGATTAGTTGGTTGGATGTATGGTTCTATAGAAAGTGGTAATTGGTGTTCTTGAAGGTATTCTGATATTAGGGAAAGAGGGTTTGTTTGGGTTTTCAGAGTGTTGATTTTTTGTGATCTTTTTATCCATCATATTTGAGGTAGTGCTTGAAGTCCCAGATACGTGACTGCTGTTAATTTTTTTCATCCCTCCCTCAATAGGTTGGTTGTGAGTGTACAGCTGCATGGCTGGCACTGGGGCAGTCTTCACCGCTCTATAAATAAGTCTTAGTGCATTGTTCTGACATCTTTCTAGTTGCCCCAGACTTGATTTATTTGCAGTGACAAATATCTCCCTTCCGTATGTTATGACTGGTTTGACATATATTTTGTGTTTTATTAAGTGTGTCTTAGGTGCTTCCCTAAGTGACTCGTGCAAGTCATTTAAGCACCTTCATTCTGCTGTTTACTTTCCCTTTACATGGTTAATATGTCTTCTCCAGCTAAGTTTGTTGTCCATGATGATACCAAGATATCTGGTGTTCTCACCTTCGGGTAATTCTTGATTGTTGTACTGCAGGTTGAATGTTAGTTTTTGGTGTTTCAGTGAGAATGGTATAGTGTTTTTGTTGTATTCATTTCCATATGATTGGTTTGTGCCCACTCTTGTACCATCTCTAGTGCTGAATTCATTCTTTTTTCTAAAGACTTCTGCTGGTTAGGGTTGTTTTTTTCTTTTGGAAGTTCAAATAATCACATCGTCAGCAAACATACTAACATTTATTCCCTTCAGGTGCTTGATTGACTCTGGGAGGTTTTTGATGTAGATATTGAAGAGAGGTGTGCTGGATACATCTTGAGGGAGTCCAGTTTTCATCCGCTTATATCCTGAGCTATTATCTCCATACCTTACTGTAGTCCATCTTTGGGAGAGAAATTTTATAAACAACCACAGCAAGTTTCCCTTTACCTTGCTCTGGTTGAGTTTGAGAATAGTTTATTTCTCCACACTGTGTCATAGGCTGCTTTAAAATCTACAAAGACTGCAAGTACACTTTCCTTTTTTGTCAAAAATTCTTCTGTGACTGTTGGAGAGAGTCCAAATATATGTTAAAGAGTATTGGAGAAAGACTACAGCCCTGTCTTAACACCTTGATTTATACTTACAACCTCCTCCTCTCTTCCTCTTTGCAGAAGTATCTGTGTGTCCAAATAGAGACTCTTTACTGCTGAAGTAAGGTGCTTAGGGTACCCATTTCATTGTAAAATTACCCAAAACATTATCACGTCTACCTTTTCAAAACCCACGTCAAAAGCCTTTTCAAAACCGATGAACGCAATATATGTTGCAAGGTTGAATTCTTTCCACTTCTCCAATATTCTATTTATTATGTGAATATTATCTGAGCAGGATCTTCCTTTCCGAAAACCACTTTGAATTTAAGCTAATTTGGCCTTTGCTATAGGTTACAATCGAGCGTTAAGTATTCCTGCAAATAATATGGTAAGGAATATAATTAGATCATATTTAAATAACAACACATATATTAATAACGGAATTACAAATTTCAACACACAAACTCAGCATAAAACCAAACCTAGCGTATAATAACAGCAAATAAAAATTGCAAGTCGTAATATAAAAGTGCTAATGTAAGCCAAGTAGAATTTAATAAGTGAGCAGGCACACCAGTAGATCACAACAGTTCAAAAGTAAAAGGATGGCTAATTCCATTTAATAAAGCAATTAACACCATCTAACAACGCAGGCCTTGCAAGACGAACTTGAACACGTGTACTCCACCATGAGGTGAAAATAATTGCCCACATGGAGTGATATAATTAATACAAAAAATACTTAAAACAAAGTGTTCAAGATCTTAATACATTAATAAAATATTCTCAGGTGTAGTTTGCTCTGTAATCACCACACAATATTAAAACTTTGCAAATTGATGAGCTAAAGCAGTGTGATGTTTGGAAACTGTCTGCTACATTTTTAATCACAGCATTCATGGAAATGCCATAGTGTGCTGATATTGTCATCAGTTTGAAGTACTAAAACATAATCAGAAAGTTAGATTTTATGTTCCCAAGGTAAAAGAAATTTAAAGGGGACACAGTTTATTTTGAATATATAAAGTATGACAATATTGTATCTGAATAATATTCCACAAAACAGTTTCAGAAACTGATTTAAGTATGTGAGATTATGTTCCAGCGTGTGAGTGTAATTTTCACAGAGGATTATTCTCTAAGGAGAATATTATATTCTGTGTGTGTGTGTGGGGGGGGGTGTAAATTTATTACTATGTACTAGTTAGTATAATTAATGTAATACAAACTTTTTTTTAAATTATGTATATAATTCTGTAAGCACTGTTGAGCAATTAAAAATTTTGCTCAACTTGTATGAAGTTGCTAAAGTTGTATTTTACATAGCTTTTGAGTGTCTAGTTTTATTTGATTATATGTACATTTTGTTTTTACAATGCACGATCAAAGCATAGTATAGCAGTAGTCAGGGGGGGTCAAAGGGGACAGCTGTACCAGGCCCCGAGCTCAAGAGGGGCCCCAACAGGGGCTCAATTTTTTTTTAACAATTTTTAAGAATAAATAATTTTAGTTTGGTTATGATTTAGAAAAATAACAAAATATTTCTAATTAACCGCAGCAGGACCAATATTAAATTTGAACCTGTTCGATTCAATAGCTATGAGGGCATATTATTGTTTTCCCGTCTCATAGCTTTCTCCCCTATCCACTACCAGTGTTGTTTAATTCAGATGACAAAATGGCTAATTCGATAGTCGCTAGTACATTTTTGCAACAGCAGCTATATTCAGATCATTACTAAAACTATTGTGACTGTCAGTTTGCATGACAAGGGGGGCCCCGTGGGTTTATCTGTACCGGGCCCCACGATTTCTGTTACCGCCCGTGGCACTAGTGGTGTGAAGGATGATATTCATACAGGTGTTTTACAATGTTTTAATTACAGGATTGACAGACAGTAATAGATTAATGCTTTCAGTGTGTTGTATGTTTACTGAAACTGTATTAAAATAAATTAATAAATGCGCGCACGCGCGCGCGCGTGTTTGTGTGTGTTGGCTTTGCATAGAGACATCAAAAAGGTCTGTTTGTTGTCTGTACTATTAAATTAATAGTTAGCATATTAATGTCATTTGCAATAGTCATTAACACTAAAGGTCATATTAATTTAAAGTATGATGTAATTTTGTTGTTTGTTCTAGTATACAACATTTTTAGAATAGGATTATTTTTATGAATGTGTATATTTGATTAGTGTTGTATCTGTACAAAGTATTGAAATAAACAAACTGTTGACGACAAAATAGGCAAGGCTATGCACAAAAACTCAAATTTCATAACACACACACACACACACACACACACACACTACACAAACACAGGTACTTCAGTTTTAATCAGAAAGACTTGTTTTTAGGCTTCAGTACAAAACCTACTTACATTTTCACTTTCATTGTCCCTTGATCTTGTGGGTAATTTGTAAAACTAATTTTACTTCGAATACTTCTCAGTTTTGTCTTTGTCTTCTTTGTCCTGTTTACTCATAAATTTTCCCTAAAAACTACTGACTGACAAAAACACTGAATAACCTCCACATTGGTGTGTTATATGATCTAACCATGAAAATTTGTGAGCTTGCTAACATTTTGAGTATCTTGGTAGATTATGTACAACATAATATGAAAAAGCTTTTTTCTGTGATGGATGCTATGTTTGCTAACAGTCAATCAGAAACACATTCAACTTAAAAATTTTCAGGGATGCTTGAATGTGTTTAAACATAATCCAGTCAAGTTCTGTGGCAATTTATCACTGTTGAAAAACATAACTTCATCACTACATCCCAGAGACAAAACAACAATCTAGACTGCTCCAAAGAAGATGAAATTGTCCCATCAACCAGAAAAGTAATGGCATCTGGTTTTGGGATGACTTGCAGGCTGTGGTGCTCATAGATGTTTTATAAAATGGTAAAACCCATCAGCGGAGAGTACTATGTAGCACTGCTGGAACACCTGAATGAGGCTATAAAGGCAAAATGTCTGCATTTGGCAAAGAAAAAAGTGCTTTCCATCAAAATAATACATCTGCTCATACTGTGTCAATTGCAGTCATAAACTGTGCTACAATTACTGCCTCACACACTGTACTTACAATATTTACCCCCCCCCCCCACCATTGACTTTCTCCTGTTTCAGGATCTGAAGAAGTGACTCATTGGTAAAATATTAACTTCAAATATGGAGGTTATCATTGAAACAAACACATCTGTACTTTATTAGATCACAACAGTCAAACCAGTACATATATGTATTTTAAACTTAATCTACCACCATGAATTTACATTTACAAATTTTATAAATTTAATTAAAGGCCCCACTTGTTAAATTCTTATTTATTATTTTATTTTAATTACATCTTTGTTTTCCTTAACTGCTAATATTGATTGATCATCAGTGTGCGTGCGCGCGCATGTGTGTGTGTGTGTTTAAACATATTGTTCAACTTCTTTACCCATTATTCTTTATATCTGTTTAAACATATTGTTCAGCTTCTTTACCCATTATTCTTTATATCTGTAACTGTTTTAATATCTCATCCTCTTGTCTGCCTACCGTACCTCCGTAGTTATTTTCTTATAGTTTGACTTGTGAAGATTGTCTTTAAAGTATTAACACATTTCCTGGATAAACATAACATTTGTTGTGGAATTGTAATATATTCTAACAAATGATACTTAAACTAAGAAATATAAATGGTGTTTGAAGTGGACATTCACTTCTTATACTCTGTTCTTCAGAGTTGCACATATTTGTGAGTTTGGATAGAAAATATTTTTTAATGAAGAAATTTGTGTTAGTGGTTGAAATCACAATCAAAATGATCAATATTGCACACCACTATATAAAAATTATTCCGATTAGCGCTTTCAAGCTTCACAGCTCATCGTCAGATCACGAATAGACATAAAATATGTAATACCCAACCCTTCACCCCTCTACCCCACCCTGCTCACCCACAACAAACTAAAACTTAATGACCCTTCCCCACCCCCTAAGCTCTGTCTCACCATCTGTACAGTTACATATTTTTCTAGTAAATTCCTTGTGTTTCAGTGTGTGTGTGTGTGTGTGTGTGTGTGTGTGTGTGTGTGTGTGTGTGTGTGTGTGTGTGTGTGTGTGTGTGTGTGTGTGTGTGTGCATCCTTTTAAACTACCCTCTTCCTCTCCACACAGGTGGGTCAGTCACACACCCTTATTTTAAAACAACTAATTAGTACTATGAAATATAATTCTTAATCTTATCTATCTGCCCTCTCTCATTTACTTCTTAATCATGTTATAAAATATTTCTTCATTATCAAATTTAATTTTAATATTAATTAAATTGTCTAACCCTTTTTCTCTTTCTTTCAATATTTCTAACTCCTCTCTAAGTTTCCTTTCAACTGTGTTATTTACTACTTTTACAATTTCGTATTCTTCCAAAGGATTAACAAACTTGTGGTTGTCTTCTATGAAATGTCTTGCATATAACGAATTGGTTGTTCTATTACCTTCTCCACGTTTGTGGTCAGACAACCTGCATGCGAATTTTCGTCCTGTCTCCCCTAGGTACACTTTGTTGCAGTCTTTACATTTTAATTTATAAATTCCGCTTTTCTGTAATACTGGAATTTTTTCTATATTCTTATTCCTTATCTTATCAAATACCGTTTCACATTTTTTAATAGCTATATCTACTCCATATTTATTAAAACATTTTATAATTTTTCTAGTATGTGAACCTATGTATGTCAATGACCCTGCATAATTCTTTTGTTCTGGTTCTATTTTAGCTTTTTGTATGTTGACCCTTTTCATAACTTTATCCACTATGTTGGTGCTATAATTATTATTCCTTACAATTCCCTTTATCTTTTTTAACTCCCTATCTTTTGATTCGGTCTCTTTTAAACACTTCTGAGCTCTGTAACAAAAGGAATTGATTGCCGCCATTTTATATCTGTATGGGTGGTACGACTCTCTTGGTATAATTATATCAGAATACGACTCTTTCCTAAATATCCCAAACTGTAGTTTCTCATTATCTTTAATTTCTATGTTTAAATCTAAGTAATTTATTTGCTTACCTCCTATCTCTTCCTTAAATTGTAAGTTTTTATCCTTATTATTTACCTCCTTTATAAACTCATGCACTTCTTCTATGCTTCCTTCCCAAACTACTAATACATCATCAACGTATCTAGACCATAATTTTATATTGTCTTTATACTTAGTGGAAGTTATTAATTGCTTTTCAAAATCATTCATGTATATTTCAGCAAGAATAGGGGATAATGAAGACCCCATAGGTAAACCTTTTTTCTGTATATAAAACTTGTTATTAAACCTAAAATAGTTCTGATTTACACATTCTTAATTACTTTCATCAACTGCTTTTTATACCTGTATTCTCCCATATTATTATCGTTTATTAACTTAATAACTTTATTTACTGTGATATTAGTAAACATGTCCTTAACATCCAGTGATATCAATTTTGTATTTACATTAATGCTAATATTTTCTAATTTTTCTATCAATTTTATATTATTCTCTATGTTGTATTTTGTCCCAAATTCATATTTCTCTTTCAGTACTCTGCTAACTTCCTTTGATAATTTATAAATAGGTGCATTAATAAAAGAAACAATCGGTCTAATTGGTTTTCCTTCTTTATGTATCTTAACCTGACTTTTAAAAGTTGGTGCTGTTGGATTACTTTCCAATAAATACTTTTTCTTTTTTTCCTCTATAAATGTTATCTGTTTCATCATTTGTTTTATCCTTGACTGGTACTTACTTGTATAATCATACTTTATTTCCTCGTATGGTCCTTCCCTTATAAATTCTTCCGTTTTCTTTATGTATTCTTCCTTTCTCATTAGTACCATTGTATTTCCTTGTAATCAATTACATTAATTGTTTTATTACTTATGGTGAAAATGTAAATTTTGTCTATACGTAAATAATTTTCGGGCGCCATGTTTGTTAAGGTAAAAGTAACATGATCGAAATTTACTGTTAGGGCCAGAATTCGTGTCAACACGTACCAGTTTAGTGGAACCAATTACCTGAAATAAAGACATACACCAAATAACATATAAAAAGTATTTATTAATATTAAACATTGATAAGTATTACATAGATATAGATCTCTGATCGATATATTGCGCCATGGGCGTTGTCCACATGAAGTTACATTATACAAAGAATATACGCTGCATTAATACATGTTATAGGATAAGACATACATTTATTTATATGTAAATTTCAGCACAACCCAACACTTATATATATTTTAACCCACACACTCAAACACTCTCTCTTCCATCCTCATGGTACAAACATTTATAACTTTTGGAGCTCCTTTTATTAGATTGAAATTTTAAATTATTTTTTAACCAAAAAATGATATTGGGAAATTATGAAATCAGGAATTAAGGAACGATCTCACCCATTTCGTGTTGGCTTCCTCGCACTGCTAGTCTCGTTCGTATATCGGCACAATCGGTATATTTTTACGGCGCTTGATGGGACACCTTCGTGTCAACCCACGTAACCCACCGTCGTGGGACCGATTCTATACGTCGATCTTTTACGGACGATTTAATCGGTCGAGGACGCCTACACAAAGCCGAACTATAACTCTCCTTAATACATTTTGATTGTAGATATTATACTGTTTATACTGTTTATTAACCACCTACAGTGGTCTAAAAAGTTAAAATTCACCCGGGAGTGAATTGGTTTTGCCGGCCGGCACTGATCAGTCGCTGCAGCTAAATGACGGCAATTCCTTGTTGAATTCTGCGGAAGTGGGGTGTACTGACGTCACATTTTCTTTGTTTAACTTGTTGACATCGCCGTTTTGTCGTGGTCAACACATTCTCAGCCTCTGACGTAATTAAGGCTTGGCTTGCTTATCGCAATAACTGCACACTGTTTTTATGACATTTTACAGATTCTGCTACGAATTAGTTCAAATCCTGGCAAATATTGTGATATAGTCCACTCACTGTAGATTCGATATCGGGTGTTGGAGATTGGGTTGGGTATGTCAAAAAATAGAAAAATACAATATTTATGATCTCGTTACCATATTTTAGGTAATTATAAAATGTACCATGATTGTACCATCACAAAACCCCCTCAATGAAAGATGGTGTGACGAAGCACACAAACTTTCATTGACCCTTTCATACTTCCTAAAGGGATCAGCCAGGACAAGTCGCCACAACCCCCTTACAAATTTACAGAAAAAATAACAACTCACCCTTGGTCTGGTGATGGTGACCGTACCTAGATGACCTTACTGGACTTCTCCTGCGAGATCCCAACACCATAAGGCCACTTAGGCTCTTAACGCCCCTGCTCTGACGCGTTGGCCAGCTCAGGACCGCTGTCATATCACCAAACACTGAAACAATATATAATAAATATTAAAATAGTGGCTTTAGTAAATCACTACATCCTCAACTGATCTGGTTCCCCTTAGCTAAGTGCTGGTTTGTGCCAATAAGCACTGGGTTGGCTTAATATATTTTAATATGCTTAATAAAATTATAAGATTATATATTATAATCTTCAAGAATTAAAAAGAATATCTCTTCTTCATATTAACAAATACTTCTACCCTGAGTTGAAAAATGGTTTCGATTTCTATCGATAATATTTATCTTCATTCTTTTACAATTACTATAATTGTAACATAAGCACATTAGTATAATATAGTTACCAAAATTAAATAAAATATAATTGAAAATATAATAGGAAAATTACACATTATAATCTCCCAAATCTAGAGAAAAACAAATTATAAAAGAATTAATAACTCTATACATTTATTTATTGAATACTCTTAGTGCATGATAAAATAAAAAAAAATTATTATTATTGGTATTATTATTATTATTCTTATTATTAACAGGTAATTATTTGGCTGATAAATATTATTAACAGCGCCATTTAAAAATTTTTTTCTCTTCCTACACATATTATAACATCATGTTAAAAAGTTTTCAAATAAATACATAATACATTAATAATTACTCAATCATATTTAATCATATCTAAGATATGCATTAACATTTGTATAATTTACTTAAAAGTTGTATTTAAATTAAAATTTACCATTGCAGTTATTAATTAAACATCAAATTTATTTATTTATAATAATAAAATACATTTTGAACTTATTGTTACTATTCATTTTACATTATTATTTCATTATTCATTTTCTACTACCTCTCTCCTCTGAACTTTCTATCTACCTAACTACCTAACCTCTCACCTTCTATCATTGTTTAGTCTGGATAACTCCTATATTCACTATACTTTTATTTTTTATAATCTTACTCACCTTCTTCTAACTGACCATCAAATTTACCTATCAATGACACCAATATCTCAATTATATACTCCATTACTACTTTCATTTAAATCCTATGGCACCGCTCGTCTTTGCACTGGGTTGGGTGTTCCCTAACTGGCTATATACATCTCTAATATTTTGCCCTTCCAAATATTCGGCAAACACTCCCTTAAACTACGCTAATACCTGCCACAACACTATTGGTTGGCTACTCTTTATCACCTCACCCCCACTACAGAATTCATCAACAATAATTATATGTTTATACCTTTACTTAAACACCTTCTCTACAAATAATCACTAACTACTGTGTCCCTAAATATCTAATAATTCTCTTTGTATTTTCTTAAAAATTCTTACCTTTTGTAGCGGGGCATTTTTGGGCATACCTGGGGTAATAACAGAATTTGTATTTTTTTTTATAAATAATAAATAACTTGTTGAGTGATAGGAAAATTTTGTGACCGAGAGGTAAATTTGTTATTGTGGAAGCGATCGCAACGTGGCAGCATTGACTGTGACAATTATTTAATGATATTCATATAAACAGTTTAATAACAGCCAACAACTGTACCAAAGTCAGTTCAAGGACAATGACGAACCCGGAAAACGTAAACACGTTATGTAACAAAATCTGTCAACAAATTATACAACCAGACATCAGGCGATGCGTTGCGTCAGCAAATTACATAACAACTGTGTGTCATCGGTTTCGTCAGAGCCTATCCTGGGTGTGTCACGCCAGAAACTGTGTGAGGCACCGAACAAACAGTCGCAAAACAACATCTGAGTTATACAGACGCTAACCACTGTGCGTCGCCGGTTCGCCGGTTTTCGGGCGAAGTTATTGTGTTCGCCGATGCGCCCGCAACATAAAAAATGTAAAAATTTTTAAGATTTGATCATCTAAAACAGTATTTTTGAAACCGAATAGATACAGTGAGAAAATAATAAGTAAATAATCATGTAACAGTTCGGCAATAAATCAGTGTGTGTATACGAGAAGACATTGTAGGAGGGTACCTTCAACGTAATAACAGGAAAGTAAATTAACAAGTTTTATTATTTTCATACAGTACAAGAACAGAGGGGGAAAATTAATTTAAAATATGAGCTCTAATGGGAATATAACTTGTCTAATGTGAAAGTGTGTGAGTGTGTATGGGTGAGTTTGAATTACGTAATTACAAAGGCGCTGGTTTAAGTTAAGAAAAGTTAGTTGAGTATTATTTCGTTACAGCATTTGTTTTAGTGTTCAACAGTTTAATTATCAATAATGTTTTGAAAGTTGTAGTCAGAATAAAGCATGTACACTGTCATTGTTAAAATAGTAAAAGTATAAAAGATGGGAGGAGTAATTTTGTCATTGTCGTTAATATGCAACAGTAAAACTAAATTATGAATAAACACAAGTTTGTTTGAGTATAGTAGATCGAAGTAGTCATTTCAAACAACCAATTCTGTTCTTCTAGTTCGCTGATACGAACCTTGGTAAATTATTTTCTTGCAGTTGGCAAGATGGCGCCCGACAAAGTAGATAGTACAATTTTGACAAATTCGAAATCACATTATATTTAGTTATTAATATCAATAAAACGAAATATCACATTTGGCTTCTGGAACAGGGACAATTTTATATCAATAAATTTATATAAAATACGGCCTACGGGGAGAACAGAATGGTTGTTGAGGTAGAATAAATTTTTTTTTTCGAACATAAAATAGACGCAAGTATGGGGTTATGTTTTGATAGGGTTATGTATGTAGTGCATTATTTGTTTATGTGTTTATGAGTATTGTGAGGGTAATTAGTGTGTATGAGATGAATTATATTATATAAAGGGTATTATAATAAAATTTTTTAATATGGCTAAGATACAAGAAAATGATAGTGGCTTCGTATGGAAGGAGTGGGAAAGCGAATTTAGAGGGGTTGTAGGTGAAATGACGGACGAGGAATGGGGGAGGTTAGACGATAGTTTAACACGAATGGAAGAAATGGAAGAGGGAATATTCGCGGAAATTAAGAAGCACAGTGATGATATTGATAGTGAGGTGACAAGTAATAGAGGTAAGATCGTTGAAGCGATAGTAGTAGTAAATAAGGCAGTAAATAGGCCTAATGTTAAGGATGATAATATAATGGGAGCAGAAGGTGGTGGAGAAACAAATCAATTTAACAAAATTAAAGTTGATCAGGTGGCAGATAATGAGGTAAGCAATGAGATGAGTGAATCTGATTATAAGACGCATATGATGAATATGATATTTATGATGTGCAAGGAACGTTTGGATCAACAAAACGCAATGTTAGATGACATGATTAGTGATGTCAAGGAATTCAATAATAAATTGAAAAAACAAAACCAGGAGTGGAGAAGGGATAGATATCAGGTAAAAAAGAATACAGAAGTTGAGTTAACACAGGTAAGTGGTGTCTTTGATAATAGTGAAGAAATAAGTAACCAGGTGAGTGACAATTCGAATAATGAGTTAATAGCTAACAGTGATCAAATAGTGGGAGAAATAGTGTTGACTAGTGATGATAATGGTATTAATTACAATTCCGAGGTAAGTAGGAATGATAATTATGACAATATAAGTGAAAATATAATGTTAAAAAATAATGGAGTAAATATAGAAAGTACTGATGAAGTTTTAGAATGCGATAATGAAATGTTAATGAGTGTTTATGAAATAGAAAGAGAGTGGAAAAATAATGTTGTAGTTGAGTGGGGACAGAGGGCAAATTTTCCCCTTATTGTTTATAATGATGATGATGATTTAATGTTGTTTTTTCAGGGCAAGAGACCCTTATTGTTTAATGTTGTACCCTCTGTCCGAAATAATTGTGAGAGTGTGATGTGGTGCTATGAAGAAAGAGAGTTAGGTATTGAGAGTGAATTAGAACTATATAAGTTGGAAAGAAAGTTTGATGAATTGAGAAAAATACTAGAAGGGGTGATGATGAATCATGTGAAATACGTACCTGTTGAAAGAAAGACAGAAAATAATTTTGATAATATCTTACCTGACTATAATGATTTACCTGACGTAGTAGTTGAGGAATACAAAGATGAGAAAATTTACCTGACATTAACAAATAACCCTGATATAGACGGGACAATCCTAACCTATGGTGACAAGATTTATAGTGGTACAATGGATGAAATAGAGTTGATAGATTATTATGATAGTAATGATTATCATAATTTGTGTGTTGATAAAAATGATGAATGTTACAAATACACTAGATATATATATGACGATGGAGGATGAGCTAAAAGATCAGTGTTGGGACATTTTTAAATATTGTAAATTTTTGGTAATGACCTTGCTGATTTGGACATCTGAAGTGAGATACACTTGAACAGTTTTGACGCATATTTTGTAAATAATATTGAATTCATTGGTGTGTATTGTGAAATGTTAGAAAAGTAATGTGTATATGTTTTAGAAAATGTTGTATTAATAATAATAATATTATTAATATTTTAGCACTGTAATTAAATAACAAAATAATTATGAAGACAATAGTTAATGATTTGTAGAAGTCTGATAATAATTGAGATATGTTATTTTAATAATCAAATGAATATTCAATTTTAGTAATCAATAGAAGTAAATTTATCAGTATCAGTTTGAGATCTTTAGATATTGTGATTGAATGTTATGTGTTTGAATTTTATAAGGAATTTAAATTGTGTGATGAGATTTTAATTTAATAATCATGAATAAATAAATAAATGTTAAATGGTTTATTTTGTGGAACATAATGATTAAAAATATATGTTAATAATAAATTTTAAGCAATTTTGAAAATCTGATTGCAACACAGGATAAATTCATAATGATGATAAATAAAAACAGTTAATGAAAAAATTTTAAATAATAATGTTTATAAATTTTATATAAATTAGTTAAAAGAGAATTGTTTGTTCAATGTATATTTGTGTATTATGTTATGTAATGTATTATACAAGTGTGTGTGGCTGGGAGGTTATCCAAGGGGATAACGTATTAAAAATTTGATATATTTTAATTAATAATGATGATTTGCTACTCAATAATTTTGTTTGAATTTAAAAAATAGATGCACTAAATACTTCTTATATTGTGTTATTATGTCTTATTGTGTTGATTGCATTAGTATGTTAGGAATAAGTATTATAAAAATATAATAATATGTTTTCAATGTGTTTATAGATTTAAAAATAAAATGAAAAATAGTTGTGATAGGTAAAATTTTCAATGGGTTGTAAAAGATAGAAATGGGTGATAGTAATTAGTTGAATAAAATGTTTGAGTCAATTCAAGTTGAATTTTGTGGGACATATAGATCTGTTCAAATCGAAGTAAAAGTTAAAGAGAATGAGAGATGAAAATAATGCAATGTTGTTTTGAGTTAGTATATGTTATAGAATTTTGAGAAGTATAAGTGGAGACACAGTAGTTATGGAGATTTTATGTAGAGTTTTGAGCGATATATTGTTTATTTTGTTGATGTTAATTTGTTGTAGTTGTAGTGAAGTTATGAGAGTGAGATTTTTTGGGGATGGCAATTTTGTAGTAGTGGTAGTGTATTTGGGGAGTCCGCAACAAGGGTTGGGACGGGATAGGGACCGATTGGCGCCGGA
This sequence comes from Magicicada septendecula, assembly GCA_034769895.1. Taxonomy (NCBI): domain Eukaryota; kingdom Metazoa; phylum Arthropoda; class Insecta; order Hemiptera; family Cicadidae; genus Magicicada; species Magicicada septendecula. The sequence continues at coordinate 432,545,334 of CM068368.1, read as the reverse complement.
AAGGGTTACCTAGGGGGAGTCCAGGGACCAACATAAGGGAATGAGTTTTGGGAAGGAAACACGTATCCTATGTACAAAGGGTTAGAGAGTATTTTTTTTTTATAAGAGTAGAAGGTGGCGATTGGAGTTAAAATAGTAAGTAGTTAGAGGTAGAGAAGGGTTAGTAAAATTTTGATAGTGGGGTGTCATACTAGTTAAAGATTTTGTAAGGGAACGTTAGAGTAATAAAAGGGGTAAGATTATGAGTAAATGCCAAGTGGATAAAGTAAATTATAATGAATAACGTAGAATCACCCAAAGTAATGAAATGGAATAATGATGGCCATAATTGAAAAAAAAAATAAAATAAAAAATAAAATTTTGTAATTTTGAGAAACGAATTAATAAGAGTAAATCAAGTTTAAAAGTAATTTTCTGATTTTATATGCCAACTTAATGTGTGTAACATTTTAAATACCAATTGTTTATTTTAATGTGAATTAGAAGTGTATTATATTTTCTTATGTTATATTGTGTTTGTTAGTTTAAGAGAATTTTATGAAGTTAACTATTTTAAATGCATTTTTAAATTGGGGATGAGAGAAATGTAATATGGTAATGGGAAATGTTAATAAGTCAGTCGTCTGTTTGCTTAAATTCTGATGGGAATCAGGGCAATGATTTTGAATTTTGGGGTAAAGTTGATAAGGGTAAGTAGATGGAATTTTAAGAGGGGTATATATATATTGTTGGTAAATATGTTATGATATATACATGTTAGCGATAAATGAAAAACAAAACCAGTGCTTCTTAGCGCAAACCAGCACCGCTAGGGGGAAACAGATCAGTTGGGGATATGGTGTTGTATAAGGCCACTATTTGATATTTTGATTTGTTGTTTCAGTGTTTGGTGGTGCTGTGGCGGCGGACCTGAGCTGGCCTGCGCGTCAGAGCAGGGGCGTGGAGTATCTGTCTGACTCTACGGTGTTGGGATCTCGAGAGAGAAGTCCAGTATTGTCATGCAGATGCGGTCACAGTCACCGGACCAAGGGTGAGTTGATTATTCTTTTTTGTAAACCATACAGGGGGTTGTGGCGACATATCCTGGCTGATCCCTCTAGCAAGTATGAATGTGTCAATGAGATTTTTTATGCTTCGGCATAAAATATCTCATTGAGGGGGTATTGTAGCGGGGCATTTTTGGGCATACCTGGGGTAATAACAGAATTTGTATTTTTTTTTATAAATAATAAATAACTTGTTGAGTGATAGGAAAATTTTGTGACCGAGAGGTAAATTTGTTATTGTGGAAGCGATCGCAACGTGGCAGCATTGACTGTGACAATTATTTAATGATATTCATATAAACAGTTTAATAACAGCCAACAACTGTACCAAAGTCAGTTCAAGGACAATGACGAACCCGGAAAACGTAAACACGTTATGTAACAAAATCTGTCAACAAATTATACAACCAGACATCAGGCGATGCGTTGCGTCAGCAAATTACATAACAACTGTATGTCATCGGTTTCGTCAGAGCCTATCCTGGGTGTGTCACGCCAGAAACTGTGTGAGGCACCGAACAAACAGTCGCAAAACAACATCTGAGTTATACAGACGCTAACCACTGTGCGTCGCCGGTTCGCCGGTTTTCGGGCGAAGTTATTGTGTTCGCCGATGCGCCCGCAACATAAAAAATGTAAAAATTTTTAAGATTTGATCATCTAAAACAGTATTTTTGAAACCGAATAGATACAGTGAGAAAATAATAAGTAAATAATCATGTAACAGTTCGGCAATAAATCAGTGTGTGTATACGAGAAGACATTGTAGGAGGGTACCTTCAACGTAATAACAGGAAAGTAAATTAACAAGTTTTATTATTTTCATACAGTACAAGAACAGAGGGGGAAAATTAATTTAAAATATGAGCTCTAATGGGAATATAACTTGTCTAATGTGAAAGTGTGTGAGTGTGTATGGGTGAGTTTGAATTACGTAATTACAAAGGCGCTGGTTTAAGTTAAGAAAAGTTAGTTGAGTATTATTTCGTTACAGCATTTGTTTTAGTGTTCAACAGTTTAATTATCAATAATGTTTTGAAAGTTGTAGTCAGAATAAAGCATGTACACTGTCAATGTTAAAATAGTAAAAGTATAAAAGATGGGAGGAGTAATTTTGTCATTGTCGTTAATATGCAACAGTAAAACTAAATTATGAATAAACACAAGTTTGTTTGAGTATAGTAGATCGAAGTAGTCATTTCAAACAACCAATTCTGTTCTTCTAGTTCGCTGATACGAACCTTGGTAAATTATTTTCTTGCAGTTGGCAAGATGGCGCCCGACAAAGTAGATAGTACAATTTTGACAAATTCGAAATCACATTATATTTAGTTATTAATATCAATAAAACGAAATATCACATTTGGCTTCTGGAACAGGGACAATTTTATATCAATAAATTTATATAAAATACGGCCTACGGGGAGAACAGAATGGTTGTTGAGGTAGAATAAATTTTTTTTTTCGAACATAAAATAGACGCAAGTATGGGGTTATGTTTTGATAGGGTTATGTATGTAGTGCATTATTTGTTTATGTGTTTATGAGTATTGTGAGGGTAATTAGTGTGTATGAGATGAATTATATTATATAAAGGGTATTATAATAAAATTTTTTAATATGGCTAAGATACAAGAAAATGATAGTGGCTTCGTATGGAAGGAGTGGGAAAGCGAATTTAGAGGGGTTGTAGGTGAAATGACGGACGAGGAATGGGGGAGGTTAGACGATAGTTTAACACGAATGGAAGAAATGGAAGAGGGAATATTCGCGGAAATTAAGAAGCACAGTGATGATATTGATAGTGAGGTGACAAGTAATAGAGGTAAGATCGTTGAAGCGATAGTAGTAGTAAATAAGGCAGTAAATAGGCCTAATGTTAAGGATGATAATATAATGGGAGCAGAAGGTGGTGGAGAAACAAATCAATTTAACAAAATTAAAGTTGATCAGGTGGCAGATAATGAGGTAAGCAATGAGATGAGTGAATCTGATTATAAGACGCATATGATGAATATGATATTTATGATGTGCAAGGAACGTTTGGATCAACAAAACGCAATGTTAGATGACATGATTAGTGATGTCAAGGAATTCAATAATAAATTGAAAAAACAAAACCAGGAGTGGAGAAGGGATAGATATCAGGTAAAAAAGAATACAGAAGTTGAGTTAACACAGGTAAGTGGTGTCTTTGATAATAGTGAAGAAATAAGTAACCAGGTGAGTGACAATTCGAATAATGAGTTAATAGCTAACAGTGATCAAATAGTGGGAGAAATAGTGTTGACTAGTGATGATAATGGTATTAATTACAATTCCGAGGTAAGTAGGAATGATAATTATGACAATATAAGTGAAAATATAATGTTAAAAAATAATGGAGTAAATATAGAAAGTACTGATGAAGTTTTAGAATGCGATAATGAAATGTTAATGAGTGTTTATGAAATAGAAAGAGAGTGGAAAAATAATGTTGTAGTTGAGTGGGGACAGAGGGCAAATTTTCCCCTTATTGTTTATAATGATGATGATGATTTAATGTTGTTTTTTCAGGGCAAGAGACCCTTATTGTTTAATGTTGTATAATGTTGTACCCTCTGTCCGAAATAATTGTGAGAGTGTGATGTGGTGCTATGAAGAAAGAGAGTTAGGTATTGAGAGTGAATTAGAACTATATAAGTTGGAAAGAAAGTTTGATGAATTGAGAAAAATACTAGAAGGGGTGATGATGAATCATGTGAAATACGTACCTGTTGAAAGAAAGACAGAAAATAATTTTGATAATATCTTACCTGACTATAATGATTTACCTGACGTAGTAGTTGAGGAATACAAAGATGAGAAAATTTACCTGACATTAACAAATAACCCTGATATAGACGGGACAATCCTAACCTATGGTGACAAGATTTATAGTGGTACAATGGATGAAATAGAGTTGATAGATTATTATGATAGTAATGATTATCATAATTTGTGTGTTGATAAAAATGATGAATGTTACAAATACACTAGATATATATATGACGATGGAGGATGAGCTAAAAGATCAGTGTTGGGACATTTTTAAATATTGTAAATTTTTGGTAATGACCTTGCTGATTTGGACATCTGAAGTGAGATACACTTGAACAGTTTTGACGCATATTTTGTAAATAATATTGAATTCATTGGTGTGTATTGTGAAATGTTAGAAAAGTAATGTGTATATGTTTTAGAAAATGTTGTATTAATAATAATAATATTATTAATATTTTAGCACTGTAATTAAATAACAAAATAATTATGAAGACAATAGTTAATGATTTGTAGAAGTCTGATAATAATTGAGATATGTTATTTTAATAATCAAATGAATATTCAATTTTAGTAATCAATAGAAGTAAATTTATCAGTATCAGTTTGAGATCTTTAGATATTGTGATTGAATGTTATGTGTTTGAATTTTATAAGGAATTTAAATTGTGTGATGAGATTTTAATTTAATAATCATGAATAAATAAATAAATGTTAAATGGTTTATTTTGTGGAACATAATGATTAAAAATATATGTTAATAATAAATTTTAAGCAATTTTGAAAATCTGATTGCAACACAGGATAAATTCATAATGATGATAAATAAAAACAGTTAATGAAAAAATTTTAAATAATAATGTTTATAAATTTTATATAAATTAGTTAAAAGAGAATTGTTTGTTCAATGTATATTTGTGTATTATGTTATGTAATGTATTATACAAGTGTGTGTGGCTGGGAGGTTATCCAAGGGGATAACGTATTAAAAATTTGATATATTTTAATTAATAATGATGATTTGCTACTCAATAATTTTGTTTGAATTTAAAAAATAGATGCACTAAATACTTCTTATATTGTGTTATTATGTCTTATTGTGTTGATTGCATTAGTATGTTAGGAATAAGTATTATAAAAATATAATAATATGTTTTCAATGTGTTTATAGATTTAAAAATAAAATGAAAAATAGTTGTGATAGGTAAAATTTTCAATGGGTTGTAAAAGATAGAAATGGGTGATAGTAATTAGTTGAATAAAATGTTTGAGTCAATTCAAGTTGAATTTTGTGGGACATATAGATCTGTTCAAATCGAAGTAAAAGTTAAAGAGAATGAGAGATGAAAATAATGCAATGTTGTTTTGAGTTAGTATATGTTATAGAATTTTGAGAAGTATAAGTGGAGACACAGTAGTTATGGAGATTTTATGTAGAGTTTTGAGCGATATATTGTTTATTTTGTTGATGTTAATTTGTTGTAGTTGTAGTGAAGTTATGAGAGTGAGATTTTTTGGGGATGGCAATTTTGTAGTAGTGGTAGTGTATTTGGGGAGTCCGCAACAAGGGTTGGGACGGGATAGGGACCGATTGGCGCCGGAAAGGGTTACCTAGGGGGAGTCCAGGGACCAACATAAGGGAATGAGTTTTGGGAAGGAAACACGTATCCTATGTACAAAGGGTTAGAGAGTATTTTTTTTTTATAAGAGTAGAAGGTGGCGATTGGAGTTAAAATAGTAAGTAGTTAGAGGTAGAGAAGGGTTAGTAAAATTTTGATAGTGGGGTGTCATACTAGTTAAAGATTTTGTAAGGGAACGTTAGAGTAATAAAAGGGGTAAGATTATGAGTAAATGCCAAGTGGATAAAGTAAATTATAATGAATAACGTAGAATCACCCAAAGTAATGAAATGGAATAATGATGGCCATAATTGAAAAAAAAAATAAAATAAAAAATAAAATTTTGTAATTTTGAGAAACGAATTAATAAGAGTAAATCAAGTTTAAAAGTAATTTTCTGATTTTATATGCCAACTTAATGTGTGTAACATTTTAAATACCAATTGTTTATTTTAATGTGAATTAGAAGTGTATTATATTTTCTTATGTTATATTGTGTTTGTTAGTTTAAGAGAATTTTATGAAGTTAACTATTTTAAATGCATTTTTAAATTGGGGATGAGAGAAATGTAATATGGTAATGGGAAATGTTAATAAGTCAGTCGTCTGTTTGCTTAAATTCTGATGGGAATCAGGGCAATGATTTTGAATTTTGGGGTAAAGTTGATAAGGGTAAGTAGATGGAATTTTAAGAGGGGTATATATATATTGTTGGTAAATATGTTATGATATATACATGTTAGCGATAAATGAAAAACAAAACCAGTGCTTCTTAGCGCAAACCAGCACCGCTAGGGGGAAACAGATCAGTTGGGGATATGGTGTTGTATAAGGCCACTATTTGATATTTTGATTTGTTGTTTCAGTGTTTGGTGGTGCTGTGGCGGCGGACCTGAGCTGGCCTGCGCGTCAGAGCAGGGGCGTGGAGTATCTGTCTGACTCTACGGTGTTGGGATCTCGAGAGAGAAGTCCAGTATTGTCATGCAGATGCGGTCACAGTCACCGGACCAAGGGTGAGTTGATTATTCTTTTTTGTAAACCATACAGGGGGTTGTGGCGACATATCCTGGCTGATCCCTCTAGCAAGTATGAATGTGTCAATGAGATTTTTTATGCTTCGGCATAAAATATCTCATTGAGGGGGTATTGTAGCGGGGCATTTTTGGGCATACCTGGGGTAATAACAGAATTTGTATTTTTTTTTATAAATAATAAATAACTTGTTGAGTGATAGGAAAATTTTGTGACCGAGAGGTAAATTTGTTATTGTGGAAGCGATCGCAACGTGGCAGCATTGACTGTGACAATTATTTAATGATATTCATATAAACAGTTTAATAACAGCCAACAACTGTACCAAAGTCAGTTCAAGGACAATGACGAACCCGGAAAACGTAAACACGTTATGTAACAAAATCTGTCAACAAATTATACAACCAGACATCAGGCGATGCGTTGCGTCAGCAAATTACATAACAACTGTATGTCATCGGTTTCGTCAGAGCCTATCCTGGGTGTGTCACGCCAGAAACTGTGTGAGGCACCGAACAAACAGTCGCAAAACAACATCTGAGTTATACAGACGCTAACCACTGTGCGTCGCCGGTTTTCGGGCGAAGTTATTGTGTTCGCCGATGCGCCCGCAACATAAAAAATGTAAAAATTTTTAAGATTTGATCATCTAAAACAGTATTTTTGAAACCGAATAGATACAGTGAGAAAATAATAAGTAAATAATCATGTAACAGTTCGGCAATAAATCAGTGTGTGTATACGAGAAGACATTGTAGGAGGGTACCTTCAACGTAATAACAGGAAAGTAAATTAACAAGTTTTATTATTTTCATACAGTACAAGAACAGAGGGGGAAAATTAATTTAAAATATGAGCTCTAATGGGAATATAACTTGTCTAATGTGAAAGTGTGTGAGTGTGTATGGGTGAGTTTGAATTACGTAATTACAAAGGCGCTGGTTTAAGTTAAGAAAAGTTAGTTGAGTATTATTTCGTTACAGCATTTGTTTTAGTGTTCAACAGTTTAATTATCAATAATGTTTTGAAAGTTGTAGTCAGAATAAAGCATGTACACTGTCAATGTTAAAATAGTAAAAGTATAAAAGATGGGAGGAGTAATTTTGTCATTGTCGTTAATATGCAACAGTAAAACTAAATTATGAATAAACACAAGTTTGTTTGAGTATAGTAGATCGAAGTAGTCATTTCAAACAACCAATTCTGTTCTTCTAGTTCGCTGATACGAACCTTGGTAAATTATTTTCTTGCAGTTGGCAAGATGGCGCCCGACAAAGTAGATAGTACAATTTTGACAAATTCGAAATCACATTATATTTAGTTATTAATATCAATAAAACGAAATATCACATTTGGCTTCTGGAACAGGGACAATTTTATATCAATAAATTTATATAAAATACGGCCTACGGGGAGAACAGAATGGTTGTTGAGGTAGAATAAATTTTTTTTTTCGAACATAAAATAGACGCAAGTATGGGGTTATGTTTTGATAGGGTTATGTATGTAGTGCATTATTTGTTTATGTGTTTATGAGTATTGTGAGGGTAATTAGTGTGTATGAGATGAATTATATTATATAAAGGGTATTATAATAAAATTTTTTAATATGGCTAAGATACAAGAAAATGATAGTGGCTTCGTATGGAAGGAGTGGGAAAGCGAATTTAGAGGGGTTGTAGGTGAAATGACGGACGAGGAATGGGGGAGGTTAGACGATAGTTTAACACGAATGGAAGAAATGGAAGAGGGAATATTCGCGGAAATTAAGAAGCACAGTGATGATATTGATAGTGAGGTGACAAGTAATAGAGGTAAGATCGTTGAAGCGATAGTAGTAGTAAATAAGGCAGTAAATAGGCCTAATGTTAAGGATGATAATATAATGGGAGCAGAAGGTGGTGGAGAAACAAATCAATTTAACAAAATTAAAGTTGATCAGGTGGCAGATAATGAGGTAAGCAATGAGATGAGTGAATCTGATTATAAGACGCATATGATGAATATGATATTTATGATGTGCAAGGAACGTTTGGATCAACAAAACGCAATGTTAGATGACATGATTAGTGATGTCAAGGAATTCAATAATAAATTGAAAAAACAAAACCAGGAGTGGAGAAGGGATAGATATCAGGTAAAAAAGAATACAGAAGTTGAGTTAACACAGGTAAGTGGTGTCTTTGATAATAGTGAAGAAATAAGTAACCAGGTGAGTGACAATTCGAATAATGAGTTAATAGCTAACAGTGATCAAATAGTGGGAGAAATAGTGTTGACTAGTGATGATAATGGTATTAATTACAATTCCGAGGTAAGTAGGAATGATAATTATGACAATATAAGTGAAAATATAATGTTAAAAAATAATGGAGTAAATATAGAAAGTACTGATGAAGTTTTAGAATGCGATAATGAAATGTTAATGAGTGTTTATGAAATAGAAAGAGAGTGGAAAAATAATGTTGTAGTTGAGTGGGGACAGAGGGCAAATTTTCCCCTTATTGTTTATAATGATGATGATGATGTAATGTTGTTTTTTCAGGGCAAGAGACCCTTATTGTTTAATGTTGTATAATGTTGTACCCTCTGTCCGAAATAATTGTGAGAGTGTGATGTGGTGCTATGAAGAAAGAGAGTTAGGTATTGAGAGTGAATTAGAACTATATAAGTTGGAAAGAAAGTTTGATGAATTGAGAAAAATACTAGAAGGGGTGATGATGAATCATGTGAAATACGTACCTGTTGAAAGAAAGACAGAAAATAATTTTGATAATATCTTACCTGACTATAATGATTTACCTGACGTAGTAGTTGAGGAATACAAAGATGAGAAAATTTACCTGACATTAACAAATAACCCTGATATAGACGGGACAATCCTAACCTATGGTGACAAGATTTATAGTGGTACAATGGATGAAATAGAGTTGATAGATTATTATGATAGTAATGATTATCATAATTTGTGTGTTGATAAAAATGATGAATGTTACAAATACACTAGATATATATATGACGATGGAGGATGAGCTAAAAGATCAGTGTTGGGACATTTTTAAATATTGTAAATTTTTGGTAATGACCTTGCTGATTTGGACATCTGAAGTGAGATACACTTGAACAGTTTTGACGCATATTTTGTAAATAATATTGAATTCATTGGTGTGTATTGTGAAATGTTAGAAAAGTAATGTGTATATGTTTTAGAAAATGTTGTATTAATAATAATAATATTATTAATATTTTAGCACTGTAATTAAATAACAAAATAATTATGAAGACAATAGTTAATGATTTGTAGAAGTCTGATAATAATTGAGATATGTTATTTTAATAATCAAATGAATATTCAATTTTAGTAATCAATAGAAGTAAATTTATCAGTATCAGTTTGAGATCTTTAGATATTGTGATTGAATGTTATGTGTTTGAATTTTATAAGGAATTTAAATTGTGTGATGAGATTTTAATTTAATAATCATGAATAAATAAATAAATGTTAAATGGTTTATTTTGTGGAACATAATGATTAAAAATATATGTTAATAATAAATTTTAAGCAATTTTGAAAATCTGATTGCAACACAGGATAAATTCATAATGATGATAAATAAAAACAGTTAATGAAAAAATTTTAAATAATAATGTTTATAAATTTTATATAAATTAGTTAAAAGAGAATTGTTTGTTCAATGTATATTTGTGTATTATGTTATGTAATGTATTATACAAGTGTGTGTGGCTGGGAGGTTATCCAAGGGGATAACGTATTAAAAATTTGATATATTTTAATTAATAATGATGATTTGCTACTCAATAATTTTGTTTGAATTTAAAAAATAGATGCACTAAATACTTCTTATATTGTGTTATTATGTCTTATTGTGTTGATTGCATTAGTATGTTAGGAATAAGTATTATAAAAATATAATAATATGTTTTCAATATGTTTATAGATTTAAAAATAAAATGAAAAATAGTTGTGATAGGTAAAATTTTCAATGGGTTGTAAAAGATAGAAATGGGTGATAGTAATTAGTTGAATAAAATGTTTGAGTCAATTCAAGTTGAATTTTGTGGGACATATAGATCTGTTCAAATCGAAGTAAAAGTTAAAGAGAATGAGAGATGAAAATAATGCAATGTTGTTTTGAGTTAGTATATGTTATAGAATTTTGAGAAGTATAAGTGGAGACACAGTAGTTATGGAGATTTTATGTAGAGTTTTGAGCGATATATTGTTTATTTTGTTGATGTTAATTTGTTGTAGTTGTAGTGAAGTTATGAGAGTGAGATTTTTTGGGGATGGCAATTTTGTAGTAGTGGTAGTGTATTTGGGGAGTCCGCAACAAGGGTTGGGACGGGATAGGGACCGATTGGCGCCGGAAAGGGTTACCTAGGGGGAGTCCAGGGACCAACATAAGGGAATGAGTTTTGGGAAGGAAACACGTATCCTATGTACAAAGGGTTAGAGAGTATTTTTTTTTTATAAGAGTAGAAGGTGGCGATTGGAGTTAAAATAGTAAGTAGTTAGAGGTAGAGAAGGGTTAGTAAAATTTTGATAGTGGGGTGTCATACTAGTTAAAGATTTTGTAAGGGAACGTTAGAGTAATAAAAGGGGTAAGATTATGAGTAAATGCCAAGTGGATAAAGTAAATTATAATGAATAACGTAGAATCACCCAAAGTAATGAAATGGAATAATGATGGCCATAATTGAAAAAAAAATAAAATAAATAATAAAATAATTTTTGTAATTTTGAGAAACGAATTAATAAGAGTAAATCAAGTTTAAAAGTAATTTTCTGATTTTATATGCCAACTTAATGTGTGTAACATTTTAAATACCAATTGTTTATTTTAATGTGAATTAGAAGTGTATTATATTTTCTTATGTTATATTGTGTTTGTTAGTTTAAGAGAATTTTATGAAGTTAACTATTTTAAATGCATTTTTAAATTGGGGATGAGAGAAATGTAATATGGTAATGGGAAATGTTAATAAGTCAGTCGTCTGTTTGCTTAAATTCTGATGGGAATCAGGGCAATGATTTTGAATTTTGGGGTAAAGTTGATAAGGGTAAGTAGATGGAATTTTAAGAGGGGTATATATATATTGTTGGTAAATATGTTATGATATATACATGTTAGCGATAAATGAAAAACAAAACCAGTGCTTCTTAGCGCAAACCAGCACCGCTAGGGGGAAACAGATCAGTTGGGGATATGGTGTTGTATAAGGCCACTATTTGATATTTTGATTTGTTGTTTCAGTGTTTGGTGGTGCTGTGGCGGCGGACCTGAGCTGGCCTGCGCGTCAGAGCAGGGGCGTGGAGTATCTGTCTGACTCTACGGTGTTGGGATCTCGAGAGAGAAGTCCAGTATTGTCATGCAGATGCGGTCACAGTCACCGGACCAAGGGTGAGTTGATTATTCTTTTTTGTAAACCATACAGGGGGTTGTGGCGACATATCCTGGCTGATCCCTCTAGCAAGTATGAATGTGTCAATGAGATTTTTTATGCTTCGGCATAAAATATCTCATTGAGGGGGTATTGTAGTGGGGCATTTTTGGGCATACCTGGGGTAATAACAGAATTTGTATTTTTTTTTATAAATAATAAATAACTTGTTGAGTGATAGGAAAATTTTGTGACCGAGAGGTAAATTTGTTATTGTGGAAGCGATCGCAACGTGGCAGCATTGACTGTGACAATTATTTAATGATATTCATATAAACAGTTTAATAACAGCCAACAACTGTACCAAAGTCAGTTCAAGGACAATGACGAACCCGGAAAACATAAACACGTTATGTAACAAAATCTGTCAACAAATTATACAACCAGACATCAGGCGATGCGTTGCGTCAGCAAATTACATAACAACTGTGTGTCATCGGTTTCGTCAGAGCCTATCCTGGGTGTGTCACGCCAGAAACTGTGTGAGGCACCGAACAAACAGTCGCAAAACAACATCTGAGTTATACAGACGCTAACCACTGTGCTTCGCCGGTTTTCGGGCGAAGTTATTGTGTTCGCCGATGCGCCCGCAACATAAAAAATGTAAAAATTTTTAAGATTTGATCATCTAAAACAGTATTTTTGAAACCGAATAGATACAGTGAGAAAATAATAAGTAAATAATCATGTAACAGTTCGGCAATAAATCAGTGTGTGTATACGAGAAGACATTGTAGGAGGGTACCTTCAACGTAATAACAGGAAAGTAAATTAACAAGTTTTATTATTTTCATACAGTACAAGAACAGAGGGGGAAAATTAATTTAAAATATGAGCTCTAATGGGAATATAACTTGTCTAATGTGAAAGTGTGTGAGTGTGTATGGGTGAGTTTGAATTACGTAATTACAAAGGCGCTGGTTTAAGTTAAGAAAAGTTAGTTGAGTATTATTTCGTTACAGCATTTGTTTTAGTGTTCAACAGTTTAATTATCAATAATGTTTTGAAAGTTGTAGTCAGAATAAAGCATGTACACTGTCAATGTTAAAATAGTAAAAGTATAAAAGATGGGAGGAGTAATTTTGTCATTGTCGTTAATATGCAACAGTAAAACTAAATTATGAATAAACACAAGTTTGTTTGAGTATAGTAGATCGAAGTAGTCATTTCAAACAACCAATTCTGTTCTTCTAGTTCGCTGATACGAACCTTGGTAAATTATTTTCTTGCAGTTGGCAAGATGGCGCCCGACAAAGTAGATAGTACAATTTTGACAAATTCGAAATCACATTATATTTAGTTATTAATATCAATAAAACGAAATATCACATTTGGCTTCTGGAACAGGGACAATTTTATATCAATAAATTTATATAAAATACGGCCTACGGGGAGAACAGAATGGTTGTTGAGGTAGAATAAATTTTTTTTTTCGAACATAAAATAGACGCAAGTATGGGGTTATGTTTTGATAGGGTTATGTATGTAGTGCATTATTTGTTTATGTGTTTATGAGTATTGTGAGGGTAATTAGTGTGTATGAGATGAATTATATTATATAAAGGGTATTATAATAAAATTTTTTAATATGGCTAAGATACAAGAAAATGATAGTGGCTTCGTATGGAAGGAGTGGGAAAGCGAATTTAGAGGGGTTGTAGGTGAAATGACGGACGAGGAATGGGGGAGGTTAGACGATAGTTTAACACGAATGGAAGAAATGGAAGAGGGAATATTCGCGGAAATTAAGAAGCACAGTGATGATATTGATAGTGAGGTGACAAGTAATAGAGGTAAGATCGTTGAAGCGATAGTAGTAGTAAATAAGGCAGTAAATAGGCCTAATGTTAAGGATGATAATATAATGGGAGCAGAAGGTGGTGGAGAAACAAATCAATTTAACAAAATTAAAGTTGATCAGGTGGCAGATAATGAGGTAAGCAATGAGATGAGTGAATCTGATTATAAGACGCATATGATGAATATGATATTTATGATGTGCAAGGAACGTTTGGATCAACAAAACGCAATGTTAGATGACATGATTAGTGATGTCAAGGAATTCAATAATAAATTGAAAAAACAAAACGAGGAGTGGAGAAGGGATAGATATCAGGTAAAAAAGAATACAGAAGTTGAGTTAACACAGGTAAGTGGTGTCTTTGATAATAGTGAAGAAATAAGTAACCAGGTGAGTGACAATTCGAATAATGAGTTAATAGCTAACAGTGATCAAATAGTGGGAGAAATAGTGTTGACTAGTGATGATAATGGTATTAATTACAATTCCGAGGTAAGTAGGAATGATAATTATGACAATATAAGTGAAAATATAATGTTAAAAAATAATGGAGTAAATATAGAAAGTACTGATGAAGTTTTAGAATGCGATAATGAAATGTTAATGAGTGTTTATGAAATAGAAAGAGAGTGGAAAAATAATGTTGTAGTTGAGTGGGGACAGAGGGCAAATTTTCCCCTTATTGTTTATAATGATGATGATGATTTAATGTTGTTTTTTCAGGGCAAGAGACCCTTATTGTTAAATGAATTAATGTTGTATAATGTTGTACCCTCTGTCCGAAATAATTGTGAGAGTGTGATGTGGTGCTATGAAGAAAGAGAGTTAGGTATTGAGAGTGAATTAGAACTATATAAGTTGGAAAGAAAGTTTGATGAATTGAGAAAAATACTAGAAGGGGTGATGATGAATCATGTGAAATACGTACCTGTTGAAAGAAAGACAGAAAATAATTTTGATAATATCTTACCTGACTATAATGATTTACCTGACGTAGTAGTTGAGGAATACAAAGATGAGAAAATTTACCTGACATTAACAAATAACCCTGATATAGACGGGACAATCCTAACCTATGGTGACAAGATTTATAGTGGTACAATGGATGAAATAGAGTTGATAGATTATTATGATAGTAATGATTATCATAATTTGTGTGTTGATAAAAATGATGAATGTTACAAATACACTAGATATATATATGACGATGGAGGATGAGCTAAAAGATCAGTGTTGGGTCATTTTTAAATATTGTAAATTTTTGGTAATGACCTTGCTGATTTGGACATCTGAAGTGAGATACACTTGAACAGTTTTGACGCATATTTTGTAAATAATATTGAATTCATTGGTGTGTATTGTGAAATGTTAGAAAAGTAATGTGTATATGTTTTAGAAAATGTTGTATTAATAATAATAATATTATTAATATTTTAGCACTGTAATTAAATAACAAAATAATTATGAAGACAATAGTTAATGATTTGTAGAAGTCTGATAATAATTGAGATATGTTATTTTAATAATCAAATGAATATTCAATTTTAGTAATCAATAGAAGTAAATTTATCAGTATCAGTTTGAGATCTTTAGATATTGTGATTGAATGTTATGTGTTTGAATTTTATAAGGAATTTAAATTGTGTGATGAGATTTTAATTTAATAATCATGAATAAATAAATAAATGTTAAATGGTTTATTTTGTGGAACATAATGATTAAAAATATATGTTAATAATAAATTTTAAGCAATTTTGAAAATCTGATTGCAACACAGGATAAATTCATAATGATGATAAATAAAAACAGTTAATGAAAAAATTTTAAATAATAATGTTTATAAATTTTATATAAATTAGTTAAAAGAGAATTGTTTGTTCAATGTATATTTGTGTATTATGTTATGTAATGTATTATACAAGTGTGTGTGGCTGGGAGGTTATCCAAGGGGATAACGTATTAAAAATTTGATATATTTTAATTAATAATGATGATTTGCTACTCAATAATTTTGTTTGAATTTAAAAAATAGATGCACTAAATACTTCTTATATTGTGTTATTATGTCTTATTGTGTTGATTGCATTAGTATGTTAGGAATAAGTATTATAAAAATATAATAATATGTTTTCAATGTGTTTATAGATTTAAAAATAAAATGAAAAATAGTTGTGATAGGTAAAATTTTCAATGGGTTGTAAAAGATAGAAATGGGTGATAGTAATTAGTTGAATAAAATGTTTGAGTCAATTCAAGTTGAATTTTGTGGGACATATAGATCTGTTCAAATCGAAGTAAAAGTTAAAGAGAATGAGAGATGAAAATAATGCAATGTTGTTTTGAGTTAGTATATGTTATAGAATTTTGAGAAGTATAAGTGGAGACACAGTAGTTATGGAGATTTTATGTAGAGTTTTGAGCGATATATTGTTTATTTTGTTGATGTTAATTTGTTGTAGTTGTAGTGAAGTTATGAGAGTGAGATTTTTTGGGGATGGCAATTTTGTAGTAGTGGTAGTGTATTTGGGGAGTCCGCAACAAGGGTTGGGACGGGATAGGGACCGATTGGCGCCGGAAAGGGTTACCTAGGGGGAGTCCAGGGACCAACATAAGGGAATGAGTTTTGGGAAGGAAACACGTATCCTATGTACAAAGGGTTAGAGAGTATTTTTTTTTTATAAGAGTAGAAGGTGGCGATTGGAGTTAAAATAGTAAGTAGTTAGAGGTAGAGAAGGGTTAGTAAAATTTTGATAGTGGGGTGTCATACTAGTTAAAGATTTTGTAAGGGAACGTTAGAGTAATAAAAGGGGTAAGATTATGAGTAAATGCCAAGTGGATAAAGTAAATTATAATGAATAACGTAGAATCACCCAAAGTAATGAAATGGAATAATGATGGCCATAATTGAAAAAATAAATAAAATAAAAAATAAAATTTTGTAATTTTGAGAAACGAATTAATAAGAGTAAATCAAGTTTAAAAGTAATTTTCTGATTTTATATGCCAACTTAATGTGTGTAACATTTTAAATACCAATTGTTTATTTTAATGTGAATTAGAAGTGTATTATATTTTCTTATGTTATATTGTGTTTGTTAGTTTAAGAGAATTTTATGAAGTTAACTATTTTAAATGCATTTTTAAATTGGGGATGAGAGAAATGTAATATGGTAATGGGAAATGTTAATAAGTCAGTCGTCTGTTTGCTTAAATTCTGATGGGAATCAGGGCAATGATTTTGAATTTTGGGGTAAAGTTGATAAGGGTAAGTAGATGGAATTTTAAGAGGGGTATATATATATTGTTGGTAAATATGTTATGATATATACATGTTAGCGATAAATGAAAAACAAAACCAGTGCTTCTTAGCGCAAACCAGCACCGCTAGGGGGAACAGATCAGTTGGGGATATGGTGTTGTATAAGGCCACTATTTGATATTTTGATTTGTTGTTTCAGTGTTTGGTGGTGCTGTGGCGGCGGACCTGAGCTGGCCTGCGCGTCAGAGCAGGGGCGTGGAGTATCTGTCTGACTCTACGGTGTTGGGATCTCGAGAGAGAAGTCCAGTATTGTCATGCAGATGCGGTCACAGTCACCGGACCAAGGGTGAGTTGATTATTCTTTTTTGTAAACCATACAGGGGGTTGTGGCGACATATCCTGGCTGATCCCTCTAGCAAGTATGAATGTGTCAATGAGATTTTTTATGCTTCGGCATAAAATATCTCATTGAGGGGGTATTGTAGCGGGGCATTTTTGGGCATACCTGGGGTAATAACAGAATTTGTATTTTTTTTTATAAATAATAAATAACTTGTTGAGTGATAGGAAAATTTTGTGACCGAGAGGTAAATTTGTTATTGTGGAAGCGATCACAACGTGGCAGCATTGACTGTGACAATTATTTAATGATATTCATATAAACAGTTTAATAACAGCCAACAACTGTACCAAAGTCAGTTCAAGGACAATGACGAACCCGGAAAACGTAAACACGTTATGTAACAAAATCTGTCAACAAATTATACAACCAGACATCAGGCGATGCGTTGCGTCAGCAAATTACATAACAACTGTGTGTCATCGGTTTCGTCAGAGCCTATCCTGGGTGTGTCACGCCAGAAACTGTGTGAGGCACCGAACAAACAGTCGCAAAACAACATCTGAGTTATACAGACGCTAACCACTGTGCGTCGCCGGTTCGCCGGTTTTCGGGCGAAGTTATTGTGTTCGCCGATGCGCCCGCAACATAAAAAATGTAAAAATTTTTAAGATTTGATCATCTAAAACAGTATTTTTGAAACCGAATAGATACAGTGAGAAAATAATAAGTAAATAATCATGTAACAGTTCGGCAATAAATCAGTGTGTGTATACGAGAAGACATTGTAGGAGGGTACCTTCAACGTAATAACAGGAAAGTAAATTAACAAGTTTTATTATTTTCATACAGTACAAGAACAGAGGGGGAAAATTAATTTAAAATATGAGCTCTAATGGGAATATAACTTGTCTAATGTGAAAGTGTGTGAGTGTGTATGGGTGAGTTTGAATTACGTAATTACAAAGGCGCTGGTTTAAGTTAAGAAAAGTTAGTTGAGTATTATTTCGTTACAGCATTTGTTTTAGTGTTCAACAGTTTAATTATCAATAATGTTTTGAAAGTTGTAGTCAGAATAAAGCATGTACACTGTCAATGTTAAAATAGTAAAAGTATAAAAGATGGGAGGAGTAATTTTGTCATTGTCGTTAATATGCAACAGTAAAACTAAATTATGAATAAACACAAGTTTGTTTGAGTATAGTAGATCGAAGTAGTCATTTCAAACAACCAATTCTGTTCTTCTAGTTCGCTGATACGAACCTTGGTAAATTATTTTCTTGCAGTTGGCAAGATGGCGCCCGACAAAGTAGATAGTACAATTTTGACAAATTCGAAATCACATTATATTTAGTTATTAATATCAATAAAACGAAATATCACATTTGGCTTCTGGAACAGGGACAATTTTATATCAATAAATTTATATAAAATACGGCCTACGGGGAGAACAGAATGGTTGTTGAGGTAGAATAAATTTTTTTTTTCGAACATAAAATAGACGCAAGTATGGGGTTATGTTTTGATAGGGTTATGTATGTAGTGCATTATTTGTTTATGTGTTTATGAGTATTGTGAGGGTAATTAGTGTGTATGAGATGAATTATATTATATAAAGGGTATTATAATAAAATTTTTTAATATGGCTAAGATACAAGAAAATGATAGTGGCTTCGTATGGAAGGAGTGGGAAAGCGAATTTAGAGGGGTTGTAGGTGAAATGACGGACGAGGAATGGGGGAGGTTAGACGATAGTTTAACACGAATGGAAGAAATGGAAGAGGGAATATTCGCGGAAATTAAGAAGCACAGTGATGATATTGATAGTGAGGTGACAAGTAATAGAGGTAAGATCGTTGAAGCGATAGTAGTAGTAAATAAGGCAGTAAATAGGCCTAATGTTAAGGATGATAATATAATGGGAGCAGAAGGTGGTGGAGAAACAAATCAATTTAACAAAATTAAAGTTGATCAGGTGGCAGATAATGAGGTAAGCAATGAGATGAGTGAATCTGATTATAAGACGCATATGATGAATATGATATTTATGATGTGCAAGGAACGTTTGGATCAACAAAACGCAATGTTAGATGACATGATTAGTGATGTCAAGGAATTCAATAATAAATTGAAAAAACAAAACCAGGAGTGGAGAAGGGATAGATATCAGGTAAAAAAGAATACAGAAGTTGAGTTAACACAGGTAAGTGGTGTCTTTGATAATAGTGAAGAAATAAGTAACCAGGTGAGTGACAATTCGAATAATGAGTTAATAGCTAACAGTGATCAAATAGTGGGAGAAATAGTGTTGACTAGTGATGATAATGGTATTAATTACAATTCCGAGGTAAGTAGGAATGATAATTATGACAATATAAGTGAAAATATAATGTTAAAAAATAATGGAGTAAATATAGAAAGTACTGATGAAGTTTTAGAATGCGATAATGAAATGTTAATGAGTGTTTATGAAATAGAAAGAGAGTGGAAAAATAATGTTGTAGTTGAGTGGGGACAGAGGGCAAATTTTCCCCTTATTGTTTATAATGATGATGATGATTTAATGTTGTTTTTTCAGGGCAAGAGACCCTTATTGTTAAATGAATTAATGTTGTATAATGTTGTACCCTCTGTCCGAAATAATTGTGAGAGTGTGATGTGGTGCTATGAAGAAAGAGAGTTAGGTATTGAGAGTGAATTAGAACTATATAAGTTGGAAAGAAAGTTTGATGAATTGAGAAAAATACTAGAAGGGGTGATGATGAATCATGTGAAATACGTACCTGTTGAAAGAAAGACAGAAAATAATTTTGATAATATCTTACCTGACTATAATGATTTACCTGACGTAGTAGTTGAGGAATACAAAGATGAGAAAATTTACCTGACATTAACAAATAACCCTGATATAGACGGGACAATCCTAACCTATGGTGACAAGATTTATAGTGGTACAATGGATGAAATAGAGTTGATAGATTATTATGATAGTAATGATTATCATAATTTGTGTGTTGATAAAAATGATGAATGTTACAAATACACTAGATATATATATGACGATGGAGGATGAGCTAAAAGATCAGTGTTGGGTCATTTTTAAATATTGTAAATTTTTGGTAATGACCTTGCTGATTTGGACATCTGAAGTGAGATACACTTGAACAGTTTTGACGCATATTTTGTAAATAATATTGAATTCATTGGTGTGTATTGTGAAATGTTAGAAAAGTAATGTGTATATGTTTTAGAAAATGTTGTATTAATAATAATAATATTATTAATATTTTAGCACTGTAATTAAATAACAAAATAATTATGAAGACAATAGTTAATGATTTGTAGAAGTCTGATAATAATTGAGATATGTTATTTTAATAATCAAATGAATATTCAATTTTAGTAATCAATAGAAGTAAATTTATCAGTATCAGTTTGAGATCTTTAGATATTGTGATTGAATGTTATGTGTTTGAATTTTATAAGGAATTTAAATTGTGTGATGAGATTTTAATTTAATAATCATGAATAAATAAATAAATGTTAAATGGTTTATTTTGTGGAACATAATGATTAAAAATATATGTTAATAATAAATTTTAAGCAATTTTGAAAATCTGATTGCAACACAGGATAAATTCATAATGATGATAAATAAAAACAGTTAATGAAAAAATTTTAAATAATAATGTTTATAAATTTTATATAAATTAGTTAAAAGAGAATTGTTTGTTCAATGTATATTTGTGTATTATGTTATGTAATGTATTATACAAGTGTGTGTGGCTGGGAGGTTATCCAAGGGGATAACGTATTAAAAATTTGATATATTTTAATTAATAATGATGATTTGCTACTCAATAATTTTGTTTGAATTTAAAAAATAGATGCACTAAATACTTCTTATATTGTGTTATTATGTCTTATTGTGTTGATTGCATTAGTATGTTAGGAATAAGTATTATAAAAATATAATAATATGTTTTCAATGTGTTTATAGATTTAAAAATAAAATGAAAAATAGTTGTGATAGGTAAAATTTTCAATGGGTTGTAAAAGATAGAAATGGGTGATAGTAATTAGTTGAATAAAATGTTTGAGTCAATTCAAGTTGAATTTTGTGGGACATATAGATCTGTTCAAATCGAAGTAAAAGTTAAAGAGAATGAGAGATGAAAATAATGCAATGTTGTTTTGAGTTAGTATATGTTATAGAATTTTGAGAAGTATAAGTGGAGACACAGTAGTTATGGAGATTTTATGTAGAGTTTTGAGCGATATATTGTTTATTTTGTTGATGTTAATTTGTTGTAGTTGTAGTGAAGTTATGAGAGTGAGATTTTTTGGGGATGGCAATTTTGTAGTAGTGGTAGTGTATTTGGGGAGTCCGCAACAAGGGTTGGGACGGGATAGGGACCGATTGGCGCCGGAAAGGGTTACCTAGGGGGAGTCCAGGGACCAACATAAGGGAATGAGTTTTGGGAAGGAAACACGTATCCTATGTACAAAGGGTTAGAGAGTATTTTTTTTTTATAAGAGTAGAAGGTGGCGATTGGAGTTAAAATAGTAAGTAGTTAGAGGTAGAGAAGGGTTAGTAAAATTTTGATAGTGGGGTGTCATACTAGTTAAAGATTTTGTAAGGGAACGTTAGAGTAATAAAAGGGGTAAGATTATGAGTAAATGCCAAGTGGATAAAGTAAATTATAATGAATAACGTAGAATCACCCAAAGTAATGAAATGGAATAATGATGGCCATAATTGAAAAAAAAAAAAAATAAATAATAAAATAATTTTTGTAATTTTGAGAAACGAATTAATAAGAGTAAATCAAGTTTAAAAGTAATTTTCTGATTTTATATGCCAACTTAATGTGTGTAACATTTTAAATACCAATTGTTTATTTTAATGTGAATTAGAAGTGTATTATATTTTCTTATGTTATATTGTGTTTGTTAGTTTAAGAGAATTTTATGAAGTTAACTATTTTAAATGCATTTTTAAATTGGGGATGAGAGAAATGTAATATGGTAATGGGAAATGTTAATAAGTCAGTCGTCTGTTTGCTTAAATTCTGATGGGAATCAGGGCAATGATTTTGAATTTTGGGGTAAAGTTGATAAGGGTAAGTAGATGGAATTTTAAGAGGGGTATATATATATTGTTGGTAAATATGTTATGATATATACATGTTAGCGATAAATGAAAAACAAAACCAGTGCTTCTTAGCGCAAACCAGCACCGCTAGGGGGAAACAGATCAGTTGGGGATATGGTGTTGTATAAGGCCACTATTTGATATTTTGATTTGTTGTTTCAGTGTTTGGTGGTGCTGTGGCGGCGGACCTGAGCTGGCCTGCGCGTCAGAGCAGGGGCGTGGAGTATCTGTCTGACTCTACGGTGTTGGGATCTCGAGAGAGAAGTCCAGTATTGTCATGCAGATGCGGTCACAGTCACCGGACCAAGGGTGAGTTGATTATTCTTTTTTGTAAACCATACAGGGGGTTGTGGCGACATATCCTGGCTGATCCCTCTAGCAAGTATGAATGTGTCAATGAGATTTTTTATGCTTCGGCATAAAATATCTCATTGAGGGGGTATTGTAGCGGGGCATTTTTGGGCATACCTGGGGTAATAACAGAATTTGTATTTTTTTTTATAAATAATAAATAACTTGTTGAGTGATAGGAAAATTTTGTGACCGAGAGGTAAATTTGTTATTGTGGAAGCGATCGCAACGTGGCAGCATTGACTGTGACAATTATTTAATGATATTCATATAAACAGTTTAATAACAGCCAACAACTGTACCAAAGTCAGTTCAAGGACAATGACGAACCCGGAAAACGTAAACACGTTATGTAACAAAATCTGTCAACAAATTATACAACCAGACATCAGGCGATGCGTTGCGTCAGCAAATTACATAACAACTGTGTGTCATCGGTTTCGTCAGAGCCTATCCTGGGTGTGTCACGCCAGAAACTGTGTGAGGCACCGAACAAACAGTCGCAAAACAACATCTGAGTTATACAGACGCTAACCACTGTGCGTCGCCGGTTCGCCGGTTTTCGGGCGAAGTTATTGTGTTCGCCGATGCGCCCGCAACATAAAAAATGTAAAAATTTTTAAGATTTGATCATCTAAAACAGTATTTTTGAAACCGAATAGATACAGTGAGAAAATAATAAGTAAATAATCATGTAACAGTTCGGCAATAAATCAGTGTGTGTATACGAGAAGACATTGTAGGAGGGTACCTTCAACGTAATAACAGGAAAGTAAATTAACAAGTTTTATTATTTTCATACAGTACAAGAACAGAGGGGGAAAATTAATTTAAAATATGAGCTCTAATGGGAATATAACTTGTCTAATGTGAAAGTGTGTGAGTGTGTATGGGTGAGTTTGAATTACGTAATTACAAAGGCGCTGGTTTAAGTTAAGAAAAGTTAGTTGAGTATTATTTCGTTACAGCATTTGTTTTAGTGTTCAACAGTTTAATTATCAATAATGTTTTGAAAGTTGTAGTCAGAATAAAGCATGTACACTGTCAATGTTAAAATAGTAAAAGTATAAAAGATGGGAGGAGTAATTTTGTCATTGTCGTTAATATGCAACAGTAAAACTAAATTATGAATAAACACAAGTTTGTTTGAGTATAGTAGATCGAAGTAGTCATTTCAAACAACCAATTCTGTTCTTCTAGTTCGCTGATACGAACCTTGGTAAATTATTTTCTTGCAGTTGGCAAGATGGCGCCCGACAAAGTAGATAGTACAATTTTGACAAATTCGAAATCACATTATATTTAGTTATTAATATCAATAAAACGAAATATCACACTTTCTAACTCCATTTACATTAATTGCACAACTCACCTGCATTTATCTATACCCAGGCTCTATTCCTGTTTAAACACTTACTGTAATCATTGACAATTCTCTTATAAAATTCCTCTCTTACCTCTTTATAACAATACCTCTTTTCAAAATTCAAATATAATTACTTATTTAAACATTCATTATTATTCATTAGTAATTAATTAAAATATTATTATTAAACATGTTATATATATAAAATATATAATAATACACACTGGGGTACCTGTAATACATAATACACATCAAAATACATGGATAAATACAGTTAATACAATAAAAATATACACTCCAACTTCATTATTGTGTCATTAATCGAAATCAGTTCATATTCAGTCCAATTCAAAACCACTTTGCACATTATTATTTAATGTTCATTTCACAATACAACAGTCTATCCACCATCATTAAACAACAAACGAATCTTAGGTCTATATAAATCATTTTTGATTAAATACATTATCTTATTATTATAAATGTAAAGGTTATTCAATTTTTTATAATTTTCCACAATACTATTATAATCAATATGATCACTCCATATCATTATCTCATATAATTTGTCACTATCGATTATGGTCCTGTCACCTTTAGTATTATCTGTCGCAACCAGGTAAATTATAAAGTCATCATTAATAACATCCTCTCCTCCTGCTGCTATATCAGCTTCAACATAGGGTAAGTACTTACAATAATTATTAATTCTCTCTCTACTCACTCTCTCTTAATTCTGTATAATTTCTCCCAACTTCAAACAACTCTAACTTACTATCACCATACCTATCTCTCTCAAAATATGCCTCATCATAACACCAAGTCACACTCTCTCTCTCCAGATATGCAGGGGTCCCTATCATAAAATTGTTGCACCTCTTCTTAGGTACACAAAAACATAAAGAAACTTTATTTGTAGAACTATCGTCTATCAAATATAAATTAAAGGCATTCTTATCCTTATGACAATTACATGAAGACTTGTCTTCACCCCCTAATACAACATTAAAAGAAAATTCTACCCCCTGCATTCCTTGTACTAAAATACTTTCTCTCAACTTTCTTTCTGACTTCATAAATTCAAATATTTCATTATCATTCATTATACTTTCATTATCATGTTTATCCTCTTCTAACACCACAATCTTACTACCTGTATTATTTGGATTATCTATAGTTTCTAAATTCTTGGTGATATCTATCACATTTATTTCCATATTTTCTAAATGATTTTGTAAAACATTGGTTTTCACTGCTACTTGTTTGCTTACTTCAATATTGGTTTTAACTTCTAATTGACTTTCTACAAAATTTAAACATTTCTGTTGTATTTCTGTACTGTTTGACTCTAATTGACTTTTAATCGTGTTATTTACTGTGTCGTGAACTAGATCAATTTTAGTGTCTAAATCACTAATGGTACTATTGAACTTGTCATCAACAATGGCTAGTGTATTTTTCTGTATGTTATCACAACGTGTTTCTACTATATTAATTCGTTCTTCTAAATGAAAATTGTGACCTTTTAATTCTCTGAATTTAATATCAAAATTATCGAATTTGTCATTCAAATGTGTGAATTTAATATCAGTATCGCTTTTCTGTTCGTCTAGTTTTTTATCTAGTTTTAATAACAATTGTATCATTGCGTTACTTTCATCTGATTTACTGTCTAAATTAGTTGAAATGGATGTGTCAGTTTGCGTTATTTCGACAGACACAGGCGTATTTGCCCCGTCAGTCTGACTAATGGGATTTATTTGCATATCCATTTCACCAGTTAAAGTTATGTCAGTGGTACTGGTTTTTATGTCAATATCGTCACTTGTACTCATTTTGTTATTTTATCTTGCTAAAACATTGTAAGAAGACCTTATATATGACTGTAATCTGATCAAATCCCACTGTTTGGGCTAGCCACTAGGTCACCAGACCGCTGTATGCCGGTCGTTACAAAAGAATAAAAATAAAATGGAAAATTCAATAATAATAGAATTTTCAAATAATAAAATAATTTTGTTTATGTTTAAGAGGTATGTATACAAGATCAATCTGTGTTTTAAAAGATTCTGGTAAAATTTTAGTAACAGGTAGGTATTTATTGACCGTCGAGCACTTCTTGAAGATTTGCACCAAGGCTGGAGTTAAATATATTAACTCCAGGTAATAATCGATTGGTGACCTTCCTTACTGGTCCAATATCTTGTTCAAAATAGAGTATATTCTTTTCACTTAATACCTTCAGCCTTATAAATACCCTTAAATTACCCTGTGAAATAAATACAGATACAAAATAATAGAAATATAAAGATTTATTGACAATTTTAGATAAATAATCGATATTTTATCGATGGAGAGCAATTATCGACTCTGTCTCAGGAATTATCGATTGTCATACAGAACAAAATTGTATGTTATATTATATTAAAGACAGGTTCTTTGAGCGATTAGGAATTAATAGTCAGAGAAGGGTGCTGAGAGAGTATAACATTAACAATTAACACATAAATACAATAATTACTATTTAATAGTATTTAAATAATTCAAGTTATGATATTAGAATAAATGTTTTGTCGAACCAATGAAGACCGATGTGACGTCAGTCTCTGCGATGTAGTAGGCAGGTTTCGTTTTCAAGATGGCCGCTCCTTGGGTTGGTCTCGGCTATTGTATATGCGTCGAGTCAGAAAATTACTATAAAATTACCTTCATCAAGGTCTAAAATGTCCCCGCACTGGTGTAATAAGTCTGTTAATCTATTTAGTATATTCTGGTGAAGTGTTCAGTGTAAACTTGCGTTAGTTAGGTTATTTTCTATTTGTGCAACTATTACGGTTAAGTTTTCAAGTTGCGGTTAGGTCTGTAGAGTAAATCAGTTGTAATATAATGTTTTACCGTTTACTGTCACTGGTATAGTGAAGTTAGAGGTTTGTTTTCACTATTGTCGTGAATGCTTTTATAGTATTGGCTTCAAAAAGTGTTTAATTTGTCTAACTCTCGTTCACTGATTTCAATGGCTAAAACGTTAGCTTCATGTTCGACTCGGTTTAAAGAACGTTTTTGTCACACACCTATTCAGCTTGATATTCAACAAAAGACTAATTAACTTGGTCATAAATCTTGCCCAGTTAATCCTTGAAAAAGTATTGTTAACATTTTTCGATTTCATACACATTAGAAAATATTACATTATATATGGAATTTTTCTATTTTATTCCTTACTTTTATGAATTATTAATCTTATTATTAGTTTAATCATCTTATTCCCTTTAAATTGATGTATTATAGTCCATATCTGTAGACATTTTGTGGAAATTAACAAATTTTGTTCACACTTTGGAAATATAGGCTCAAAATTGGATTTCCGTTTTTATATAAAATTCCTTCCATTTTAAATATTATTAATACTATTATAATAAATTTTAATTAGTCATATTTCTCTTCCTTTCCTTAAATACATATAAATTACACCTTTGAACTGGTTTTTTGTGTTAATTTGTAGATTTGATATTGCTCTCTAAAATTAATTAATTTATATATTTTGACAATTTACAAAATGTTAAGGTATATTTCCTTATTGTCATTTTAATTCATAGGATCATTCCTAGTAGTAGTTAATTGTGTTATCTTATATAAATCTGGGTAGTTTACAGGATTTATTAGTGAATTATACTATTTTATATTGGTTCGCTGATTCACCAAATGGCCTAGATTTTAGAATTTTATATTTCTTTCTTTCTCAATAAATTAAACTTGATTCCTCCTCTGACTTTACATAACTACAATTATATGAAAATAACATGATCTATAACTTATTGTTTTGTGTAGTAGTTAATTAACACTACAGTTATTAAAATAATTAATTATGAACATTGTTTATTAATCTGCACAATTTAACATATTGCAGATACAGCTTTAACATATCTCTTTTGACTATTTTCAATCTAACATAGCATACCTTTTAGTACATTATTACTGGTATGTAGGTTATTATTTATCAAACATAATTCTTTTTTAAAACACATAACATAAATCTTATTTTCTAATAAACCTTACAAATACATTTATTTAATACATTGATTTTAGGACTGTGAAATAATAGTCTATTTAAACATGTTACACTTATTCATACTATATTAGTACCACTCCTTTTTGGTTTAAATCATTATTATTGTGATTCCCCACATCAGCAAACATTAATTCCCATACTCTATTTATTATCATCCTTTTTTACAAAGGTCTTTTAAATAAGGATTTACATAAAAATAATAAAATACTGGAAACCTTCCATTTTATTATTTTATCATGCTGGTTATTATTAGACTTTAAAGTTGTGATATAGCATACTACTAAGTTATAGTATCACCAACTTTAAGTTTATTGCATTTTTTAAAAAACACTTATACAAATTCACTTTCACTGTTGGTTCTGATATTCTGAGTCTTATTATCTCAGACCAGACCTTTAGTCATCATGGACCGGTAAGACTAGTTTATTTTCTTTATTACACAATAGCTTTAGCCGGTGCACTTCTTATAACGCTATACAACACTTTAGTTTTCTCAATAATTACATTTTTATAAGATTTTGGGGATGTTATACTTTCTTTGGCATAGTTTTTGTGGGTTTGGGATTGATAGTAGTTTATATAATAATAGGCTTTACTACGGTGTTTCTTTCATACTATGTCTTCCTCTCCTCCTGTCTTCCTTCTTGTCCTTCTTCCTATCTTCCTTCTGGTATTCATTCTTGTCCCTCTTCTAGTTTTCATTCTTGTCCCTCGTCTAGTCTTCACTCTTCTGTTCTTCTTTCCTCATTCTTGGGAACCAAGGTACTTGGTGTTATCACGACTGAGGTTTAGTTTGGAGTATTGAATTTCTTCACTGAACTGACTTTATTCTTCTATTTGTTTTTAGAGTATTTTGGTATTCACCACTCTTTGATTGAGTCTCTTTTTTCGGGATATTGTCTTATGTAACTGGTTTACTGCTCTGAGCTTCCTGGGTAACGTACTGGTATTATTTATGAGTTGATGAGTTGTTTCAATACTTTCTTTGGTTTCTTTTAACAGTGGTTTTTATATATTATGTAGTGAGGATTTTTATCTTATTGTGTTTCATTCCTCTGATTTATTTAAATGTCATTTAATATTATTACAACATTTTTTGATGTAATTAAATTTTATCATTTCATATGATTTACAGTGTAGTGGATTTTCTGTCACGCTACAGAATGCCCTTCTCCAGAAGTAATTTTTTCAGACTATACTTGCTTTGTCTGAAACAATTGCTTATGATAATTATTCAAAGTTTGTTATTATTTTGGACTTCCTTCCATTTTAAAGTTCTCTTATTTATATCTGAGTTTATATCACTCTCACTTGATCTTCCTCGATAGTAATAGTCTTCTGAGTTTCATATTTATTATTTCATTTTTATATTTCTTCTTAGTATTTTCTCCTTGGGATATTTTCTCCCTATCGTTCCCTACTTTGTGAGCTGGTTCAGTTCAGAGAGGCACTGTACGCTACTTTCCTCTGCTGTCCAATACTTCACACATATTTGAGTACAGAGGCAAATCATCTCTGCTCAAAAAATATATTAATCCTGCTGGAATTATCATCAGACAGATTAAAAAAATTATTCAGAATAGTACACATTTGTTACTATTTAAAAATATCTTTGGGATACTTCACTTATTACTTATTATACTTCTCAGAGATTTTAATATTTCTATCTCAGTTGTTCATCTGACTTATTATCTGGATGTTTCTTTCATTTGATATTATGGTAGGAAGCTCTTCTATTATTACCTTTTTATACTTTTATTATCATATAAATCTTTTGGTTATAAATTCTTTATTACCTTCTGGTTTTTTCATTATAATCTGCATTATTTGTAGTAGCATATCTTTGTGACATTTTTAGACTGTTTCTTGGTTCTTAAAATTTCCACTTGTTCTATTTTCTAGAATTTTTTTTTTTATAACTGTCATTATCATAATTGTCATTTAATTTATAAATCATTTTATATTAATTCATTTAATTACATACATTTTTGACATTATTTTCACATTATTCCGGTCATTGCGATTATACTTGCAAGTGCTGGTTTTTTTATTTATTTCTTTATGAGGTCATATTTTCTCCTCATACCACTTAAAGTTTCATTCTCTCATAATTCCAAAGAAGTTTTTCTACTTTATTTTATTCACTCATTTAAATCGTATTAAAGAATCTTTTCTTTTTTATTTCCTTCAACAACATTTTACGGAAAGGTTTTTACTCTTCATATTGAACTTAGACATGATTAAACTGTCTAGAATTATTTGTTTTTTGACCTTAGATGGTTTTATTTCTAAATTCTCTCCTTCTTTATTATTATATTATAGCCATAAAGTTTTTCTTAGATAATCGGTATGTAAGGTGATCTCATTTATGTTTAAAATTTTGTTGACTTATTTCAAACTCTTCTTATATTATTCTTCTTTTCAAATAATTTCTTTCAAATAATCTTTTATGTAAGATTGGCTCACACCTTTTTAGAATTTTGGGGTTTTTATGTTTTTAAACTTCTTCTCTTCTATTCTAGCCATAAAGTTTTTTCATATTTTCTTGGTATGTAAGGTGAACTTACTTATTTTTTGAATTTAGTTGTTTTTATGTTTTTAAACTTCTTCTCTTCTATTCTAGCCATAAAGTTTTTTCATATTTTCTTGGTATGTAAGGTGAACTTACTTATTTTTTTGAATTTAGGTGTTTTTATGTTTTTTAAAACTTCTTTTCTTCTATTCTGGCCATAAAGTTTTTTCACATTTTCTTGGTATGTAAGGTGAACTTACTTATTTTTTTTTGAATTTAGTTGTTTTTATGTTTTTAAACTTCTTCTCTTCTATTCCAGCCATAAAGTTTTTTCATATTTTCTTGGTATGTAAGGTGAACTTACTTATTTTTTGAATTTAGTTGTTTTTATGTTTTTAAACTTCTTCTCTTCTATTCTAGCCATAAAGTTTTTTCATATTTTCTTGGTATGTAAGGTGAACTTACTTATTTTTTTGAATTTAGTTGTTTTTATGTTTTTTAAAACTTCTTTTCTTCTATTCTGGCCATAAAGTTTTTTCACATTTTCCTGGTATGTAAGGTGAACTTACGTATTTTTTTTTTTGAATTTAGTTGTATTTTTTAATCATAAAATTTCTTCATGGATGCCTGGTTAAAAACACCCTTGACTTTACTTGAACTTATTTCTTTGATTTCGTAGGTGTTGTTGTTATTGTCTTTTGAGACGATATAGGGACCAGTATACAGGAGCAATAACTTTTTTGTTATCCCTTCTAGGGAACTGGGTAATTCCCTATTCTTCAACAACACCTTCTCTCCAATGGTATAATGGATAACCTTACCCATGCATTTATTGTATTTGCTCCGCCGTTTCTCCTGATCTTCGGCCACCTTATTACAAAATTGAATTTTATTGAATTTATATTGGTGTTCTCTTGGGAACTCCAAGATGTCTGCAGTTTCTCTAGGGGGTTGTCTCTCGTACATTGCGGAGTATGGGGTTATTCCTATGGCTGGATGGTAGGCCAGGTTGAGGAATTCTTCAGTGGCCTCCAAGTATTCTTGCCACCTTCTCTGCTGATCATGGCAATATGTTCTTAATAGGCGCCCTACCTCTCGTAAGACTCTTTCGGCCGGGTTACTGCTTGGGTGGTATACGGATGTCTTGTATGTGTGAACCCCCATGGATAGCAGTGTATCTCGCCATCTCCTCCCCTTGAATTGCGTTCCGTGGTCGGTTATGATCGATACCGGTCTTCCGACGGTTGGGAAGTACTGGTCGATCAGGATATTAAGAACTTTCTTCGTTGTCGCCCGATTTGCTGGGTATAGCTTTATGAACTTAGTGTAATGGTCCATAATGATGACGATATATCTGTATCGGTGGCGGCCTCCACTGCGGGGAAATGGCCCGCAGATATCCAGGAATACTTTCTCAAGTTTAAACTGTGATGTTATTGGAATCATCTGCCCTTCTCTTTTCTCGTTATTAGTTTTTACGAGTTGGCAGATGCGACAGTTTCTAATATACCTCCGTACCTTCCGATTGATGTCCTTTATATAACAGTTTTCTTCCAGGGCCTTTACCACCTTTAAAGCGCCCATATGCCCATATCGAACATGATAACTGATCACTACCTCTTTCTCGATATGGGTTGGAATTATTACCTTCCATTCCTCCTTAAATAATGATGGTTTGGAAAACAGGATTCCCTTATGTATAGTATAATATTGGGATATGGTTTCATCTCCTGCTTCCAATCTTGAGATAATATTAATTAATTTCGGGTCAGCTTGTTGGTGTGTGCTTAGTTGTTCTAGAACTGATTGTAGACCGGCGCTGCTGCTGAGAATATGGTACACCTTCAGAATACTCTCCTTCTCCCCTTCGAACGTTTGCTTGTCAATGTCAACTCTAGACAACACGTCCGCGACGACATTCTTCCTTCCGGGGATATACTCCCACTTCAGGTCGTACTCTTGCAGCAATAGTATCCACCGCGTTAACCTTCCATGGCTCAGCTTACATCTCTTAAGGAACGAGATAGATTTATGGTCTGTCCGGACGGTAACGGGATAACCAAGAATATATGTACGGAACTTTCCGCACGCGAACACGACACTCAATAACTCCTTCTCTGTCACATGATAGTTTTTCTCACTCTGGTTCAGAGCTCTGCTGGCAAAACAGATTACAAGATGCTCGCCCTCCTCATCTTCTTGATATAAAGTAGTGCCAAGGCTGATGTCACTGGCATCGCAATTAAGAAAGAAAGGCTTGTTAAAATCTGGGTGACGGAGTATAATATGTTTAAGAAATTTTTGTTTTATGAGAGTCAATATGTTTTGTTGTTCATTACCCCAGATCCATTTATTTTTAGATGACAGTTGCGGCTGGAATCTGGCAGTCAGTTCGGAGTACTTTTCCTGGAACTTGCGGTAGTAGTTACAGAGTCCCAGGAACGACTGTAACTGCCTTCGATTCTTTGGTGTAGGAAAGTTCTGAATTGCTTCGACTTTTTCAGCCGATGGTGAGATTCCCTTATCATTTAATATGAAGCCCAGGAATTGTATCTCTTTAGCAATAAAATGAGACTTTGCTAACTTCAGAGTAATATTGTTTGCGGCTAGCTTCTGTAAGACATGTTCCACACGGTAGCAGTGTTCCTCCCAAGTTTCTGAGGACACTAGCAAGTCATCGACGTATACGGTGGTGAATTTTAGTGCTTCTTGGCCAAGTATCTGATCCATGCAGTGCACAAAGACTGCGACTGAGTTTACCAGTCCGAAGGGCAACCTCTTAAACTGGTAGTTCCGCCCTTCGAATATAAAGGCCAGATACTGGCGACTCTGTGGATGTAATTCCACCTGCCAGTATCCGCACACCGTATCCCAGGTAGTGAAGTATTTGGTACCGTGGAATCGTTTTAATATCTCCTCAATCTCACCGGGCGAAGTCCTGTCATTTATGATCATCTTATTTATCTCGCGCGCATCTAAACATAAACGGACTTGTCCGTTTTTCTTAGGAATAGCCACGATAGGACTTGTGTAAGGGGAATGGCTACTCTCTATAATGTCACGGTTAATCATTTGCTCTATTTCAGCTCTTACTGCCTGCTTTCATGATTGCACAATGGGGTAAGACTTCCGGTTAAAGTCTACAGTGTCTCGGAATTGTAGAGTACACTGGAAATTCTTCACTTTACCGGGCTCATCAGAAAAGACTGATTTGTATTTATTGTATATATCGATTAATTTGTTCGCTTGGTTTGTTGTTAACCCTTCTCCAGTTGTACCGCTCCGGAAATCCCTGATCTCCTGGATTTTTTGCGACCATAAATCTTCATTGGATGTGTCGTCTATTCTCTGTTCAATTATGGATGTTGGTTGGATGTAATTGATTTTTCGGATTTGCTGATGGATACTATCGGGAACGACTTGGTCACTACCCACCAAGTTCGCCGTCCAAGTATGTCCGTTTGAAAACAGTGATAACGTTTCAGTTCTTAGGTCAATGATGGCGGAATTTCTCCTAAGCACATCACACCCGACCAGTATATTAAATGGCAGACCGCTCGCCACCAAGAATTCCATGTCTATCGCTATACCACAGCTCATCACACTGGCGGAGACTTGTCTACGTATAGTTTTGTTTTGTCGGCCGGTTGCTCCCAACAAAACAATATTATTCAATGGCAATGTTGGTAAAGTTCTCCCGCACTCTTGCTGTATCCTCTCCAGTTCCGTCGTATTTATTATTGATACGTTTGACCCAGTATCGATCATTAACTTGGCTGGGATGCCTTCTACCTTGGCGTCAACATGTATGATTTCATTATCGAAGTTATTGGTGGGACTCCTGTTATCCTCTTCCAATAACTCCTGTCGGATGTCCTTCAGGTAGTTGCACCCGATGATGGTAATACGATTGTGATTATTTATTATATTGCACTCATTCTCATTATCATACCCAGTAGTCAGAAGCAGTAATGGGTTCTGGTTATTTCTTACTGCCTGTGCCCGTTTAAAGGCTCGGCATCATTATTTCTTTGAGCCATATTATTGGATGCCTCATTCGGGATGCTCAGGGTGGTTACTTGCCGATCTATTCTATGGTCTTCTGGTCGTTCATGGTGCGACCTCTGTTCAGTGTTGTCCAAACTATTACTCCTACGCGTCGGATAGTACCTCGGTTGGTCCCGTTCTAGGCTCCTCCGCCTTTCTTCGTATCTTCGGTAACTGTTCCCTCTATGGTGGTTGAAACCTCGCTGTCTTCCATCTGTGGCCCGTATGAAGTTCACTCTTGGGCGAGGAAACCTATTATTACTAAAATTACTATTATTGGGACCCACACGATTAGCATTATTATGGTAGGGACTATTACCATAATTGGGGCTTCTCTGACTATTTACGTTACCAGGGTTGGGATTGTGGTTACCCTGATAACCATTAGAGGGTCGATTCGGGTTTTGCTGGTTGGGACCCGTTCTATTACTGTCATTGTAATTGGTATTATTTCCAGTATTTCCATTATTATAATTATTATTTCGCGGGTATGTCCGAACTCCTTGGTACCCATTATTTACGTGGTTCGCACCTTGGTTATTATTCTGGTACGTCCTTGGTTCGGGCCCATCACTTCTCCTACGACTCTGCCTGTAGTAATCTTCGTTCTCATAATTCTCCAGGAGTTCGGTCATTGCCTGGATGGTTTTTATCTGGCTGCCCCTCCTAGCGCGAATCACTTCCTCATCATAATGATAAGACAGCTTGTTAATTAAGCATTCCTCCGGTATGGCTGGTTCTAAGTGCTTGGCCATACACACTTTGCCGAGGAAATACGCTGTCATTGAGCTGCCGACTTGTGGTTGGTAGCGGCCGTGGCAGATATTATCTCTGATGAGATTCTGTGTGGTCTCTGACCAGTATTTGGCCTTGAACATACTCCTGAACTGTTCATAGTTATTGATGTCGCTCCGGTTTGCCATCCACCAATGGTCATTCACTTCCCGAAACGACTCGTCAAGGATTTCTCTATTCTGAACCCATCGGTTCCCTCGGTGTTTCTCGATGTACTCCTCTATTCGTGCCAAGAACTCCATTGGCTTCCGTTTGTATTGTCGGAAATTCAGCCATTCTCGGTTCTCTGACATGGGGAAACTGTGATATCCCGATGGTCTGTTTTTGATTGACTCTATCTCCTCCTGGCTCTGACGCATCTGTCCAGTTATGTTTACCATGGCGGCTTCCACGCCGTCACATTTTTCTGTTACTTGGGTTCTTACTTTATTTACTTCCTCCAGAGCAAATTTCTTGGTCTCCTCTATTTTTGTCTTCTGCTGTTCTTGGACCTGAGTAATTTCCTTTGTTATTACCTCACGGACTTCCAGCACTTCGTTTTCTGTTAGCCGACATCTTTCGTCTACTTCTCGGATCTGCTGGTTAACAACCACAACTTCCTGTTCTAATTTCTTTACTATTGATTTCTTGGTCTCTGTTATCTTTTTATTTAATTCCTCTTTGGCTAACTCAATCCTCTCGTCTAACTTATTCATGTTCTCTTGGTTCGCTTCTCTTAATTCTTCTCTCAGCAGTAAATTGTCCTCTCTCAATTCTTCCCTTAATTGTTGGTTGTCATTTTCTATTTTCCTACTGGTTTCTTCCATTTTCTCTTCTAAATTCTTATTGTTTTCTTCCATTTTCCTTTCCATCTTCTTACTCAAATTTTTACTGGTTTCTTCGATCCTCTTATTAGTATTTTCTATCTTACGGCCCAATTCTTCCTTTGTGGATCGGTTATCTTCCTTCAGATCCTCTAGTTTTTCATTTAATGAATGGTTATCGTCATCCATTTTCTTGCTTAAATTCTCCTCCATCTTCTTGTTATCTTCCGTTGTGGAATCCATTTTCTTATTTAAATCCTCCTTTGTTGATTTAATTTCTTTCTTCAAATCTTCTTTCAATTCCTGATTCATTTTCTTACTACTTTCTTCCATTCTTTCTTCACTGGATTTGAATTCCCGGAGGATCACTTCCATCATTTTGTCCCACTTTGTATATTCAGTGGTCATCGACTTCTCTACTTCCCTTCCTGGGACACTGACTTCCCTTGTCTGTGTTGTTACTTCAGCTTGTTCCTCTGGTGGTTCAGGTTGTTTATGTTCCACCTGGATTAGTAACACTTCCGGATCTTCAACGGGTGTTGCCTCCTTATCCCCCATGTCAACCTCTTTCTCGGCTTCTGCCGCCCTCTTTTTCGATGTAGCTCGTCTTTGCATCTTTCTGCTGTCTATTAATCAATCGCTGCCAAGCTTAGATTATTAAGCCCTCTAAGTTGGACGCCACTTTGTAAGAAGACCTTATATATGACTGTAATCTGATCAAATCCCACTGTTTGGGCTAGCCACTAGGTCACCAGACCGCTGTATGCCGGTCGTTACAAAAGAATAAAAATAAAATGGAAAATTCAATAATAATAGAATTTTCAAATAATAAAATAATTTTGTTTATGTTTAAGAGGTATGTATACAAGATCAATCTGTGTTTTAAAAGATTCTGGTAAAATTTTAGTAACAGGTAGGTATTTATTGACCGTCGAGCACTTCTTGAAGATTTGCACCAAGGCTGGAGTTAAATATATTAACTCCAGGTAATAATCGATTGGTGACCTTCCTTACTGGTCCAATATCTTGTTCAAAATAGAGTATATTCTTTTCACTTAATACCTTCAGCCTTATAAATACCCTTAAATTACCCTGTGAAATAAATACAGATACAAAATAATAGAAATATAAAGATTTATTGACAATTTTAGATAAATAATCGATATTTTATCGATGGAGAGCAATTATCGACTCTGTCTCAGGAATTATCGATTGTC
Organism: Magicicada septendecula; assembly: GCA_034769895.1. NCBI lineage: Eukaryota > Metazoa > Arthropoda > Insecta > Hemiptera > Cicadidae > Magicicada > Magicicada septendecula. The sequence continues at coordinate 432,507,660 of CM068368.1, read as the reverse complement.
ATACAGAACAAAATTTTATGTTATATTATATTAAAGACAGGTTCTTTGAGCGATTAGGAATTAATAGTCAGAGAAGGGTGCTGAGAGAGTATAACATTAACAATTAACACATAAATACAATAATTACTATTTAATAGTATTTAAATAATTCAAGTTATGATATTAGAATAAATGTTTTGTCGAACCAATGAAGACCGATGTGACGTCAGTCTCTGCGATGTAGTAGGCAGGTTTCGTTTTCAAGATGGCCGCTCCTTGGGTTGGTCTCGGCTATTGTATATGCGTCGAGTCAGAAAATTACTATAAAATTACCTTCATCAAGGTCTAAAATGTCCCCGCACTGGTGTAATAAGTCTGTTAATCTATTTAGTGTATTCTGGTGAAGTGTTCAGTGTAAACTTGCGTTAGTTAGGTTATTTTCTATTTGTGCAACTATTACGGTTAAGTTTTCAAGTTGCGGTTAGGTCTGTAGAGTAAATCAGTTGTAATATAATGTTTTACCGTTTACTGTCACTGGTATAGTGAAGTTAGAGGTTTGTTTTCACTATTGTCGTGAATGCTTTTATAGTATTGGCTTCAAAAAGTGTTTAATTTGTCTAACTCTCGTTCACTGATTTCAATGGCTAAAACGTTAGCTTCATGTTCGACTCGGTTTAAAGAACGTTTTTGTCACACACCTATTCAGCTTGATATTCAACAAAAGACTAATTAACTTGGTCATAAATCTTGCCCAGTTAATCCTTGAAAAAGTATTGTTAACATTTTTCGATTTCATACACATTAGAAAATATTACATTATATATGGAATTTTTCTATTTTATTCCTTACTTTTATGAATTATTAATCTTATTATTAGTTTAATCATCTTATTCCCTTTAAATTGATGTATTATAGTCCATATCTGTAGACATTTTGTGGAAATTAACAAATTTTGTTCACACTTTGGAAATATAGGCTCAAAATTGGATTTCCGTTTTTATATAAAATTCCTTCCATTTTAAATATTATTAATACTATTATAATAAATTTTAATTAGTCATATTTCTCTTCCTTTCCTTAAATACATATAAATTACACCTTTGAACTGGTTTTTTGTGTTAATTTGTAGATTTGATATTGCTCTCTAAAATTAATTAATTTATATATTTTGACAATTTACAAAATGTTAAGGTATATTTCCTTATTGTCATTTTAATTCATAGGATCATTCCTAGTAGTAGTTAATTGTGTTATCTTATATAAATCTGGGTAGTTTACAGGATTTATTAGTGATTTATACTATTTTATATTGGTTCGCTGATTTCACCAAATGGCCTAGATTTTAGAATTTTATATTTCTTTCTTTCTCAATAAATTAAACTTGATTCCTCCTCTGACTTTACATAACTACAATTATATGAAAATAACATGATCTATAACTTATTGTTTTGTGTAGTAGTTAATTAACACTACAGTTATTAAAATAATTAATTATGAACATTGTTTATTAATCTGCACAATTTAACATATTGCAGATACAGCTTAAACATATCTCTTTTGACTATTTTCAATCTAACATAGCATACCTTTTAGTACATTATTACTGGTATGTAGGTTATTATTTATCAAACATAATTCTTTTTTAAAACACATAACATAAATCTTATTTTCTAATAAACCTTACAAATACATTTATTTAATACATTGATTTTAGGACTGTGAAATAATAGTCTATTTAAACATGTTACACTTATTCATACTATATTAGTACCACTCCTTTTTGGTTTAAATCATTATTATTGTGATTCCCCACATCAGCAAACATTAATTCCCATACTCTATTTATTATCATCCTTTTTTACAAAGGTCTTTTAAATAAGGATTTACATAAAAATAATAAAATACTGGAAACCTTCCATTTTATTATTTTATCATGCTGGTTATTATTAGACTTTAAAGTTGTGATATAGCATACTACTAAGTTATAGTATCACCAACTTTAAGTTTATTGCATTTTTTAAAAAACACTTATACAAATTCACTTTCACTGTTGGTTCTGATATTCTGAGTCTTATTATCTCAGACCAGACCTTTAGTCATCATGGACCGTTAAGACTAGTTTATTTTCTTTATTACACAATAGCTTTAGCCGGTGCACTTCTTATAACGCTATACAACACTTTAGTTTTCTCAATAATTACATTTTTATAAGATTTTGGGGATGTTATACTTTCTTTGGCATAGTTTTTGTGGGTTTGGGATTGATAGTAGTTTATATAATAATAGGCTTTACTACGGTGTTTCTTTCATACTATGTCTTCCTCTCCTCCTGTCTTCCTTCTTGTCCTTCCTTCCTATCTTCCTTCTGGTATTCATTCTTGTCCCTCTTCTAGTTTTCATTCTTGTCCCTCGTCTAGTCTTCACTCTTCTGTTCTTCTTTCCTCATTCTTGGGAACCAAGGTACTTGGTGTTATCACGACTGAGGTTTAGTTTGGAGTATTGAATTTCTTCACTGAACTGACTTTATTCTTCTATTTGTTTTTAGAGTATTTTGGTATTCACCACTCTTTGATTGAGTCTCTTTTTTCGGGATATTGTTTTATGTAACTGGTTTACTGCTCTGAGCTTCCTGGGTAACGTACTGGTATTATTTATGAGTTGATGAGTTGCTTCAATACTTTCTTTGGTTTCTTTTAACAGTGGTTTTTATATATTATGTAGTGAGGATTTTTATCTTATTGTGTTTCATTCCTCTGATTTATTTAAATGTCATTTAATATTATTACAACATTTTTTGATGTAATTAAATTTTATCATTTCATATGATTTACAATGTAGTGGATTTTCTGTCACGCTACAACATGTATGTTTATAACCTAGGAATTTAACCCTATTCTACGCATCTACGCACATGTGCATGTACTTACGCTATTTCTTCAGGTAACTATTCCACTTTCCTGGTAGGTATTACTCCACATAAAATTAAGTTTTATGTCGAGTCCCTGTTATTACGGGCGACAAATGTAATCAATTACATTTATTGTTTTATTACTTATGGTGAAAATGTAAATTTTGTCTATACGTAAATAATTTTCGGGCGCCATGTTTGTTAAGGTAAAAGTAACATGATCGAAATTTACTGTTAGGGCCAGAATTCGTGTCAACACGTACCAGTTTAGTGGAACCAATTACCTGAAATAAAGACATACACCAAATAACATATAAAAAGTATTTATTAATATTAAACATTGATAAGTATTACATAGATATAGATCTCTGATCGATATATTGCGCCATGGGCGTTGTCCACATGAAATTACATTATACAAAGAATATACGCTGCATTAATACATGTTATAGGATAAGACATACATTTATTTATATGTAAATTTCAGCACAACCCAACACTTATATATATTTTAACCCACACACTCAAACACTCTCTCTTCCATCCTCATGGTACAAACATTTATAACTTTTGGAGCTCCTTTTATTAGATTGAAATTTTAAATTATTTTTTAACCAAAAAATGATATTGGGAAATTATGAAATCAGGAATTAAGGAACGATCTCACCCATTTCGTGTTGGCTTCCTCGCACTGCTAGTCTCGTTCGTATATCGGCACAATCGGTATATTTTTACGGCGCTTGACGGGACACCTTCGTGTCAACCCACGTAACCCACCGTCGTGGGACCGATTCTATACGTCGATCTTTTACGGACGATTTAATCGGTCGAGGACGCCTACACAAAGCCGAACTATAACTCTCCTTAATACATTTTGATTGTAGATATTATACTGTTTATACTGTTTATTAACCACCTACAGTGGTCTAAAAAGTTAAAATTCACCCGGGAGTGAATTGGTTTTGCCGGCCGGCACTGATCAGTCGCTGCAGCTAAATGACAGCAATTCCTTGTTGAATTCTGCGGAAGTGGGGTGTACTGACGTCACATTTTCTTTGTTTAACTTGTTGACATCGCCGTTTTGTCGTGGTCAACACATTCTCAGCCTCTGACGTAATTAAGGCTTGGCTTGCTTATCGCAATAACTGCACACTGTTTTTATGACATTTTACAGATTCTGCTACGAATTAGTTCAAATCCTGGCAAATATTGTGATATAGTCCACTCACTGTAGATTCGATATCGGGTGTTGGAGATTGGGTTGGGTATGTCAAAAAATAGAAAAATACAATATTTATGATCTCGTTACCATATTTTAGGTAATTATAAAATGTACCATGATTGTACCATCACATCCTTTATCCGCCTTCGTAACTATAATGTCATTCTTCTTTATTTTATTCTTTAGTTTAGTTACAGTTGCTTTGATTTTTTGTTCATTCTTTGAATTATACAAACTTTTCTTAAATATTTTATCTACTACATTCCCTACTTCCCACCTTATTCTTTTTTTATCATTTTCATTTCCTAGTTTTTGTATTATGCTTTCGCATTCAATAATCGTTTTTTCTTGATTTAATTCTGGTGGTGGTGCGTATTTTAAGCCTTTCGCTAACATTTCTTTTTCTTCCGTATTGAAATTTACCTCTGTAAGGTTTATTACTCTTTTTTCATAGTTATTCTTAGAGAGGTGTTCCTTTTTTACTTCGTTCTTTCTTATTAATTTATTTAACTTATCTACCATTTTTTTTTTTTTATTTTCCAATTTCTTTTCTATGTACCCCAAACCAAAATTATATAATATTTCTTCTAACTCTACATACGAGTATATTCTTAATAAATCTATGTGTCTGTCATATAATTCCCTATTATATCTATTGATTAAGCCGTAGAGTGACCTTATTTCCAGTTTTATCCACAACTTCTCGCTTTGTTCTTTTACTTTTTTGGCTACACTGTTCTTATTTTTAATTTTAACTTGAGCGTACTTTGGGATGACATTATTATCCAGACATTGTTTATTAAACCATATTTTACTTAAAACCCTCTTCAATTTAACTTTTAACTTAAGATATTTAAAAACTTTACTTACCTTATTATTGTCGTTTATTACCTCATTGTTGTTGTCCATTACCTGTAGTCGATTGCACATCTTAACAGACGTTTAATGAAGAAATTTGTGTTAGTGGTTGAAATCACAATCAAAATGATCAATATTGCACACCACTATATAAAAATTATTCCGATTAGCGCTGTCAAGCTTCACAGCTCATCGTCAGATCAGGAATAGACATAAAATATGTAATACCCAACCCTTCACCCCTCTCCCCCACCCTGCTCACCCACAACAAACTAAAAATTAATGACCCTTCCCCACCCCCTAAGCTCTGTCTCACCATCTGTACAGTTACATATTTTTCTAGTAAATTCCTTGTGTTTCAGTGTGTGTGTGTGTGTGTGTGTGTGTGTGTGTGTGTGTGTGTGTGTGTGTGTGTGTGTGTGTGTGTGTGTGTGTGTGTGTGTGTGTGTGTGTGCGTCCTTTTAAACTACCCTCTTCCTCTCCACACACGTGGGTCAGTCACACACCCTCATTGACATACATAGGTTCACATACTAGAAAAATTATAAAATGTTTTAATAAATATGGAGTAGATATAGCTATTAAAAAATGTGAAACGGTATTTGATAAGATAAGGAATAAGAATATAGAAAAAATTCCAGTATTACAGAAAAGCGGAATTTATAAATTAAAATGTAAAGACTGCAACAAAGTGTACCTAGGGGAGACAGGACGAAAATTCGCATGCAGGTTGTCTGACCACAAACGTGGAGAAGGTAATAGAACAACCAATTCGTTATATGCAAGACATTTCATAGAAGACAACCACAAGTTTGTTAATCCTTTGGAAGAATACGAAATTGTAAAAGTAGTAAATAACACAGTTGAAAGTAAACTTAGAGAGGAGTTAGAAATATTGAAAGAAAGAGAAAAAGGGTTAGACAATTTAATTAATATTAAAATTAAATTTGATAATGAAGAAATATTTTATAACATGATTAAGAAGTAAATGAGAGAGGGCAGATAGATAAGATTAAGAATTATATTTCATAGTACTAATTAGTTGTTTTAAAATAAGGGTGTGTGACTGACCCACGTGTGTGGAGAGGAAGAGGGTAGTTTAAAAGGATGCACACACACACACACACACACACACACACTGAAACGCAAGGAATTTACTAGAAAAATATGTAACTGTACAGATGGTGAGACAGAGCTTAGGGGGTGGGGAAGGGTCATTAAGTTTTAGTTTGTTGTGGGTGAGCAGGGTTGTGGAGAGGGGTGAAGGGTTGGGTATTACATATTTTATGTCTATTCCTGATCTGACGATGAGCTGTGAAGCTTGAAAGCGCTAATCGGAATAATTTTTATATAGTGGTGTGCAATATTGATCATTTTGAAAATATTTTTTGTCATACAATAATGTAGTTTGTGCCGGTTCGGAGCCGGCGGTTACAAAATATAAATTCTAGAAAGTTTTCATGATTGTAATATACGTGAGTGAGGCAGCGGGCGAACTTCGGTCTGGGGTATGAGGGGAGCGGCGCGGTGTGCGGTTGCGCGTGCAGCTCGGCTTGTGCAGTGGAAATTGTGTGCTGCAGAAGTCAGTCAACGCTTGGCCTCGCTCACAGAGTTCTTCCCCCCTTCGTCTCCGCTCTTTGTATTCGTTCTACGCAGTTTTGTATCTTTCTACATGATGGAGTAGAGAATAATACGACTCCCGGGTTCTCGCATTAAGCCGGGTTCCTGGCTTGCTGTGGGCTGAACATCTGCTCAAGCTGTGAACCATGTCAAGATCGCCTACGAAGAGGGAGACGGAGACCGAATTCCTATGTTGCACTCGCCAGCACACTTGAGGTGATATTTATACTTATTTCATTTTTTGGGGCCGGGCCGGCAGTGTGCCCGTTTACTGCAAATTGCATAGATGCCATGGGACCACGTGTCCAGACTGTTTACCGGGAAGTTGAGCTGTGATCATGACTCTGAACACTATAACTTAAATTTCATAAACCTTTTTTATAACTCATTTAAATAACACTAAATGTCATGCCTGTAAGTGCGTGCTGCACTGCGAGAGCGCACCAGAGAGATTTTAATCTTGTACCATTTTATTGTTACATCTAATTTTTTACACTTTACAAAATTTAATAATTGCTCAGTAGTTCTGTTCCGGCTGGAACAGCTGTGTATAAAATTTAATTTGACTAGGGATTTCATATTTAAGGGCTGGGGACTTTCTGGTGGTTTTTCTTTGGGACTTTTCTGGGTTTTCAATAGGGGACTTAGTTTTCTGACACGCGGGTACAACTTCAGACAGGTTGATTGCCTGTCAACTTTTGTCAACTACATGTGGGCGCGCTCCCACAGATGCCAGAGCACAACCACCTTATAGTATTCTATTCTTTTAATGGTTTATATGGTCATGTGAGGCTAATAGAAATAATTACTAATGTAATGGAAAGTTTTTAGCTGATTTTGCCTCTTGCACAAGGGCTAAACTGATTGTTTTCTTAACTGGTCAACACATATGGGTTGACTTCACATTTATAGCTTTGCTGTGTCATTTTGACTATAAAACATGTATTCATCATTTTCTTTTTGAGCAATTATGTATTGTCAAAATCTTCAGAAATTGTAAGGCCTCAAACAATTAATTTTGTTTACTAATGTATATAGAGATGGATTCTTTTCTGTAATTTTTTTGAAGTCAAATAACTGTTTAGAATTTTGTAAATACCTTCTGAAAATAGAGGACGTAGTTGTCAGTTTCTATTAATGATGTGAAAAGAACATAAGGTTCACACACTCATCTTGGGTCATTGATCTATGCAATGCTGGATAAAGGGGTGGGCCGGTTGTTTGTGCCCCCTGAATTATTATCATTCTTCCTGGGGGTTTTGGCTTTTGTTATTCTGCTGAACGGGTTGCCTTTTGGCGTATATTTTATCACTTCCGAGTTATAAGATTGTAGTTATTCTACCTGTTGTCTGGGTGCTTTCCAGGGGCATGCGTGTTCAAAACTAATGTAACTGTAAGTGGGTGTACCTTGTGTTCTGTGTGTGTTGTTATGTGTCTAGCTAGCCACGAGATGTGAGAATATTTTATAATTATATATGCATGTGTCCACTGATGTATATACACTTGTGATGTTTTATATTTATACACATTTGTCATTCTTAATTTTTATACACACTTGTTATTCTTAATTTTATAAACACTTGTTATTCTTAAGAGTTATACATACTTGCTATTTTAGACCTGTATTCATACTTGTGATTGGGCACATATGTTATTCTGATTTGAATATATTGTTACAATTTATTATAAAATAAATTGTTAGCGTTCTGTTACAGACGAGTTTTATTGCAAGTCCCGTCATACTGGACCCAGCATAATTTTGCTTCTCTAGGCTCCTGCCTAGTTCTATATAACTTGTAACCTCTCTTTAAATACCAAAAGCATAGAGAGGTTACAAATGGTAGCCGGAGCGTGGTTCATTCTAGGCCTGAACCCTTGGGTCCTGGTGTGTGACGGGGCTTGCAGACTCGGAAATATTAATGCAATTATTGTAACTTAGTTGATGTAGGCCCGTGTAGGCTAGTTATAAGTTGTTTAATTTGTGAGTCGGGTCGCACCACTGAGGTGGTTAATGGTGTTTAAAAATTTTGATAGCTTGTACTGCCGGGGAGTCTTAAGCGTGGTGGAAGATGGAATGTTAATTAGGCTCGGTGTTGAGCGTAGTATATTGACGGGATGCGGTATGGCCCGATCGGAAATCGGTACCGGAACTGATTTGTGTCCGGTTGATGTTGAATGATGCTGCATTTCCGAATTAGGACTTGTAGTTGATGGTTAGTTGCTTGTTGTTAATTATGTGTTGGTACGGCGTGTGTGTCGAGTTGCTGTTTGATGTTAAATATGTGTCTGGTATTGTTGTTGTCTCTTGTCGCCTTTCGTAGGGGTGTGCATGGTTCAGTATAGGCCAGGTTTCCGCAGCGCTAGAGAACCCGGGGGTCTATTCAAAGGAAGGACAGTACTTGAGTTTTTCCGTTTCTTGTAAATATGCTTTTGTGGGTTATGTTTTGTGTTCAGTGTATTGTGTGATTCTGGCGGGGGTAGGGTATCAAGGACTACCCAATCCTATTTCCGGCATCCTCCAGAGACTTCCGGTAGTGGATGGAGAAGATGAGGGCAAATTGTTGGTTTTTCTGGACATCGTCCTGGAGTTGGCGGATTTTCCGGGGCTGTCCGATAAGGTCCTCTTGTCCGTTATATATCCGTACTGCCGGGGTTTATTGGCTGAGCTGGTCACCCGCACTCTGCGTCGTGGTGGCAGTATCGACTCTCTCCATGGGGAGGTGTTGGACTCTTTCATACCCCGTCGGCGACGTTGGCGTTTGGAACTTAGCCGGTTCTATCGTGCACAGGCCAACGGAGAGGCGTTGGGGGATTTTGTGCAGGATATCCGTAAATGTGCTCGGGTTTTGAGGTTAGGGTTGCCCGAGAAGGATGTCGTTGGAAGAATTTTAGAAGGGGTGACGCCCCAAGAGAGATCCCGTTTGGTGTTCGCGGACCGTCCACGTTGTTTTGCGGACCTCGAACGGCTATGTGCGTTTTCTAAAACGATCCAGGTGATTGACGAGTCCCGTGAGCACGTGACCCATGATAAGTTAAGACACGAGAGGCATGGGGGGCAAATTGTTCCATCCTCATGCGGTAACGAAAATAGTATTGCAAATTCTTGTAGCGAGAGGCGCCGTCATTCGCCTAATGTGACTTGTTTTAAGTGTGGTAGGTTGGGCCACGTCAGACGATTTTGTACCGGGGTTGGGTCGAGTCCAACGTCCCTCCCCAGGGCGCCCAAGGTCATTCAGAAAAGGCTCAATGAGGGGAAGATATGTCGGAGGTCTTCCCCTACCTGTCGCGGGTCTTCTAAGGTACGCGCCTCCAAGCCAGTTGTAGGTCCCAAGTCTTTGGGTAGCAAGGTCCTCCAAACCATCTCTAGACCCACTTCCGTATGCCCCTTCTTGCTGTTGGAGTTGAAAAAGAGTCAACTCAGAGCATTAGTTGACTCCGGATCAGCCAGATCCATCATTTCATCTAAAGTGTGCGAGGACCTTGAGCGACAGGGTTTGATTAAACGGTCAGAAAAGTCTTCCGTAGTGTGCTGGACGGCATCCCAGGAAATTCTGCCCATTTCCCGGGTAGTTTCATTCAAGTTTAAAATCGAGGGATTTTCTTGGGTGTGGAGCTTTCTGGTTTCTCCTGCTCTGGGAGTTGAATGCATTATTGGTGCCGATTTCATCTGCAAACGTGGTCTCGTTATTGACATCCAAGAGCACCAATGTTATTTTAAATTCAATCGGGGAGTTGTAATCCCGTTCCTTGGATATCAGGGGACCAGGCAAGATATCCAAGAGGTTAAGTGCCCCGACACATCTAGAGACCACCTCTCCCAGTCCCAGCGGTCCACTTTAGATCAGTTGTGTGAGCGTTTCCCCACTGTATTAACTCCGGCCCTTGGGCTCACACATCTCTTGGAGTATAAGATCCGCCTAACGGACTCCAAGGTGGTGCGCTCCCACCCTTATAAGTTTGCCCCTCCGAAGATGAACATCTTGAGGGAGAAGGTTCAAGAATTATTAGATCAAGGGGTGATTGAACCGTCTCAATCCAGTTATGCCAGTCCAGCATTCCTAGTGCCCAAGCCTGGAGGTAAGCACAGGATGGTCATCGACTACCGCAAGCTGAACGCTAACATCGAGGTAGATTCGGTCCCACTTCCTGACCTTCATTCCGCGTTCGATTGGTTCAGTGAGGCGAGGCATTTTACCATCATTGACCTCAACTCTGCATATCACCAGATTCCCTTGACGAAAGAAAGTAGGCCTTACACGGCATTCTGTGTTCCGTGGAACCTCTATCAGTATACTAGGGTTCCTATGGGTCTAGCGGTAGGGGCCCAAACACTCACCCGTTTGCTTGACACCGTTTTTCACGATGTCAAGTTCAAGTATGTTTTTAATTATCTTGATGACTTGCTGGTGTACAGCAAGGGGTATGAGGAACATTTGAGTCATCTTGAGGAGGTGATGTGCAGGTTGAGGGGTGCCGGCCTCACTGTCAATCCTGAAAAGGTGAAGTTTGCCCAGACACAAATTTCTTTTCTGGGCCACCTGATTTCCCATAGAGGTGTCACTGTGGATCCTGAGCGAACACAGGGGATCAGGGACTTTCCCCCACCAAAGGATGCCAAAGGCATCGCGAGATTTGTGGGGATGGTCAACTTCTATCGGCGTTTCATCTCGAACGCGGCGGAAATTGCGGCACCTCTGAATGAACTCCGGAAGAAGGGCGCCAAATTTGTATGGGGGGAAAAGCAACAGAGGGCTTTCGAGACTCTGAAGGAAGCCATTATTTCCCCCCCAGTACTGAGAATGCCAGACTTCTCGAGACAGTTTATCTTACAGACGGACGCGAGTTCGGTGGCGCTCGGGGCGGTTCTGTCCCAAGTGGTTGATGGTGCTAGGCAGCCTGTGGCCTTCATTTCTAGAACTTTGACTCAACAAGAACGGAAGTCTTCAGTGTATGAGCTAGAGTGTTTGGCTGTTGTATACGCTCTAGATAAGTTCAGGCGTTTTCTGGAACACGCTGAGTTCCTGCTCGAGACCGACAACCAGGCTCTCTCTTGGCTTCTCGCTCATCCACGGCAGCTGGGCAAGATTGGACGATGGGTGGTTAAAATCTCATCCTTTAAATTTAAGGTGCAACACATTCGGGGAACTCAAAATGTGGTTGCAGATGCTTTGTCCCGTATGTTCTCCCAGCCCAGCGAAGCCCAGCCGGAGCAACCCTGTTCTGTTCTACTAGACTTTCCGTTAGCTTTTACTGATGTGTTGCCCCATCAGTTAAATGATGAAGAGTTGGGTCCGATCATCCAAAATCTAAAAGAGGGTAACGTGCAGGTCCCCTACTTCTTGTCCAGAGGCGTCCTATGTTGCAGAGAGAAGAAAGGACGGGCCCCGAAGATAGTGCTGCCTAGCAAACTTGTGCCCATGGTCTTCAGCTACTATCACAATTCCCCGGTAGGTGGACATAAGGGAATTTCGAAGACCATTTCCAGTATTAGAAAAAACTTCATCTGGAAGGGCATGGATAGGGACATAGCAACTCGGGTGAAGGCATGTCATCTCTGTGGCTTAAGCAAGCCTGCCCAAAACACAAAGTTGGGGCTGTTGTCATCTGATGTGGCGAGCAGACCGATGGAGAAGCTATTCATCGACTACGTGGGACCTTTCCTGCGTAGCAAGTCAGGTAACGCTTACCTACTTGTCTGTGTGGATGCTTTTTCGAAGTTTGCCTGGCTACTGCCCTTACGGCAGGCAACTGCTCGATTGACCATAAACGCGCTCCAGATTCATGTATTTCAGCACTTCGGTCTTCCGGCCATCATTGTCTCGGACAATGGTCCACAATTTATTTCTGGCGACTTTCGGCGGATGTGTTTTGCCAGTGGTATCAAGCATGTAACCACTTCCCCGCATTACCCGCAGCCGTCTCATGCGGAGAGGTTCAATAGGAATCTGCGGTCCGCACTTATTGCCTATCACGCTGAGCAACAGACTACCTGGGACCAGAACTTAAAGTGGTTACAGCTAGCTTTTAACACGGCCCTGCATGACAGTCATAAGGCCGTGCCTTTTGAGATCATGTTTGGATTCTCGCCCGCACTCCCGTTGACTAACTTGTGGAATATTGATGATCTTCTGCCACGGGAGCCCGATAATGGAACTGCGGAGAGATGGAGGAAGGCTCGGAAGAATTTGCTACGAGCGCACGAGTGGGTCCGTCGACGATATAATCAGGGGCGAATTCCGAACCCCTTTCAGACCGGGGACTGGGTCTACTGCCAGAGCCATCCGATCAGCTCAGCCGCGGACAAAAGAGCCGCTAAATTGTGCTATCGTTGGTCGGGACCATACCGTATCCTCGGGTTTACGTCACCGGTGACGGCGCGATTAGAAGAACAGGGTAGTAGTCCCAAAGAGATTACCACACACATTTCTAAATTGAAATTATGTCGAAAAGGGTAAACGGGCTGTAAACAAAAAGGGGGGGTAAATGATGGCGGTCTCTGTGCGGGTGGGGATGTTTTCGGTTTTGAGAGGGTGTGCTCCGGGGGCGAGATTGAGAATAATATGGTAGCGGGTAGATGTTTCCCACAGTCCCAGTGGGGTTCGTCTACTTCAGGGATGCGCCCCTGCCTGCGCGAGCCTTGGTTTTCTCCAATTGTCCTTATGTCCGGAGGGAGCCATGTCCTTACCTTTGGTCCCAGCCCATGACCGTAAACATCCTTGACCATCCACCCTCCAATTTTCCTAACTTTAACCAGAGAAAAAAAAAAAAAAAAAAAAAAAAAAAAAGAGTTAGAGAGAGTGGAGGGTGGGCGATGTCCGTCGCGGGGTCGATCTTGCTCCTCGTACCGAGCGTCATCCACCGCATGCCCTTGGAGCACACTTGTAAAACACAATATATATATATATATATACATTGGAAAGGTGCCATAGTCACAGTTGACATGGTTTTCCGTTAGGTCCCAGCGGGGACCACCGCATCATGGGGACTGTCATCGCCCCTCTTTCCCCTTGGCCCGTGCAGTATGGTAGTGTGTAAAATGGGGAATAGTATTAGGGAATCATCCCGTAATTATATGGGGCAGATGGCCCTGTTTAGGTGGCTATCGTGTTCTGGCTTGGGTGGACGAGCCTCAGGAGGTCGGAACTCAGGGAGCTCCCGAACTTTTCTTTTGTCTTTCTTCTCTGTCCCTCTTTGCTGTAAGCTGGCCCTGATCAGGTCAGTGTGCAGCAACTGCACACTTACACTATACACATCTTCTTTCGTCTCTTTCGTTTTCCCTTCTGAGCCTCTGTTCTCCTGAGAGCAAATGCCATCGGGCCACCTTACCCACGATGTCCACCGGATTTTTCAGTTGGGAGTACACTGCAGGGTACTTTCCCGAGTTTTGTGGGGCAACCGAGTTGCCCTTTCGGGGTGGGGGTGTGCCGGTTCGGAGCCGGCGGTTACAAAATATAAATTCTAGAAAGTTTTCATGATTGTAATATACGTGAGTGAGGCAGCGGGCGAACTTCGGTCTGGGGTATGAGGGGAGCGGCGCGGTGTGCGGTTGCGCGCGCAGCTCGGCTTGTGCAGTGGAAATTGTGTGCTGCAGAAGTCAGTCAACGCTTGGCCTCGCTCACAGAGTTCTTCCCCCCTTCGTCTCCGCTCTTTGTATTCGTTCTACGCAGTTTTGTATCTTTCTACATGATGGAGTAGAGAATAATACGACTCCCGGGTTCTCGCATTAAGCCGGGTTCCTGGCTTGCTGTGGGCTGAACATCTGCTCAAGCTGTGAACCATGTCAAGATCGCCTACGAAGAGGGAGACGGAGACCGAATTCCTATGTTGCACTCGCCAGCACACTTGAGGTGATATTTATACTTATTTCATTTTTTGGGGCCGGGCCGGCAGTGTGCCCGTTTACTGCAAATTGCATAGATGCCATGGGACCACGTGTCCAGACTGTTTACCGGGAAGTTGAGCTGTGATCATGACTCTGAACACTATAACTTAAATTTCATAAACCTTTTTTATAACTCATTTAAATAACACTAAATGTCATGCCTGTAAGTGCGTGCTGCACTGCGAGAGCGCGCCAGAGAGATTTTAATCTTGTACCATTTTATTGTTACATCTAATTTTTTACACTTTACAAAATTTAATAATTGCTCAGTAGTTCTGTTCCGGCTGGAACAGCTGTGTATAAAATTTAATTTGACTAGGGATTTCATATTTAAGGGCTGGGGACTTTCCGGTGGTTTTTCTTTGGGACTTTTCTGGGTTTTCAATAGGGGACTTAGTTTTCTGACACGCGGGTACAACTTCAGACAGGTTGATTGCCTGTCAACTTTTGTCAACTACATGTGGGCGCGCTCCCACAGATGCCAGAGCACAACCACCTTATAGTATTCTATTCTTTTAATGGTTTATATGGTCATGTGAGGCTAATAGAAATAATTACTAATGTAATGGAAAGTTTTTAGCTGATTTTGCCTCTTGCACAAGGGCTAAACTGATTGTTTTCTTAACTGGTCAACACATATGGGTTGACTTCACATTTATAGCTTTGCTGTGTCATTTTGACTATAAAACATGTATTCATCATTTTCTTTTTGAGCAATTATGTATTGTCAAAATCTTCAGAAATTGTAAGGCCTCAAACAATTAATTTTGTTTACTAATGTATATAGAGATGGATTCTTTTCTATAATTTTTTTGAAGTCAAATAACTGTTTAGAATTTTATAAATACCTTCTGAAAATAGAGGACGTAGTTGTCAGTTTCTATTAATGATGTGAAAAGAACTTAAGGTTCACACACTCATCTTGGGTCATTGATCTATGCAATGCTGGATAAAGGGGTGGGCCGGTTGTTGGTGCCCCCTGAATTATTATCATTCTTCCTGGGGGTTTTGGCTTTTGTTATTCTGCTGAACGAGTTGCCTTTTGGCGTATATTTTATCACTTCCGAGTTATAAGATTGTAGTTATTCTACCTGTTGTCTGGGTGCTTTCCAGGGGCATGCGTGTTCAAAACTAATGTAACTGTAAGTGGGTGTACCTTGTGTTCTGTGTGTGTTGTTATGTGTCTAGCTAGCCACGAGATGTGAGAATATTTTATAATTATATATGCATGTGTCCACTGATGTATATACACTTGTGATGTTTTATATTTATACACATTTGTCATTCTTAATTTTTATACACACTTGTTATTCTTAATTTTATAAACACTTGTTATTCTTAAGAGTTATACATACTTGCTATTTTAGACCTGTATTCATACTTGTGATTGGGCACATATGTTATTCTGATTTGAATATATTGTTACAATTTATTATAAAATAAATTGTTAGCGTTCTGTTACAGCCGAGTTTTATTGCAAGTCCCGTCATACTGGACCCAGCATAATTTTGCTTCTCTAGGCTCCTGCCTAGTTCTATATAACTTGTAACCTCTCTTTAAATACCAAAAGCATAGAGAGGTTACAAGTTAAAAAGAGTTGAGGTGTACGGCATTGCTCAAAACATCAATTTACGTTACAACACCTTGCATCTTAATTATTTTTAGGTTACATTTCTGATCATGAATGTTGTTTTTCAGGTGGGAAGAGGACGAAGGCTACAATTGACATTCCACTACTAAATGAAACATTTACGGGCACTGGAGATTTTTTTTCTGCACTGTTCTTAGCATGGATGGCAAAAACAGATAATTTATGTACAGCTCTTGAAAATACAGTTGCAACTCTACAGTCTGTACTAAAACGGACTTTTGAAATGGCCCAAAGTACGTTGTTTGGATATTAAACTTTTTTTTTTGCCTTAGTGACAACTAACACCCATTTTTCAAATTTAAACATTTTTGTTTATGTTTAACATTAGATTGGTTGTTTTTAGCTGTGTATTAGTAAATGTACATATATAAACTACCACCCTCGCAGTTTAGAGCTAAAACAGATATGTGTAAATCACTAGTACTAAGCTCTCGACTCTGCTTGATGGCGACTCTTAAAATTATCTATCTCAGGGTATCCAAGAAATGGTTATTAACACAAGTAACTTGAATTAACATCTTCATTAACATATTACAAGTTGCATACAATCTTAATGATTAACAAATATTGAAATTATACTTCTCATCAATTATCTTTGGAAGTAGGTTCATAGACCAATTGAATTGCCAATAGTAATAGAGTTACAAAAGATACATGAATTAATCTGAGTTTAATGTTCAATTTGGTTTACTTGTTGGTTGAATTCCTTTTGTTGGTGAATCCTTCGTTGGTTGAATTCCTTTTGTTGGTGAATCCTTCCCTCGGAGTCTGCGACCTGGAGATTGCATTGTCGGCGATTCAGATAATCCTGTAGTTGACACTCGATGACACTAACACTTGATTACTTCGGTTTCACTTTAATTACCACTGTTCACACCTACTCACTGATTCAGCATGTAACTAGTGTATACTACTATTTCATTTTGATTCCTTAGTAACTATGTTATAAGCTGACTGCTCGGAATATCAGTAATTCATCCCAAATACACTCTCACGTTCCGTAACTTCCGAATGTACATGATAGATTATCGATACTATGAAGTTCGGTAATTATCACCAAGTTATATTATATTTATTCTAACAATTACTTTGATCTGGTATACTTCGTTCACTGTAATACCAGGTTTAATATTATTAAACGCACGACACGAATACTGTACTTATTAATTATCGCAAGTTTTTAGTTATAAATTCTTAATACGTGGTGACGAGTTTGAATAGTTGTAATACTCTCCGTCGACTTTAGTTATGAAATCGTAATGCGCGATAACGAGTCTGATAGTTGTAGTGTTCGCCGTAGACTGCCGACACAATTTTCCCAACTATGTTTTTTATACTCCCACAAACGTTACCCATACTCAATATTTACAAATCGCGTTCCCATTGGTTTCAAGTACCGCGATATTTGATTTCCTCCAACCCAACTAGCTAAATTCACCCGCTTAAAAGTGACGCTTTCTCCCATTCGTCAAAAAACAGCGCGTAGCAAACTTATACCGCGAAAGTGAACCGACGCTACATCGAGTTCTTTCTCTCTACCCTCTCTTTCTAAGTCTAACGGTACTGTATTGTCTGAGCACTCAATTTTCCCTCAGTTCCACTTAGCTTTATGGCTTTTTTTAATACAATACATTTTATGATTTTACACCCTGTACGTGGCTTGCTGTATAGCTTTCGCACAGTCAAACAGGCACCTCGCCAAGGGTGTGTGTGCTTTGAAAAACACCGCTAGGCAGGTTTCTAAGCATACATCAACTCACATTATTTGCATTTCTTATTCTAACAAACATTTAATAATCATGATTCTATATAAAACCAGCGTAAAATTGAGTAGCATTCAATTTGTACGTTATATCGTTCCCCAATAGAATCGTATAAGATTTTTGCTAGAAAATTGATGAGGATTCTATTGCTGCGTCCTTCAAATGGATTTTATTTAATTTATTTAACCCCTTTACAGTGTTTTTTTTTTTCAAAATTCTTACACCTATTACATTCATATTATATTATTTATATATCTGCAAATGAATTTTAATTGCTTATACTACAGTACATTTAGTAATCTCTTTATTACTCCATTCTCCACCCTTTACCTCTATCAGCTGTTTACATTGGCATTAGGCCACAGTTTGTTTACAAACAGAACCCTAAACTGGTTTTTTGTTACCTGCTTGTCAAAACTACAGACCTCGGCGGCTCCCACGTCCCGCTATTCATGACCTAGTTACTAACCACTGCTTTCCCTTTCCATTACCTAACTTCGTATACCCATAATCTGTTTAAAAGCTTATTCTACATATACAATACAATGTTTAATTATTTACCCTCTCGACAGTTTGTCAATTTAGTCTTATTACAATTTTACTTATACATTATGACACACATACATCTGTAAAAGTGGTGTTCTTACAATCTGTTTATTTATTATTTTTTTGTTTAAAACCTTTCGTGTCTGTGTAGTGTGTGTTAAATTTCATGATTTTTATGCTTCGTTGGTTCAGCCTTACTCTATCTGCATTACTTGTTGATGGGACACTGTTGGTCTCCCCCTTTAACTGGCTCTTCCATTTAGTTGGCCTATTATACTGCATTCTCTCCTCGGTAAATCCGTCTCGCTCGCTCACTTTCCCTCTCTCTTCTCCGTTGTGTTTACAATAGTTTCTTTCAAGCCGACCGTCAGTGGGTCTCTGGTTCATTGACCTACTGCCGTTTCGTAAGTGGTTGAACTCCAGCAACACTTGCTCAAACTCCGTAATCGTATTAACCCCACGAGTGATAATGGCTACCTCAATCTCATGCGGGTAATGTCTTGCCAATTTCCTGATTAAATGTCTATTTGAGATAGGCGGAATCAACTGCCTATTCTCCAACAATTTTCTCTCTAAGTATTGAATTGTAGACATCCTGGTTTCTGAGTGGTACAGTCCGAATTCCAACTGGTCTCGCACCCATTCCTGGATCACATCATTCCAATACTTATTACTAAAAGCTTCTGTAAACCCCGCAAAATTATTAATACTATCTTTGACTAACCACCACCAAATTGCAGCCTCTCCTTCCAGATGTCTCGATATCCATGCGATGTTGTTGATGTCGTGATAATGTTCGTGGTATATCTCAGTTAGTTCCTTGATGAATTCCATCGGGAAATCGCTGGATTCATTAAACTTGACTTCCTTAATCTGCTCATTGACAACGCTTCGGGTGACGGGTGACGCGTTTATCAATGTCATCTTCGACGGCACGTCGCTTTGTAACTGCTGCAGCTTGAGGTTCGTTTCGCCCGAATGGTTATCCATTTTGTTCTCTAATTCTTTTAATTTATCTGCCCCTATTTTGTGAGCAACAATACTTTCGTCACAACGTTTATTGATCACTATTACCTTTTTGTTTATAATTTTAATGTCACTGCTATGCTTATCATCTATTTCCTTCAGTAATTTTTCATTATCACTAAACTTATCATTAATTTCATTCTTAATAGTACTAATCTCTTCATCTATCATAGTTTTGGTGTCTACTTTAAATTGTTGAAAAATTTCATTACTTTCCTTTTTGAATTCACTGAGTTGTGTGGCTATTTCGTCTCTTATGACCTGTTTTTGTTGTGTAATCTGTTGTGATAGTTGTTTCGTCTGTTGTGATTGTTCTAACTTCTGTTCACGCATTTGTTTTTGTAATAATTCTGCTTGCTGTGTCATTTGTTGTGACAATTGTTGTAGTAATGCATACATATCCGGTTCTTTAGGTGCTTCTGTTGTTTTTTGTGCTAATCTCGGTCTACCCTCGTGTTGTATTTCTTGTGTTATTTGTGGTGTTTCTACTTCTTCGTGGTCCTGTCACCGCGTCCTTGACTCTTGATCCTCCACTGTTAATTGGGCGAGTGTATGTTGATCCCCTAATTGGTTGTTAATATCTAACTCCCCTTCATAATTCTGAGTTGTCTCTGTTTCTATATTCATGTTGTCGTTTATTTTGTTTGTGTTGTTCTGTATGTATTTCGTTTGCCTACTTTTGCTTCATCTGATCATACAAAATTATTCTTATTCTCTACATTTCTTATTCTACTTTTCTTATACACTATTCGCAATTCAATTGTCTGTTTAGCTTACAAATTAAACCTTGCAATAGGCTCCAAATACTACCTAGTGTAGGATTTGGTCTTTATAAGCTCCATGGTTATGGGTGCCACATACCACCCTCGCAGTTTAGAGCTAGAACAGATATGTGTAATTCACTAGTACTAAGCTGAATGACTGCTAATTTTAATGAACATCTTCATTAACATATTACAAGTTGCATACAATCTTAATGATTAACAAATATTGAAATTATACTTCTCATCAATTATCTTTGGAAGTAGGTTCATAGACCAATTGAATTGCCAATAGTAATAGAGTTACAAAAGATACATGAATTAATCTGAGTTTAATGTTCAATTTGGTTTACTTGTTGGTTGAATTCCTTTTGTTGGTGAATCCTTCCCTCGGAGTCTGCGACCTGGAGATTGCGTTGTCAGCGATTTGGATAATCCTGTAGTTGACACTTGATGACACTAACACTTGATTACTTTGGTTTCACTTTAATTACCATTGTTCACACCTACTCACTGATTCAGCATGTAACTAGTGTATACTACTATTTCATTTTGATTCCTTAGTAACTATGTCATTAAGCTGAGTGCTCGGAATATCAGAAATTCATCCCAAATACACTCCCACGTTCCGTAACTTCCGAATGTACATGATAGATTATCGATACTATGAAGTTCGGTAATTATCACCAAGTTATATTATATTTATTCTAACAATTACTTTGATCTGGTATACTTCGTTCACTGTAATACCGGGTTTAATATTATTAAACGCACGACACGAATACTGTACTTATTAATTATCGCAAGTTTTTAGTTATAAATTCTTAATACATGGTGACGAGTTTGAATAGTTGTAATACTCTCCGTCGACTTTAGTTATGAAATCGTAATGCGCGATAACGAGTCTGATAGTTGTAGTGTTCGCCGTAGACTGCCGACAATTTTCCCAACTACGTTTTTTATACTCCCGCAAACGTTACCCATACTCAATATTTACAAATCGCGTTCCCATTGGTTTCAAGTACCGCGATATTTGATTTCCTCCAACCCAACTAGCTAAATTCACCCGCTTAAAAGTGACGCTTTCTCCCATTCGTCAAAAAACAGTGCGTAGCAAACTTATACCGCGAAAGTGAACCAACGCTACATCGAGTTCTTTCTCTCTACCCTCTCTTTCTAAGTCTAATGGTATTGTATTGTCTGAGCACTCAATTTTCCCTCAGTTCCACTTAGCTTTATGGCTTTTTTTAATACAATGCATTTTATGATTTTACACCCTGTACGTGACTTGCTGTATAGCTTTCGCACAGTCAGACAGGCGCCTCGCCAAGGGTGTGTGTGCTTTGAAAAACACCGCTAGGCAGGTTTCTAACCATACATCAACTCACATTACTTGCATTTCTTATTCTAACAAACATTTAATAATCATGATTCTATATAAAACCAGCGTAAAATTGGGTAGCATTCAATTTTTACATTATAAAACAGATTCCAAAGAATCTGCTGTATGTTGCAAAAAACGGTAGAGAAAAGATGCTAGAAACAAATCAGATTTTATTAAATGTTGGTTGTGCCATACTGTTGTATGGTTTGAAGTGGCGAGTACTACGAGCCTGCCAGGCAGCAGAAATTAAGTAGTGATACATGTGATTTGACTTCAGCATAAAATGTGTGATGATTGTATATGAACAGCAGCAGCACTTGAAGAGCTTGTTTGTACAGCTTAAACAGACCATCTGTTTGCTTTTGCAAATACTAAACAAGTGTGGTAAGTAATGCCCTATTTGGAGAAAGGAATGCAAGTAAATTAAGCTGTTTTGATGAAGCTAGGAATGACAACAATTAATTGATTCAATGAAGCCAGAAAAACTACCAAATCCAGAATTTGTAATAGAACGAATTGACATGCAACTTTTTGTATTATGTTTTACGTAGTGCCTAGGTCAAAGTTAAGACAAACGTTTTGGGTGCTCTCACCCCTAACAGGTGAAAACAACGGTTAAATTCTCTAAATGATTTTTTAGTAAGCTATTAAGAATAATTTGGTGAAATTCTGTACAACTACGTTTTCAGGTCGCTGAGTAATAACTAAAGGTCAGATGTATTATGAATCATCTAGGGGAGTCAAAAGGGGCAATTTGAAGGAGTGAAATGTATAGAATAGCAATATTTTTTGTTTCTTATGATATTCAGAAATAAATTTTAAGTGACAACATAAGTAAATATCGGTATGGAGAACCATACATGACTTCCATGTTCTAAGATTTATATTTAAAATCATTTTTGAAATGAAATATTTCCATAGAAACTACTTCTTTCTACTTACTGCTTCAGCCTTAACCACAGTACTGTGGTCACTAACGTATACCACCTCACGTTATCGCACCCGATTTTCACTGATGTTAGAAGTCGATGGCACTGCCGAAAAATCTGGTTTTGCAGAAAACATTGGATAATGGCCAAACAGCCCAGGAAGGAATTTTAACAACAAAATACTTCTTTGTTGCCGATAACGTAGTACACATATAAAAAATTATCCCCTCCCCCTTCAACTATAATTTTCGTTTATAGAAAATTACCCCCATCCCATTCAACTAGCCTCTTCATTTGTAGATATTTCATCTACGTTTCTACAGTGGATTATTAAGATCTTCTTATCAGGATACTTTATTTAAGTACTTTACTCTTGTTACAACAAAAAATGTTTCAGGTAAACTACCCTTTCCCCGTAACCGATCTTCACCAAAATCAATAGGCCTTGAGTCCTCTACAACTCAGGCACACATGTAAAAAATTATTTGATTCTGTTTGAATTTACGGCAGTTATCGTTCGTCATGAAAAAATTTCTCTTGTTACAACATAAAATGTTGCAGGTAAACTACCCCTTTCCCTTAACCGATCTTCACCAAAAACAACAGGCCTTGAGCTCTCTACAATTGTAATGGGGCGAATTAGAAGGTTTTTTATTTTATTAATTTAGGTTCTGATCTTATTAAAATTGCACAATTTACTTCATATATGTGGCCAGTCCCTAAGGTGAATTTAACTCGCAGTCTAAACAAAGAAACGGTACACTGTAGCTGGGTGATGTAACAATATAAAGGAATGTCGTGCTGTTGACAATAAAACAATTCCTAGAACTTTGCGGCTGTGTGACATCCACTCACCAATGCGCAAGCACCAACATCTGTGGAGCGCCTAACCCACGCTAAACGAAAGGCGCAAAACATGGCTTAGGGCGAATTTTGTATAATACATGCGCTCAACATGCCGGAAACATAACTGTAAGCCACACCTATTTATGTGACGAAAGTAAAGGCAGTGAAAATTTTGTCGACATCCAACACACAGAAAAACACACGTGTTACCTGTACAGCCACTAAAACTTCGACAACGAGAGGCTGCGAATGGCGACGAAATTTGTTCACCGGAGTCAGTAATGTCCGGCAGCATGTAAGGCAGTCGGAAAGTAACATCATAATCTGCCGGACGCGAACCGTAGTGCGTCCGCCAACTGGACACAAATTTTCATCTAAATTATATAGCAAAAATGTGAATCAGCAGTGGTGTTGTGGTGAGGATGCGGCGGCCGTTTGAACATAACGGGTTGGCGAGCCGAAAAAATTGATTAACCGGATAAATACAGTCTAACATGTACATAGTGCGACGTAGCCGGGGAGACGGAGTGAGTTAATAGATCATCAGACAAAAGTGGTAACCAAGATATAATATTGCAGAACAGAATTAGTAAAGTGAGCGGGCCAAAATAAAATGAATAATAAACTTTCGGACATTTAAAGAATACAAGCCACGTGGCAGCGAAGGAGTGAAGCCATCAGGTAACCAGTAACCGTAATTTCAAAAAATTTTTATAAAGGGTTTTTGTGCAAACATGTCAATTAAATAAGAGGAGTTTGGTTTTGTAATAGTGTAAATGTGTGTATGTTAGCAGATTGGGCTGTCTAATTAAGGTAAGGTGTTTATTGTAATTCTGTAAGTATAAGTGTAATACCACTATGTAACTAACATTACAAGCTTTATACATTTTCCATGATTTTGGATCGTTTGAGCCAAGAGGCCAAATAAATAACAATTTAATACTTAAAGAAAATTTTGAAGTATAAAAATAAAATTTTAAGTAATTTCTCTTCAAAAAATGCGTTGCGTAAGTTATTACGATAACCTATAATCATACTTGCATCTTAACGTTCGTGTTGCGGACTCTGGTAGAAGACGAAACAAGGTAGGTGGAAGATCAAATAATTTTATGTATTTGTATTTGTAAGTGTAATAAAATAAATTCACACAATTTAGGGATGATGTATGCAAAACATTATTTGATTCTGTTTGAATGTGCGGCAGTTATCGTTCGTCATAGAAACAATTACCCTTGTTAAAACATAAAACTTTGCAGGTAAACTACCCCTTTCCCTTAACCGATCTTCACCAAAAACAATAGGTCTTGAGAACTCTACAATTAAGGGCTGTATGCGAAACATTATTTGATTCTGTTTGAAGTTGCGGCTGTTATCGTTTGCCATAGAAAAAAATTACCCTTGTTAAAACATAAAACGTTGCAGGTAAACTACCCCTTTCCCTTAACCGATCTTCACCAAAACCAATAGGTCTTGAGAACTCTACAATTCAGGGCTGTATGCAAAAAATTATTTGATTCTGTTTGAATTTGCGGCTATTATCGTTTGCCATAGAAAAAAATCTACACACAGACGCTTTTCGAAAAATGACTTTTTTTCATGTTTTGAGGGTAGTACAATCAGAATCTGCAATTATCTCGAACACGATTTTTTTTTTGCCATCACCATACTTCCATTTTCTTATGGAACATGGAAGTAAAAAGTATTGTGGTCAAATTGTTATTAGTATATTGCATAGTACAGGGATAAAATCACCCTAAATGGTGGGAATTTCTTATGTAGCAACTATTTGGAATAAATTGTTTAAAATTATATACTTGTGTTTTGATGCCGCTGATTAAGAAAGTAAGGTCAAAAGTATTGTATAACACAGGAAAGTCACAATGGCCAATTAAAGGGGGGGGGGGAATTTTCAATATACAGTATCTTCTTATGGTAGTCAAATACAAAGTATCAAAATGAACAGCTTGAAAAATCATAATACTTTGAGCATACTGAAAGTAATGCATTTATAAAATTTAAAAATTGTTATATAGTAGCAAATTACAGCAAAATATTTCCAATTTCTGAAAAAATTAAAAATACAAACAAATTTTTCATCATAACATTATTTGTACTGATATTATGATAATGCAAAATTAATTTTAAAGGTAATTTCATGACTTTCAATTTTGGTTGTAGGCACTTTTCTTAATACCACAGTTTCTGAGTTATCAAAAGTCAAAAATTGTTTTTGGTAGAAAAGAAATCTAAGTACCATTTTTAAACAATCTATCTCCCAAAGTATTGAATCTACAGGAATAAAAAAATTTCAACTTGTTTTGAGTATAATAAACTTAATTTTGAGTCCCTAAAATTTTTTTAATAGGCTCAATATTTTGTGAGTTATTTAACAGAGGCTGTCATGATGTAACAGTTTAGCGGGGTGAAAGTCACAATTTTTAACTCTCAATAACTGAAAACTATTGGTTTCCTTAAAAAAAGCGCATACAAATTTTTTTTTTAGAATTTCGTATATTTTTTATTTGAGGAGTTATTAATATTTTTTACTTTTCATCCACTGTGGGGGGAGGGAACAACCCCCTGAGGAGAGCACCCAGAACTTTTCTTTTAGCTTTTATTAGACACTATGCAGACGATATTACAAAAGGATTTATGTCATTTCATCCTATTGCAAAGAATTCCAAGGTTTCTGCTGTTTGTCCTGAACTGGCAAACCATTTCTGCAGTAATCCTTGGCCAGGTGATATAGATGGATGACCTAGAATTTCTTTTTCCCAGTATAAGGTCCTTCCCAGTTAGTTTGAAGTTTTGAGGAGGAACCACGTTGGTACTTTGGGTTGTACAACCAAACCTGGTCTCCTTCTTTGAAACCCATATTGTTATATTGTTGCTGTAAATATCATACTGTGTTTTCATTTTGTCAGTGACTGTCTTCAACCATCCTCTTATCAAGCAATTCATTTCTCGCAGTTAGTTTTCTAATTCTAAGGGAATACTTCTCCGGCTCTTGAAACTCAGTCTGGGGTGATCCAAACATCAAGTCTCCAGGAAGACTAATCTCCTGTCCAAACACCAGTTTTGCTGGAGTCATGCCAGTTATGTCATGTACTGATGATGGCAGTTATAATGCGGGACTTACCAAATAAGCTTCAAGGTCATGCAGTAGTAACAGCTCTTCCTCGCCCCTCGCCCACCATCATTGTCACACGTTACACTTGGTTATGTGTATGCATCGGCAGGGAGGGGAGGTCTCTTGCAAACACTTCACATTCCATTGGCAAGTTATTCCACTTGCTACTGGTTAACCATCTCCGTCTTCTGTACATTACCCACGTCCATATTACATTCAGTAGTTCTAGGATTACGCGTTTAAAGTTTTTACTAATTATTTTTATTACATTGTATTGTCGTTGTTATTTCATAATTATATAAGTCCTATTCATGATTAATGATGATAATAATTTCAAATTATTGAGGCTTCTCAAACTCCTACAGTATCATCAAACAGAGGAAGAACATCTGGTAAAAAGGACTTATGGAAGCAAGGTAAACACATCATTGCCACTGTTTAAACTTTTTATAGTCTCGTGGACGATCCAAAGAAAGTTGAAAATTTGAATTTTAAAAAGATACAAGAGTTGACTGCCGAAGCTTGTGGAGTTAAGTTGATCGACAGTTCAAGGCGGCATAAAACGAGAAATAAGTGTGAAGGAAATGAACCTAAGTTTGGTACACTGTGGAAGCATTTTAGAAAGAAGCCAACAATAACAAATTTGAACGCCTTCGACAAGGATGTTGTGTGAAGATGTGTTTTTAGTTTTTATGAAGATGTAGAATACCCAACATCGGGAAAAATCCAGCAGCAGTTAGCTGAACAATAAATTTTAGGAGCTCAAAGAAATCAGTGCAGCGAATTTCAAAACAGATTGGATTTAAATATAAAAAGTGTAATGACAGCCGAAAATTGTGACAGTACAAAAAAGTCCGATATAAAAAATATGGTATGCAAGGTAGCAAACTATTGTATTCCGATGTTTTAAAGTCATTTCTATGGGTGACATAATTTTCCTTGGTTTTGCCGACAACGACGCAGTTCCGAGACGACAAAATAATTTCAAGGACAGCAGGGTACGTGCAGCTAAAAAGACTTATAATGGTTACAGCCACTAATAACGGCGCTACTTGCTCACGTTTCATTGGCCAACAACGCCAAACGTCATAAAACCACAATGACGTTATAAAAAAAAGACGTAACTAACAAGGCTATTATATAATGAGAAACAAAGAACGATGACGTTTTACTCACACACACATACGTAAAATTTGCATAATTTTCGTCCCAGTACACAGAAGTTCATCATGGCAACCACACGCTAACAATAGTGTTGGCTTGAAATAGTCAAGTTTAAAGTATTGCAAAGTGTTAACAATGTAATCAAAAGCAAATCAGTGTTAGTTACTTTCAGAGTTTGAGCAGTATAAAGCAATATTAAAAGCGTTAAATGTAAATTCAGTGCAGCCAAGAAAATGTAACCACGCCGTTTGGAATCAACATGTGACACTCTACTAGAACGTCCAGTTTACTGACAAGGGAAGTGGCAACCAAAATTTTTATTTAAAGTGCTCTTTTAATCATAAAAAATATAATCATGATGTGTACACAGTCAAAAGTAAATTCAAAAATGTTTGTATGAATGTGAGTGAGTGAGAGAGGTGTGAACGTTAGATGTCGACTTCCAAATGGGGGTTGGTTTGTGTTGACTATAATTAGATATTATCAAATCACATGATCATGAAACTAAGTCATAGCCAGTAAAATTAATTGTTTGAATTAGCCTTTAAAATTAAACATAAAGGAGTGGTGATAGTAAAGGGCGGAAATTAGTAATGGCCGCCGTGTCAAGTTGTTATATGGTGTACACGATTAAAGAAATTCCTGAATAAATTACGATTGATAATAGTTACTGCAATTAAATGTATTCTCATTTCAATGACCATCTCTGTCAGCATTCTCGCTGAGCAGAATCCTGGATCCTTAGGTAATAAAAATTTATATAACGAAACTGAAATAAACAGGTGCTATAATTGTGGTAGATACCATAATTATGGTAAATGTGACACACGTGTTTAACTCGAACAATGTAAACAGACCCGAATATAAGTTACTAGAGATTTTATATGACAAATACATTTATATAAAGTTATTTAAAGAAAAGTGAGAAATCACAAATGGGCCCGAACTGGTGACTATATAAAATATATAAATACATTTTATATAATAAGCCTGAACTGCGGCAGAGTGGACATTGAAAATGAGAATGCGGTTGTAGGTTAGGTGGTAACGATAATATAAAGCGACAAACCATTAACAAATTTTATAATGGCAGAGAATAAAGAAAATAGTTCTTTATTAAACATAACTGATAGTACAAATAATAGTCAAATAAGCATGACAGAATCAGTAGTTATGAGTGAAGGAATAGTGCACTCAACACCAGTCCCAAATAACAGGGCTGAGAATAACGAAATTATGAAAATGATGCAAATGCTTTTCAATATACAGAACAATAATTTTAATATAAAATGTGAAGAATTAAAAAACGAAATACAAAGACAAAATGGTAGTATTGACAAAGTGGACAAATTGAACAAAGACGACAAGGTAAGTGGGGTAGAAAATTACGATAAAATAAATAAAGATATAGTAATAGGTGATAATAGTGTGGAGGTTGGTAGTATAAATGAAATTTTATGGGGAATTGAATATAATGATAATGGAATGATAGTGTGTGTTGAAGGGTTAAAGAGAGAGAGATGGTATGATAAAGAGAAATATATTGAGAGAGAGAAATGTTGTTGGGAGAGTTATTATGAGAGATGTTTTAAAAGAGAGAGATGGTATGATAGTGAGAGATATTGTGAGAGAAAGAGGGAGGTAGAAATTTTTAAGATAAGCAGAGATTATGAAGAGTTTATGGGAAGGTTAGGAATAGAGATGATATATAATAAAAATAATAAGTACTTACCTTGTAATGAAGCGGATATAGCAGTCGGAGATGATAATGAAAATAATGACTTAGTAACTTGTCTGATTGTGACTAATTATACTGAAGGTGACAGGACCATAACCGATCGTGACAAGTTGTATGATAAATTGATATGGAATAACCCTATTAATTATGATAGTTTTGTAGAATATAAAAATTTAAATAAGTACTATATTCATGATGGTGATATAATGTTTTCCAGGGAAAATAAGTTGTATAGACTTAAGATAAGATTATTATTTGACGATATGGGGTAGTTGTGTATTGTTTATTGTGTTATGAACATTTAATTATGTGACCAGTGTTTTTTTTTTTTAAATGGACTGATCAGGACTGATTATGGCGAATGATGTAGTGATTATGTGAATTGTATATTTTTGTGTATTGATGTCTATGTATTTGTGTATTTTTGCTGTTGTGTACTTTATGTATTTTTGTTGTTGTGTGTAAACATGTAGGATTTTAAATAACTGAAGAAAGTTAAATGATATTATGGAATTTAGATTTTAAAGGGTTAGTAAATGATTAAGCAGGTAATGTATTTGGATATGAAAGGTGTTGTTAGTAGATAAGTGATGAATTTCTAATGGTATATTAATGTGAAATGTTGTAAAGAGTTTGGGAATAAGGATAAATCAGGGCATTGGAGTTAGTTGAATAAAGTTATTGGGAGTTAGGGAAAATAAAGTGCTGAGATGCTGATAATATATAAAGAGGTGTTAGATATTTTAGGGACACAGTGGTTAGTGATTATATGTAGAGGTGAGTAATGTGAGTGGTAATTATATTTGTTGTTGATGGTGATATTTTGTAATAAGGGTATTGGTGTAGGAGTCCAACGAGAGATGTTGAGACAGGAAGGGACCGTTTAGCGCCGGAAAGGGTTATCTGAAAGGGTCAGGAACCGATAAGGGAATGAGTTGGTTAGAGGGAATACACACATACTAGTACAAAAATGAGCGGTGCCAGAGGTTTTAAATGGGATTTGTGAAGGGGGTTGTTATTGAGATATTGGTGTCATATTATATGTAAATGGTTAGAAGCGGTTGTTAGTGGAAAAAAGAGGTGAGTAAGGTTAGGTTGACAAATACCAAAATAAGATAGAGAATAATAATAGAGAGTCACCCAAACGAGTAAGAGGATAAAAGGGTTAGAAAAGGAAAATTCATAACTGAAGGGTAAGGTAAATGGAAAGGTAAATGATAATTTTGAAATTTTTGTATAGAATCTAAATGAATGTTAAATGATAAAAGTTAATAGAGAGTTGATATGAAAAATGTTATAAAATTTTGCTACAAGTTATGTAAATTGTTTATTTGTGAATTGTTCAATGTTAGTGTTTAATGCTTATGATGTACAATGTTTTATTGTGTTTTATTATGTTGATAGTACAATAGTGTGTGTGGATAGGAGGTTACTACCAAGATAGTAACGATTATAATATTGAAAGTTTGTAAAGTTTGTCCATTCTCTAGAAATGATTCTGTTATAAAGAAGGTTAAATATAAGAAAAGTTCGTAAAGAAATTATAAAACTTTTAAGTTGTCTGCCATGATATAGATATTGTAAGATTATATGAAGTAAATTATTAGGGTTAATGGTTGTTGCTAAAGCAGTTAAATGAATTGTTTCTCTAGGTTAAGAGCAATTGTTTCATGTGATAAAGAGTGTGAATATAATTGACAGGAGTCAGAAGGGTGTACCAGATACCGGAGTGTTAAAAGGAGAAGTAATTTTCTATCTTAATTCTTGATATACATTGTTTGAAGTTTGTAGAATTAGGCAAACCAATGCCCCAAAACGCAAACCAACGTGCTAAGAGGAAACATATTAGTTATGGATATGGATATAAGGAAAGCCACTATTTTAAAATTTGTATTGAATGTTTCAGAGTTTTATGGTGTGGTGACCGCGGTCCTGAGCTGGCCGGTGCGTCAGAACAGGAGCGTAAAGTGCCTCATGGCCTTATGGTGTAGGGATCTCTCTGGAGAAGTCCAGTAAGGTCAGAAGGTGCGAACCTCATCATTGGACCAAGGGTAAGTGATTGAATTTATATTTTTATAATAACACTACAGGGGGTTGTGGCTCCATATCTGAGCTGATCCTTTTAGAGAAGTGTGAATGAGTCAATGAAAGTTTTTGTGTCTCGACACAAAACCTTTCATTGAGGGGGTTTTGTGACAGTACAAAAAAGTCCGATATAAAAAATATGGTATGCAAGGTAGCAAACTATTGTATTCCGATGTTTTAAAGTCATTTCTATGGGTGACATAATTTCCCTTGGTTTTGCCGACAACGACGCAGTTCCGAGACGACAAAATAATTTCAAGGACAGCAGGGTACGTGCAGCTAAAAAGACTTATAATGGTTACAGCCACTAATAACGGCGCTACTTGCTCACGTTTCATTGGCCAACAACGCCAAACGTCATAAAACCACAATGACGTTATAAAAAAAAGACGTAACTAACAAGGCTATTATATAATGAGAAACAAAGAACAATGACGTTTTACTCACACACACATACGTAAAATTTGCATAATTTTCGTCCCAGTACACAGAAGTTCATCATGGCAACCACACGCTAACAATAGTGTTGGCTTGAAATAGTCAAGTTTAAAGTATTGCAAAGTGTTAACAATGTAATCAAAAGCAAATCAGTGTTAGTTACTTTCAGAGTTTGAGCAGTATAAAGCAATATTAAAAGCGTTAAATGTAAATTCAGTGCAGCCAAGAAAATGTAACCACGCCGTTTGGAATCAACATGTGACACTCTACTAGAACGTCCAGTTTACTGACAAGGGAAGTGGCAACCAAAATTTTTATTTAAAGAGCTCTTTTAATCATAAAAAATATAATCATGATGTGTACACAGTCAAAAGTAAATTCAAAAATGTTTGTATGAATGTGAGTGAGTGAGAGAGGTGTGAACGTTAGATGTCGACTTCCAAATGGGGGTTGGTTTGCGTTGACTATAATTAGATATTATCAAATCACATGATCATGAAACTAAGTCATAGCCAGTAAAATTAATTGTTTGAATTAGCCTTTAAAATTAAACATAAAGGAGTGGTGATAGTAAAGGGTGGAAATTAGTAATGGCCGCCGTGTCAAGTTGTTATATGGTGTACACGATTAAAGAAATTCCTGAATAAATTACGATTGATAATAGTTACTGCAATTAAATGTATTCTCATTTCAATGACCATCTCTGTCAGCATTCTCGCTGAGCAGAATCCTGGATCCTTAGGTAATAAAAATTTATATAACGAAACTGAAATAAACAGGTGCTATAATTATGGTAGATACCATAATTATGGTAAATGTGACACACGTGTTTAACTCGAACAATGTAAACAGACCCGAATATAAGTTACTAGAGATTTTATATGACAAATACATTTATATTTATTTAAATAAAAGTGAGAAATCACAAATGCCGCCCAGAACTAGGGACATAATAATTAGAGAAATCACAAAATGTTTAATGGAAAGAGTAGATATTGCTGTGTTCGCGCTTCTTTTGTGAGAAAAATGCATCAAATTCGGAATGACAGTTTAAAAAGGCCCATATTTTATTTGGACAAGACATGGTGAACCAAAATCATAGCAAATCAATGATTTGGCAGGACCCAGAGGAAAGGGGTGGTTTCAAGTACCAGTCGGAAAAGGTGGCAGATTAATTGTACTTCATTTGGCATCAGCTGGAACAGGCTTCATGAAGGATGCAAATTAATTTTCCACACACAGAAATCTTCATTAAATACAGATTACCACAATGAAATGAATTCGGAAATTTTTAAAGAGAGGTTTGTCAACTTCCTCTATTTACTGGAAGACAGTTCTGTTCCGCACTTGCTGAGAAAGTTTCTAAATCAAACTGGAGAAAAATGGAAATTCAAGAATGGCTGAGAAATTATAAAATTGAATTTTCCATGCAAGATATGAGGGCTCAATTGCTAAACAAAAATGAAATAAAGAATGGGCCGAAAATGAAATTCATAAAATAACCTACGGAATGGGTCATGAGGCTATATGTCTTCCACCTTATGATGCCCATTACAACCCAATTGAGTTGGTGTCGGCACAGGTGAAAGGAAAGGATATGTGGCCGATTTAAATAATACTTTTAAAATGGTCGACCTTGAAAGACTGATGGTTGAAGCAATAGCTGAAGTAATGGTTGAAGACTGGAGAAAATGCGTCTGACATTCTGAAGAGCTTCAAAAGGAAGACTAAAAGAAAGAATGTCCTTGAGACTTGACTATAGATCATATTATGGTGATTACAGTGACGAAAGAAAGTTAAGAAGATAGCGGATCCAGTTCTGATTGAAAGAATTTCAAAAAAATTGTAATACTTAAATTTTTGTGTATATTTTGTATTATAATAAGTATAATTTTTCTTTACCAAATTTATTTAAAAATTAAGTGTTTTATTAAATAATATATAATGTAAATGACCATTTTAAGAACAAATAAAATGTAAAGAGAACTGTCATGTTAAAGAATAATGAAAATAATTACTTATAAAATTGAAAACATAACACAAAAATTATATAGAAATAAAAAACAAGGAAAGGATATATTTCTCTCTTTGTTCATAAGAGCTCATCGATGTAGCAGCATGAGGTGTGTGTGTGTGTGTGTGTGTGTGTGTGTGTGTGTGTGTGTGTGTGTGTGTGTGTGTGTGTGTGTGTGTGTGTGTGTGTGTGTGTGTGTGTGTGTGTGTGTGTGTGTGTGTGTGTGTGTGTGTGTGTGTGTTGTACAAGAATGTGCTGACCTTGTTTGTTTGTCTTCATAGTGTAACGTGCTCATGAGTGTGAGTGTAGCGCGTGAGTGAAGTGACATGGCAATACCCCAGTGACCTCGAAGCTTATTATGATACATCTCACATAATAGTAATAATGGTATATGTTTGTCCCAGTCTGTTTGGTTCTCATCAGCAGCCTTTTATAGATGCTCTCAAGTGCCCTGTTGAACCTCTCAACCATTCCGTCACTTTCTGGATGAAGATGCATTGTCCGGGTGTTTTGAATACCAGGTAGGCAACGTAATTCCTTAAAACTCCTGATTTTAAATTCCTCCCTTGATCCATGTGAATTTTGTAGGGACTTCACAACAGGAACAGAAATTGTGAACCAGGGAATCTTGCGCCAGGAAATTACCAACAGGAACCTTGCGCCACAGTGGTAACCTCCTGATTTGGAATTTCATAAGCTCTCACCCACTACATCTTCAAAATAGTCACTATAAACATGATGTACCAGTTTCCATTGTCAGTAATTGGGAAAGGTCTAGCAGTGTCAATGGCTAAAGCACTATTGCAGTGTTGAGAGGCAGTCCAGCATTATACTGTCTTTTCCCCCTGCTTCTGGTTTTTGGGTCCTTACTTCCAGCACATATTTCAGCACATGGTCTGACACCATTCCTGTACATGTGGGAAAGATTAAGCCAAAGAATTAGCTGCATAACCACATCTCATCTGTCTGCTCTTTCCCAAGACATTTTCAGCAATCTATTCTCCATTGTTACAGATTCCCATTGCATCCAATAGTTAGTTCACAGCAGTTTGGAACCATGGTAGACATCTTGCCAATTCAGCCGCCGAGCATGCATGCACTCTCCAATGCTGATCATTGCATTCTGTTTGAGGAGACCAATATCTTTTCCTCGGAGAGTGTGTACTACTCTTGGCTGGACATGAAGTCCGTAGAGATTTTCAAAGATGGTTCCACCACTATTAATTGAAGGGGAGAAAGCCTCCTATTGAATAGAATTTGGAATGCTGTGCTCCCAAGCCAATCAGGTAGCACTTGAAGCTGATTGATTGATGCTGCTTGCCAGCTCAGATCGTGTTGGCAGGAAAAATCTATATAAGTGGGCCTTCTCAGGCAAAAACAGTTCTCTACCTCATGTGTGGGGTGAATTGGCAGACACCATGCTAATTGCTTCCAACACTGAAGATGGCCTCCAATGGTGGGGCTGAAACATCTGTAAACACAAACGATGGACCACAGCCTAACAACCTGGCAAATTTTTCCAACTTTGTTGACACCTTGTTTGTTTACCAATATCAAATAATTTTTCATAAATAAAAATATAACAGAAAATACAATTTTAATCCACAACTGTGATATTGATTATTGACACAACCATTATTTACACAAACAAAAAGATAACACACAAATATAATATTGATCCAAAAATGTGATTGGTATCAGTCACACACATTAAACTCTGTAACTCACAAAGTCACGAACTCTCAATGAAGTCTGAATTTTTTCTCCGTCTACTATTGTCTATATATAGTTGGTAATGATGTCATTCACAAACATGCGTTACTGACTAGAAAGTCGAGGTCATTCTAGGCACTTAAAGTAGAACATTGTAGAATAAACTGTGCTGAGTATAAATGTGTAGTACATTGATACAGAATATTCTAGTGTATTCTATAAGTAGTGTCTATCAATATACATAAGGTATACATCAATTGTCGATAATGTAAATACACGTGAGTAACATAAAACCTATGTACTATTGTAATGACAAATATTTTAATAACACCAGTATTTTAATTTACCAATCACAATATCTCTTAATGTATTATACAATATTCATATTACTTTGAACGTGGGGTGGGATTTCTCTAGTATACAACGATTATCCTCCTCCCTTAAAACCCAAAATCATATTCACATATAGAATCTCTAAAGTTCACAAAGATTACATATTTACAAATCTATTTAGGATTTACAAAATTTTCTCTTCTTGTCCGAAGGGTGTATCATGCTCTTCAATGTCTGGAGAGGCACCTCTGGAATTGTTCCCTTCTGTCGGTATGCTAGCCCTCGTGTAGTCAGATTGTAGAGGCTGTTTTACCCCTTCAACTCAGCTGCATGGACCTTCACTGGTGGAATTGCTCTTAGGGGATACACACCATTTCCCAGGCGCTGATCTACCTCAAACGGTCCTACCCACTTCTGGACTAACCCTGCAGGGTATCCATCTTCCTTGTTACTGAGTGTGATTCCTTCGCAACACTAAGTCCTCTGGATTTAATATCTTCTCCTCAACGTCCTGCTTCATGGTTCCTCAAGTGTCCATAGCTTCACCTCATTTCTTTTCGAATCAATCTTTGGTTGATGTCTGTTGAGCCTTGCTTCTGGATTTGAATAACTTTCTGTAGGTTGGCTGATCCCCAATCACTAGTTCTGTACAATATTTGATCCACAAACAGGTCAGCTGGCGAATAGCTCATGATTCTGCTGACTCTCTGGAATAGAGCGAAAAGTGACTGGGCTAATGTTGGTCAACGCCTCCTTCTCTGCTGTGCAATAACATCTTTCTGGTGGAGACACTATATTCCTACTGGCATATTCCACTATATCTCTTCCTCCGTCCTCCTTTTCATGGAATAATACTGCCCCTAATCTCATATCACTGGTATCAGTTTGCAGACAGATCTTCCACTTGGCATGCAGGTAATCAAGTCGAGGAGCATTGCAGATTGCCTCCTTGGTTTTATCGAATGTTTCTTCCTCCTTATCAGTCAATTTGAATGATATTTCTTATTCAACAGATATGTTAGTGGAGCTGCTTTTGTTTCAAACTGTGGTACAAAGCTGCTGTATCGCCCACAAAATCCTAGGAACTGATGAATTTGGTGTTTAGTACCCCAGGGTCTCTATCTCAATCTCTATCTCTTCAGTAGCCTCGTTCTTCTTTGCCTTTCCAGACCCTAAGGTTTTAAGATCTGTCCTAAATATTTGTCACTGTTGGTAACCAAAAATACAATTTCTTCAGTTGACAGGATAGACCATGCATCTTGAGTGGTTCTATGGTTGTATTTTCATAAACTGCTTGACTTCACTACTTCACTTTTAATTTGTTCTCTTATGTTTGCAATTGAATCTTCTACTACAGATATTTTTGTTGAATAGCTTTTTCCACACTCAACACAGATTTTTCTACTTCAGCTACTGTATTTGACATGGATTCTTCTACATCAGATATTCTAATAATTTGGTTATTAAGCTCACCTTGTAATTCATCCAAGTCACCACTTAGGAGACCCAATTCTGTGGTATTCTGCATCTGCTTTTTCTTTGATGTTACCTGTTTCCTGCTTACATTTCTCGTCTTGTCATTCTTCTAACTCGAGCAAGAGTGCTTTTTGCCATTCTTCTGCCTCTTCTCTTTCCTGTCTGTTTCTCCCCCTGTTGTCTTTCTGCTTCTTCCGCCTCCTGTCTGTGTTTCTCATCCTGTTGTTTCTCTGCTTCTTCTGCCTTCTGTCGTCATCATTCTTCTGTCTGCAACAGCAGCACCTGGAAATTTTCTATCATCTGAATGGCATCCATGTTTGCAGATAAATTACAAATTTCACTAGCTTGTACAAAGTGTCCTCTGTCCCACTTCTGGCACCATTGTTATGACGGTCTCACTGATCATTGTATGGTACAGTGGAAACAAAATACGGACACTAATGAAATCACTAATTACCAGCCTTAATGAGTCACAAATAACAATTTGAAATGAACAGGATACTCTCACACAGTTAAATTTGTCCTCACACAATAATAATGTTCACTATTAAGAGTTCTGCACTAATTATAACACAGTAATAACTTTCCACAATAACCACTTGATCTGGGCTGAATAAATCGCCACTTATAACTAACTTCTAAGCGGCAGCTGTTGCTTATATATAGCCTGCAGATGTTCCAGAATAATGTTCTATAATTCGCGTCATTAACAAGCACTGGAAAGGTCTAGAGGGTACTTATATACAGGCCTTGACAGAGACACACCCTACTCGGGTAGCCAAAAAATGTGTAGCAAGTCGCTCTTGACTGTTCGAGATCATTCCGTTATAACAATGTTTATTCTTGACTAAACTTTACTCTTTTCTGGTTAAGCTTATTCATAATCTTTTCCACTTGAATTATGTTTCTTCTAAACACTATTTACAGTGCACTATTAAAACAAATCAGTCACAGAAAATATTATAAAGTTATTTGTACTTTACATCATATGTTGTAACCAATAAATATCATTTATTTTTCAGGGGAATCAAAACCCGGTGCAAAATTTACAAGAGCTCAACTAGAGTTACGACTTATACAAAGCAAAACAGACATAGAAAATCCTGTTGTTAAGTTAAAAGCCGAAGTGCTTAGTTAAACTGATTTTATTGTAATTTTTATTTTAGTTCTTAATATTTTTGCTTTTAGAGTCTATTATTGTTATAAAATTTTACATGTATATTTACATTTTATTTAAAGTATTTTAATGCTTAATACTTTTGTTAGTTTCACCTCTTTAACATACATTCTATACACTGTGTTCTGACTTTATTTACTCCAGAGAAATCAGAGGATTTCCATATCTGTGTAATATGTTTCACACACACATATTTACTTCTGTATTTGTGTATGTATTTTAACAAACATAAATTAATTCTTGTTATTATGTGATACAATTCATTTACAATTATTTTGTATATAGTATATATATTTTAGATTCTCCAAATGTAATTTTTAATATTACAACTTTTACAAAAACTGTAAAACCACTATATAGCACTCCTCAACAGATTATTAAAAAAAGAGCTTTATGTGAGGGGTCAGGGTTATATAGAAGGTCAAATTTTAGGGGGGGGGGGATTCTTGTCAAGAATCTACACCAAGCATCCTCTTTTAGAACATAAAATCAAGGGCAGAAGTGAAAAGGAGTAACCTTGTGTTCAGTTTAACAGTAACTTATCAGCACATTTTATAATGTGGATACTGATAAGCCAGTCTCGCCTAGAAAACGCTTTTGTTGCTGAATGACGCAGTGGAGTAAATTATTTTCCACAATTACGTGCTACATGACTGCTTCACATTAAAACATGGAAAATCGTATGTTCATCTGAACATGATAATTTCACTAACGTTAAAAAAAAATTAGATATTTAATATTTTTAGTACCCATGCTTAAATTGCTGTTATTTTAACTAATTTCTAGTTAACATTTTTTGGTGGTCTAAGGTAATACAAACAGCAAGAATACTGGCCCACAGTAAATCTTATTAAATTATTCTTAACTTTAAATTTTTAGTGAGTTTCTGCAATTGTTATTTTCCTGTATTCATTGTTTTTATTTTCCATCTCTGCTAAAAATTATCATCAAAGTTGTAATATATTTTCTAAAACCTTTATAAAAAAAATTACTATATCATCATTCAGAATGACAACCTGTGTATCATTATTAGAAAGTATTAGTAAAATTTGCAGTTAATTTGCTTGTTATTCATATGTACAAGTATTAGTTTACTAATAAATGCAGCACCATTTATTGTACAGAATCAGACAAATTAATGCGCCTGAATTTGCGATGACTGTGCTGAAATCATAGAATATGGTATGTAATTTTATATGACTGACATGTCTGTACCAATAGTAATTAACAAAACAAAATCGAAATTGTAAAATGTAGGTTAAAATTATTTTCAGACCTCATTTTAGTATTGTTGTGGTGATTAGACCTACAGGTACCTTTTTGTAGGGGTAAGGGCGGCAGGCTTGCTGTAATAATTGCTTATGGAATGAATAACAGTTGAATATTTATGCAATGTCACCTATATAAAATAACAGTTGCACAATTTTAGTATCCACTCCAAAATGTTATACAGTACAAACAATAATTATAATTGTTGCATTGCTACATAATGTAATGTAAATATGTAAAAATTAATGACCTTCAACTGAAGAATAGTTCCGTTAAGCCAAAATATTCTATTGCTTTTATCATAACCATTGTTTAAACAATTGAATAAAGTAACAAATGTAGTTTAGCAATGAGCTATGAAAAGTTGACCAGCTAAGAATTACCATAGACCCAATAAGAATGAGGTCAGGGTTTATTTTATCCAGAGGTGAGCTTTCCTACCTGAGTAACAGTACCCAAGCAGAGTATTTTTGTTTTGATTGAAAAAGATACAAACAAAGATAAATAATCAGTACAACTTGTATACTGACAAATTTCATATGAATTTGTGTTCTAAACATAAAAGACCCAGTTTCAAAAATCATGCTAAATGATTGGGTAATAGACCATTTTATTAAAGACTTTACAACATTGCTCTTGTGGAGGTTTTTGCAGAAATTCATAAAATGAGCATTAAAATGTGGGATAGCACTACATAGGGGTTCCACTGTACTTATGTTATGGCTTGCATATTTGTGTCTTTAAAGCATGGTATATAAAAATGATTATCATGAAGAATATAGGGTATTATATATACAGGGTGATTCACGAAGAAATGGAAATACTTCGGGAGATGAATCTACATTGAAAAATAAGAAAAAAAGTTCATATAAACATAGGTCCGGAAATGCTTTGTTAGCGAGTTACGGCTAGCGAAAGATTTTGCCCGGGTTTCGGTTCCTCCAGGTAAATGAAGACTTTCTGAAATTCTGGGAAGGGGCGAATTCTGTTGTTTCTTATGGTTTTTGACCTGAAAAATCGAATAAAACAGGTCGCAGAACTGTATCTCCCATAAGTTTCATGATATCCAATGTAAAACAGAAAAATCTTTGCCTAAAAACAAATTTTGGAAAATTGGAAACAATTGGAATTTTGTGTTGATTTTTATTGACTTTATTTACACCATTTTTCTCAGAATTAAATTCTTTACAAGTTTTGTTTTTAACTTTTATGCATTTATTAGTCATTTAACAAAGTTATTGTACTTCTAACCTAAAAAAACGTGTTAACGAAGCATTTCCGGACCTATGTTTATATGAACTTTTTTTCTTATTTTTCGATGTAGATTCATCTCCCGAAGTATTTCCATTTCTTCGTGAATCACCCTGTATATACAGGAGGCCACAATAACAGCCAACCAACACACATGTACTTCACCAGACACAAAATCCGGAAGGCTGAGGATGGGTACAAAATAGTACCCGAAACATGTTCCTAATAAGGAAAGAACTATCTTGAGGTAAATTCATTACAAAAATTATATATATATATATATTATGTAACGTAACAGAGTTGAGGTTCCCGACATTATTACATAAAAAACTTTGTAAACATGACTTAAAACAATGCCCAAAGTATGTTTTAATTAAATACAAGAGGGCCAATCTCACCTAAAAAATGCATTGAAGGTACCTAGTAAGGTTACTAAGTAATAAAACATCGAAGGTGTACCTAAATATAAAATATGTAATGATTAGTATGAGATGTAAAATATAAACACAGTGTCTAGTGGGATGAGTTTAATGTGTAGGAGTTGAGTATAATATACTGTTCAATTAATATTTAATGTGTTATAAAATGTACTTGGTGTTGTACTGTATCATGATATAGTGTTTACATGATATTTATTTTATGTTTTGTGTGTAGTAAGTGTGGATCCGTTGCTTTAAGGAAGTACTAAGTCATGGGTACTCATTTTATTCATGTTAAAATTGTATTTAAATAATTAAATACAAGTACATTTATTAGGTATGACATTATGTTAAATGTATTTACTTTAATTAATTAATGAAGATGTTTAAAATAATATTTGTAAACTTGGCCAGGAAGACAATAAGTGTTAATAAGTTGGCAAGTAGTTATTATAATTATGTTAAAAACCAATGAAGGGTTCAATGATTAACTAAATAATAATAATGAATTGAAACCAGGAAATTAAGATTTATATAAGTGGCCATAAGCCAGTGACTCTTTGTACAGTAGGTCAGGTAAAGAAAAATTAAATTAAAAACAAAACAAAATTATAACATGTATAATAAAACCAATAGGCCTAAACTTAATATTTGTAAAAGGAAATTAATACCTTTTTTAATAAGTCCATTCAGATGAAAATGTATATGGTTTAATAAGGCAGATTAAGTGAAAGTTTTATGTGATTTGGTGTAATTCCAAGCATGGAGTATTTTATTAAATAAGAGTAGTAATATTTCCTAATTCTGGCTCTAGGATATCAAATATTATCCAATGACAGAAAAAGTAATGGTTGTTAGGGTAACAGAAATGCAAGAAATTTTGTTGATTTCAACATTCGATTGTTATATGCTATTGGGTAAAGTTCAGCAGACAAATTTAAAAAGAGAACGAAATAAAATGAATAAAATTTTACAAATCAAATGTCTTAAAGCCAATCCATTTAAAAAAGAACTGAGTAATAACTACTGAACTATATTTCAGGAAATATAATTCTACACATCCTCAAAGTTCACGGAATTAATAAATCCTCATTCAAACTAATTCCAGTAAAAGAATGATGATGAAAACGATTTACTATTAAACAAAGATGATCCATAGAAGAAGAAGTCAAAATTAATTAAAATATAAATTAAAACATACGCGAAGAACTTTTGTATTGAAATACCAAACCTCACTTTCAATAAACTAACGAAGTCATAACACTACACCAATTTCACTGGGACCAGCCACTACTAGGATCGTGAAGAAGAACAGAGACCAGAACTGAACTTCTGTTACACTCTTGGACATCATCTCTAAACCTTTATTGAAAATCTGGACGCTGTTTTTGGTCAAGAGTAACCTAACCATTTCATCTTCATGCCGTTATAAACAGACACGGCCACCTTCAGTACCGTATCGCTTGGTAAAAAACCTGCTTATATTTAATTTATATATTAAGAGTTAATAACAATTGTAATACTTAGTAACCTTAATTTTGCATTACCTGGCCTTACTAATCGTTCAAAGAATTACATGTACCCTGGGATAAGAGATAAACCGAAAATTATATTTAAATTGTAATATACACCACTAGTTCACTAACAAATCGATTCAGTATTGTACGATCGATATTACGATCTAATAACCGACAAACACAACTGTTGAAAATTAAAAATAATATAAATAAAGAATCCTTCTTGTATGTGACGATGTTCTGTGTTATTGTAGAATAGTTATTGTATTTTGATTAGGGAGTAATTTACAGAGAAAGAAAGTGATAAAACCGTCAAGTGAAACGACTTAACCTATAAGAACTAGTCAATTACTAATAACAGCGCTCGTTGCAGACAGCTGGTGAATACGGGAGACTGTAGAACTAACGTATTCTCTTCGCCACACTTTGGTCAATTTAAATAATACAGACTGACTAGGGTTGGAGAGAATTACTGAATTATTAACTATAATACCCGTAATATAGCGTTATTCTCTGGTAAAACACTTGGTAATTAATTAACACAGGTCTATGTTCAACATACGAATCATATCAATTATATAATAAATAATTGTTTTTATAAATTAATATTGATTTGCAGGAGGTCTCATCTGCAACAACATAATAAATATTTTTCTTATAAACAGAGTGGATTAGTAACAAATTGGCACATACCAACGTGCAGATTAATTAAACCCCGAAACAACAACTTATTGTTTTATTACAAATTGGCGAACCCAACAGTGGGGCTTTTAAACATCCTCAAATATAGTTAACAAAGTTACATACTCGTATACACTAGAAAAGTAATCTATTGTTGTTTTATTACAATATGTTGCAAGGTAACAGGTTCGAGCCCATACCAGACTTGCAGAAAAGAATGCACAATTAGTGAAAATTTAATAAATTTATTGTTCTTTGTTGTACACTTAGTATTAAAATGTTCTTTAAACGTTTTATATACAA
Source organism: Magicicada septendecula (assembly GCA_034769895.1). Lineage (NCBI taxonomy): Eukaryota > Metazoa > Arthropoda > Insecta > Hemiptera > Cicadidae > Magicicada > Magicicada septendecula. Next base: position 432,463,577 of record CM068368.1, on the reverse strand, counting down.
TTAACTTGTTGTTGTTAAAATTTTTACTTGAAATGTCCTTTAATAAATGCACTCTTGCTTTACACAGTTTTATGAATTTATTTAAATGTTCAAAAGTCTTCTTTTATTAAACAAAATTATTTAAAAATTAATGTTCTTTTACAATTTGATAATGAGTTAATTTTTGCTTCCCTGTTTTGTCGTCCTCCCGGTCGACGATCTTGATCCGGCCTCCAGCGATCCGTCATCTCGGTCCACGTTCAAGCAATCGCCTCCAGGTAGTGCCTTGCTCCAGGTCTCCGTATTCCAGCCACTACGATCAGCAAACAATGCCCAGGAACGGTAGTTGAATATCTCACACTCCGTGATAGTTTCCTGCTGACAATCGCCGCTCACTTGACTCTACGGACCCAAGGACGTCTGGAATTAACGTTGTCTGGAATCGCTTTCCACTGCGACCACCTTCACTGACAAACATTTAGAGAGACTGCTTTCAGAGAGTTGTCAGAGAGAGAGAGTTTCGAGAAGACTGCCTCCTCCTTTTATAATGCAGCTGAATGTAAAGCGCTGCATTGCCGAGTGATGTCACCGCCGCTATGCGCGTAGGCGTCATTTCAATTACTTTAATGTAATTAGTAGCGGCCACGTGTTTCCAACTTCCTCTTCTTGAATGTTCTAGAACACACCTTATAGCACATGAATGTATTTCCCTAACATTCTATTCGTTACTCACATTACACAACACTTCACTCATATGTAAAATTATATTTTCATGGTTCAACATTGTCTTATTTTCTAATTCTCTTCTATTAATTCTAATTATTTTATTAACACTAATTATTTTCAAGCATTCATTTATTCATTGGGACACTTATAATAGCTGATATTCATTATCCTTTATATTCACCTATGTTGAGACCGTTTGTCACGTTGCAAAATATATATACAGTAGGACCTCCGTATATCGAATTTGATGGTTCCTAAGAAAAAATTCGATATATAGAAATTTCGATATACAGAAACCTGTTTCTTATTATTATTCGTAGGTTAGGAAAAGCACTGGAATTTGTTAAAAAAATCATGTATAGGCCTCCATACTATTAAAACGACATTTTGGTAATAAATAAATGAAAACCATAAGCATTTATTTAATAAAAATTACTGTATTTATTTAATAAAAAGTATTTAGTGTACAGTACAGTATTTATTTATTTACTTTAAAAAATTGTTTGTATTTAAAAAAAGTAGGAACTTACGTGTTAAATGAGTAATACTGTATTTTATTAATTGGTCGTAAAATAATTTTGAATGTCTTTCTGAACCAAATTTGATGCAGATTCCTCATAAAAGTGTTCACATTTGTTGAGCGACTGGAAAATATCATCAGGCACATATTCTTCCGATTGAAGACCTCGACGGATTGTTTCAAATGCTGCCATCATTTCTTTCTTAGAAGGTTTAGGAACTTCAATTTCTTCTGCCTCATTGTCTTCACCTAAATCTTCAGTATCTTTTAATGAACTTAAAATGTTATCGTCCGTTGGATATTCTGCAACAATAACGTCTTCGTCGACGCTTAAAAATTCATCGAGTGATATGTCTTGATCTATTGCGCCAGTTGACTGTAACTGGTTCCAACAATCCTCAAGTTGTGGCAGTGCAGTAACTTCTTCCACAACAGTATTTTGAGAGAAGCCAGCTTTTATAAAACAATTCTGTATTGTTGATTCTGCTACATAATTTTGCCACACCTTTGCTACCACTGATATACACAGTCTGAGATTAATCGCATCATCAATAGGTTTGTTGTTTTCCAATGCAAAAATGAGCCTCTTGAGGATCTGTTTTCGGTAAAGCATTTTGAGATTTTTTATTACTCCCTGGTCCATAGGTTGTAGTTTAGATGTGGTGTTTGGAGGGAAAAAAACAGCTTCACGTTTGTTAACTTTTTTGCCACAAAAGGAGGGTGTGCCGGACAATTGTCAACAAAAAGAACCACTTTTCTTTTTTGTCTTATCAGTTTTTTGTCAAAGTTTACTATCCATTTCTCAAAAATCTCACTCGTCATCCATGACTTTTTATTGTATTCGTAGTCGGTTTCTAAAGACTTCACTCCTTTAAAACATCTTGGTTGCTTGCTTTTTCCAATCACCAACAGTTTATTTTTTTCTTTTCTGGACATATTGGCACACATGACAACAGTTATTCGTTCTTTACTATGTTTACCTCCGAAGCATTTATCGTCTTTAAAGGTTAGAGTCTTATTTGGTAAACATCTGAAAAAAAGTCCGGTTTCATCCATGTTAAAAACATTATCTGGTTCATACTCTTCTAAAATTAACCTTAAAGTTGTAGTTTTCCACTGGTTACAGTCTGCTTCAGATACACTTCCACTTTCTCCCGAAATAACTTTTTCTTTAATGCTGTGACGTTTCTTAAATTTGTCCAACCATCCAGAACTTGCTTGAAACTCTTTGTGCCCCAACACTTTAGCATACTCTACTGCCTTTTCCCTTATAAGCGGTCCTGAGACAGGCATGTTTTTATCTCGCACCATTGTCACCCATTTAAGAACTGCTTCGTCCACGTCATCATATTTGCATGTTTTAGACCGTTTTCTATCTGGTCCTACATTTTCATGAGTTTTTAAAACAGATTCTCGATTCTTTATTATGGTTGACACTGTACTCGGCGGAATCAAAAACTTTATCTAACGTCTTTTTTTCGCATTCCACTAGCCACATCTTTTAATAATGCCACCTTTTCTGCAACACTCAAAGATTTTCTTTTTGACATTACAGCATTTACGTTCTCGTGAACTCAAGAAAAACTAAACTCAAAACAAAAATAAAGACTGACTGAAACTGAGTTAACCTTACTCCTTAATAACGTACAGTACTACCGAATGATGGATACTGTAATGCGCGGTAAGTGAGGAACACGCACAGTGTCACGTGATCAACTGACTAATCCAGACCGGTCTAACAGGTTTCATTTTTAGTCAGTGTGGAATCACATATAATTTTCCCCTCATTTCTGAAGTTACAAAGTTCGATATATAGAAATTTTTTTCGATATATGGAAATTATTTTATATTGAAATTTCATGGGACTTAAAAAAAATTCGATAAATGGAGATTTTTGATATAAAGAATTTCGATATACAGAGGTCCTACTGTATATATATAATGAATTAAATATCTGTGAATTAAATGCTTATTACTGGTGTTATAAACACAAATTAATTTATCCTTAAAATTTTGTTTCTACTTCCTAATACTTTTTTAGGACAGTGTAGCATGTTGTATATATGGTATTTTATAAATATTTATGTACCCTGTTGTGTATTTATATTTTTGCTTATGTGTAATGTAATTTTTGCGTACACAAGATTTTACAAATTTTCAAGTTTGTACTGTTATTTATTTATTTCAGTAATTAACAAAAATAATTTTGATTCTTCACAAAATACAATTGTGAAGTTCTACATAACTGGAAGCATTTACTTTGTTAGTAAGAAAGAATATAATGAAATAAAATAAAAATTCCAGTTTATGCAAATACTTATATTGCCTCATGTAAGTATCCATTCACATCATGTTATTAATATCATTTGAACTTTAGTTGTGATAAAAGTTTTATTAAAGGAGGAGACAATAAAACATTTCAAATTGTTCAGTCAGAATAAGTACTGTATATTGTTGTATATTGTCTTAATCAAAATCATTCAGTTCTTGAATAACTGTCTCCAGACAAATAAGTTATAAATATTTTGTCTGTTATAAAAGTCTGCATTGATATCATTTATTTACATGTATTAATGTGTTTCAAGAGAAACTGTCTGCTACTAATACTGGCTGCTAGCTGCTTATAAAAAAGTCTCATCATGAGAAACGCAGCATGTCAAAATACAGAGGTTGAGCAGTAGTTACAATTACATAAAGTTTAACAAGTGCGTTTGGTTACAAAGAAGGTAATGCCATTTACAGTTACACCAGGGTAATTGCTAGACATTGTGCTTTGGAGCAGTGATGGGCATAGCAGTAGTATGAAGATTACTCAGAATTACACTACTTTTGATCAAGTTCAGGTTGTATAGAGCCGCATACATTGGTTATGCAATTTTTAACTGGTAATGCCTAATGCTATATAAGTAAAGATGAGAATAATATCTTTTTACAGGGCTCTCCCTAGCAAATGCGAGGCCTAGAACAATCAATAATTGCGGCCCCCTCAAAAAAGCATGGTTTTACATACACACACACACACACATATATATATATATATTATAATTACTTTACCTCAAGATGTTTTTTCCCTATTTAGAACATGTTTCGGAAAGCCTTGTGTTCCCATTCTCAGCCTTCCTAATTTTGAGTCTTGTGATGTATTTATGTGTTGGCTGGTTGTTGCTTTGGTTTTTACCAACACATAAATACCTCATAAGACTCAAAATTAGGAATCCTGAGGATGGGAACACAAGGCTTCCCGAAACATGTTCCAAATAGGGAAAAAACATCTTGAGGTAAAGTAATTATAAAATATTATATACATCAAGAAACGGACTGTAGCAGAAAGTGTGTGTGTATATATATTGCAACAATACATATATTTGCATATTTGCCCAGGGCGGTATGTTTTATATTGTAATTAGTGTAAATAGAATAAGACGAACAGTTTTATACAATTTTGTGCAAGAAAAAGCAGGCTCTGTCCTGTCGAGAGTGCACCTGTTTTGATAGTTAAAAATACGGCGTGTGTGTGTGTGTTCGTATGTGTGAAGCCAGCTGCGACAAGAATATGGGGGTGATACGAATTGTTTGTTGTCAATTAATCAGCTCTTAACAGGATTATAATAAGCTAATTACTTGTGTTAAACCTGTAAACAAAGACTTACACCAATTATAAAGACACCATTCCATTACATTAAGGGATTTTTAACGAGTATGGTGATGTAAAATTTATTTCCAAAGGTGCAATATTAAAGATGCTAACTAATTAATATTAATTACTAGTGTAATTGAAGAGTAATTAATATATGTGGTATATGTGAGTGACCAGAAAAAAATTATGCAAACAATTATATCGCTCATGTGACGAGTATGTTCATGAGTTTTCGCGATAATTAACCAAAAAGTGAGTGTAATAAAAAGGACGCTTTGGTGCGAACTGACCATCTCTAGCTTGTCGAAAACAGGCCTGTACCTGTCAAATCGCCACCAGTATAAATACCACTGGCAATTTTGGGCGATCACACACTCGGACTTAACAAATCTACACACGACGTCATGCTGCCCTATTGCAGATTGACCAGGACACACATTGTACCACACTCACACCAAGACGTAAGGAGGAACTCTGGAGCATCACCAACAGCAACAACCGATAGAGACAACAAACACCGCATCAGTATAGTCATCATCATCATACTCTCAGGATTCTGGACACACACACACACAACGGTAATGGCAGATATACGCAGGTGATGCAAAAACAATTATATTTTTTTATTGTGAAGAGAGCTCTCGAAAATAACTTAAATATGAACAGATAATAAATAGAGTTTTAAAGTAAAATAGTAGTTAGATAAGAGAGTGTACTTTAACAACTGATAGAAAAGAAATACTAATCTTTTGTTGTATTTTTGGGTGTGTCAGTATAAATCAGTAATAGATTGGAAGTAAATGTAATATTTTTATTTGTTTATAGCAACAATAAATTAATTCTTGAATCTTAATATTATTTTGTTGGTAAATGAGTTGCTATCATTAATTAAAATTTGAGTTAATTTCAGACACACAAATAAAAAGAATTTAACTTGTTTAACATGTTTGGTTAGTTAGTAAGATTATATGGGTGTTTATTTTTGTTGTATGTTATGAATATCATAGCAGGTTGCAGTATATTTGTAAAGCCTATAAAGGTGAATATTTATGTGTGTAACGTGTGAAATTTTAATATTTGAATATTTTTCTAAAATTAATAAATCTTAAATGTCAACAACATCTCACTCCTCTTTAAAAATTATATAATTATAAAGTCCCCAAGTTTATTCAAACACTTATCATAGCGAGACACGAGCTTCTCTATTCCTTTCTTGAAAAAATCCCGTCCAACGTCTGATAACCATTCCTGCGTCACAATTTGGACTTCTTCATTGGTAAAATATCGCCGCTTTGCAAGGTCCTCTTTCATAGGACCGAACACGTGGAAGTCACACGGCGCAAGATCAGGACTGTAAGGAGGGTGTTCCCACTCCTCCCACTTAAACGTTTCGAGAAGTTCCTTCGTAATACGTGCCGAATGAGGTGTTGCATTGTCATGCAGAAGCACAATCCCTTTTGTCAGTTTTCCGGGCCGTCGATCTTTAATCGCCTTTCTCAGCCTTTTTAAGGTTTCACAGTATGATACTGAATTAATCGTAAACCCCTTCGGCATAAATTCAGTATGCACAACACCTTTGTTATCGAAGAAAATGGTCAGCATCACCTTTCCGACAGACGGAACCTTTCGGCACTTATTTGGAGGTGGGGAATGAGGATGTTTCCACTCACGCGAACTTCGTTTCGTTTCGGGTGAAAAATGATGAACCCAGCATTCATCTCCGGTAACAATTTTGTTCAAAAAGTCATTACCTTCCTTCTCATATCGATCCAAAAACTTGAGAGCTGACAGAAAACGTTTTCCCTTGTGTTCTTCTGTCAATGAACGAGGCACCCATCGAGCGCAAATTTTTCGACATTGCAGTTTCTCAGAGATGATGTAGTGTACACTTCCATGTGAAATACGCAATTCGGCTACAATTTTGTCTACTGTGATTCGCCTATTTGCAAGCACCAATTGGTGAACCCGTTCAACATTGTCATCTGTGACCGAAGTTGACGGCCTTCCCTGCTGGTAATCATCTTCCATATTCGTGCGGCCATTTTCAAACAACTCGCACCATTTTGAGATGGCCTGGCGTGAAAATGCTATGTCACCATACACTTCTCAACTGGCAATGAATTTCAGTAGGGTTGCACCCCTTTGCCCAAAGAAAACGAGACTGCGCGTAATTCTAACTTGGATGCAACTTGCAAATGACGCGACATATTTGATGGCTAACAATGGACTAACTGTTCCAACCACGTAGACGCGTTAATAAAGCTGAGGAAACGGAAGTTCAAACCAGTGTTGCCAACAACTTTCATCAAAATATCCGTTGTAGAAAAAAAAATACGGTCCAGTGCAACTAACTTTTTGACTGCCCCTCGTATTTGTATAATTGTTGTAACGTTGCAATATATAGGATATTTTCGTAAATAAATTAAACTAAGCATATAGGAAAGAAAGATACTTTACTTTTTCAGTGCCTTGACACTATTGCAGTGAATTGAAACAGTTTGATGAATAATAACACAAGTATCACTTCATGTAAAATTGTAGTTCAAATGTTATGTTTAGACCAGTAGGTTTTTTTTTTTTTTGTCATTACAAGTACTTGCTTGCTGTTTAGAATATTGTTCAATAAACATGTTTCTGACTATTGTTTTGGTTTGCCGGTTTGCAGGAATTATTACTATTTAATAACTTAGACATTTTATTGAACAATAGAAAATGCACATTGCAACAATGGCTACACATATATTATGTATTTTATAAACTTGTAGCTCATTAGTAAATAAATTTCACTCTTATTGAATTTTAACTTTTTCCCTTTAGGTGGGGGGTCCAGTGTGGCCACACCTGTCACACCCCTAAGCTGGCTCTGGTCTTTTGTATAAATTACATTAATTTGGAGTGAATATGTAAATTCTTACTTCTTTTATTAAAAATATATTCAACAGCTTTATATTTATATAATTTATTCAGTGCATAATGTTTGCGGACCTGTATATCATGGGCTCTGACATAGTTAATACTAACACTGTCTTCTTATTAACTGTAACCAGTATGCATAAATGACCTTTTGTGGAAAAACTCAATAATTTGTAAGCTTTAAGGCTGAACTCTTGTGGTTTGATAGAAATTAATTGTAATTTGCTTGTACAAGTCATTTGTGTAATGTAGTGATGTGTTTTGAATAGAGAAAAAATTCAGCATAAATACTTTGTTAGGTTACTTTGTTTGGGCACTGAACCTCTCAGTTAAAAATTATTATAGGGAAAGCCAGCAAACGTACTAAATTTATTGTTTTTCAATAAGCGTAAGCCTACATTTATAATTTTTGAATTTGAGATTAATATTACTAGTTCATCTTCAAATCCACTCTGATGGTTAGCCTAACCTAACTTAATTGTATTGATATTTTTATATAATTACACAATGTGGTTTATACATGAATTGTATTTTTGAAAACTGCTTTGCTGAATAGGTCATCTAAACATTAAAAAATGGCCGAGGTTCTAAGTATTAAAAATGTATTTGTATTTGTGTACCTGAATAGGTAAATACAGTAAATACCAAAAACACAGTATATTAATATTTTGTTAATTTGTTACAAAGGGGTTGTTTGTCTCTCTCAGGTAGGTTATTTGATGGATTCCAGTCCGAATTTATTATTTGATCTTAGGATAAAAAATTTATGAAGTCTTTACTATAGGCCTACTCTTTACTTATTTGAGTTCTACCACATTAATTATTGTACTATTTTAACAGATTTGAAAGAGCAGAATTAGTCAGGGCCATATGCGTCTTTCACTCATTCTTGAAACTATATGAGGTACACGCTCAAGGCCAGTTAATTAAAATATAGATAAAAAGCTGGTGCATCGCTTAAAAAAGAAGTAGTGTGACTTTTTGTGCACTTAACTTCAGGAATGGAGAATACAACATCTCTGCATCAATAATAGATGTCTTGGAGTGGTTACATTATGTAAGCATTGCATTTATTATATGGTAAAAATCAGAATTTGTAAACAATTGTTATAATGGTATACAGTATAACAGGGTTCCCACAGACCTGGAAAGTCAGGGAAATTCACTGTCTGTCAGGGAAGATCTTGTAAATTTGCTAAAAGTCAGGGGAATTTCATAAAACATAAAAATTACTGTAATTGTTTATAGTTTTATACTTTGTGGAAATTTACGTAGAAAAAGGGTTATAAACTGGGAAACAAACTTTAGTTTTTAAAGTAATGTACATACATTATGTTAGTGTATTTCATTTTCTTATATATGAAATGTGGTTTGAACATATTTGAATTTCAGTGTCCCTCCTTCCTTCATATGTTTCCCTTCAGATTAGTTAGTTGGTTTCTTGTAAGATTAAAAGTGTTTCTGTTTTTGTTAAGTCCAAACTTTTTACACATTTACAAGTATCAATGGATGGGCCGAATGTCAACTTAAGCTTCTTAAAGAAACTTGAAGGAGAAATTTGTTTTGAAAATCCTAGTGGTAAACTACCAGTAAATTCTGGTGTTTGTGGGTTACATGTCATTAACAGTGCAATTAAAACTGGTATGGTAGCTGCTGTCTGGAATTTGGATGTATTTCTTTGAAATTTGTATTACATTCATAATGGTACACCAGCGGAACATGCAGAGTAAATAGTACTTACAGGAACCTCATTTTTTCCACTGAAATACTGTTCCACGAGATGGCTTGAAAATGTTCAGTGTATTGATAGAGCTTTAAAGATCATTGATGATGATTGATGATCATTAAGTATGTTAACACCATAAAACCTGTCAATAGAAATCCATATCAGTCAATTCAGACTCGCATCAAGGATAATTTTTCAAAGTGTAAATTGGAATTTTTCAAAGTGGTATCTTGTGAGTGTGAGCCATTCTTGAGGAGATTTTGAAGTTCATTGCCACTTGGGCCATATCTGTATTCAAATTTACTTGATTTTGTGAGAAGTTTAATGGCTCATTATGTCAAATCCCATTGCTTACAGTCAGCATATACTGGCAGTAAACTTGTTTCCATTGACCTGAATGACTTTGAGAATTTAATAGAAACCAAGAAAATTGATGTAGGATTTGAAACATCTAAATTGATAAAATAGGTTAAAGGAGTGACTGAGCTAGATATTATGAAATTTAAGAAGGAATGCTTAACATTTCTTATTAAGACTATTGAAAAAATCAAGGAAAGAAGTACATTAAAATACAAAGCTGTTAGAGGTCTGGTGTTATTTGATCCTGTAATAAAATTGTAAGTAATCGTTCAAGTATTGGAAAGAACAGATTCAATGTTTTACTTGAAGTTCTGTATGAGAAAAACAGGGTTACTGAAGCAGTTACTGAAAATGCTAAACAGCAGTATTCTCTGTTCTGTAATGAGGGCAGTAGTGTATTAAAAGACACTTTTGATTCTTTTAATGACTACCAACGACAAAGAGAAAAGTGAAATTAGTTAGGATAATTTCTATTCATCTTTTTATACAAAAATCCCAAGTATTATGAACTACAGAAAGTTGTTAAATTGGCTCTAATTGTTTCACATGGTAACACCTCTATCGAGTCATGGTTTTCAGTAAACAAATTCCTATTAACAGAAAATGAAAAAGAGGATAGTATTGTTGCTCAGCGCATTGTATATGATGCTCTTAAGTATTACGGTGGCTTCAAAAACATTAAAATCATTCAAAAAATGCTTACTGCTGTACAATCTGACAGGAAAAATATGAACAGTATCAAGAGAAAGTAAAAGAGAATAAGAAATCCCAAGAAAACAATGGCCCAGACCTTCTAAAAATAAAAAATGAGATTAAAAAGTTACAAGATCAGAGAAAAGTTTCTTGAATGAAACAGCAAATAGAAGAAGAATAAATCAATTTGAAAATTATACGCATACATAGAAGATTGTTTAAATAAAAAATAACTAGCATTTCTGTAAATATTAATTATATATTAATTTGTTTCTCTGCATATTGAAAGTGAAGTGAAGCTATCCTGTCTATTTTAAATATGACCTTTTTTGTTTTGTATAATCAAAACAATTTTACTTTTGGATATTTAAATGTTAGGTATATGTTTCCATGTTTAATAATACTCTCATTGTGTTTTATGTCTTACATTTAATATAAATGTATTGTAGGCCTAGTTAATAAAAAATAATTATTTTAAAAATGTGTGTAATCTTTCTGAACTTTTTGCATGTCAGGGAAATTAATTTTGAAAATGTTGTGGGAACCCTGTATAAAAAGAAAAATGGAATAACTCATAACTCGTTTAGACTACTATATTGTGCAACTAATTTATAGAAAAAAAAAACAAATTTAAAAAAAAATTATTGTTATAATTTGACATAATTGTCACACATTTAATAAAAATGTTCTAATTTCATGAAAACAAATCTTTCAGTGCACAGTAAATCATTCCAAAATATATAATATTGTATAACATGGTATTTATACCATGTTAATTCCTGATTTATAAACTGTATGAGGCAAGCAATCACTTGTAGTGTTAGGTTTCACAATTATTTAGTCAGTTTGGTATCATAGAAACCAAACCATATTAGTCTTGTGAATTCTAGTGGGAATGTGTAACTAGTATTTTATTAGTTGAATTTACGTAGTACACAGTATATAAAGAACAGTGGTAATGAACTGACTCATCACTACCACAGAGGTTCAGGAGTCAGAAGAGCTCAAAAGAGGGGCTGTAATTCTGCAAAGGATGTTCCAGAATGAACAGTTTATAAACTGTTACAATTGACATTCATTCAATTAAGGAAAAAAGAAGAATGTATCAAAAAATTGTAGAACTAATGTGGATGGTACATTTTACTATTTCTGTACATAAATATAAAGGTAATGTACATGTTTATGCTATAAGTATTTTGTAATGCTTATCAGATTTACTGGAAGGTGGCTCATAGTTTCCTGTTGCTGAATAGACACACACTCTCCATGATACTAGAAAGTGGCAACTATGAGCCAATGTTGCCTAATAGTGAGCAGCTTATCCAAGACCCATGAGCCTCCAGGTTGTCTAGTGGCCAACGCGGGCGATTGATGCGCTCGTGGTCCCGGGTTCAATTCCTGGCGGAGGTTCCGTATGGCGTGCACTCAGCGTCGTGAGACAAACTGAGTAGGCAATGAGATAACAGCGCCGCCTCCTGGCTGTGAATACCGCAACTAGCGGCTGGTGGCGCGTAGTACTAGCCATACACCGTCACACTAACACAAAAAGCCGCGCGGTATGCCTTGGTCTTTAACGGACTGTTGAGCGGAGGATATCCAAGACCCATTAGACAGAAGGAATTTTTTGATATTTTGAATATTTTCCTGTGATTCAAATGTAATTTTAAAGTAAAATTACAGTATACTTTAAAATGACGAGTTGTAAAATATTTCTGGGTAAATAAAAGCAAGCAAAACAGACTATGAATTGTGTGTGGACATAATGAACCAGTTTCAGGTTACTTATGGTAATTCAATTTCAGGTAATTTTGTAGGTATATAATGTTTTTTTGAAAACTAGAATAATTGTTTTTGATAAACAGTTAAGTCAAATAGTCATTTTGGTATATTTGATTGTCTTGCAATCTTTCAATGGAATTTAATTTTCGAGCAGTTACTGGTGGAATTGAAATGACCCAAACAGACATAAATTAATATATTTTTTGGTGAAGGGTTTGTGATGATCGGTCAAAAATATAATACAAATTTTAACTTATTTGTGTTGATGTGTCGACAATGTTTATTGTCATCATCAGGACAATTGTTGCTACACACAACTGTCAAATATGTTTGACATCAAAATACTTTTGATATTTTTGACCTATCCTCACAAACCCTTCACCAAAAAATTCATTGATTGATGGTCACTACAAATTTAAGGATCTTCTTCTTCTTCACTTCATGTTTTAGGCATTCTGCCTGTTACGGTTCCCACCTTTTCCTAATTGGGGAACAGGGAGTAAATAGTAGATTCCTCTGTACAGGTTACCAATCTCGTAGCAGAGTCCTCTGAGTAGAGAATAAATTAATATAACATATATATATATATATAAAACTTTTCAAAGTTGTGTGAACAATGTTTTATTGAAGTGTTCATACCATTGTCCACTGAAAAAATCACCTGTCCCAATAATAAAACTTCCTGTCATACATTTTTTTGTGTTTTGGTGACTGAAACTTTACAAGCTGACTTTTGTCCACAAGAAAGATATTGTAATAAGATTTAATACTGAATATATCAATAATTTAAACACAAATGTTAAAAACTATAATGAAATGTCTAAGATAAAACACTTTTGTAATTTGAAAAGCAACCAACATTGGCTTAATTTTATATTTAATAAAATCCAGCATTCAAAGAGTTGTAAATCATGTGGTGGACAAAGTGTTGAAAGCAATTAATTAACAGAATATATCTATGAGTGTGTGTATTTAATACAACATGTAAATATTACCAGCATAAGGAGTGCTGCGATAGTAGGTACCATATAATCATAATGTAATTGGATAGTTTTATTGTGTACAAAAGTGTAAAATGATATTGTTGAACTATACTTGTGTGATATCGATGTGAATATTTAATGTAATGTCAAATGTCTTCCATATTAAAAGATGCTACTTATTCTTGTACAACTTATTTTATTCTGATACTGCTTCTTATATCTAGCAGTTGTTTATAAGGTGCATGTATTAAAAAAGTAAAATGTGATGACACATATTACAAGAAACTTCATTGAATCATAGTAGGAACAAGATAACATATAGTAAACACGTCCTTGTTTTTTTATATTATTTTGTAATGGAGGAATTATGTATTTTGATATGCCTGTTGCAAAATAAGAGTAGTTAAATATTATATTAATTTTGTGCAATATTTTATTTTGCAACATCCATGCTTCTACAATTGTATTTTTGTTAGTCAGCAAAATTTGTTATAATGTAAAACATCAAAATAATTTTGTTATAACTTAAAATGGTGTTAGTTTATTTTTGAAGTGGTAAATAAACTATGTATAAGAATTATATGAACAGGCTATTCTCATTATTAATGGAGGTAAAGATTTCCTTGGGAAATTGTAGACTCCTATGTACCATTTGTAATGGCCTTAAATCTTTTTTGTGAATATTTTTCTATTTGTTTCATGTTGTTCACATCCTTTATTTCTCACATTTCCTTTTTACACATCAGCTCTTTCCATCTCGTGCCCAGTGCATCTTTTGGGTTTAATCCAACAGCCGCACAGACATCTTCGTTACAGTGTAATTACAAGTATACCAAACGTGTACACTGTATGAGTCACTTTGCTTGAGGCACAAATATTTTTAAATAATCCCCACAAAACAATCCAATAGATGCTTCTAGAGCTTCTTGTTACAAGTCTAACCATTATTGTTTTAATTATTATTTGAAATTATTTGATACCCAAATGATTACGTCATAAATGAAGACTTAAATGCCAGAATTGGAAATCTCTTAATACCAGATGTGATACGGACTTTTGGCTCAACAACAGTGGCTATGAATTTAGGCAGTTTGTTTCATTTAATGAATTCAAAGTAACAAACATCTTCTTCCAGAAGAAGGACATTCACAAGTATACATGGTCTGGAAGAGGATATAGATCGATTAGTGATTATGGCATTGTCAACAAGAAGTTAAGTTCGTTGGTATCTGACATAAGAGTGCACAGGGTGTGTGATATAAACTCTGACCACTTTTTAGTAGTAGCTGATATTATCCTATTAGCTTGATGGAGAAGACAAAATTTTAAACAAAGAGACGACAACAAGATGTTCAAAGTTTATTTATTAAATGACGAAAGTATTAGGTTTTTATACCAGCGGCGTCTGCAACAACTTTTATATAGAACACAACAACAGAAGAGAATTTAAATAAGGAATGACAGAATATTAAGAACTGTATTAAGCAAGCTGCTCTGGAAGTGATAGGTAAGAAAAGAACACAAAGAAGTCAGAAAGGACTTAGAATTTGGAATTTAGAAATAGAGGGAGCAATTAAAGAAAATCAGAAAGCTTATTTAGAGAATTTGAGGAAGAAGAGGAGACAAGAGGCTTTATATTGAAAAGCGTAACTATGCTAAAGACATTGTTAGGAGAGCCCATCAAGATTTGTGGGATTTATTAATCTCAAACATAGAGAGTGATATCCATGGTAGGCAGGAGGTGGCCTATAAACTTATGTAGCTGCTGAATAAATCAGAGATACTACCCGTCTGAACGTCATAAATAAGAACACTTGGATGAGCATTATACAGAACTTTGGACAGTCGCTGAAGACAGAGAGTACTGCAACAGTTCTTGGTCTCAGTGATCAGTATACCGGTAGTAACGTTATAAATTACCAAGGTGACAATCTAATGTTGGAATAAGTACAGATGGCCATAAGGCAGATGAAAAACAGGAAAGCAACAGGCCTCAGTGGAGTGAATACAGAACTCTTGAAATATGGGGGGAATTGCAACTGTTGCACTTACTGAATGAGTGCTGAAGGAAAACACAAATCCCAGCAGAATGCAAAAGTGGTTTTGGAGCTTATGTGATAACTATTGGGGAAGAAGTCTCCTGAGCATAGCATACAAATTGTATGCGAATATAATCAATAATACACTAAAACTGTTAGCTGAAGTCGTTTTATTGGAGGAGCAGAATGCATTCAGGAAGGGAAGATCAACATTTGATAACGTTACTATAGTGAAACAAATAATTGAGAAGCAAATCGAATATAATTTAAAAGCACACCTGGCATTTGTTGATTATGAAAAAGCATTCAATCAAGTTAACAGTGATATGTTATGGAAAATCGTAGAGAGAAGAGGCTATCCTCTACATTTAATTAGAGTGTTGATTTAATTAGACCTAGTGATGGTTAACAGAGGTGTCAGGCAAGGGTGCAGTCTTTCACCTACATGTTTAATATACTTGGATGATATGATCAGATAGTTGTAATGGGGCGAATTAGAAGGTTTTTTATTTTATTAATTTTGGTCTTGATCTTATTAAAATTGCACAATTCACTTCATATATGTGAGCCACCCCAGTTTAATTTTATATTAATTCAAATCATCAATTCAGTTCCAGTATCAAACTGTTAACTTTCACCTGGGAGGTACCCCAGTAACCAGTAATGCACATTGTTAGCCAAAACAATTGCACAGACATATTGCGTAACCGCCCAGCAGCAGGCTCTTTGTGAATCACAGTCTGCAGTCTGTCATCAGAGAGTGAATAGTAGATAGCCAGCAGCAGCATAAAGTGTCGGAAACAGTAAAACAGTGGCCTCGGGAGTGTAAGATAGGCCGTAATAATTAGTCGGCCTATCTATTCAAGTGTTAAAACAGTTAATAAAAAAGCGTACAAACAGTATAACGTGCGCCCAGTCAAATAACACCTTCAGACCGCGCGGTCATAAAAAATCTTAGCTCGAGCTTATTAAGGTCGGCCGACCAAACAAGTGTACCAGAGACGTGTAAAGCAGTATAAATTAATAATATATACAGTAAAATCAGTGCGAAGTTTAATACGAGTGAACCACAATGTTTTGAACATCGAATTAGAGAACTCTGGGGGACGCGCATGCGGTCGGCAGAACCGAAGCTGCACACGTAATTGTATCCATTCAAATATATTATTATTTTAAATAAAAAGGGGGTAATTTGTATGTGTGTGCGTGTGGGCAAACTGGGTAACTTTCTTTAAATTAAGAATTAATATAAGTAATAATGTCTGAGTAAATCTTTTGTTGTGGTGTAGATTTGAAAAGAAAATTAATAAAATGACAGTAAAAGTTTGAATAGAAACATTTGTGAAACAAGTAAAATTAAAAGTAGTAAAAGGAAATCATAAATATAATGGTCTAATAAAATTTGAGTTGTTTTACATAAATGCGAGTTGAATATGTTACTGAGTTAACCTTGAACCCTGCTTGTATTACGCCTTTCGTGCGACGGACTTTGGGTTGGAAGGTGAGTTATCCTGGGTAAGCAAATATTTAAATGGTATAAGTCTCTTATTAATCTGAGTTAACACAGTTGGCGCTGCGAACAGAGACTCGATTTGTAAAATAATTATAAATCGGCACCTAAAAGCGAATACAAGTATGGTTGAAGGTTGAATAACGATACGGAAAAAATTACGTAAAGTACGCAAGACAATGAGTTAAGGTTAGAGTAAATATAAGATGTTGTAGAAATAAGTCTAAGAGCAGTATATGTAAATTAAAAGTAGTAAATTTACAATATAAAAATGGCAGACAATAATGAAGTCAGCTTCTCTGACAGTCAAACAGAGAGTCAAACAAATCCTGACTCAGGTATTCAAACAGAGTCACTATCAATAGATGACCGTAATGTAGAAAAATTTGTAATTAGTACGCCGGGAGCGATTTCTACTCCCGTGACAATTAAAACAAATACAAAAGAAAAAGAGATGTCCATGAATGACTTATTTAACCTTTTAAGTAAACGATTTGATAGTAATGATGAAAAATTCAAGGAACAGAATAGTAAATTTAACGAATTAAGTAAACGTTTTGACAGTAATGACATAACATTGAATGAAATGAAAAGTGACTTTAACTGTAAATTAGAAGTACAGAATAAATTGAATGAAATTAAGACCGAAATTAAAAGTGAATTTAATTGTAAATTTGATGTACTTAAATTTGACATTGATGAAGTAAAAATAAAATGCGATAATAGCTGTAACGAATTGAAACAAGATATTGAGAGAATAGTAGAGTCAGTAGAAGAACGGATCAAAAGTAAGAGTAATAATGACAGTAAGAAATTAACAAGTGATAACAATAAGGTCGAAAATGAGAATATAATTAAAAATGTGGTATTAGAGAGTAAGATAACAAATGTTAACAATGTGATTGAAAGGGTGGTATCAGAGAGTGATACGTTGAAAGTAGATAGTGAAATAATGAGTGAGAGAGAGAGCGTTATATGTTGTAACGAAGTAGTAATTAGTGTTGATGAATTAGAAAAAGAATGGAAAGAAAGAGTAGATGAATGTGTAGGGCAGAGGGTAAATTTTCCCCTTATTTGTGATGAACCAAGGTGTTCAAAAATGTTATTATTGGAGGGCAAGAGACCCTATTTAATGGAAGATTTGAGTTATATCCCTTTTTTGTATAAATTAATACCCTCTGTGTGGAATGGGGTTGAAAGTGCGAGATGGTGTTTTGATGAGAGAGATTTAGGTGGAGAATTGTGTGTGGATAAAGAAATAGAATTATATAAGTTGCAGAGAAATTATAATGAGTTGAAAGAGATGTTAAATGATATGAAATACTTACCTATTAAAATTGAGAGTGAAGATTATTGTGATGATACATGTTTAAAGAATAATAATTTGCCTTATGTTGTAATGAATGAGAAAATAATTGAATTGACAATGAATATAATTACTAATGGAGACTGGACTGAAATAAATAATGTTGACTTGGTATATGATTATTATGGTAAAATGAATGAACTAAAAGTTTATGGTTACTATACACAAGATAACCGTATGTGGAATGCAAATAAAATTGAAAATTGTTATTTGAAACCCAGACTAATTTTTGACGATGGAGGCTGAGCCTTAAATTCACAAATGACCAATTTTAAATAGTTTGTTTATGGGTTCTGACCTCGCAACCTTGGACAATGAAGTGTGATATAACTGAATAATTAATGATGACGATTTGTAAATAAATGTTTAGTAAATTTATTTGTGTGTATTGTAAAATGTTGGGTAAACAGTGTGTATGTAGGTAATTGTGATAATAATAATTTTAATATTTTGCAATTTAAATAAATAACAAAATTAATTTTGGAGACAGAAATTAGCGAATTGTAATTGTTTTGATAGCAACTGAACTTGTATTTTCAATAATTGATTTAATTAAAATAATTTGAAATGTTTAAATATTTTGATTGACTTAAATGTTATATGGTTGAATTTTTCTAATGGATTTAAATTGTTTTATGAGATTTGATATTAATAAATAAATGTTAAATTGTTTGATATGAAATAACATTGTTGTTAAATGTTTCAGAGGTTACGTGGAGATATTGGTGTGTGTGTGGTGTGTATTTTGTGTTCATGTCAGTGGTTGAACAATGTACTGTAAGTATAAAATTCATAATACCAATTAGATAAAATAAAACGCTTACAGGTGTGAAAAGATTTTGATTCAATAGTGAAAATGAATTGAGATAATGGTATTAAATAGAAACTGTAATTAAAAGGTAATAATAACTGAAAGGTGAATTGAAGTTATATTTGGTTTGAACTGTAATAAATAGACTTTGATAAATATGTTAACATTAAAAGATTTACAGAAACCAAAAATTTGAAGGAAGTATATATGTCAGTATATGATGTAACTATGAATGTTGAAACTGAGAGTGTTTATAACACCAGTCTGGCAGACGACTGTTTATGTAAACAGGTGTGTTGTATGTTGTGACTAATGTCTACGGTCATGCTTGGTGACAATAACAAAAATGTAGTCTGCTTAATCATTGCTGGTAGGAAAATCCTATTATGAAATAAAAGAAACATCTGATGTGATGGAATGTAGGTAATATGAGTGTAGGATCATTTTGAAAAGTGTAATTAATTCTGAGATTACTAATCAAATAAAATTAAACTAATTTGGTAATTAAATTAATTAAAAAGATGATTTTAATAATGAACTTGTACTAATGAACTTAACTTCATTTTCATTCGGATTCAACTTGGAATTATAAAGTAAATGCTAATTGATGTAAATAAGGGTTAAAATATTCATTTAAAACTGAAAACTGAAGGAAATTTTGTATGGGTATAATAAAAAATGTTCAGGATGAGATAGTGTCTGGAAAATAAGATGTGTATATTACTGCCCAAGTAACTTGTATCAATGACAATCTAGGTTTTATGTTTGTAACTGTAGATTCCCCACCTAAGCGCGGCCATGACCTCACCGGATCATGACCGTGAAAATAGTCAATTATGGCAAATCATAAATTTCACTTGATATAACCGGCTTGTGGTTTGTTTTATTTTCTTTACCCGGTGGTTTGTTAGATTTAGTAGGGGGGTTATTTTCTGGGGAATCTACCAAATTTTGGAACAGGGCTATTTTCACCCAGATAGGGGTGGTAGTCCATTAGGAGTGTATAAATCAAGAATAGTAGGTGTAATACCGAATTTTATTGTAACGCAGATTCCAAGAAAGGTTCCAAGAGAGAATGTTTGGAAGGAGAAGGACTGGCAGACTAAGACTGCGGTGGGTGGCTGGAGTGGTGGCCGACGCCCCGAACTATGTTGGGAATGCATGACTGACAGACGACAGCGCTGGAACAGTGGAATGGCGATCAATGTTGAAGGAGGTCATGATCCCTCGAAGGTTGTAGTGCCAGGGAAGTAAGTAAGTTTACGTTTCTGTGCTCCTTATCTCTTCTTGGTATGTGTTTGTGATCTTTACTACGAGGATAAAATGGATTTACCAAAAGAAAGTGAAAACGATATGGCAGTATCAAACATAGGCATTATTATAACTAGGGGGCGGATTTCTATGACCTAAAAATGTGGGAAATATGCATGCATTTATGACCTAAAAAACATTAAAACATGACCAATAAAATCCAAAATATGACTTTATTAATGACACGAACGTGTTACATTTTTATTTTATTTATTAAATATAGAGCTAATCCTGTTAATTATTATTTTATGTATCTACTACAAATGAGGGTCTTTAAGATAGTCACACAATGTAGCATCCACAAACTCCTTTAACTGCATTCTGCAAAACAGCACCAACCCTGTAAGGGAGAGAAAAATAATTAAATAATTTTACTTGCTCAAATCCCATTCCTTGCAACTACCCCTTTTAAAAATATTCATTCCTGATCTCGGTCTTCATTATCAGCTGAATTGTTGCAGTTGATAACGACATGCATTTTCAGGTTGTGAAATGAAAATCCTCTCCTGTTGTCTCTGAGAATGGTCTTGTAGCAAGAAAAACTTCTCTCCACATCATTCGAAGTAATGGGAAGTATCCTACTTAAATAAACTTAGGTTAAAGGGTGAAAATTCATTTTTGAAGTCTGAACCTGGTTCATTTCCGCACAAAATCTCACTTATCCCACTCAGTTGCAAAAATCCAGGATTCTTCTCCAGTACACTCACTAATTTTGCACAAACTTTGGCTGCTACTATTCCTTTTCCATGTTTTAATTCTTGTTCTGTGTATTTTACAATATTTAGAGCATCACTTAGTTTAGAACCTGAAGCTTCTAGCTGGGTGATTTTGCTCGGTAAGAAACCGAAGTTGGATTTCAACTAAGCCAGGTCAGTTTTTATAGTAGAACATGAAAACAAATCTTGCATTATTTTCACTGACGAAGAATCTGTAGGGTCCAAGGAGTTCATGATCTTCTCCACAGTGTCGTAATTGTTGCAGTAATATATCGCAGCTTCAATCCAGGTACCCCTACCCCAACATGTTTGGACAAGCTGGGGAGGAAGGGGCAATGAAGGAGCTGGATCTTTATCCACAATGCCTGCAGGCAGAGTGGTGATTTCTTAAAGGCTTTCTTTCCATTTGATATTAATTTATCCACTTCCGGATAGTTACTGTGAATTTCTTCAGCCACTCTGTGTAAAACATGCGCAAGGCATGTTACATGTATCATCTTCGGATATAACATCGTTAGTCCCTTGGATGCTTTCATCATGTAAGGAGCTGCGTCAGTAATAAAGAGAAGAACATTCTCTCTTTTTGCCCCATTTGGCCACAGTATATTCAAAGAATCGTCGAATAAGACGATTCACATCTCCTTTAAATCTCTAGCACTTCACATGTTAGGAGAAATATTTCTCCAGGTCTCTCTTCTTTCAGTGTGCCAACAATCACGTTTGCAACATACCTCCCATCATTTCTGTTGTTTCATCAATTGAAACCCATATTTTACAGTCCCCCACACTACATCTTATTTTGTCTAACACCTCTTCGTAACACCAGTCAGATAGTTTGTGGATTCATTTGGAACCGGATGTTTCATATATTTCTCCAGAAACTGTCTTAAGCTTTGATTGTTAGCTTTTTGAATGGGATGTTGGATGAAATCATCGCCCTGCAGAGATCCTTCGTAAACTCTGAAGTGTTGGAAGATGAAGTTGAAGTTCTAGCAGATTTTTCGAATAATAGAAGTTGTAAGTTGTCTACTTTCGACTGCTGACTGTCTTTGTAAGCAATTTTTATGTTTTGCCATATTACAGTGTTGCTGTACAGTGAAACGTTTGTCAGCAGTGACTTTAACTTCACACAACTTACAAAATAAAATAGGTCCATTGGTACTAAATATTTTATTGCTAAATTCTCAATAAAACCGCGCAACTTTTCATTCACCGAACTCTTTATTCTAGGCATGATGGACACACAGATCACACTGTGGACACATGGAATGAGTGAATGACCATTACAGGGGAAGGTGAAAGTAAAAAGCCCTTTACAAAATGTAAGAAAAACCCTCCCCCTCCTTTCACTTCTGCCTGCTGGCATTATCGCTCACGGAGGCAAACAATAGAGGCCTAACGGTACTTGAAAATCCACATTCCAAGGACATTTCACACCTTATTCACCATCTCTCTGAACATATAGGTATTTTAAGGATATCCTGAAAGACGTTTTTACTACTTTAACACACCACAATTTGTTATGGAACGAATAAATACATTTCGTGTGAAAATACATGAAAAATGCCATTATAATCCATTTTCACTATAAATATGCTGCAAAACTTAATAAATGCCTAAATATGCATATGAAAAGTCAAAAAATATAACTTAAATATGCATTTTAGTGCTAAATATGCTACAAAACTTAAAAACTACCAAAATATGGAATTATATGCACAATAAATGTCAAGGAAAAAAATATGACATAATAGAAATTTGCCCCCTAATTATAACACTACTGGAAACTCCACTTTTCTGGTTGAGTGATATTGAGAGAAGTGAAATACTGAAATGTGGTCGACCAACCCCAAAATTGTTATTTCTTAAAAGACACAAAAACCAGTCTAGAACTATCCAGTCATCATGGTACGATCATCATAAATAACTATGTGGTAGTAGAGTAAAGTCAAAGTTATTCTGCTGGCCCTGCTTACTTTTAAGCACAAATAAGACTATATGGTCTGCTGAAGGCTTTGACAATTTAAAGAATTTGTCACGGGCATTTGTTAGGCATGCATCCTGTAAAGACCATTTAAATTAATTTTATCATTATACAGCCTATCGACACAGGCATTAAAAGTAGCCTATCTGAACTTTTAAATAAGCATAGTAATTACAAAAAATAAAATAAACATGGAAGTTAAATACAATACGGATATTTAAAAAATTTTAATATATGTTGCTAGTTTATTTCATAAGCAAGAACTTGTTTTTAGGGATTATGGTGAATTCAAGGAGTCGAATAACTATAAAACTTCGAATCTATTTTTTAGCTCATACTGAGCAGAAATCTCAATTTGAAACAACACTGGGAAAACATGAGTTATTTCAGAGGACTATCCATAACCATACGAAATGAGCTCATTGAATGCTTTCGTGATAACAAATAATAAATAAATATATTTACCTTTTCCTGTCTCGTGACGCATGTATTAACGCAATGATATTATTTATGCGTTTCGATACTATGTATCGTCATCAGAATATATATTAAAATATAATCACTCAAAGAGGTCGTTAAAATTTAAAACATTAAAATCACAATATCGAAACCAAATAAGAATTTATACGAAACGAGTGCGCACTCGACGAAAGCCGGCCGGACACTGATTGATATCAGTTACAGATAAATTTTAGTGCTGTGTCATATAATGGATTCGACTTGAAATGCAAGTGGTCGTTTAATATGAAATTGCGGTAGTATTTGTCATTATGTGCTCTATATATTTCAAATTCCTCACGTGCATTTAAATAAGTGCCTTTACCACAGACATGTAAGGGTGTCAAAGCTTATATAATTATGGTTCTCCTGTATAAGATGGCGAGCATAGTTAGACTTTATACAAGATTGTGTTGTCAAGTCTTTTACATTATGCTTTGGAGTGTGCTCAACAAAACGTTTATAAAAACCTCTCCCCATCTGACCGATATATATAAAAGCATTCGCAGTCATTACAAGAAAGCTTATAAACACCTGTTTTCATTTCCAAAGGTGTACTGGTTCTATTACAAAGTCTATTAAACAGATTGTTACTGGTTTTGAATGTTACAGTTCTATTGTTACTATTTAATACTTTTGATAAAATTTTGGGCATAATACTGGTGTAGGCTGTTGAAATAAAGGTTGGTTCCTTATCTTGTATCACTCGTGGTTTTGACAATATACGCTTATGCTTTTTAAGGAGGTTATCAACCATGGAAGATGTGTAACCATTGGCAACAGCAATGTGTTTTATAATATTTAATTCAGTTCGAAAATCATTTTCATTAAGAGGTATCATTAACAACCTGTGTATGAAATAATTATAAGCCGCCATTTTCTGCGAGAATGGGTGGTGTGAGTCAGCAGGTATGGTTACATCTGTGGTAGTAGGTTTCCTATATATACTATATTTCAATTTATCATCACATTTGGTGATGGTCAAATCAAGAAAATTCAATTTGTTATCTATTTCAGTTTCATGTGTAAATTGAATGTGTTTGTTGATATTATTTAAAAGATTTTTAAAGTTTTCTATTTGACGCAATGTGCCCTTGTATATTATGAATGTGTCATCCACATATCGTGCGTAGAACATGATGTTTTTCTTATGAATATTGTTAGAAAACAAGTGTGTGTTTTCGTAATTATTTAAATAAATATCTGCCAAAAGGCCTGACAGCGGTGAGCCCATTGCCAAACCATCGCATTGACTGTAAAATCTGTTGTCAAATTCAAAATAATTTTGGTTTAAAATAACTTTAAGTAGGTTTATTAATTCATCTATTGCTTGAGTGTTTAATTTGTTCATCAGATTGTCCCTTAAAATATTAAGTGTATCGTTTATTGGGATATTTGTGTACAAATTAACAATATCGAGGGACACTAATTTATAATTAGGAAATAATTTGATATTATTAACTTTATGTATAAATTCAATTACATTTTTGACAGTGTGGTTATTTTCTATAATTAAACTATCCTTAATGATTTTTACTAATTTCTTAGCTGTACGGAACCCTGGCGCTGTAGTGAAATTAACTAACGGTCTAATGGGCATATCAATTTTGTGGATTTTTGGCAATCCAGTTAATGTGGCTTTAGCGTTACAAGGTTTTAAGTAACAGCGAGTACGTTGATCAAATAAACTTGTACTTTTATTAATCTGTATATTAAGATTTTTGACATACCGGTGTGTAGGGTCCGATGCTAGGTTTATAATATTATTGTTTGAAATGAAGTTATGAACTTTATTCGTGTATGTTACATTATCCATTATTACCAGAGTTCTGCCTTTATCTGCCTTACTAATGATCGCATTATTATCAAGTAATTTGGTTTTTATCTGTTTCAATATTTTATAGCTTTCTCTGGAACTATTGTTATTAGACCGTTAGTTAATTTCACTACAGCGCTAGGGTTCCGTACAGCTAAGAAATTAGTAAAAATCATTAAGGATAGTTTAATTATAGAAAATAATCACACTGTCAAAAATGTAACTGAATTTATACATAAAGTTAATAATATCAAATTATTTCCTAATTATAAATTAGTGTCCCTCGATATTGTTAATTTGTACACAAATATCCCAATAAACGATACACTTAATATTTTAAGGGACAATCTGATGAAATGCAACAAATTAAACACTCAAGCAATAGATGAATTAATAAACCTACTTAAAGTTATTTTAAACCAAAATTATTTTGAATTTGACAACAGATTTTACAGTCAATGCGATGGTTTGGCAATGGGCTCACCACTGCCAGGCCTTTTGGCAGATATTTATTTAAATAATTACGAAAACACACACTTGTTTTCTAACAATATTCATAAGAAAAACATCATGTTCTACGCACGATATGTGGATGACTCATTCATAATATACAAGGGCACATTACGTCAAATAGAAAACTTTAAAAATCTTTTAAATAATATCAACAAACACATTCAATTTACACATGAAACTGAAATAGATAACAAATTGAATTTTCTTGATTTGACCATCACCAAATGTGATGATAAATTGAAATATAGTATATATAGGGAACCTACTACCACAGATGTAACCATACCTGCTGACTCACACCACCCATTCTCGCAGAAAATGGCGGCTTATAATTATTTCATACACAGGTTGTTAATGATACCTCTTAATGAAAATGATTTTCGAACTGAATTAAATATTATAAAACACATTGCTGTTGCCAATGGTTACACATCTTCCATGGTTGATAACCTCCTTAAAAAGCATAAGCGTATATTGTCAAAACCACGAGTGATACAAGATAAGGAACCAACCTTTATTTCAACAGCCTACACCAGTATTATGCCCAAAATTTTATCAAAAGTATTAAATAGTAACAATAGAACTGTAACATTCAAAACCAGTAACAATCTGTTTAATAGACTTTGTAATAGAACCAGTACACCTTTGGAAATGAAAACAGGTGTTTATAAGCTTTCTTGTAATGACTGCGAATGCTTTTATATATATCGGTCAGATGGGGAGAGGTTTTTATAAACGTTTTGTTGAGCACACTCCAAAGCATAATGTAAAAGACTTGACAACACAATCTTGTATAAAGTCTAACTATGCTCGCCATCTTATACAGGAGAACCATAATTATATAAGCTTTGACACCCTTACATGTCTGTGGTAAAGGCACTTATTTAAATGCACGTGAGGAATTTGAAATATATAGAGCACATAATGACAAATACTACCGCAATTTCATATTAAACGACCACTTGCATTTCAAGTCGAATCCATTATATGACACAGCACTAAAATTTATCTGTAACTGATATCAATCAGTGTCCGGCCGGCTTTCGTCGAGTGCGCACTCGTTTCGTATAAATTCTTATTTGGTTTCGATATTGTGATTTTAATGTTTTAAATTTTAACGACCTCTTTGAGTGATTATATTTTAATATATATTCTGATGACGATACATAGTATCGAAAAGCGTAAATAATATCATTGCATTAATACATGTGTCACGAGACAGGAAAAGGTAAATATATTTATTTATTATTTGTCATTATAAGTGACCTGGATGCCGACAGACATGTTATTCAAATTTCGTGATAAGCTAAAAAATTTTATTGAAACTAGTCTCAACCAAGTACCTTTCTTTGTTTGCATGGTTGAAGAAACCACTCACTGACATATCTGAGAAAACAGTGTTCCATAGTCGTAAGATTAGTAGACTAACAGTAACGGTAGAAATTCAAGAGTATTTGTTAGGATTTTCTTCTATTTATTTTATTGAGACTGAACTAAGCTATTAAGACTGGGCTATTTTATTGTAGGACAGGTGTCCTAAGGTGCATTCCTTTAAAAACTAATCACTTTGTTCGTGTGATACCTGTCACTTGACACACTACACTAAATCAAATGGCTTTATTCTATTTACCCTCGCACAAGTTCAGTATTGCCGAGAAGTTGCAGCATCTCGACATTCTGGTGTTTATGCAGACATCACTCATACTTCTTGGAAAACTGCTGAACTTCATCTTCGACTGAAGCAATCTTCAAATCCCTGTGGATGTGCTTATTTTGTATGTACCATGGGGCATTAACAATACACCACAGTACTTTGTTTGAAATATCTGGATAAGTTTTCTGTTACTTTTCTTCGTGCATACCCAGAGTTGTACACCATATGTCCAGACAGGTTTGAGGACTTGTTTATATATAGGCCTACCTTATTAAGTATAGACAACTCAGAACGTTGTCCAAGGAGCCAGTAAATTTTTCTGCATTTTTAGTCAAGTTCAGTTCATTTCTTTTTTACATGTTCCTTCCACCATAACTTGGCATCTAACGGCATGCCTAAGTACTTTGTACTGTTTTCATGTGGTATCACTTGTTAGTTGATAACCACAGGCAGGTAATTAATTTTCTTATTGGTGCACTGACTTGCCTTTGTTTAGTTTTATCTGCCATCTTTTAGTCCAAGAATTGACTTTGTCAGTGGCAGATTGTAGTTTCTTAGTTGTTTCTTCAATGCTGTTACCTTCTACAATAATGGCAGTGTCATCAGCGAAGGTAGCAATTACAGCCTTTTTACAGGTTGGTATATCGTTCGTATACACAGGTATAGAACTGGTCCTAATACGTTGCCTTGTAGAACACCAGCTGTGATTTCTTTTAATTCAGCCTAACAGTCCTCGTGTTTTACTTGGAAACATCTGCCTGAAATATAGGATTTCAATAACTTACTGAAATGGTTTGGTAAATCTCTCTCCAATTTGTACTCCAACCCGCAATGCCAGACTTTATCAAAGAAGGCCTGTGGTACGTCCAGGAATATTGTGAAGCTGTGATGATTTTAAAATAGGAAATGTAATATGTAGTAAAATTTATTTTTAAATCGCACATTAAAATTAATATTACATCCCTTGTTTAACTCAAAATAATATTTAATAAAGAGTTTTAAATGACAAAAGGAATGCGAGTGTAAAGATAGGGAAACTAGTTAATAATTTACCATGCACTGACATGCATTAACTGGAATTAACCTGCATACAGATTATTTTACTAAACAAATAATACTGGTAAAACTTGAAATTATTCAAATAAATAAACAATGATACAGTGGTATACTATTTAATTCTGAAGTAAAGCATAGCTTTGGATAATTAAAAGGTCAAACTTTAAATACCGTAAATAGCGAATAAAGGTGGAACTATTTTGTTGTGATGCGTAAACTCCGCGCAGTTAACTTACCTGTCCTGACATCATAATAATGCAGTCGAGATGGAGCGCTCTCGTAGTAAACACTACACCCTTGAACCATGCCCCGAAGTACTAAGATATTTTAATTTAAAAGTGCAGATATAACTATGTGTAGAGGAAAGTATCAGTAAAGTAGTGTTTTATAAAGAAAAATGTAATCTATTAAATTAAATGGAATAAATAAGTGAGAGGGATGACATCTCTATTGACTATGTGTAAGATCTCCAATGTTTGTTTAAATTAAAAAGGTACAATGTACCAAAAGTGAGAACATTTTATAAATAACGATGTGACGTGCACTTCTGTCGGAAACAAGAACTTTCACTCGAGTTGTACTACTAAAGATGCTTAGCTACCAGACTTCATAGAACAGCATAACAGCTTCATAATTACCAGGATCTCTTCAGGAACTTCACCCGGAAAGTAAGCTACCATACCCTTCAACCATTTGTGGACACCCCAAGGACCAAGGACCAGGACACGGAGTAAACTTCACAATATCACAGGTGACACGGAGACTTGTCTTCCGTGGTTAAATGTCATTAAAACAAATGTTTTCAAAAGACAGTTTAATAAACTATATAAAAGACTTTAATTATTGTCAATTTGTAAATTGTATTATGTCATACGACTAAAATTATTTGTAATAGTAATTAGTGCTTGTAGTATAAAGCTTTTCAGATACTAGAGGTTAAATTAAGTCCATTCTTCAAATGCCCCCCCCCCCAAATAGTATAATAACTTAACTTACAAACCAATTTAATATCCCGGATCCGTGGAAAAAGCTAGCACATAACAATACTTTTGTTGTGGCCACCTTTTCAGAAAATATTTTGTAAACTTTTATTTAGAAAACCTTATGGTAAAAAACATATGTAGAACTATAAAGGATAGCACCTAATAAAGAGATGTCATTACTTAACACAAAATACTGAGTGAATAAATCATCAAACACCCCAACAAACATTCCTTTCATTCTAACTACTACTGCTTGTTAAGAAGTTGATTAAGACTATGGCAGCCCGTGCAATTGATCTGAGGCAATTACGCACTGGTTCCTGACGTTATAACATAGGTAAGACGTTATAAAATGCGCCACTCTGCTTTTAGTTAAAATAGTTGTGTGCATTGTGACACACATAAAATAACCAAAATTAATAATTGTGCAAGATAGTGACACATATACCATGTGCCACTCTGTTGATCTATTCACTCAGTTACTTTAAAATATTTCAGTAATTAAAAAAAAAAATAAAAAATAATAATAATTATTATTAGAATAGAATAGTATATAGGTAACTTTAATTGTGAATTTAATATGTGTAAACGCATATTAACATATTGACACACGTATACAAAACCATGTACGTACTTGTCCAAAAATTTCATTCATCAACGTGTCGGTTTGTCAACAAACTCAGACCTGTAAATATCCTGTTCTAGCCTGTACGGAATTGTATTTGCCACCCTCTGCAAAGTCGAGTTAGACAATACCCCACCTCCTCTATTGTTCTATTGTTATAACAAGCGTGCATCATCTTGTGCCTAGTAACCAGGTATTTCCCCCTTAGTTGAAAGTAAATTGACGCCTGTGTGAGATTTCTCTTTCTCTGAGATTTAATTCTCGCACAACCAATGTAAATTTTAATGCGAACTAAAATCGTTTATTTGAGTAAACAAGAAAGAGTAGTATAGGATTTAGTATTAATAGTAGAATAAGTATTTATAGTGATTGATATTCGGAAAAAAATGGCTTTATTTAACCCCGATCTATTATTAAAAGATGAATTGTGCTACGAAGCTAATTTACGCGGTTTACCTCACGCGAACGTAACAGTCTCTGAATTGCTCAAATCGTTACGCGAAAGTAGATCAGATACACACTCGCAGTTAGGTAGATTACGCGAACTCGAT
Source organism: Magicicada septendecula (assembly GCA_034769895.1). NCBI lineage: Eukaryota > Metazoa > Arthropoda > Insecta > Hemiptera > Cicadidae > Magicicada > Magicicada septendecula. The sequence continues at coordinate 432,432,828 of CM068368.1, read as the reverse complement.
TATGACAGCGAAAGAGAAACTTGTTATGCGAAGTATAGGGAACTGACGTTATTATCTCAAACCCTACACGACGAAAAATCACCTGCAGTAATATTGCGGATCAAGCAAAGAATAGAACATTTAACCCGCCGGTTGAAGAATTTATTGAACTGGCCCGACGTCACCATAATCCCTCCCGATGTGCAAAAATTTGCGGATGAGGCATTACAGCAATTACCCACGATAATACGACAATTGCGAAGAATGTCCAACTCATCTAGGATGGAGGAAATTGGGCAATCCTTACAAAAATTAAATATTTCCCCTGTTCAATCTCCTACTTTAGAACACCCTCCCACCACCGCGAATCACGAATCACCCACCGTATCGAAGATACAACCGACTCATGAACAGCTACCAGATAGAGACTTAAATACCCTAACGATATCGGAACCCCCACAGCCTAGTGGTCACCATAATCGCACCAGTAAGTATGCGATTATGACGCCTAACGCAGCAACAGGTCCTTCTAGAAGTATACCACATGTAAATTTTAATGTAGACCTCTACGGAAAGATCACACACCCAGTAGAAAAAATCATTACAGAAATTCCATACACTGATGGCTTAAGTATTACGAAACTGTTAAATTTCATCAGATACCTCCTACAAATAAAAGATTTACAGCAACTGAATGATCGGCAAATCTTGCAAGTCCTCCTACCCAAATGTAAACCACCATTAAGTGATCGTGTACTGGAATCATTAAGCTCGACTCTTCCAGTAGAAGAACTTCATACTACCATTATAAAACATTTTATTCCCACGGGAATTTATGAGGAGATCAAAAGAAACACCATACTTCGAGTACAAGGAGCCCATGAGAGACTGGCCCACTATATTGAAGAGATCAGAGAGTCTTCCCGACTACTGCAAGTCAACTGGAGTGAGAAACAATTGGTCGATACCATTCTAGTAGGATTATCTCCGGAAGAAAGATCTCGATTAGCATTAATAAATAGGCCCCACACTTTCGCAGATCTAGAACAATGCAGTATTCACTCGTCAAACGTATGGTACGCGGACCAGAACAGACATGCATTGCTATCCACTGCACCACGTAGATATGAAACGCAAGCCCTGGTAACAGATGAAAAAAAACAGCGCGAAAGACGACCATTTCGTAGAGCTACCAATTTTCACGACCATAGTAAATCTAAAGAGCCTCAACCTCGACAGGAAACCAGTGATACCCCTCGTAAAGAAAATATATGTTATAACTGCGGGAAATTTGGACACATCAGTAGAAACTGTAAACGGAGACAGTACTATCAGAAAACCCCTTATCCAAAAAACATGTAAGGCAGGGAGATCCGAAATCCTGCGTCTTCCGCAGCATCGTGAAAACAGGTAAACCCCTAAAAGTCAACAAATTCAAAAAAAATAACCCAAGAAAATTAGATCCCTATGTTAAGAAGTTCATTGATAAATGTAATGCTATTAATAAATGTAATTTCAGAAAGTGTCAATTACCATATATACAAGTAGACCTCGGTGTTACATCCACCCTCGGATTAATTGATTCCGGATCAACACGAAGTTTAATTAGTCAACAGCTAGCCGATAAATTATTTGAACACAACTTAGTTAAACACAGTCAATCGGTGAATATTAGATGCGCTACAGCTAATAAACAAAATTTAATGATAAAACTTATCATCACGTTTAAAGTAAAAATTAAAAATCTAATGTGGTATTTTCCAATGTTGGTATGTGACGAGTTAGGACCCGACTTAATATTGGGAGCTGATTTTATCAGTAAAACAGGAATAATTCTTGACATTCACGATAAGAAGTATTATTTTGGATTCGATCGTTCACAAAAATATAATTTTGATGATAATACAAATAACAAAGAAGGTACTGGAACAGCTTCTACACATCTAGAACACCACGAGTCTGAATTAGCTCATCTGGAAAGTAAAGATAGATGGAAAATGCACACACTAATAGAACAGTTTTCCAACATCCTCACTCCAAAGTTAGGACTAACGAACCTGATAGAGTACAAAATCAATTTGAGCGACAATAAAGTAATACGCCTAACCCCATACAAATTATCACCGCCAAAAATGGAAGTAATGAGGAATCAAATCAACAAATTATTAGAACAAGGAGTCATCGAACCCTCTACTTCACCTTACTCATCACCCACGTTTTTAGTACCAAAAGGTCACGACAAACATAGACTAGTTGTGGACTACAGGCAATTAAATAAACGGATAGAATTCGAGTCTATATCGCTTCCCGACATCCACAATGCTTTTCATTATTTTACGAAAGCGAAAGTTTTTACCATCATGGATTTAAATCAGGCATTTCATCAGATACCCCTTTCTGAAGAATCCAAACGTCTAACCGCATTTGCCGTCCCTTCCAACCTGTACCAATTTACGAGAGTACCCTTTGGAATATCCCAAGGTAGTTCTGTATGTAGCCGATTATTAGAGAAATTATTCCATGATATAAAATTTAAATATGTGTATCACTACCTAGATGACATCGTTATCTATAGCGAATCAATGGACCAACATCTTAAACATCTACGTGAAGTACTATCCCGATTAGAGAAAGCTGGATTAACCGTAAACCCCAGTAAAGTAAATTTTGCTGTCACACAATTTTCATTTTTAGGTCACATCGTAAAGGCCAACGGAAAGGTAAGCATAGACCCCGAGCGAACCCGTGCGATCAGATAATTTTTACCACCGCGGGATGCGAAAGGAATAGCTCGATTTTTGGGAATGATAAATTATTTCCACAAGTATATTCCTCATGTAGCCGAAATTGCAGCACCGCTGAATGCTTTAAGAAAAAAGGGAGCTAAATTTGAGTGGAATGTGCAACACCAAGCTGCATTCGAAAAACTAAAAGAAAGCATAATATCACCCCCAGTATTGCAATTAGCCGATTTTACAAAACCGTTTGTAGTGCAGACAGACAGTTCAAGTGTAGCCCTAGGTGCAGTAATATATCAGGAAGTAGACAACTCTAGACTACCTATTAGTTACGCTTCACGTACCCTGACCGACCAAGAAAAGAAATACTCCGCATACGAATTAGAATGTTTAGCTATCGTTTTTGCATTTGAGAAGTTCAAACCCTTTTTAGAACATAAAGAGTTCCTGTTAGAAATGGATAATCAAGCATTATCTTGGTTACTAAATCACCCAAAACAGTTAGGTCGTATTGGAAGATGGGTATTAAGGTTAAATTGTTACAAATTTAAAGTACAACATATTAGAGGTACCCAAAATGTAGTTGCACTGTCACGTATGTTCCAGCCGACTAGTAAAACATCTGAAAACAAGGAGAGTAGAGAAACGCCTATTATCAATACTTTAATTACCGAGTTTCCTCTTGCATGTACGGACATAGCTCAGTATCAACAACAAGACCCCCGTTTAAGACCAATTATAGAACAACTCGATAAAGGAAATAAGTCAGAAAAATACATATTGAGTAAGAGAGTATTATGTTATACAATAGAAAACGGAAAATATTTACGAATAATCGCCCCTGATATTATTAAACCTATGCTGATGGAATACTACCATTCTTCCACCATTGGAGCACATATGGGAATAAATAAAACAATACATCGAATTCATAAAGAATATCACTGGGAAAATATGAACAGTGAGATAGCTAATTTCGTGAAAAGGTGTAAGTTGTGTGCACTCAGCAAGCCAGCGAGAAACAGCCAAATAAGTCAATTAATCTCAGAAATTCCTGCTACCCCGTTCTCCAAAATTTATTTAGACTTTTCAGGACCCTACCCTCGTTCTAAATCAGGAAATACCATGCTACTCATTTGCGTAGATTCATTCACCAAATTTGTCTGGATGTATCCCATGCGGCGAGCGTTAGGTTCGACCACCGTAAGTATATTGCAGGATAGATTATTTAAAGATTTCGGTACACCCGTACATCTAGTGTCAGATAACGACCCCAGTTTAAGTAAAAGGAATTCAAGAACATGTGTTTCAAACTAGGGATAGACCACATTACCACTACAGAGTATCGTCCGCAAGGTAATATAGCTGAAAGGTATTTGCGAAACCTAAAATCTGCTTTAATAGCCTACCATGCAAACGACCATACGTCTTGGGATCAGAACCTATCCTGGATACAATTCACCTTCAATTCAGCCTATCATGAAGGACATAAGTATACACCATTTGAATTATTGTTTAAATACAAACCTAACCACCCATTATCCACTAAGTGGAAAATACATGAGTTACTACCCCCCGAAATTAGGGATAAAAATATAAAGAAAATCTGGAATGAAGCTCGCGCTAATTTAAGAGCAAACTTAAAGAGATCGCGAAAATATCATGAGAGGATTAATAATAACAATGTAGTAAAGTACCAAATCGGTGACTTAGTAATGTATAGAACACACCCGACGAGTAGTGCAATCGATAAGACCACCTCCAAGCTATCATACCGATGGTGTGGTCCTTACCAAATTCACAAATACTTAACTCCAGTAACTGTAGCCCTGTATGAACCCTCTACTCAAAAATATGTACGAAGAACACATATTTCGCAGATAAAACATTATCACGAAAAAGGAAATGGTAGACTGCAAGCAAACTAAATGTAGAAAAAAGGTATATTTTTTGTACTCAACTGCTAAAGCGTACTTGAGTAACCATTTGCTTACCTAATCGTATAAATAGGGATGAGGCCTGATCAACCTTGGATCCTATTCAGCAAAAGTAGAGAAAAGTGAGAAGTCAGCTGACATCGAATATAAATAATAAGTAAGTAATAAATTACTTAAAGAGTAATTCTATAACAAGAGTAACTCACAACTAAAGAAAAAACCGGTAGTAGTAGTAAGTAGTAGTCTTAAGAAGAATTTAGTATGTTTTCAATATATAATTTATAAAGTGTGAATTTTATGTAGTCTAAGAACTAGTTTGTAAGGCGTTATATATGTTGATAATAGGAAGAAGTAAGTCGAGAGTGACTCATGCACCTCATAAAAAAAAAAACCAGTGAGAGAAATTTCACACAGTAATCCCAAGCATACTCCCAGTACCTTGCTGACCTAATAACCCGTAGAATACCCACCCGGTGTCATCTTTAAGCGGCGGAGTATGTGACGATTTTAAAATAGGAAACGTAATATGTAGTAAAATTTATTTTTAAATCGCACATTAAAATTAATATTACATCCCTTGTTTAACTCAAAATAATATTTAATAAAGAGTTTTAAATGACAAAAGGAATGCGAGTGTAAAGATAGGGAAACTAGTTAATAATTTACCATGCACTGACATGCATTAACTGGAATTAACCTGCATACAGATTCTTTTACTAAACAAATAATACTGGTAAAACTTGAAATTATTCAAATAAATAAACAATGATACAGTAGTATACTATTTAATTCTGAAGTAAAGCATAGCTTTGGATAATTAAAAGGTCAAACTTTAAATACCGTAAATAGCGAATAAAGGTGGAACTATTTTGTCGTGATGCGTAAACTCCGCGCAGTTAACTTACCTGTCCTGACATCATAATAATGCAGTCGAGATAGAGCACTCTCGTAGTAAACACTACACCCTTGAACCATGCCCCGAAGTACTAAGATATTTTAATTTAAAAGTGCAGATATAACTATGTGTAGAGGAAAGTATCAGTAAAGTAGTGTTTTATAAAGAAAAATGTAATCTATTAAATTAAATGGAATAAATAAGTGAGAGGGATGACATCTCTATTGACTAAGTGTAAGATCTCCAATGTTTGTTTAAATTAAAAAGGTACAATGTACCAAAAGTGAGAACATTTTATAAATAACGATGTGACGTGCACTTCTGTCGGAAACAAGAACTTTCACTCGAGTTGTACTACTAAAGATGCTTAGCTACCAGACTTCATAGAACAGCATAACAGCTTCATAATTACCAGGATCTCTTCAGGAACTTCACCCGGAAAGTAAGCTACCATACCCTTCAACCATTTGTGGACACCCCAAGGACCAAGGACCAGGACACGGAGTAAACTTCACAATATCACAGGTGACACGGAGACTTGTCTTCCGTGGTTAAATGTCATTAAAACAAATGTTTTCAAAAGACAGTTTAATAAACTATATAAAAGACTTTAATTATTGTCAATTTGTAAATTGTATTATGTCATATGACTAAAATTATTTGTAATAGTAATTAGTGCTTGTAGTATAAAGCTTTTCAGATACTAGAGGTTAAATTAAGTCCATTCTTCAAATCCCCCCCCCCAAATAGTATAATAACTTAACTTACAAACCAATTTAATATCCCGGATCCGTGGAAAAAGCTAGCACATAACAATACTTTTGTTGTGGCCACCTTTTCAGAAAATATTTTGTAAACTTTTATTTAGAAAACCTTATGGTAAAAAACATATGTAGAACTATAAAGGATAGCACTTAATAAAGAGATGTCATTACTTAACACAAAATACTGAGTGAATAAATCATCAAACACCCCAACAAACATTCCTTTCATTCTAACTACTACTGCTTGTTAAGAAGTTGATTAAGACTATGGCAGCCCGTGCAATTGATCTGAGGCAATTACACACTGGTTCCTGACGTTATAAAGCAAATTCATTTTTTTTCTAGTGCCTTCTCAAAGATATTGGTAATTCTATATACTTGATCAGTTGTTGAATGTTTATTTTGGAATTTGAGTTGATGGTTGGGAATCAAATTCTTCTCAACAATAATAGGTCTGAGACACTTTAAAAGAAACTTCTCATTGGAGATGATCAGTAGCAATAATATCACACGATACTATGCTTTATCATTTAAAGGGGTACGAGGCTTTGGAATTATTGTTACTACTTCTTTTGGAGTTAGTGGCTTCAAGTTTGTCTCATCTCTATTATTGGTTCAAGGTAAGTATTCGTCTGCTGTTTGCCTGGAGTGTGGCTGAAAAGTGTTGGCTAAATATTCTCCAAACAGTTGAGCTTTTTGAGTCTCTTGCCCAACTCCTGTCACCATTACAAATTAGTGGAATATGATTTTTTTGGTCTTTTTAAATTCAGTAACCCACCATTATAATGGACCCCATTAAAACAGACCTCGCTTATAATGGACACCTCTAAGAAACATGGAATGTTGAAAATTTAAAGATAATCAGGCTCAAAAATTTAAAAGTGAGCAAAGTAAAAGACCATTTGAACTTTGTCACTGAGTATGTTCAGCAATCAAAAAATGAAAACATGCCACTCTATTATGATCAGTTACGACACCTTTACGAGTTATTGAGTAAAGAAATTAATTATGATCAATCTCTGACAAAGCTAGTAATTTTTGTAAGCACGAAATATTGAAAGTGATTATGACACAGCCTTGTTTATGAAAGAGATAGATGCTGGGAAAACTTTTTATTATAATTTTGTGGAAAATATAAACTCTTCTTCACAGTGGATTAAGTTTTTATAGTTGTCTTGATTGTTCATCTCTTCTTTCACAGCACTATCACTTTACTAAAAATGAACTTTATCTTGTGAAAAACTTACTTTTTTCGTCGGACGCGTTTCGGCTTAAGTATCCGCCTTCTTCAGCTTTTTGGTCAGACTGCCATCATTTCGTAACGGTTTTTGTGTGGAAGGTGTAGTGGGGGTGGTGTGTGGAGGAAGGGGATTGGTGCAGGGATTCAACTTGATGTTTGTTTTTTGTAAAATTGTGTCAAAATATAAATTCAATTACAATATAAATCACATACACTTTTTGACATCAATTACAATATAAATCACATACACTTTTTGACACAATTTTACAAAAAACAAACATCAAGTTGAATCCCTGCACCAATCCCCTTCCTCCACACACCACCCCCACTACACCTTCCACACAAAAACCGTTACGAAATGATGGCAGTCTGACCAAAAAGCTGAAGAAGGCGGATACTTAAGCCGAAACGCGTCCGACGAAAAAAGTAAGTTTTTCACAAGATAAAGTTCATTTTTAGTAAAGTGATTAAGTTTTTATTTCAATTATGTATACAGTATTTTATGTAAGATATAAATGTTTATTATTGCTGTACATTTATGTATTTTATATAAATATAGTAAAATAAATAGTCTATTTTTATTCATGTAGTTTAACTGAGTCATATCCCTATTATAAGATCTACTTGCTATATACAGTTACAACGGACTTTCAATATAATGGATACCTCAGAGCCCCTATTTGTCCCTTATAACAGGGGATTACTGTATTTAGTTGATTTCCAGAGAGAGTAATCTGTTTCTTTATCATCAGATTGCTCAGCAAGCTAGTGAGACTTGCATTTTTTATTTCCTGATTTACTTGTTTCAGTTGTCTGCAGAAATTCAGTTGGCTTCAGTTATTCTGAAGCCTTTTGTCTTCTGGTGATCTTGATTCTGCCACCTTCCTCTTGCTTTCTTTTTTCTGTAACCATTTCTCTAATTTCTCTGAGGTAATTAAGCTCCGGTATTTTTGGTTTAAGCATGGGCATGTTGTTCCATGCTGCATGTTGTAAATCAACAATAAATTGTTCTGCTTCTTTATCAAGCTGTTCTGTTGTTTTTAATGGTACATGAAGTTGGATATTTTCAAGATTTTTTCTGAATCCATCCCAATCGGTTAACCTATTAGTTAACACAGAAGGTTGTTGTTTCATCATTACTGATCCACTTATTGTTAAAACAATGCATGCATGTGTGATTTGAAACCATATTATGATTTTCCTAGTTGTTTTGATAGTTCATCTTCTTTTTCACAGCACTAAATTAATATAGATTATTAAACTTTCACTTGTGAAACTTACTTTGTTTCCTCCCGTACGCATTTTGGCGCGATGTGCAGCTTCATCAGCGGTGTGAGACAGACTGCCAGTAACTTGTAACGGGTTTTATTTGGTAGGTTGAGTGGGGGTGGTGTGTTGTGGAAGGGGATTGGCGCAGGTATCCGAATTATTGTTTGTTTTATGTATAATTGTGTCAGAGAGTGTGTGCAATTTATAGTGTAATTGGTCGTTAAGTATGCTGTTTGGTTGTGTTGTGTAGTGTTTGTATATTTCATACTGTTCTGATGTGTTAAGTTTTCGACTTTTGGGTAAGTAGTGTAATATCTCAAGATTAGTATCTATATTGGTGTAGCTGTGGTTTTCTGTGTGTATGTGTGTGGCAAACGTGGAATGTATATTGTTGCTGGATAGAGCTTTTAGGTGCTCAGAGTAACGTGATGAAAAAGATCTTCCCGTCTGGCCTATATAGAAACTATTACAATCATTACAGTTTAATTTGTAAACACCTGTTTTGTTGTATTTGTCTATGTCCGTGTTTGTATCATTGATGTGTTTTTTGATGGTATTGTTTGTTCTGTATGCTATTTTGTACTTGTGTTTCCTGAATGTGTTGGCGATTTTGTGTGAGTTGGAGTTATGGTATGTGAGTGTGATGTATTTATTTTGTTGTGTGTTGTTGGTATTTATTGTTTTGATGTTTTTGTTTATGATGTGTTTGTGTAGTTTGTTTATTAAATTAGGGTTGTAGCCATTTTTTATTGCTATATATTTGATTGTGTTGAGTTCAGAGGCGGCTCACTCATAAGGGCACATGGTCACGTGCCCCTCCAGAAAATCATGAAATAAATAAATATTGTAGAAACGTCCTCGTTTCGAATGATAGCAATAGTTTGTAACAGTGAGAAGTCTGGAGAAATGTGGCAACATAGCGACGGTCACAGAGACGTTGTGACCCAATATTACTACTCCCTTCCTCTTCACTACTCTCTTGTGGTGGGAGAGCGTAATGCTAAATTCCCATAGCGTTCGGTCACACTAGACTATGTGACCATTGACCAAAAATTAACAGTCTTCAAGTAGTAAACTCTGAATCCTGTAGGTGCGCCACATTACTGCAACTAACGGATATGAATCGGAGCTATTTAGTAGACTATTACATTTTACCGCCATCTGAGCTGTGCTATAGGCTAATACTAATAATTACTGTTACTTTCTTAGTATATATTGTTACAAAATAATGTTATAATGTTTCTATCGTGAATATGATTATAATAATTTTTGCGATTTTATATAATTTTAAATTATATTCTCATTGAAGGAAATATTAAAATAGAATGTGTACCTAGAGCGGTTATGTTATGTGCTACACGATAATTGTGGTGGCAGTGCTTATAGTAATTGTATAAATTGTAGTGTTACAAGTGGTTTTCAGTAATCAGTGTTACGCACGCGTGTGAATAACGGTGTTGAAAATATTCAAGTGTCGGTATTTTGGGTGCTTGTGTAAATCTCTGAGACAAAATGAATGATGTCAAGTATTTACAGAGTAAAACTTTGTGCTATGAAGATAGGTTAATAGCAAAACAATTGGGTCCACCAAGACCGCAGTTGTCTATCAACCAAGTGTTTAAGGACAAAAAAAGAACCTATAATAGAACGTTCAATACCGCAGTGTACGAAAAATGGGAATGGATATGCGGATGCCCCACAATCAATGCTTTATTTTGCTTTGCTTGTCTTCTGTTTGGCGGTGAAGACACGTGGACTAAGTCGGGCGTTAAAGATCTGAAACATTTACCAGAAAAGAGTAAGAAGCATTCGCTGTCTAAATGTCATTTAGACAATGAAATGAGTTTAGCCGTGCTAGGTATTGTAAATATTAGGTTGCAACTCGATGATGGTTACAGAATTTCTGTTCGTAAACATAACGAACTTGTAGACAAGAACAGATACGTCTTGTCTTGAATAATTGATGCGATTAAATTTTGTGGGAATTTGAATTAGCTTTACGTGGCCTCGATGAAACGGAAGAAGCAGACAACAACCCAGGGATTTTTAAAGGACTAATCAATTACACTGCAGCACTTGACAGTGTTTTGAAAGATCATTTAGAAAATTCAACAGTGTTTAAAGGAACCTCGAAAACAATTCAGAACGAACTTTTAGATGCCATTTTGTCAGTGTGTCGAAAAAATATTGTGACTGAAATTTCTACGATAGACTTCATATCACTTCAGGCTGATGAAACAACTGACAGTTCGTGCAAAACACAGATGGCACTGATTTTGAGATATCTCATTGAAGGGAGAAAAATTGAAAGGTTTTGGGGTTTTTTTGAAGTCCCTTTTGATAAAAGTGCTCGAAGTTTAGCCTCGACAATTTTAGGACAGTTGGAAGAAATAGGAATAGACAGGTCCCCGGAAAAACTAATTTGTCAGACTTACGATGGTGCATCTGTTATGAGTGGTCAGAAAGGAGGGGTCCAGTGTTTGGTTAAAGGGAAGTATCCAAATGCAAATTTTATTCATTGTTATGCCTATCAAGGGAATCTGATTCTTCAAAACTCAACATCGTCTGCCTCCCAGAGTAGAATATTTTTTCAAGACCTGCAGGGAATAGGACCATATTTTTCAAGATCTCCAAAGAGGATGGATTATTTACTAGAAATTGTAAAAAAAAAATTGGGTCTGTGCCTCCTACAAGATGGTACTTTCAACACAGGGCTGTTAATACTGTGTTTGAACATAAAGATAATCTAATAAAATGTTTTGAACACATTAGGGACATAGAGATTTCTGACAAAAGTGCTTCTAGCCAGGCTGCAGGATTTGTACGAACTTTGAGGGATCCTCAGTTCATTTTCTGGTTGACTTTTTTCCACAAAATTATGCCTCATGTGGCGATTCTTTGATTGCATTCAACAAAGAAACATTGATGCAATAAAAATGAGAACATTTGTTAAAAATGTTGTGAGTGCAGTGGTTAATATTCGTAAGACCTAATATTCTGAAGACAGTGAGTGTCTGTAAGTGAGCCTGTGACTAAGAGACAGTGTGTTGAACAATTAAGTAATAGGAGCAACCGTGTGGCCGCTTTGGAAGTATGTGATATGATTGTGAACTATATTAATGAAAGATTTCAATTTTCAGATCATTTATATGTTTCCAAATTGTTTTTAGTTGAAAAGTTCCCACAGTACTGTGTTGAGTTTCCGGAAAATGATTTTCAGACTACAATTAAATTTTATCCCACAATAAATGGTCCGAAACTGAGAACCGAACTTGAAGTGTTATACAGTCGTGAAGATTTACGTATTGCTTCTGGTGCAACACCCTTATTACAGTTTTTCCTTGATAATAACATGTTTCGTACCTTCTCAGAGTGTGTGACTATTTTAAAGATAACTAGCGAGTACCCGGCATGCGTTGCAATGCCACTCAAAGAAAGAAAGTGTTTGTGTTTTAATTCTGTTTATTGAAGTGCTTTTGGATACACAATATTTTTTGTTTTTCCGTCTGGTGCGTACATGAATAAATCCGAAGGTTTTCCGACGCGTGAGCAGGCCACATACAGCTGTCCATGTGAGAAGCATGGATTTTTCAAATTTAGTCCACACACTTGTAGCGATTGTCCCTGTGCTTTGTTGATGGTCATTGCAAATGCGAGTCGCACCGGAAACTGCAAACGTTTGAACTCGAATGGCATATCTGTCGGAATCATTGGGATGCGTGGCAACAGTACATCTTCTCCTTTAAATTTTCCATTTAAAATTGTAGCTTCGATGATATTGTTCATCATCTGTTTCACTGAAAGCCTGGTACCGTTGCAAAGTCGTGGTGGATTGATGTTTCGGAGAAGAATGATAGGCACGCCAATTTTCAATGTTAAAACGTGCGGCGGCATGCCTGGCAAATCAAGTGAATTCAAGAATTCAGTTGGATAATTGACAACTTCGTCTTGATTCATTGCAGTATCGATGGACTTATACGTTGTCGCTTCGCCTGGTATTTCGTTTTGAATGCTGAAATTGACATCGTTGTTTTTGGCTGCTAATATAGCACGTGCACTGAGCCACTGATGATTTTTGTAATTCTGTGCGATATTTGGGAAAACTTTGTGAATCAATTCGTCTGTGGTTGCTGTGATTTTACAGAAGTTTGTTGGCAATGTGATACATTGTGTGGATTCATCGATTGCCATTTTCCCATTCCCAATATCAACAATTGTTTTGCGAAACGTTCAGCGGATGCATCATGTTGTAGCTGTACACGCATATTGGTCTTCAAAGTCAATTTCTGTACGTGTCGCCATAAAACTGATGATTTGAGACATGCATTAAGTTCATCAGTGTGTGTTGAACGTGGTATAACTGGTAGAATTTGTCGAAAATCACCAGACAATAAAATGAGTGCGCCACCGAAGAGCTGTTCATTTCCTCTCAAATCTTTTAGTGTACGATGAAGCGCTTCCAATGCTTTTTTGTGCGCCATAGTACATTCATCCCATATAATGAGTTGACATGATTGGAGTACTTTACCCATTCCAGAATTTTTGTTGATATTGCATGTGGGTGTCTCAGTGATTTGTATATTCAACGGCAATTTCAGTGCTGAATTGTTCAGCCACCATCCAAAAGAGTTGCCGCAATTCCAGATGATGCGATTGCCAGTGCAATATTTTTTCGTGATCGTATGGTTGCCAAAATAAGTGAAATGAGAAAAGTTTTGCCTGTGCCTCCGGGCGCATCTAGGAAATACAATCCCCCGCTTTGGCTTGTAATTGCATGCATAATTCTGTCATACGCTATGCGTTGTTCTGGAACCAATTTCGGAAGATTCGTTTGAACAAATGTACCCAATTCGTCGATATCAAAGTGTTTTTCTCGTTGCAAATCACGATCGAAAAGGTCGTTTGCAGATCGATTCGGCGCAGCCATTCCCAATTGTACCAGTGCTTTGTTAGCGATTGCCAAACATGTGTCCTCAATCGAAACCAATGCCTCATTATACACGTTTGGTGTGAATTGAATGTCCGGATTTTGATTCGTTGCACGCAAACGATGTAGGATGTCTTCACTCATGTAGTCTTTGTACTTTTCCCAAAGATCTTTTGGATTGGATGGTAAGCACGTTGTCAATATGATTGCAAATAACGTGCGTATTTGCTGTGGTTGAGTCGATGCGTCAGCGAGTGAAGTGTCCCAATGTGCATCGTTTTCAAGAAGATTTAATTCTTGGCAAGCTTCACAATAAGTGGCACATACTTGACCGTTTACTGTTCTCAATTCTTGGAAGGATGTCGGTCCACGTATGTTGATTAACAGTAATCGCAAGTAAAAGCATTCTGCATTGTTTGGGTGAACAGTGTACAGGCGGCCTAACGCGTCAGTCGAATATAAGTTGGGATGTCCTTCAACTGCTTTACCTTGTTTGCGACGTTGAAACTTTTTCGCTGATGTATTCCATGTGTAGTATGTTGGCACTTCAGAGTAAAGTAGCGTCTTTGCAAACATATCATCCCCGCACAATGAGAAAAATGCAGTTAACGTCGTTGGCGGTGGTGACAATGCTCTTGCACGTGCATTTTCTGTTGTGAAGTACACACGCTGTCCATTTTCAAGGTGCACTGCCAAATGAACAACTGTTGGATGTCGTTCATGGATTGGAAATGATAAAATGCGCCATACTGCTTCATTGCTACTAATGTAGCGTCCCAGTTGATATTGGTCGATTTCATTGATAGATGCAGTTGCATTTCCCACTCCAAAAACTGCCATATCGCTTCCTTTGTTGACATATTTGCAAATGTACTTGATCGATTTCACCGAATTGCAATACTCGACATTGATGTGTGCTTTGTACGTTTTCGAGAGTAACGGTGAATAAGGTACAACCCAACGATTATCGACTTCAACATCATTGTTTCGTACTTTTAAAGTGATGGATTTGCCGCCATCTTCAGTTGATCGTCGACGATAGAGTGGATATCCGTCATTGCCAGTGATAGTCTCGGCAAGTAAGTCTCTTGGGTATCGTTTCGTGCATTTCCCATCAGACGTGCATGGTGAATTGTTGCTGAGTAAGCCACATGGACCATGAATCATGTTTTTGGTGACGACTTCAAATAAGTTTGGATCAATGTCGACATCTGGTATTTCTGCTGAGATGACTTGATCAATTTGATCTGGTGTGACTTTTTCGATCAACCAAATCAAAATGTGTGCATGTGGCAATCCTCTTTTTTGCCATTCAACGGAATACATCCAACAGCGTGTCTCTCCAAAAACATGATGCTTGACAATGAAATCCATTAAAGATTTCAATTTTTGTTTGAACACGCGCGGAAATATCATGACGATCCGATGATGATTGTCCAGTTAACAAAAGTTCTTTTATTTCATCCCACGTAGGATTGCATGTGAATGTAATAAACAAATCTGGGCGGCCATATGCGCGAACATATGTCATTGCATCTTGTGCGTATTCATGCATGTGCCGTGGACTCCCTGTAAATGTGACCGGTAGTATGACCATTTTTCCCAATTTATTGGGATTCACATTGCCATCATTAACAACTGCATCACGTAAATGAATGTACTCTTCGGAACGCAACTTGGTTTGATTTAATCGAATGTAGAGGAGTCGTTCGGTTTCGATTTTCGCATACATATCGACAATGTATTGATGGAACAATTGTCGACATTTCAAGATATGATTTTCAGCGTTTTCACGAATCATCAATCGATATGAATAGTAATCCATGGCACTGACTTTCTTATTCGTTTCCTCATCTGTTTGTGGATTTCTCAATTTGATGTTGAAATGATATCCATCTTCTCCTTGCCAAAATAAAATCGGATATTGCAATCCGTCGTATGAGCGATGAGTTTCTGAGACTCGCTGAACATCACCATTTCTGCGATGAAGAATTATATCACGCGAGTTAAATTCTTCGACAACTATAATGATCGCCACTTCATCAATTGTTGGTGCATTGTACTGTCTTTCGTGTTGGCCGACAGGTGTTTTGTCTGCTCTAACTACAACTTTGTAGTCATCAGCTGGCATTTGTTCACGGGCAGTTCTGAACAATCGAATTAATTCGTTGTGTTGATCGAATAAAGTTTGTAATGCAGCGACAATTTCTCGTTTAGTGCCCGTATTGAATCGACAACGTTGATCGATTTGTTCATCAGTGTTTCCCATGAAATAAATTTGAAGAAATTTGTGATCTGTGTTCGACAGTGGCAGTAGTGATCCTGCACGATGATAAATTTGCCCTTGCACTTTGAATGTTGGCATGTAATTCTCGCGCACGATATTTGTTGCACCGAACGATGTCATTTGGAAAGAAGAATTGTACTTGCGTATGTTTGCCAAGAAATGTTTCGATTGGCTTGTGTCACCTGATACCAACGTTGATAATGGTTCGGGTGGTGAATGTAATTCTGGCAATTTCACTTTTCCACCCGCGCAGCACATTCCTGGTGTTTCATTCTTAAATTTGAGGGCACTGCAATACACGCATAATTTATCCATTTTTCCAATAACCACACTTGGATGAAGACTGTAATCATAATTAGCATCGTAATGGAATGCACCAAGATTTAAATCAGCGTGCAGTGTTCGTCTGGATCGAGCAGTGCGTACTCGAACGGTTTCCAGTCTTGCTTCCCGTTGCTCGTCTGTTTCAGACGAACGGGCTTGAGCAGTGCGTACTCGAACGGTTTCCAGTCTTGCTTTCCGTTGCTCGTCTGTTTCAGACGAACGGGCTTGAGCAGTGCGTACTCGAACGGTTTCCAGTCTTGCTTTCCGTTGCTCGACTGTTTCAGACGAACAGGCTTGAGCATTGCGTACTCGAGCGGTTTCCAGTCTTGCATCCCGTTGCTCGACTGTTTCGGACGAACAGGCTTGAGCATTGCGTACTCGAGCGGTTTCCAGTCTTGCATCCCGTTGCTCGTCTGTTTCTGAAGCTCGTGATGCCTTTTTCTTTCGTGCTTGAGGTGTAGATCGACCAACCGCTTGTCGTTTGGGTGGCATAATTGATTTGAGAGCGAAAGTAATGCTTTGTGACGACTATTACAAATTCACTTGGAAAAAGCAAAGAAAATCCATGTGATATCTATTATGTAATGTCGACCGGCAATTGGAATTTCACAATCAACACCACTTGTTATGTTATGTTACGAACTGAAATGTCGCTGTTTGTATTTGATTCAATTCAATTCTGTCAAGCGTGCGCACTCATACACCGAAAACACACGAACTGCCGCTAAACTATATGAAATACACTCATTTGTTGAAACGAATATTTACCTTTTAAACTAAACAATGGGTTTCAGAAGTGGTACACTCGCGCGCCACCTATTGTAAAATGGTTGTACTAATTCAGAAACCGTATTTCTAGGTACGTTTTTAACGAAAAAAGGCACTGATACTACATCACTGACGCTCATCGCATAATTCTCGATGAAGTAGGTTAAGTATAATTCTCGACAATTAATTATTCCTACTGCACATAGGCCTACTGAATATTCAAATGTCGAAGAGTATGGTTTGTCAGAATCAACGTGTACTATAATTATAATCAATGTTACAATATAATCAAACAACTAATTATTGTATTGTTTATAAGAATTCCATATCCCTACTAAAATGTAAATATTCAAATGGACTAACTGATATCAATATACTTATGTATACATTATTTGTATTATTCTATACGAATAAACATTTCATCTAATTGTGTTACTGCATGTTTGTAAATATCTACTAAATTGTCAAATTTTGATTTTACGTATCGAGGAAACATGAATGATGGATCTATTGCTTTTGGATATTCACAACTTACAATATAAGAATATTATTAATATAGATGTACCATTAGCAATTTACCAACTCTACAGTTACCACAACAATCATATACAAATATTCGCGATCGAAGCCGCGGGTTTAAAAAAATGCGTTTTTTGCAATAACTTCGGTTCTTTTTAACCTATTGTTATCAAATAAAGTGGAAAACTTTCCGTTGGGTACCTGCTATCAGCGTGCAAAATTTCATCGCAATCGGATGAATGGTATAGCAGAATACCCGTGCTTCGCTACGGAGTTTCACGTTGTACGTAATGAAAATGTTAGTTTAATTAATAAAGTTCAATTAAAGTAGGTTTCTTAAAAATAAATAGCTGTTGCCCACGACTTCGTTCACGTGGTCTTCAATTTAATGCGATAATATATTTAGAACAGAATCTATTCTATTGGGTTGCCATAGTAACCAAATCTAATAGCTTTTTAAGACCCCAAGGAACCCCCCAGAGGATCGTATCGAAAAAATGTCCTATGTTGGTTCTCCCGTTGCGTAAAATATTTGTGCCAAGTTTGGTTGAAATCGGTCCAGTGGTTTAGGAGGAGATGTGGAAGACCCCAAAGAACCCCCCAAAGGATCGTATCGAAAAAACACCTATCCTATGTTGGTTCTCCCTTTGCGTAAAATATTTGTGCCAAGTTTGGTTGAAATCGGTCCAATGGTTTAGGAGGAGATGTGGAAGACCCCAAAGAACCCCCCAAAGGATCGTATCGAAAAAACACCTATCCTATGTTGGTTCTCCCTTTGCGTAAAATATTTGTGCCAAGTTTGGTTGAAATCGGTCCAGTGGTTTAGGAGGAGATGTGGAAGACCCCAAAAGGACCCCCCGAAGGATCATATCGAAAAAACACATATCCTATGTTGGTTCTCCCGTTGCGTAAAATATCTATGCCAAGTTTGGTTGAAATCGGTCCAGTGGTTTAGGAGGAGATGTGGAAGACCCCAAAGGACCCCCCAATGGACCCCGTCGAAAAAACACCTATCCTATGTTGGTTCTCCCGTTGCGTAAAATATTTGTGCCAAGTTTGGTTGAAATCGGTCCAGTGGTTTAGGAGGAGATGTGGAAGACCCCATCGAAAAAACACCTACCCTATGTTGGTTCTCCCGTTGCATAAAATATGTGTGCCAAGTTTGGTTGAAATCGGTCCAGTGGTTTAGGAGGAGATGTGGAAGACCCCAAGAACCCCCCAAAGGACCCCATCGAAAAAACTAATAAACCTTCGCGGGCGTGCGCACAACAACTCACCGAAGTTTCATCGCAATCGGATGAATGGTATAGGAACGCATACGGGACAAAGAAAGAAACAAAGATTCATTTTTATAGATATAGATTGTTACCATACCGATGACAACTGTTGAAAGTGAAAGGTGCTTTTCTACATTGAAAAGAATAAAAACATTTTTAAGAAATTCCATGGGCACTGATAGACTGAATGCATTGGCTATGCTATCCACAGAAAAAAAATGATTCATGGAATTCAAGATTTCAAACAAGTGATAGAGGAATTCGCTACATCTAAAAACAGGAGAATGGAATTGTTATACAAAAAGTGAAATACCAGGTAAGACATTCTATATTTTTTTTACCTAAGTACTAATTACCGCCAATGGTGGCCCACCTTAGATCCTCCCCACTGTGTGCCCCTCCCATTTCATTACTCACGAGCCGCCACTGGTTGAGTTCATCATTATAATCCTGTTTACTTAATGGTATTTTTGTTAGTCTATAGAGCATATGGTTGAATGCCGCTTGTTTGTGTTGCATTGGATGGTTTGATGTGCTGTGTATGACCATGTCAGTTGTGGTTGGTTTTCTGTATATTCTATACGTGTGTGTATTGTTTGTTTTGTTAACTGTTAGGTCCAGAAAATTTATACTACTTTTTTGTTCTATTTCCAGTGTAAATTTTAATTTGTGGTGTATTGTGTTTATATATTTGTGGAAGTTTTCGACCTGTCTTGTATTGCCATTGAATAAAAGTAATATATCATCCACGTACCTGTGTCAATAAATGATTTTGTTGGTGTATTTGTTGTTGTTTATTATATGGTTTTGTTCCATGTTGTGTATGAATATTTCAGCCAGTATTCCTGATATGGGGGATCCCATCAGGAGGCCATCTGTTTGTGTGTATATCTTGTTGTTGTATGTGAAGTAATTTTGTTCTGTAATTATTTTGGTGAGTGTGATGATGTATTGTATGTGTGTTTCAGGCATGTTGTTTTGTCTGAGTAAATGTTCGAGTGTTTGTATGGTGTCTTTAATGGGTACATTGGTGTATAAATTGGTTATGTCAAAAGATGCTAATGTTGAATTGTGTGGGATGTGGATGTGTTTGGTTTTCTTGACCAGTTCTATGTTGTTTTTGACAGTAGTGTTGTTACTGAGATTAATGTTTTTCCTGATTATTTTGTCTAGGTGTTTTGCGATTTTGTGGGAGGGTGCTTGTGTGTTGTTTATTAAGGGTCTGATGGGAATGTTAGGTTTGTGTATTTTCGGTAAAGCATTTAGTTTTGGGGGGTTAGGTGTGATTTGTTTGAGGTATTTGGTGCTTTCTGGTTGGATTATGTGTTTTGTGTTATTTATAAATTTGTTTATTTGTTTTTGATATTTTAGTGTGGGGTCTTTATTTATTTTTGTTATATTGTTTTCGTTGAAGAATTTCTCAACTTTAGTGTTTAGTTCTTGTTTGTCCATTATGACGTTTATGTTCCCTTTATCAGCTTTTAATATCGTCATGTTGTGGTCAAGTAACTTTTGTTTTACATTATTTAGTGTTTTAATTTCGTTGTTGTGACCTTTTGGTTGTTTTTGTGTGCGTTGTAATTTACGTTTTGTCATGTCGTATGGAATCTTGATCGTTAATGTGCGTGTTTTGTACAGCTGTTTCGGTGTCTATGATTATGTCGCGTATATGTCTATTGTGGTTGTTGTTGTTGGGTGTATTGTTTCTCAAATTATGTTTGAGACCTTTGTTTAATAAAGCTATTTCATCATTTGTGAAATTAACGTCAGTTGTGTTTACTGTGCGTGTGTGGAATTTGTGTGTCGGTTTGGGAATTGTTTCTATTGTGCGTGTTGTGAGGTGTGTTATTTTTTTGTTATGTCGATCTTGTATTATCGATTTGAGTTTGTCTATATTGTCTTGCATGTGTTGTATTACATTTTCGAGTTCGATGTGGTGTAATATTTGTGTTAGTTTTACATGTAAATTGTAGGCACATCACCTTCAATAAAACATGCCGAAAACACAACATCATACCAGCACACACACAAATTACAATAAAACAAAACACACATGCTGCACTTAAAACCAAACGAAAAGCTGAAAACATATACCTAAACAACATAATCAATTATTCATACCATAAAAAAGACACACTCAACAGACAGGCCTACAATTTACACGTAAAACTAACACAAACATAATTTGAAAAACAATACACCCAACAACAACAACAACAACCACAATAGACACATACGCGACATAATCATAGACACCGAAACAGCTGTACAAAACACGCACATTAACGATCAAGATTCCATACGACATGACATAAAACGTAAATTACAACGCACACAAAAACAACCAAAAGGTCACAACAACGAAATTAAAACACTAAATAGTAATGTAAAACAAAAGTTATTTGAACACAACATAACGATATTAAAAGCTGATAAAGGGAACATAAACGTCATAATGGACAAACAAGAACTAAACACTAAAGTTGAGAAATTCTTCAATGAAAACAATATAACAAAAATAAATAAAGACCCCACACTAAAATATCAAAAACAAGTAAACAAATTTATAAATAACACAAAACACATAATCCAACCAGAAAGCACCAAATACCTCAAACAACTCAAACCTAACCCCCCAAAACTAAATGCTTTACCGAAAATACACAAACCTAACATTCCCATCAGACCAGTGGCGGCAATAAGGCCCCCGCAGACCCCGCGGCGCGGGGGGCCCCGCCACTCTGGCCCCTAGAAAAAAATATGAAACGAGCTATAATAGGAAAAAAGTTTTAATGGGGTCCGACTACCGGCAAATTTGTATTTTAAATACGAAATATACGTTTTATTTAAGTGTATAGACATGCAAAAAAACTACATTTTCCGAAATGACATTACTGTTTGTAGTTTGTAAGCGAAGCTTATCTTATCTCTTGTGGTGCCCGTACGTCCTGCGATGAGTCACTCGGCACTGAGGAGACGTAAACAAACACAACACAATGTAGTTCAGTACTCAGTAGTGCGTCGCATCTCCTGCGCGATTGTACTGTATTGCATTCATTTCGTAATTTAGTGCCGTTTAAGTTTAATGACTTAACATTTGCTTTTAGTTTTTGTATTTTGTGTAGAGTTAGAGTGTTAGAGACAGAGTTTATAAAATGGAAAGTAAGCGTGAATATTTAAGTGGTGCTACGAAAAGGAAACTGCAAAAACAACGAGAAGAATCTAAAAGTAAACTTTCAAAACTCTACCAGTTTTTAAAAAAATCATCAAAATGTGAAGTTGAACAACCTAAACCCAGGTCAAGTGCAAGTAATGAAAATGAAACAAAAATTGGACTTGAAGTTGATTGTGACAGTGACAATAAACCTGATTTAAACATTAGTACGTCGGATACAAGTGATACAACTACGGAAACAAATAACCAACTGCAACATGAACAAGAAGAACAACTGCTAGGCATTGAATGTGTTCGCCAGTCCGAAGATATACCTGGACCAGAAAATCAGTTTGAACCAACTGAAGTTATAAGTAATCACGCAAATAAAACTAGTTTAGCAGGCCCTTCCGATCCAAACTGCCAAAGTTTTGAGACAGATATTGCATTCTATAAAAATCAAGCTAGAATGACAGACGAGGTGAAAAAGTTAATAACGTTAAGTGAACTTTGTCAAACAAAGGGTCCTTTCCCGAAGGATTCCGTTTCTAAGCAGTCTTTCAGTACAGCATATTATTCTTTCAAAACTGCAGCAGGCCAAATTGTTCACAGGTTTTGGCTTTGTTACTCTCGTAATCTAGATGGAGTCTATTGTTTACCATGTTGGCTTTTCACCCAAAGTGCTGATGCCCAAAGCTGGCGAGAAGGCGATATTAGAGATTGGAAAGGTCTCAGTAAAAAAATTAAAGTTCATGAAAGTAGCAATACTCATTTACAATCTTGTCTTACATATGCCACTTGGAAAAAGAGTAAAACGGTAGCTGATCAAATTTCCGATGAGCGGAAAAAAAATTAAACCTGGTAGTCGTGGGACTACCGGTAGGCATGGAATCATAGGCAGACTTGTGCTTTGGGAAGGAATGAAGGGTTGGTTAAATAAACAGCTCTCATCGTCTGTTTTCTTGCTAGCTAGCTGTACGCTCGATCTGAGTCGCTTTGGGGGCACGCCGGATGACCCAGGTATCGGAGATGCGGGCCGCTTGGGCGCTGACTGGGTTTCGTCAATCTTCAAATGGTTGCCATTTTCTATGTTCTCGGCCGATTTCTTTGATTTTAGTCTCAAACGATAGGCCTGTTGGCGCTCTGCATAGGATTTGACGGTTTTCGGTTTGAAATTTTTGGTTCGAGTTTTATCGCGATTTTTAGGTCGAGGCATTTCAAATTTTTGAGTTCAAATGTTATTATTTTCTGTGAGTGTTTCTGGTACTCGGAATTGGTATTATTGGAGAGATTTAGTTCTGAGGATCACAACGCACTTTGTATTTTCGCGATCGGACTTGTAGTTCCCGAGATATTTAAGTTTTAGTGGAGCAATTTAGAAATTTTCGGCGCAAAAACACCCTCACGCAGACAAAGCCTAGAGGCGACTGAAGTCAGTTGGCAAAATTCTCAGTACTATTGGTGGAAGGGGGCCGAGTGACTCGATCACCTGACACCTGGTTTGCTGGGATTGGTTGAGCGGTTCGTGAGATAGTGGTATGCCGAAAGTACATTTGAAACATAACGGTCGATTTTCGCGAAACGTGCGAGTAAGACATTACATACCTATGGATTCCATGTCAAAAATGGAAAGATATTTTCATACAGATTGTGGATGTCATTCGAACCATAGCACTGTGTTCATTGCCGTTTCTTGGCCATAGAGAATCATTACATGAAATAAATCCTGAAAGTCGAAATTTTTTGAACATACTATCTTTAATTTCTCGCTACGATTCTCTCCTTAGTGCACACTTAGAAAATGAAAAAACCAGATCAAAATACCTCCACTATGACATTCAAAATGAAATCATTAACTTGCTAGGAAAATCAGTATTGACTGCCTTACTAAAACAGATTCACTCGTCTCCTTTTTTTTCTATAATTGTTGATAGCACACAAGACATTTCTAAGATTGACCAAATGAGTGTTGTAATCAGATACATTAACATAGTACAAGAATCTCCTGGCAATTATAAAACTGTGATTAGTGAGTCCGTTTTGGGATTTCAAGAAATAAAGAATCCCAACAGTGAGGGGTTTCAAAGTAAGATTTTAGACTTTTTGAAAACAAATGAAATTGACATTAGTAAGTGTAGAGGTGAAGGTTATGACGGTGCAGCAACAATGAGCGGGAAATACTCTGGGTTACAGAAAAGAATTATGGATATAGTTCCAAACGCGGATTACGTACACTGTGCTCCACATAACCTGAACTTGGTGATCAATGATTCAGTATCAAATATTTCTGAAATAAGACAATTTTATGACATAGTACAGAAAACTTATGTGTTTTTCAGTGAAAGCTTACATAGATGGCAAGAACTTAACACTGCCGTTAAAGAAGACAGCTCTGCCAAAAATCTAACTTTAAAAAAGCTATGTCCAACAAGGTGGTCTTCTAGACACGACTGTCTGTTAGCTTTAAGAAATGATTTCAAAATTGTGATTAAGTGTTTGACAGAAATTATTCTATACAGCTCAAAAAACCCGAGGCAGAAGAAGCATTAGCAATTAGAAACCACCTGGAAAACTTTGAATTTATTCTTGTGCTCTGCCTTGAAACTAAGATTTTAGAGAATGTAAATATAACTTCGAAAGCACTACAGAGGCCAACTGTTGACCTAGGCAGAGTGTGGCAGTTTCTAAGCCGCGCTTGTGATGAGTTAAAAGTTTTAAGAAAGGACTTTGCCGGCTTTCTTGCTGGTGCTAAACAGTTGGCCCAGTCATGGGACATAACTTGTAACATGAAAAATAAGCGTAAACGAGTTGTAAAACGCTTCTTTGTTGAATTATCAGTTGAACATAGAATTGATGACCCAGTGAAATCATTTGAAATAAAAGTTTTCAATCCAACACTAGATATTGTAATAGCTCAGCTACAAATGAGATTCGAAGGATTGCGTTGCATTGATGATAGGTTTTCATTCCTGACGCCTCAGAATTTAGTAAACTTCTCACAAGAGACAATAGTGGAGAAAAGTAAGGCTCTGGTAAATGTGTATCCTGGTGACCTTTCCACATCACTGCCTGACCAAGTAATATCCTTCAAAGCTCTGATGGCCAAAGAAATTGTACACAAGAAAAGCATTCGAGAAATGATGAATTTACTGGTTGAAGAAAACAGCTGCCTTATGAGCTGCCTCCCAGACTTAACTACAGCTTTGCAGCTTTATTTAACCATACCTGTCACAACAGCTACAGTGGAAAGAAGCTTTTCAAAACTTAAATTAATTAAGTCATACTTAAGAATTGCCATGGCCCAAACTCAGTTGAGTGATTTGGCACTGTTAAGCATTGAGCATGAAGAGACACACAAAACTAATATCAACGAAGTGGTTGAAAAGTTCTTAGCTATTAAAAAAAGAAGACTAGGCTTAGGAAAACAGTGAACTTTGGTTGATCCTCATCTGTAAATATTGTACATTACTTGAGTTCGAGTGTTATTGAATTGGATTAGACTTAAGGAGAACGTGTATTTGTTAAAATGTTTTGATAAAGCTAAAATATTTGAAAAAGCTAGAATGTTACTTTGATATTCGTTTTTAAATAATAAATTTTTAACACTCTGTGTGCGGTACTGTTTCATAGTCTGAATTTAGATCTTTGACGTAAAAATAAATAATTCTTTTTATTTTGGTTTTTTATAGTTTGTATAGAACTTTGTCTATTTAGCAACAATGAATTTTAAGAGTTTGTATACGTGTAAAACATCCTTTGCAAATTGCAAACGCTTTGTGATAGACGAGAAAGTATTCACAAACCATTGTTGTGAAACACACGTAAATAGAAACTCATTTGAGTGTTTTCCCCTATTACGTATACAAAATTTAACCATTTTTATAGGGCCCCCTAATTAGTTTCGCGGGGGGGCCCCCGTTTCGTTAGCGCCGCCACTGCATCAGACCCTTAATAAACAACACACAAGCACCCTCCCGCAAAATCGCAAAACACCTAGACAAAATAATCAGGAAAAACATTAATCTCAGTAACAACACTTCTGTCAAAAACAACATAGAACTGGTCAAGAAAACCAAACACATCCACATCCCACACAATTCAACATTAGCATCTTTTGACATAACCAATTTATACACCAATGTACCCATTAAAGACACCATACAAACACTCGAACATTTACTCAGACAAAACAACATGCCCGAAACACACATACATGAGATCATCACACTCACCAAAATAATTACAGAACAAAATTACTTCTTATACAACAACAAGATATACACACAAACAAACGGCCTCCCGGTGGGATCCCCCATATCAGGAATACTGGCTGAAATATTCATACACAACATGGAACAAAACCATATAATAAACAACAACAAATACACCAACAAAATCATTTATTGGCACAGGTACGTGGATGATATATTACTTCTATTCAATGGTAATACAAGACAGGTCAAAAACTTCCACAAATACATAAACACAATACACCACAAACTAAAATTTACACTGAAAATAGAACAAAACAATAGTATAAATTTTCTGGACTAACAATTAACAAAACAAACAATATACATACGTATA
This sequence comes from Magicicada septendecula, assembly GCA_034769895.1. Lineage (NCBI taxonomy): Eukaryota > Metazoa > Arthropoda > Insecta > Hemiptera > Cicadidae > Magicicada > Magicicada septendecula. The sequence continues at coordinate 432,406,163 of CM068368.1, read as the reverse complement.
AAATATACAGAAAACCAACCACAACTGACATGGTCATACACAGCACATCAAACCATCCAATGCAACACAAACAAGCGGCATTCAACCATATGCTCCATAGACTAACAAAAATACCATTAAGTAAACAGGATTATTATTTCTTTTATGAATTTGCTAACGGCTATAATTTTTTATTGTTCGACTAAGCTTTTCGTCATTACTGACATCTTCAGGTCTTAAACAACGGGTTTAAATTATAGCAGTTAGCAAATTCATAAAAGAAATAGTAAGGATGGCTGCTAATTTAAACAATACAAAGAATAAACAGGATTATAATGATGAACTCAACACACTCAAATATATAGCAATAAAAAATGGCTACAACCCTAATTTAATTAACAAACTACACAAACACATCATAAACAAAAACAACAAAACAATAAATACCAACAACACACAACAAAATAAATACATCACACTCACATACCATAACTCCAACACACACAAAATCGCCAACACATTCAGGAAACACAAGTACAAAATAGCATACAGAACAAACAATACCATCAAAAAACACAGGTACAACAAATACAACAAAACAGGTGTTTACAAATTAAACTGTAATGATTGTAATAGTTTCTATATAGGCCAGACGGGAAGATCTTTTTCATCACGTTACTCTGAACACCTAAAAGCTCTATCCAGCAACAATATACATTCCGTGTTTGCCACACACATACACACAAAAAACCACAGCTACACCAATATAGATACTAATCTTGAGATATTACACTACTTACCCAAAAGTCGAAAACTTAACACAGCAGAACAATATGAAATATACAAACATTACACAACACAACCAAACAGCATACTTAACGACCAATTACACTATAAATTGCACACACTCTTTGACACAATTATACATAAAACAAACAATAATTCGGATCCCCGCGCCAATCCCCTTCCACAACACACCACCCCCACTCAACCTACCAAATAAAACCGTTACAAGTTACTGGCAGTCTGTCTCACACCGCTGATGAAGGCGCACATCGCGCCAAAACGCGTACGGGAGGAAACAAAGTAAGTTTCACAAGTGAAAGTTTAATAATCTATATTAATATGATTTTCCTCTAAGCAAGTATAGCTGGAAGATACTCCCACAAAGAAGTCAATCAAATCAGGAAGCTTTTTATGTCAGTAGGCCAATATGTAGTTTTGCCAGTTGATGTACCTCACAATTTCTTCATACATCTCTCTGCCCATGGGAGTGCCTAACCTGCAACCCCAGAAGGTACTTTTGCATTATATTGCCTCCAATTATGAAGCAGTTTCCTAGTTTTTGGAAAAGCCGGATAAAGTCTTCTTTTTCCAATTTAAATCATGAAAGATAATATATTGCAGCTACTATTATATTCACAGGTTTAGTTTGAATACATACTGTAGTTACTTGCATCTATTTGGTCTCTAGGTTGTCTTGTTCATAATGTTTTATATTTTCTTTTATTAATACAGCTGGCTCCCCTTTTCCAATTTTGTCTCATCTGATGGAATGATAAATTTTATCTTCTATTATGATTCGTTAAGTTAATTGTATTAACCTTTTCGGTGCTCTGAAAAATGTTTATGACTCTATGGTGTTCCTTACATGTCAAGTCGCATGTAATTTTAAATTTATTGGTAAAGTTCTCAGAACGGTTTCGTATGCCTGTGGCTATAACTAATGGGTCTAGCATTGTGAATATAAGGTCAATTTTTTATCGTTAGTTATGAGTCAGTATTTGAAGCAAAGACAGTTTCATTCAGTGTGTCTGTGATATATAAACACTGTGATACTTGACAGTTGAGTATGCTTGAGATTTTTTAATTGTTGTGATAAGTGAACACGAATATTTATTGGTGTGGGGAGTTCATTTTTTCTTGACAATAACATAAATTACTTTATTTTCTTCCAAATTATTTTTGATGTTTTTGTTTTTGTACCCTTCTTGTATGTTTATATATATTGTAACAAATTTAATATATATGTAAATACAAATCTATTTGTGTTTGAATAGCCCCACGATTTTGGAGCTGCAAAATGTAACAGATTAATTATTTAATATAATTTATTTTTGTGGAGCCCCACGTTTTTTGGGACGCCAAAATGTAACAAATTATTTTTCTGTGTAATTTAATTTGTTCATTAATTTAACTCATACACTTTATATAACCTTACTAACAACGTGTATGTATAATTGGAGTTCAGGTGTAATTATAATAAGAGTAGTCCTTTTTAGGAATCATAATATGTTTTCATTTTATAATTCAAACAAACAATAAAAATAATAATATAATAGTAGTAATCGCTTCGCCTATAATAAGATACTCATTATCTATGGTTTCAATGTTTCTTTGCTTGCCGTACTCTCATCATAAAAATAGATTTTATATCTTAGACATTATATTAGCAATTCTAAGTACAACATTTCTTCATTATATTATAATTTCTCGACTATTCAGTCTGAATGTGTGCTTTTTAAATTTGTTAATACATTCTTATTCTATACTTGAAATACCTTTTACGGCTTTATAATCATTTTAACAAAACTAAATGATTATTTCAAATTACTTTACGTTATGTGCTTTCAATAAAAAAATTTAAATAAATTAATTAATTGTTAATTCTCCAAGCAAGGCTTTAAATAGTCTTTACATTGACTTCATTCATTAAAGAAACATCATTAAAAAATTACAAGTAAATTACATTCTCTTATCTCTATCTACATAGTTATTCTTTACTTTTAAAATGTTTTTATTAATGTCTTTATCTTTGATAATTATAAATTGGTTGTTCGTCACCTCAAATTCTGCAGATTGTCCCATGTCCTCCAGTGATCTGTCGGTCCTCTCCTACTGGATGTCCTCTTGTCTTTCCTGGTTTCACTGCTCGTTCTCCCGTCTCTCGTCCTTCATGGTACATCGGCTGCTGTAGATTGTAATAACGATTTGCTCTGGCTTGGTTGCTGTTGTGATAGAACCGTCTCTAGTGCTCTGTGTCTCGTTCCTCTGCTAGATGTTCTCTCGCCATCTGTCTAGAGTTGATGTTCTTAGTTGTAGACTGCTCGTAGATGTCTGACGATTTTATTTACGGTATTTTTTATTTATTATCTTTTATTACTACTTGAAATCAAAACATTTCCCATAATACTTTACAGTTATGATATAAAAATCTTGTTGATGTTAGACATAGCGTCTAACTCTGTCCAAAGTAATTAAAAATTCGTGTCTCAGACGGACATAGTGTACCGCCACGACTGAAGACTGTTTGAGAAGAGTTAAAAATTCTCGTCGCTGACAGACATAGCTAACTGCCACGACTGACGACTGATTGAGAAGAGAGTTTGTTTCTCCTGGGCTCGTATTTATATTCACCAAGAAAACCACACCTGTTGGCTCAGGAATAAGCATGTCAAAAACTGTCCATGGCGTGGGTGCCCCCACTCTCATCTCATTTCACATATTTGCACTTTTTTGCCAATCGCATCGTTTAATGCGGATTTCAAGGTGATCTAATATTGTCTAATTTAATGACACACATGATATGTAATTATCACAATGATCGCATCATTAGTGTAATTATTATGCTTTAAATATCACACAGAATTCGCACTGATTGTCCGAATCATGTAGAATTCGCACTGCACATGTCTGATTTTTACACATTTTTAGAAGTTTTTACACTCTTTCTAACATTTATGGTTTGCTTAAAATTAAATACAATCTTAATTTATCATTTACTTGGGGTGAGGTGCAAACTTTCAGGCTCTAACAGGCTTCACGCACACACTCTATTTACTTGTGTACACGCTTACAGCGGTAATCGCATGTTTCTTGTTGATTCCTGTTTATAAGCCAGCTTCCAATTTCACACCTGCTCGTCTATTATGTATTACTAAAATTAAATTAAATTTTTATTTTATTTCATATAACTTATGTGCATTACAGCATATGCTTGTATTGTCGCATTATTCCTCTGCTTGGTAAAAAAATTTTTTAATACATTCATTTATTAAAATATATTTTTTCTTTTATCATTAGACACATTACATTTTTATATTTCATATTACTTATATATTTTTTAATTTGTATTTATACACTACTATCAATGACAATGAATAGTAATTGTTCAATTTCCCTTAGTTGGAGGGTAAAACAAGTCAAGTTCTCTGCTCCCCCCCTACGAGTTGCTAACAATGCGTGTTTCATTGTTCTCCTTTAATCTGGTCCCATTGACCTATTTATTTTTTTTTTATGTATAAAACTTTCTACATGAGTTTGCATTCTTGCACTGGTAAACATTCTGCATCTTAATATATTATGCCATTCTTCAATCTGAAATTTTACATTATCTTAATCATACATTCTTACCATTCTTTACTCTTTTCTTACGTGAACATTCTTTATCTTTCTTAACATTTCTTACATTACTTATACAATACATTAACTTTCATTACCCTTTATTACATTTCTTTAACATTACCTTTCTGATCGCTAATAATTTTCTTCAGTTTTACCCTTATGTTGACATACACTTCCATAACAGAATACTCTTTTAGCTTTGCAGTGTGTCACATGATCGGTTACAGATGAACTGTCTTAGAAAACACATCGATATTCTACTCATAGTCTTAAATTCTAAGTAGTCTCTGCCCTTTGACTTTTCACTATCACTTTCTTCTGTGTCCTTGCATTTCCATTAAGGTCTGAAGATTTCGCTTGATCAGCCGTTCTGACAATTATACATTTATTTCTCATTTCTAACCCTTTCTTCATATTAATAACAACATCGATAATAACATTCCTTTACAATCATTTCTTAAATATTTCTTTACACTAACATTCCTTACCATTAATAATACATTTCCTACCTTTCTTTGAACATACTTTTATTTAGCATAACATTCTTTGTTATTTAATTCCTTATTTCTTATATTTCTTTCACATTTCTTTTTATTTGCACTCACAACCTTAACAATAACATTTCTTAATTAATCTTTTATCTTTTTACACATATTATTTCTTATTATTTAGCTCCTATTCTTATTAATAATCAGCAATATTATTATTATTTTTATTTAAAATTAATTCTTCATTCCAATAGAGCATTGAGTGCGTAGTCGTTTGATTTCCACCCTTCTTAGTTTAACAACACATTGTTTGTCGTCTCCCGGACGTATATTGTTTCTTTGTAGCATAGCCTGCCATGTAACATTTCCGTTTTGCATTCCTTTATTGTGCATACTTACCATGTGAACGTTTGTTTTGACCATGAACTCACCTGTTTGTACGGCAAGAATTTTTCTCTAGTTGACAGCCACAAATAACCTCTCTCTCTCTTTCTGCTGCTGCGCCCCTCTTGTCGAACGCAGTCCTTATGTTCAGTTTGTATGCGGCCTATATAAACAGCTGTCGACGGTTTTTTCATTCGTTGTTTATGATAATACTCACCATAGTATTTATAATTATACTTACAATTATCGTTCGCTTTATACTTCTCGTGTGTATACTTAACATCATACTTATCACAAGTTTGCGTAGTGTTTCGTATAGATAATTTATTACTATGTTTCTCTTTAGGCCTACAGTGATATTTATCTCCATAAGTGTGGTGCCTTAAGTGATTCACATGTGTTATCTTATGTGATTTAAGCGGCCCCTACACGTACAATATTATTGTCAATATTATCGCATCAATATTATTGACAATCCAGCGCTACAAGTAATTTTTTGGCAGTTGACCCTACACGTTCAATATTATTATCAATATTTTCTGGTCAATACGGCTTGCTCAGTATCAAAATGGACGCTAGAAGTAAAGCATGTTTGTCTATTATTTTACACTTTGCTTTAAAGAGAAATGTTCGACGCAAGCGGTGGGTGAAAGAATGGTTGTTGAAACGTGATCAATACACACACTTGAATTTATTAAATGAAATATTAATTACTGATACAAATGACTACCACAATTATTTCAGAATGAGTGCAGAAACATTTCAGTTGTTAATAAAAATGGTAGAGCCATATTTAGTAAGAAAGAGTACTGCTATGCGAGGATGTATTTCAGTTGAGGAAAGATTGGCTTTGACTTTGCGATACCTTGCTACTGGAAGACATTTTGAAGATCTAAAATTTTCTGTTATAATGTCGACTTCAACCATCAGTAATGCCATCTTAGAGACATGTGAAGTGCTGGTGACTGTTCTGCAGGAGTATATAAAGGTTAGTTTATAGTTACTGGAAAAAAAATAGTTGCAACTTTTTAGTGCCATTTGGTTGTTAAAGAAAATAGTAGTTTTCATCATAGGAGCAAAAGTGAGTGTTTTGAGAAAGAAATACTGAACAGAAAAAACTTTGCTTTATTTAATAATTAATTATCTTTATTATTATAGTGAAAACAATTAGTTGCAACACAAAGCATGAATTTTATATAAAATTATATTTAAGTAATAATACGTTATATTCAATTGTAATCTTAAGTATCACATATGTGAACATAATTGGTTAAAAATAGTAATACAACATGTAGTTATCCTAATAATAAAAGTAAAAAAATCTATTTAAGTTTCACATTAATAACCGCACACTAATAATTTGCCCTGAAAGAACTGAAGAGCGATCCCACATCGCTTTTCTCTCCCGATGTTTGGTTATTACTGCATTCAGTTGGACCAATCTCAGATGTCACTGGGAGTAATTCGTGATAAGAAAAGGGAAGAAGAATTACCTGTGGACACTGGACTAAGCACGCTTGTGGATCCAGTGCTAGGAGAAAAATATGAATTTGATTGAGTTACGCCTACCTGATAATGTTCATTAATATTTACAGAATCCTTACTGAGATTGCCTAACTGCATTTTAAAAAGTATGTCATTAATTGCCTTCTCTGCAAAAAGTCGTTGACATGGATCAATAACTTTTAGTTTGTTTGCCCATACTTTAGAAATGTCCAACAAGTCTTCGTTAGCGTTATCACTTTTGGATAAATATTAACATGCAAGGGTCAACAGTTCGTTTTGTTTGGCCACTGGTCCTAACTTCCTTTGCTTTTTAGGAGGCCCCATAAGGGGGGGCCCACCAATCGAACTTATTGAAGCTGAAGTTGAAGGCTGAGGCTGAGGCTGTATTGTTTTTTCTGGGAGAAGTTCCTCCACATCACTGGCCAAACAATCAGGCTGTGAATTCTGAAACAGAAAAAGTAAAATATAGTTGTATACACATGATAGATTAAAAGTAAAAAAACGTTTGTTTGTTTCAGTTTCCTACTACAGCAAGTGAGTGGATTAATATTGCAAATGATTTTGGTTTGAAACACCAGTTTTGGAATTGTGTTGGTGCTATAGACGGCAAACACATTGCTATTACTAAACCCTACAACTCCGGATCTGAATATTTTAATTACAAAGGGTTTTACAGCATTGTACTCCTGGCTGTAGTAAACGCCAACAAAGAATTCATCATGGTGGACATTGGAATAAATGGCCGTATTTCTGATGGAGGTGTTCTTTTATTCTAAATTTGGGGAACTATTTGAGCGAAATGCTCTAAGCCTGCCGGATCCATCGCCGCTGCCAAATAGTAGTGAGCCAGCATCATTTGTTTTTATAGCTGATGAAGCTTTTGCTTTAAATGTGAATTTAATGAAACCTTATTCATTGAAGCTTCCCTTAACCAATGAGCAGCGAGAATACAATAAACGCTTGTCTCGTGCACGAGTAGTAGTGGAAAACGCCTTTGGCATTATTGGTACTAGATTTGGTGTATTTCAAAAGGCGATTCATTTGGAGCCAGAAAAAGCAACAAAAATTACACTGGCATGTTGTTATATGCACAATTTTCTTTCCAAGAACAGTGGAAACTACATGGCCTCAGTTGGTGAGAATCAAGAAGAACCCCCATTTCTGCCGTTGCTGGGTACGTCTTGCAGAAACAGTACAAAAAATGCTAAGAAAACTAGAGATATGTTTTGTAAATATTTTAGTAATAGTGGACTGATTTAAAATACTCATGATGCAGTCAACTGGTATAAGGACTCTTTAATTAATTATAATGATGCTGAAATTGTTACAACCAGCGAGTGGCCATTTATGTTATATAACAATAGTTTGATGAAATATTATATTAAAGCAATCTTTAAAAATTAGTAATCAGTTAGTCATTTCCTACAATAATCGTTAATCGTTTTTTAGTTAATATATAAATAATTGGGGGCCCATTAATATTTACTCAAATGTTCAAATTATTCCTTATTACCAATCATTCTATAATACTTTTTAATGTAGGCCTATCCTCCGGCTTTTCCCCCAAATGTCCGGCTTTTTTAATTGGAAAAGTCTGGCTTTGGAAGTTCACCATCTGGTAACCGTAACTGTAGCACATATTAATAATAAAAATACTTATAAACTCACCTCTGTTGAAGTTGTTCCAGGCAAGTTCGCATTTACTGGCAATTCACATGATCCCAGGAATTGTAAAGCGTAGAAAATCCATGACGTGGGCTTATAAACCTCCTCGGTGCCGGCTCCCGAACGCTTTGAACTTATAATCTTCTTAAGTTCTTTGCGGTAATTTGTTCTAAGGGAGTTTACCTTCTTATGCACATCTTCTCTTGTTGCGTTAGGCTTTATTTTCTTATAGCACTCAAGCAACTTTTCTAAAGCCGAATGTCGTTTAGATTTGTTCATGTACTCTTTCCTACGTGAGTCCCATACTTCTGGAAGTGTTTCGTACAGCTCTATAAACTCAATTAGCAGTTGCTTTCCATCACAACTGTTGTTAATTTCACCAACTTCATCACAAACATTGTTAATTTCATCACTAACATTTTCACTTGCACCAGACATGTTATCCATGGCGAAAACAACAACAAATGGCGGGAAACCCCCACCAGTTTCTGGCGTATGGACAATAATATTGACGCGCCCTTAGTTACTTCAATATTATTGTATAGATGGTTGGATTTCACGATTTCTAGATATTCAACAATATCGGGCATCAATACCACATCAATATCCAGTGTTACCTTCAATATTATTGTCAATATTTTTCAATATTGACAATAATATTGTACGTGTAGGGGCCGCTTTACTCTTGTGTGTGTAACTTGCGATCTGGATATTTCGATCAGTAAGGTATGCTTTATTAATTTTTTTTTTTTTGTTATCTTCTTTAATGTTAATTATTTCTTTAGAATTATCGTTAATAATTACGAACGTATTTTCTTTCGTATTTTCAATTATTCTGGTTTGTTCTCATTCTACTGCCGCTATGTGCGTATTAGAGTCGTCAATTCTTTCTATTAAATTCTACTTTGCTCCTTCTCTTAGTATTGTATTATATTCTTTTAATGTTTTACCTAATTGTTCTTTATTTGGTGTTAACTCTTCTATGTTTCTATCTAGTCTAGCACATACATTTTGTCTTATATCATATTCGTCCATAAGGTTTCCCATCACCTTAATGATTGCCTCTATACTAATACTTCCTGATATTGCCATGTTGAATTATTTTGTATTTAAATTTATTATGTTTTAGAATATTTTTCGTATGGAACCAAATTACTAATTTTATTTATTTATTTATTATTATTATTTTTCTTATTACAATTACACCTTTACAATGATATTATTTCATTGAGCGCCAGTTGTGTTTTAATACACAACAATTAACATAACATACAGTTAATGTTTAATATAAATAATTATTATTACATATAATATATTTTTCATTTAACACACCTTATATTTTTAGAGCAACCATTTAGCTACAAAAAAAAATTAAATAGTCATATGGTGGAGATCATGCCACACGTTCATGGGCGACAATTTGTAACAAATTAAATACATATAAATACAAATCTATTTGTGTTTGAATAGCCCCACGATTTTGGAGCGGCAAAATATAACAGATTAATTATTTAATATAATTTATTTTTGTGGAGCCCCATGTTCTTTGGGACGCTAAAATGTAACAAATTATTTTTCTGTATAATTTAATTTGTTCATTAATTTAACTCATACACTTTATATAACCTTACTAACAACGTGTATGTATAATTGGAGTTCAGGTGTAATTATAGTAAGAGTAGTCCTTTTTAGGAATTGTAATATGTTTTCATTTATTAATTCAAACAAACATAATAAAAATAATAATATAATAGTAATAATCGCTTCGCCATAAGATATTCATTATACCTATGGTTTCAATGTTTCTTTGCTTGCCGTACTCTCATCATAAAAATAGATTTTATATCTTAGACATTATATTAGCAATTCTAAGTACAACATTTCCTCATTATATTATAATTTCTCGACTATTCAGTCTGAATGTGTGCTTTTTAAATTTGTTAATACATTCTTATTCTATACTTGAAATACCTTTTACGGCTTTATAATCATTTTAACAAAACCAATTGATTATTTCCAATTACTTTACATTATGTGCTTTCAATAAAAAAATTTAAATAAATTAATTAATTGTTAATTCTCCAAGCAAGGCTTTAAATTGTCTTTACATTGACTGTTCATTCATTAAAGAAAAATCATTAAAACAATTCTGATTACAAGTAAATTACATTCACTTATCTCTGTCTACATAGTTATTCTTTAATTTTAAAATGTTTTTATTAATGTCTTTCAATGTCTATATTCTTTGATAATTATAAATTGGTTTTTCGTCACCTCAAATTCTGCAGATTGTCCCATGTCCTCCAGTGATCTGTCGGTCCTCTCCTACTGGATGTCCTCTTGTCTTTCCTGGTTTCACTGCTCGTTCTCCCGTCTCTTGTCCTTCATGGTACATCGGCTGCTGTAGATTGTAATAACGTTTTGCTCTGGATCGGTTGCTGTTGTGATAGAACCGTCTCTAGTGCTCTGTGTCTCGTTCCTCTGCTAGATGTTCTCTTGCCATCTGTCTAGAGTTGATGTTCTTAGTTGTAGACTGCTCGTAGATGTCTGACGATTTTATTTACGGTACTTTTTATTTATTATCTTTTATTACTACTTGAAATCAAAACATTTCCCATAATACTTTACAGTTACAATATAAAAATCTTGTTGATGTTAGACATAGCGTCTAACTCTGTCCAAAGTAATTAAAAATTCGTGTCTCAGACGGACATAGTGTACCACCACGACTGAAGACTCTTTGAGAAGAGTTAAAAATCTCATCGCTGACGGACATAGCGTACCGCCACGACTGACGACTGATTGAGAAGAGAGTTTGTTTCTCCTGGGCTCGTATTTATATTCACCAAAAAAACCACACCTGTTGGCTCAGGAATAAGCATGTCAAAAACTGTCCATGGTGTGGGTGCCCCCACTCTCGTCTCATTTCACATATTCGCACTTTTTTCCAATCGCACTGTTTAATGCTGATTTCAAGGTGATCTAATATTGTCTAATTTAATGACATACATGCTATGTAATTATCACAATGATCGCATCATTAGTGTAATTATTATGCTTTAAAAATCGCACAGAATTCGCACTGATTGTCCGAATTACGTAGAATTCGCACTGCACATGTGTCTGATTTTTACGCATTTTTTGAAGTTTTTACACTCTTTCTAACATTTTTGGTTTGCTTAAAATTAAATACAATCTTAATTTAGCATTTACTTGGGGTGAGGTGCAGACTTTCAGGCTCTAACAGGCTTCACGCACACACTCTATTTACTTGTGTACACGCTTACAGCAGTAATCGCATGATGTTTCTTGTTGATTCCTGTTTATAAGCCAGCTTCCAATTTCACACCTGCTCGTCTATTATATATTACTAAAATTAATTTAAATATTTATTTTATTTCATATATGCGCATTACAGCATATGCTTGTATTGTTGTATTGTCGCAATATATATATATATATATTTTTTTTACTGTAAAAGTGTGAAGTAAGGTAAATCTGAAGATTTACTGGTATATCCTAAGATTTACTGTTTTATGATGGTAAATGTTGGAAGATCCTTTTAAAATTTTTGCATTTTGGACTTTTTCCAACAGTTAGTGGTAAATATCAAGATTTATAGCTGCATTGTGGTAAAAGCATATTTTTAATTTTAAAGAAATTTATGGTTAATAATTAAAAAAAAAATCATTTCCATAAAAACGCATAAAGAAAGGAGACAAAAAATAACACATTACACTACTGCTTTATCTGAAATAATTTTTATTTAGCGATGTACAATGAATTGTTGCAAAATACTACAAAAACCTACAGCCAAAAATATAAAAATTGATAAAATTAACAAACTTTACTTTAAAAAAAGAGAACATTTAAAACCATTCTGTGAAAAAATAATATTTAAAAACTTTTTAACCATTTTGTGAGAATGTGATCTTGCTGATGAAAACAAACACAAGTCCTTTTTAATGGTTTTTTAGTCCAATAATTAATTGATACAAATAAATGAAAAATTAATAAAGTAATAAAAGTAAAATAAAGTAATAAAAAATTATAAATTACTTGTTCCAGCAGGGTTGACTGTTACAACATTTATAATTGCACAACAAAGAGGAGGCTTTGCACAAATACTTCTTCGTAGGACACTTTTTGAAGCCTTGTCCTCCAACTAAAGATAATTTATTAATCACTTCTTGAACAGTAACCTCTTCGTTTCCTACTTCTTCAACGCTATAAAATTTTCTGTACACAGCTTGAACTGGTTTCTTGTGTATAAAGATGTAAGTTTGCCAATTATGGTACCAAGTTGATAAAATCCACCATTTTCAATATTCAGTATGACAGCTATGATTGATTTTGGGTCCACCTTTGCCCACTCTACATCTGGCACTTTGACTATGTCCAACTAAAGGTTTAGTTATTTTTTACAATAGACAACTGTCATTATTTCTGCTTGTTTTTGAAGTTCTTGGGCGGCTCTCTTTCGAAAGGGCTTCATTGTATCGATCCTGCTTGTTGTAGCAGTTAAATCACTCCGTGTCAGGTTGTTGAACTGTTTCAGGTTCATCTGTTATTGAAGATTCAGCTTGTAATTCCATTCTACTTGAACTATCTCGCGGAAAACTTTCTACGACGTTCATTGATGGGTATTTTTTTCACTACCTTCTGATTATTATCACAGTCATTTAATAGTATCTAATAGTTCTTCAAAATCTTCAATGTTTGCTTTGTGTATTAAACAACTATGTGGTATAACTGAGCTTGTGATACCCATTTTCATTGGAACACCAAACATCACTTCATACGGTGAACATTTGATGCCCTCATGGTAAGCCCTGTTTTTCATTGCTTGCACAAATTTCAAGCCTTCAGACTACTTAGAAGTTTGATTTGTTTCCATGCAAGTTTCCAACATGTTTTCAATATCCTGGTTGGCAGGTTTGACAGATCCCTGGGACTGACTGTCCCTTGGTTTTCCGTGCACAATTTTAACATCTTTCCACATGTCAGCTAAACTTGTTATAACTTGGTTACAGAACTCTTGTCCATTATTGTAATGAAGAATATTAGGCGCACCAAAAGTAGTAAGAATATCCAACAGATGATAAGCCACTTCCTCAGCTCTTTTTGATTTAAGTGCTTATAAAAGAACGAATTTAGTTAAATGGCCCTGATATACTAGTATAAATTTCGATCGATTTTCTGGGTTGGCTTGCATGTCGATTAAATTAGTTTGGCAACGAGCATTCATTTCGTTATGTAATATAGGTTTCACAACAGTTATTTTTTAAACATTTTTTTTGTTTCTTTTGACATGGCTCACATAACTTTAAATAAGTAGCAATTGACTCTACATAATGTTTTATATTTGCGATTTAGTTCCACTATCATTCACGTTCTTCCTCCATGACCAATAGCAATACGATTCTCTTGTATTACATTAAATAGTTCATCAAAACAAATGTAGTAAAGGATCTCTTCTTGTCCTGCAGAAACAGGTGATATCTTCACAACTGATGTTAAGAATATCATAATGTTTCAAACACCTGTAGTGCACAAATAAGTCACAGTTTTGCCGTTTTTACTTTAACTAACAAAGTATTATATTTTTTTTTGTATAAATAAAAGTTGTTCTTTTTATTACAACCGATTCCCCTAAAAGTTCATAAAATATTTTACTCATTACGTCACTTATTTTTCTAGACCAAAAGCCGAACAAATACCAAATATAATATTAATAAACAAAAGATACAGAGACATACATAAGGACAGATAGAAGCTGAGCTTTGCGATACAAAATACATTGATAAGGAATGTGATTAACAAACATGTTGGAACATGTCTGAACAGGTCGGTCGACAAGCCAACGAAAACCTCTGAGTGCAGCTTTTACCACAGCACAGGAGTAAATCGTTACATTTACCACTAACTAAAAGTCCGAAATGCAAACATTTTAAAAGGATCTTTGGACATTTACCATCATAAAACAGTAAATCTAAGGATATACTGGTAAATCTTAAGATTTACCATACTTCACACTTTTTCAGTATGTATTTTTTTGTAATTCCTGGTTTTTGTTTGATAAACTTAAAATTAATATACTTCGTATTTCATTTATACTCACTGATACAATTTTGTAAAGTGATTTTTATATGGGGAGCGAGGTTATAGGGGCGCCAACTAAAGTTCTGCACACAGGCGCTAGACACTACTGGTGCGCCTCTGCCAGCACCTGTTTGTATACAGGTCTTTCTTTGTTTTGAAGCAATTTGTCCACTTCTTAATTCCTCCACTTTCATATCATCTGTGGGAATACATGGGCTTGTGGTATTTATTTTTTTGTTTACCTAGAGCATCGTCTCTGATCTGTTGTACTTTCTTAGCTATAGAACACCCTCAGTAGCTAGCTGGATGGGCTTCTCCACAATTGGCATACTATGCTGTTCATTTCTCTTTTTGTTGTAATTCCTTGTAAAGTACTTTCCAGCACATTTGACACACCTTTTATATAGTGGAATGAGGATAGATTTTTCTGCGGTGGTTCAGTTCTTACTCTTAACCCTAAAATATTATCAAGTTAATAAATTTCTTCTATAATGTGCCTTCTGTCAAAAGTCAGCATGAATAGAGGGAGATTTGTTTTAATAATTCTCTCACTACCGGTATCTCTTTTGTTTGCATACTTTTTACATCTTGAATTTCAAATTTTCTTGCCTTAAAAAATTTAACTACAGTAGACTCTTGACTATCCGGCCTATTTTTGAACCTACTTGCCGTGTGCAAAATACAAGTTGTGACATGAAAAGCGCGGATTTCCCTCACCCTGCTACCTGCTCTTTGTTTCGTCAGTTGTGTATCAGATGTCAATAAGTTTGGAATACGTTTGCCACTGTTCCTGGTTACGTTCATAAATTGTTTCTTGATATGCCTTTTTTTTTATTGAAGATCACGAAATGGGTGATAAACGAAAAAAGGTTGTAGTGACTATGGAGGAGAACTACACACTATAAACGACTGGACTCTGGGGTAATGGCAAAAACTATTGCTTCAGAGTTAGGAGTTGGGAAAAATACAGTTGGTGACTGGAAGAAAAATCGAGCAGAAATTGAAAAGTGGTGTGCTGCCCAAGCTAGTGGAAGTGAAATCAAAGTAAGAAAAACCATGCTGAAAGGTAAGCATAAAGAAGTTGAGGAAGATTTATTTTTGTGGCATGAACATTTGGAGAGGAAAAGGCTTGCCTGTTACTGGGCCGATATTGCAGAACAAAAGTGTTGCAATTTAAGCGACAAATAGAAGGAGAAGATTCAGAATTTACTGCCAGTGATGGATGGTTAGATCGGTGGAAAAAACGATTTGGTATTCGCCAGATTATCACAAGTGGGGAGGCTTTATCTGCTGATAAAGAGGCTGTACCTTTGTTCAAAGACTATCTTTTTAAGCTGATTGAAAAGGAGGGAATTTGTGGGGAGCAGTTGTACAACTGCGATGAGACCAGTTTAAATTATAAGATGGTCTCTACAAAAATGCCTGCATCAAAAAAAGAAGCTGCTGCAGCAGGATACAAGAAAAGCAAGGAACAAGTCACCATCTTGGCTTGCAGTAATGCAACTGGCAACAACAAGCTTAGGTTGACTTAATAGCAAAATCAAAGAAACCTAGAGATTTTAAAAAACTGGAAAATTAGGAATCACTACCCCTATATTACACACATCAAAAGAAAGTATGGATGGATTCAGAAATCTTTAAAACCCGGTTTCAAAATGAATTCGTACCGACTGTAGAAAAACATTTGAAAAACAACAATTTGCCAAGAAAAGCTGTGCTAATTCTTGACAACACACATTCACATCCGGCCACTGACAAACTCGCAGATGGAGACATCAAAGATTTATTTTTACCAGGCAATGTGACGGCTGTTTGTCAGCCGATGGATCAGGGCATCCTTGAAATGCTAAGGAAAAAGTATCGCCGGTGTCTTCTTAGTTCGTTGATATCAGCGATTGATAATAATGAAGACTACTTAACCACTCTGAAAAGGATTGACATGCTAGATGTCACAAGTTGCTTGGCCGAAGTATGAGAAGAGATTCCAAACATATCACTTGTAAGGTCTTGGAAAATTCTTTTGGACCATAAAGGTGGACATTTCAACCTTGAACCCGTGTGTGAAACCTAAGTGGAAGATGAAAACGATAAACTTGTCTCGTTACTGGAAAAAGTATTGGGCTGTGACGATGTCAATGCAGAGAACATTAGAGAATAGATGGCAAATGACGAAGTTGATGAAATAACTGACAACGATATTGTGGAAATTGTGACACAGGGAGAAGAAATAGAAGAAGAGGAGGAGGAGGCATCTTTAGATGACAGTAAAAATCTCATGCCACATTCGGAAGGGTTCAAGACGATTGAGGCAGCGCTGCAGTACATTAGTCAGCAGGTTGAAGCGACGCCAGCTGATATCATCTGGTTGCAAAAGTGGAGGGACATTACATCACGGAAGAGAGCTAAAAGGGAGAAGCAGTCATCTATGAAGGACTTTTTCAAAAACTAAAAACTGTAAGTTTTGACTCTTTTATCTTAGGTCTACCTTTTCACATTTGTGTAATCATTTATCAATGAACAGTAAAATAAGTTTAAATAATTTTATTAAGAATTAGGGCTACATTTTACGTTAATGTTTTGTTTATTTAAAAATAATATGTATTCATACTGCACAGTGTACATCATTTTATGTTTCTTGCAATTAAGTTAGACATTATAAAATTTATCTTAAAATGTGTATACAATATTTTTATTCTTGGACTTCCTTTTTCTGTGATAAATTTTTAAAACGTACAGTACAGTACATAACAAACATTTATAAAGCACTGGTCACTAAGAGGTCAGAAAATATTAATAAGAGCAGGTTTTAGTATAAAAAGTGTGTTTATAATGGTATGGGTGGGGCAGGAAATGAGTAATTATAGAACTCCGGCCTATCTGGCTTTTTTGTTATCCGGCCTGCCCTTCCACCACATTAGGCCAGATAGTCGGGAGTCTACTGTATTTCTTCAGGTTGGTATTCTGGTTCTCTTGCCATTACCTTAATAGGGCTTACATTTTTATCTTCATAGGTGAAGTACTCCCATCCATCTTCTGTTATTTGGTGTCTATATTTTTTATCATTTACTACAGTGATTTTATAGATGCCTTCTGCCAAAAATGTAACTTTAGGCTGAACATTCGCTTTATTTAATGTCATTGCTATGTCTTTATATGTCTGTCCAGTTTTTCCTATTAGTATATTAATTGGTGGTGGAGTTTTTTTCCTTCCTTCAGTTTTTTTTGTCTATCCTTTCTCTACTTTGTAGTTGCTGATTTGGTGACAACTGAGGAGGTACAACAGGAGACATAGCTTTTGTGAAGAAAAAACTGAAATCCCAGGTTGCCATTCACACTTGACAGACGGTGTGTGAGAGTCATATCATAATCCCCACTAACAACGGATATACAAGAAGACTAACTATTCACCAGAAGATAGAAAAACCCAAGTCGCTTTAGGTAAGTCCCCGAGTACAGGTTATGTCGGGGTCAGGTGACAAATAAAAACACTTAAGCTAGGATTATTGACCTTGTATTATAACACCCAAATTAAATGACAATAGCAATTCATTACAATCATTAAATTCACACCAAAAGCCTACTTCACTTTTTAATCTGTCTTTGTATTTACAAAACTCTCAACAATTTACTATAGCTTCTCTAACTACATCATTTTACAAAAAAAAAGTAAAAATCTTTATCCCCAGTACCCCAGAGTAACACCAACACTTTAATTATAACTGAAGAGACCCTTTATTTTTTCCCTCCCCTCTCTCTCTCTCTCTCACGTGTGCGCATGCACACGCACACACACACGCACGTGCGCATGCACACACCAACTTTTTGATTCAAATATTATTTTTACTTTTTAAATGGCCATTATATTTTTGCTGATTTTGTTCTAATGACTAGTTACACCTGTTTTACTTTCTTTATACCAACAAATTCAATATTACTTGATGTTGGTGTTAGATCTCTCTCTCTCTCTCTCTCTCTCTCTCTCTCTCTCTCTCTCTCTCTCTCTCTCTCTCTCTCTCTCTCTCTCTCTCTGGTGCAACTCCCCGGTGATGTCACTTCTGTCTCTCTCCAATTGTACAAACTCACTCTTCCCCCCAATTTTGTTTAATTTACGTAACTCTTTTTATGGATTTCATATTTTTGTACCTGTTGTTCATATTAATGTTCACTAAGTCACTTCATATTCACACAATGATGCCACGTGTACCAACAAAGATGATGGTACAAATGAAATTCTTCCTGAAATATATAAATTATTTACTTTTATTGAAATAAACCCTGCCTGTAATTTTTACAAAGAGAGAAGTGTTTCTTGCCTTCAGAGAATCAAAAAATACTGAAGGAACTCAGTATCATCTCAGCGCCATTGCTGTAGTTTTAATTGAAAATAGAATACTCTAGAAATTGAAAAGTCAACCAACATGGCATAATGATGTCATTGACAATTTTGCAAATAAGGACAATTGAGTGAATTTGCTATAGGACTACAACTAAATTCATCGCAGCTTACAAAATATATTTCTACTCAGCAGTTTACTTCTTTGCTATAACAAAAGTAAGTTAATCTTAGGTTTATCTTGTTAAAGATATATATATTGTAACGATACATATCCTCACCATACATGAAAGAACTATGATAAGATAAGAAAACAATCAATGACTAGTACTAGTATACCTAATAAATAAAAAGATATATCAATAAGTGTGTATTAAGGATAACATTCAATCCACAAACTAAACCAAAACAGTGAATGAAGAAAAAATAAATGATAAAGAATAAAAAATTGTAATTTTGACGAAAGTTAGAAGAAAAAAGAAAAAAAACAGTAACGTAATACAACCCAATGAACCCAATAGATATAATTTATTACCTTTTTATCCGTCAGTGACTTCGTTCAGCGTTTTTTATATAGACGCGTTTCGTGACATGTGTCACATCTTCAGTAGTCCTCGTCAAAAGTTAAAATTCACGTAAAACACATAAAAACACATTTGCACATATTTACAAAATTACAATGACGACACACACATAACACAATGTAACTACGGCTTCGCTGGACCGGTCCGACCGCGCGTGCAGTTGCCGAGCCACTAATTGAACTAAGTCAATCCTTATCACCAGTCATTACCGTCATGCGCAATTATATTTAGGGCTGTATCATATAGTGATATGATATCATAACCTGATTCCGAAGTACGCCAGGATATACATTAATAATACCTCACCAACTGCAAGAAAAACTAAAGAACATGCAGAACTTTTATGGATAAAATCGGAAATTAAATACTTGTATAGGAAGAAATTAATGCTGAATAACCGGTTGTACAAATTACATTTACAATTACTTGATAGCGTCCATCCTGCTATAATCGAAAATATTTTAGATTATGTGAATAAATATATATCAGATATAACTTACAGTACATATATAACCCAGAATAAGAAGTTTTCAAACTTAGCGAACAAAGGACATAGTAAGATCAATATTGAGCACAAACATAAGTTTTACACACGCATATCTAATCAAACTTCGATCGTCTTTGATAAGGAAGAATTGGACGTACTCAACAAGGGTTTAAAATATAACATTCCACCCAACTTACGTAATAATAACCGCTTTATCAATGAGATTGCCAATATGGAAGCAGCCATTAAAACTGTATC
This sequence comes from Magicicada septendecula, assembly GCA_034769895.1. Classification (NCBI taxonomy): domain Eukaryota; kingdom Metazoa; phylum Arthropoda; class Insecta; order Hemiptera; family Cicadidae; genus Magicicada; species Magicicada septendecula. Next base: position 432,385,973 of record CM068368.1, on the reverse strand, counting down.
CGACCATCAAATACAAAACGAATTACGAGCGTTAATGAATGTCAAACTAAATAAACGTATTAAGCTTAATAAACCACTGACAACATACCGTAAACATGCCACAGAAACCAAAATATTAGGACAAATTAAAGACAAACTTACTTCTAATAATGCCGTGATCACTAAAGCCGATAAGGGGAACACGATTGTCATATTAGATATACAGGTCTATAATGACAAAGTACTTGAATTTATAGATAACAATAACATTCGGACATCGAACAGTGACCCCACCAATGAATACGTCAAACAGCTAAATGGCATTATTAATCGTTGCGGTAGTCTGTTTGATGATAATGTTCGCCGTTATATAAAACCAATAAATGCACGCGCCCCGCAGCTCACGGGACTACCGAAGATACATAAGGCAAATATTCCTGTCAGACCCCTCATAAATTACACATCTGCACCTGGCTATAAGACGGCAAAGAAATTATATCATATTATTAAAAATAGTATCGTTTTAAAAAATAATCACAGCATAAAAATAATATTGACTTTATTAAAAGGGTCCAGGATATCGAACTCTTACCTACGTACAAAATCGCTTCATTTGACATAGTTAATTTATATACAAACGTGCCGGTTCATGACACAATTTCAATTGTAAAAGATCTTCTCATTGAAAGTGAGAAGCTGAATCACAAACAAATAGATGAGTTAATTTTATTGTGAATGTCCTGTTGAAGCAGAATTACTTCACTTTTAATAATAATTTTTACCTACAAGAGTTTGGTCTCGCAATGGGTTCGCCACTTTCAGGACTGCTGGCGGATTTATACTTGCATCATTTCGAAAATACTTACATGTTCTCAGAGAATAACAAATTTTGTAATAATATTAAATTCTATGCACGATATGTAGACGACACCTTTATAATTTTTAACGGCACGCTACGGCAGATAGAGAAATTGAAACATTATTTGAACAGCCTTAGCAAGAACATACAATTTACCCTCGAAACAGAGGTTGACAATAAACTCAATTTTTTGGACCTGACTGTTACAAAGTATCTTAATAAATTTCAATATAAAATATATAGGAAACCCACCACCACAGATATTACAATACATGCCGATTCTCATCACCCATATAGTCAGAAAATGGCGGCTTACAACAGTTTTATTCATAGGTTAGTAACGATTCCACTTAACCAAAAGGACTTTCAGGACGAATTGGATATAATAAGGCACATAGCAGTAGCGAATGGGTACAAGAGTTCGATGATAGATAGACTTCTTACGCGACACCTATATAAAACTAGATCCCACCATAATACCATCGATGATAATAAAGTTAACAATAATAAAAATAATAATAATAAGTATATAACGACAGTGTACGGTAGCCTTTTACCTAACATTATATCCAATGTGTTCTCTAAATTCAATATAAAAGTCGCGTTTAAAACAAATAATAATATATCTAATTTGTTACGCATAAAACAACCATTCCCGTTAGAAGAGAAAACAGGTGTTTACAGGATGTCATGTGATGATTGTGATTGTTTCTATCTGGGTCAAACTGGCAGGTCTTTCTTGAAAAGATACAAAGAACATCTACCAAGGAATGATTTAGACAAGACCAAATCTAATTATGCGCGCCATCTAATGCTGCATAACCATAATTACACAGATTTCAATACCAATTTCAAAGCAATCCATGTATGCGGTAAGGGTAGGTTAATGGACGCTCTCGAGGAGTTTGAGATTTATAAATCATTTAAAGACAAGAATATCAACAATAACAGTATGCTAAACGAACAATTAAGGTTTCAATCTCAATCACTATATGATACAGCCCTAAATATAATCGCGCATGACGGTAATGACTGGTGATAAGGATTGACTTAGTTCAATTAGTGGCTCGGCAACTGCACGCGCGGTCGGACCGGTCCAGCGAAGCCGTAGTTACATTGTGTTATGTGTGTGTCATCATTGTAATTTTGTAAATATGTGCAAATGTGTTTTACGTGAATTTTAACTTTTGACGAGGACTACTGAAGATGTGACACATGTCACGAAACGCGTCTATATAAAAAACGCTGAACTGATGGATAAAAAGGTAATAAATTATTGTGAAAAAGTGACTTGGATACTATATAAAAACAAAACCAATAGATATGGTAAGTGAGAGGACAAAGCAACCAACGGTAAATCTCGATAGAGTAAAATGAAGATATAGTGAGTAAGCAACAAGACAATGAAATAAAATAGCAACTATACAAGAGTGAGTTGAAGACCACAGTAACTACAGAACAATATAATTAAAAATATTAAAACAAATAAAATAAATAAAAAAACAATAATAATAAAAGTGCTAGGATCAGACCGTAGTTAAACTGATAAAATACAATGCAATAGAATAAATAAGATTCGAAATATGTGTATTAGTTTAAGGAAAAAAGTGTGTAAAAACCCATATTAAGGGGGAGTGAAATGATAAGTGTCAAAAAGGGAAAATAGTGATGATCAGAGATCATGTAATAAACCAGTGGGGAGTGACGAAATGAGGTAATGGTCTTACATATAAACTAATTCATATGAAGAACCAGTAGATGGAATCAATAATTGTTAAAAAGTTTTATGTACATGGTGAAGCTATAATTTTGTTATGTTATAATTATTTGTTCAAATGTTTATTAATTGTTCAAAAACAGTAGTTGAAAACTGTTAAAAAATGTTAATGTCAGGTACAGGGTAAAATATTATATTATGTAAAAATTATTGTGAAAGAATGGCAAAATACTAAGCCTATAGGCCAAAAGAAATGAGCTAACTTTAAAACAGAAATAAAATATTTGATATAGTCCTAACCAGATCAAATACTACTAAGTAGAAGCCTGACCTTAATGAAACAGGGAAGGTATTGATAAAATTATATGTAAAAACCCATAATTGTAATAACCAGATGGATAGGGAAAGTAATAATAGCACATAAGACAAACCATTGAACTGACATGTTGTCAATATTATTGTTGTTAAAAGATATCATTAATAGGTATTTAAAACTGTGATGTTATATGTAATGAAGAGATATCAACAATTATTGTTAGTAGTAAGTACAACCCTATTAGAACATATTAAAATAGTAAAGAAGACAATAGGAAATGTTAAGAAAAAATATGTAAAAACCTAAAAAAAAACTTAAATTTATAAAAGTGCTAAAATACGTGGTACTGGGCCGAAATGGGCAACATAAGGTATCAAAATACTTCAATTTTACTAAACAATAACACCGTATAAATCAAATTTAACTTAATCTAAAAATAAACAGGGAGTAATTTGAGGCAACAGATATAAAATTCAGAGATTTCGAATAATTAATGTCACGTGACCAGGGGTCGGGAAATAAGGACCAATCAGAGCTCAAAAAAGCTTGTCATAGTCGTTGACTAAACGGAAAAATTCGTTTACTCTATTGTTAACTTTCAAACCGAACAGATCAACTTCATGTATCAGAGTCACATTTTTTTATGAATAACCAAAAGTAAATATAAAGAGACGCAAAAAACGAAATGAGAAAATAAGGAAAACCATTAAAAATTACACAAGAAAACAATATTAATAGAAGAAACCGAAAACCGAATGAAAAATTGATGATTTACTCAAACTAAACATCCCAAATATAAAAAGTATAACGTCGAGTTGCTAAGATTTTGATAACTTAGTAACGAAATAACCATACCATTACACAACACGAGATTCACCAAAAACACTGTTAAACCAGACACTTGTGAACTTTAACAAAACTTTATTCAACAACATTGTGGACATTAAATTATTCAAACACTATTTAATTTAAAGAAATTAGTCGAAGCAGATTTCCGGGCCAAACAGTTGTAGGCCGACGGCCATTCTGAGTGACGTTCCGCCATTTTTGATTGACTTTTTGAACAGAACCGAGTGTAATAACACAACATTTGAACTCAAACATTATTTTAATTGGGTCTTGGGGAATATTCAGCGGCAAAATGTAACTTCCGGCGCCGCGCGTGTACCTATTTCGGTGTCCGATGTGTACATCCAACTGTTTTCTTCACAAGTAACTAATGCCAGCTTATGGAGGTCATGTACGACAATGTAACTTAAATAAAATTTACTTTGTTCGTGTACATTAAAAGGGTGTATTTATTGGAAGTACAGAAATTAGTTTACATTTATCGCACATAATTACGGTACAGAGACGATTTTGGCAGGTTGTGGCTACGTTTAATTATTTAACTTAACCTTTTAGATTTTTAAAATTAATTAGACTTAACAGACGTTTCCTTAGTTAGTGTACATTCAAAGGCTGTATTTATTGTATGGATAAAAGGCTGTATATAACATTAACGGCTGTATTTATTCGAAGTAAGTAATGGCAGCTTATGGAGGTTATGTACGACAATGTAACTTAAATAAAATTTACTTTGTTCGTGTACATTAAAAGGGTGTATTTATTGGAAGTACAGAAATTAGTTTATCGCACATAATTACGGTACAGAGACGATTTTGGCAGGTTGTGGCTACGTTTAATTATTTAACTTAACCTTTTAGATTTTTAAAATTAATTAGACTTAACAGACATTTCCTTAGTTAGTGTACATTCAAAGGCTGTATATAACATTAAAGGCTGTCTTTATTCAAAGTACCGGAATTAAAACGTACTTCCAATTTAGAACCTAGTACAATCTAATGTATAACCAAACAAGTACATTAAAATCCTTTTTTCAACATAATGCAATAATAAGCAATGTGTAGTTTCTGTTAACATGCAAATGATTAAGTATTAATAATGGGTTACAGTGGAATTTAATGGTACTACGGTCTGAATTAATGCAAATAAAATTGGGAGAATCTCGTAAACATATTAAAGAATGCTTGTATATTACACACAAAATTATTACAGTACGGACCTTTGTTAATGAATAGAAACAAATTTGACTCTATACTTTAGTATGTACCAATAAAATTCACCTTTTTTCAAATACCAATATCTGTTGTTGTTTTTCATACCCTTAAAAAAAGGTCATTAACAACATACATTATGAGAAAACGTGATTACAAATAACCAGCCATTAGTTACTTAGAAGAAAATAGATATAACATTTACAAACATCAAATCTTCAATTCTCTCCCTATTTGTTTTATAAAAACTGGAGTTTCTACTGCAGGTTTTAAGTCCACTAACTACTTAATTAAATATACATAATTGTTCCTGTATCTTGTTGGGTAACATTATATTAATACATCTGCTTCCTACTCATATGTGCAAACAATGTTTTTAATGTACGGTCCTAAAATCTTTATCAACACTTTATATCTTTAAAATTTAGACAAAGTCTAATGAGCAACTTGGCCTAACCTGAATTTACATGACCTGGCTCAGAACAACTTTATTTTGGCAAATACAAAGATGAAGACTGGTTGCAATTTCTTCAGGGCTCACACCTGCTGCCAGGCCTAGTTCTATAACATGATAAGGAAGAAATAAATCAGCCCAAACCTGCAACCGCTGTGGGAAGGCTTTTACACCATTACCAATAAGATTAATAATGTCATCTAAGAATAACTCATTAGCTTTATTTTTAACTTTCATTAGTTTTATCTTTTTTAACAATTTTTAATGCAGTTTACTGGAGTAAAATCTTCTTATTGATAATGTTCTTATCCGTTTCATTACATTATTCGGGTTATCTCTTTTTATTACCGTATCTCAGACAATATTTATAGTATACAGTTTAGTTAATGACTTAGTATTTTGTTCTTCATGTATCATGGTCATGAAATGGTTTAAGTTGGGGCCTATTTTATGTAAGGGGAAAACATAACGTTACAATATTGTAATTACTTTTATTTCTATAATTATTTATAAGTATTACTTTGTACAAACAAAACTGGCTTAGAAATGGGTCTACTTAGGAAATTATGGAATTCTGCTGAAATTTCGAATAGTTCTGGAGGGGAATTGATCCCCTGATAACCCCCCTCCGCAAGTTACTCCACTGATCCCACTCTACACAGTTCCAAGAAATCCTGTATTTAGTAGAGCTTCCCTTATGTTTGCCTGGTAAGTGAAGGAGAAGGGATCTATTTAACGTGCAAGTTGAAGAATATATTTAATTATTGCACTTAACTTGATATAAGTACTGATTACATTTCAGGATTATTATTTTCAGAAATAATGTATGTAAACCAGTTTTCCCCATATAAAGTTAATTAAAATTCTTTAATGCATAGCGTTCCCGGCATTTACAGTAGTAGATTCGTTTTACTAAATTTGAATTTACACAAATAATTCTCTTTGATTAACCAGAGTTACACACACAAACTAAATGCTGAGTGTCCTCCTAGTGTATAAATTCAGCTAAAACAGTATTCCAAAATCTTACCTTGTTACTAGAATATGTGACATGATGAACTTTTCATCATGTGTTCAACTTTGTGTTGGGAGTTAAGCATTTTAATAATTTATATTTATGCAGGCGTATAGCAAAATCTGATCATCATGGAAAAGGAATAAGGCATTTTGTAATAGCAATTAACTGATTAGTTCCTGCTGTATTACCGAATCATATTACAAGACCAATTTTTGTTTAATTGAAAAGATATATTTTAATTGTTTCTTTTGGTGCAATCTGTAAATTCCATGACACACGTCCATAAAGGTTTGAAAATATGCTTACTCCAGTTTGATAGGAATAAATTTAAAAACGTCAACGCTGCACACATACTGACGTGAAGCCTTATTTCTTCATTCTGGCGATAGTCCTCTGTTAGGCCTACATCTTGGACCTTCCTCCACAAACACTTTCACGTGGAAGTAACATCCACTTATTTCAGCTGTGGGGAAAACTTGACGAATTGCCGCAATCGCAGAAGCCTCGAAGTCTACATTTACCACACTTGCACGCCAAACAAATCTGCATGGATTGTGTAGATTTGTGTAAATTCCTTACAACAGCTCTTGAATGTACCGTCCATTAAAAAATGCGAAGAGTTTCCTAGACATTCCTTTCCTTTGCTGCCACTAAAAACGATAATTCTCTCTTCTAATGCGTCATCCTTAAGAAGGAAACTGCTGCCATCGCTCACTTTTAGAATGTCTTCTGAAAGAACAATATCTTCGCAATTCTTTGGTTCATGCTGGTTTCCTTGGGTTTTACACCAATGATCCCGAATGGCTCTCTTCAATGTTTCTGCATGGGGCATTACTGTGACAAAACCATAACCTCTATTATGAAGATCTCCAATTTCATCTGTGTATATCGCAGATAACTGAGTATTTTATTCACGTGCCCTCTTCTTCACCTTCTCCACACGCTTCCTCACTTCTAAGGACGCGTCATCAGGTGGTCCACACAAAAGTTCGGAAACATCTTCTTTCTTCGATCGCATCTTTCCTTTACAGCGATTGGACTTCTCCCGTAAACACGTCCACGTAACAACACCTTCTTTCGACTCCCGAAATTTACGATACGCATAACCATTGTAATGGGCACAAGGTTTACCCTTAGTAGTTGTAACAACTTTCATACTCGTCTTCACTCTACGAATGTCAAACTCAAAGTGACAAATACTTGGAGTGGATTCGTACTGGTAAACTGGTGGGCGGGTTCATTGACATGGTTCCACATTCTATCACACCCGAAAGGGTAGTGTCCGCAGGGCCAAGACGAGTTGCGCCCGGTGTACCTGAAAATGGTCGATGTGCGTGTGTGCATAAGAGAATAATCCCTTATTCTATACCTGACCACTCGAAACTCAAACACTCGAATTGAGCAACTGACCAGAAACTTTATATATAAAATCGAAGCGAATTTATTATATAAAACCATAAAACAAAGTTTGTCACAAACGACTGTTGATAGATACGTTAGGCTAGAAATAATAAAACGCAGGGGGGGTCACAGCTACGTGGGGGACTCGAAGTAAAATGGGCGCATCTCGGACTATGACCCCGTCATAAAATTTTACAAGCGGGCGCACCTTAGATAAGACCTGTCCACAAACCTCCGGTATAGAAATACTTTTGGAATTTTGTCATCCCTCTCTCAGGTAGCAAAAGGCCTAGTGTCCGCAAATCTCCGGAAATAGCTTGTTTTCGCAAATCTCCCGTGTTCACATCTCCCCGGTATTCACAAAATTTGCCGCCAGTTCCCCACTTTGCCTATGCATAAATCTGCCTCTGGAGTACATACTGCACCTGAACAGTAGTAAGAATGATTTAGTATCCTTTAGAGTTACTCACTGCCCTTTTGAAATAACATGTGTCGTTAATTTTAGTAGACTTTAAATTTAATACAGAGAGTCTTTAAATTTGTTTTAAAATTTACCCGTTTATTCCTAAAGGTCTTGAATTTTGCTTAGAATAGTCAAAGACCAAATGCCATTTGTACAGCACGTGGTAAAATTGTGTTGTTACGATGGCGGTAACTGAAAAAGTTATCATGCTTGTTCACCGAATTTGTTACATTTTAAATCAGTGTTGTGTTGGGAGTTTCACATTAATTATTATTAATTAATTATGATTAGCTACGATGAACTGTCAAGTGTTATTGGTACAGAAGAGGATGCACTTTCTTTTCTTCGAGAAAAAGGTTTGGTTCACAATCCTCGTCAGTGTGGTAATGGACATGATATGATTTTAGCGCTTGGGCAGCAACAGCGTTGGTGTTGCAATAAGAAGACTTGCCGTGAGTATAAGCCAGTTCGCAAGGACACATTTTTAGAGGGGTCCAAATTACCCCTGAGAACAATAATAAAATTTATTTATGACTGGTGTGAAGGCCGTAGTAGTGTGAAAAACAGTAAAAATCAACTGAAAATCGACAACAAAACACACACACATTGGACGGCTTACTTAAGACATATCTGTGCTGAAGACATCATGAGCAACCCAAAGAAAATTGGAGGACCAAATTTATCAGTTGAAATTGACGAGTCTCTTTGCCAAGAGAAAAAATAATGTTGGCCGGGTGTATCCACAACAGTGGGTTTTCGGAGGATTCTGTCGAGAAACAAAGGAATGTTTCTTGAGTCCTGTCGAAGATCGATCAGCAGGTACTCTCCTACCTCTCATAGTGGCAAATATTGAACCAGGGTCCATTATAATGTCAGATGAGTGGCGTTCATACCGTCAAATTGTTAATTTGCCACAACAGTACACTCATTTGACTGTAAACCATAGTTATAACTTTGTGGATCCTCAAACTAGAGCGCATACACAAAGCATAGAAAGCATGTGGCGGTCCTGTAAATGCCGAAACGTGATTGAATGTGGTACGAGAAGGGATCGCTTAGATTCCTATTTAAGTGAGTTTATGTGGCGAACAAGAAAGGCAAACCAGGATTTGTTCGAGAAAATGCTTGAAGATATAAAAAAATATGAAGCCCCTTTATGATTCTTGTTTTACATGATTTTGGTAAGTATTAAATCAATTTGGTATGTTCTATTTAGAATACGTAGTTAATTATGATATTGACTTTGAAATCATGTGCTTAGTTTAATTATTCATTGCTCAAGCTTAATCCAATACCATTTTCAAGGATTTTGAGTACTCTGTAAAAGTATTTCGTTTCCTTATTGAACACAGTACATGACACATTAAAAGTATTCAGTACTTAAAAGTAGGTTAGGTTACATTATTATTCTAAATAACTTCACAACAGCTGTAACAAAGTTAATTATAAAATAATAATCATTTTGTATTTTTTCTTTTACAAGTGGATATTAAGCCAAAAAGCTGATATCATATAAAGTGTAATAATCATGTTCAGTGTATTATTATGTTTAATATCATAGGTACAGCTTAAACTAACCTTATACTCACGAGGTACAATTGTACTGATTTCACCTGTAAAAGAACGGTTAGCTGAAAATAAGACACAATTGTAACACATACCACAACCTGTGTGTGTATGTGTTTTGGTGGATGCGTCAATAATCTGTAAACCCTTTAATATTGGTCTCTTAGAATGTTGACTGATTAAACAAAATAATTGATTAATGTTCATATGTCAGTACTTGGTACGTCCGGTGATGTAATTTATTTTTCATTGCAGGCATTCGTGATTTAATGCGAAACGTGGCTGTGAATGGAAAAATTGATTACCGTATGTATTCCAGGACTACACTCAGGTTTGTAATTTACACAGTGAAACCAGTCAAAACAAAGTATTAAAATCCTTTGAAAATATTATTAAAAGCAGGCACATTACATGGTAAGAGATGTGATGAAATAAGTTATACACACTATCATCATTGTATGGTGTTCTGTTGTGTGACAGGTCCCAGGTATTACCAATCATCTCCATTCATATGTATTTGGTTTGAACTGTTGAGCTTTCATCTCTACATAAGATACTCCACTTTGCATTTCGTACACAAGCTCATCTTCTCTCCTTTCATGGTTCTTTCAAAAACTGGTGTTAATTGTTCATTTTCTCTGAGGATTAAATATACTTATACTTAATATTAAATACTTAAAAGTTGGTTAGGTTACATTATTTAATCTAAACAACTTCACAGCAGCTGTAACAAAGTTATTTATAAAATAATAACTGTATTTTTTCCTTTACAAGTGGGTATTAAATAAAAAACCGATATCATATTCTTATACCATAAGAAGTAATATAATCACGTTATGTTCATGATGAGTTCTATTTCTTGTGTATAGTGTGTTTCAGTGTTTGCATTAAACAAAACATTTTTAAATCAGTGTTGAACCTTTGCCAAGTAGTGTGCATGATATTTTCCAACAAATTCGTATACTGTATGAGAGTAGACTATTGATGTATACTACTTTACATGTCAGAAGTATAACGATATATTTACAAATTACTTTATTTTATATTCTTATGTTATCATTATTATTCAATAAAAAATAAAATACTTTTTAACAACAATATACTTTTATTTTAATTATTGTATTGTATTCAATTATTCAGAAACATAAATATAATTAAAGTAAAAATAAATAGTTGTAATAATTTAATTAAAAAGTATATTTTTGTTAAAAGGAATATCTTAATTATTCAACAATGATATATAACTCTCTCTCTTCCCCCTCCCACTCTCTGTGGGGGGGGGTTGAATATATGAGTGATAGTTTTAATCTTGTTTTCAACAAATTCCAGTTACATTGCAATCTGATAGGTTAGAGTCTGTACTTAAAATGGACAAATTTTTGGTTAAGTGACCAAAATACTAGGTAAAGTGGTAAGTAAACAGCCATTCCATTCTAATCAGCCTACACATACATATTGTTACATTATTACATTACATTTAATGCAAACAGTCTTCTTTACAATTGAATTAAAGGTACACAATTTAACTATAACGTTAGGTGAGACTGACGAATACAAAAAACAATACCAATACATCTATTACAATATAGAATACTACAAGGACAAGATACTACAGATTTAAAGGTAAGAAAAAGGGATAAACGTTACAATATATATTATTGCCCGTCTTCTTTATTTACAGTGTGGAACAGTAGATCCTGTTACAGTATACTGGACTTAGTACTTAGTTGAGGCACAGATACTTCCTAAATAATACATCTACTCTACATGAGTGTTGTGGTTGGTTAGGTAATGATAGTACGTTGTTGTGTGTAATGATAGTACATGGGGTTTGATGTTTCTTTACAAACCCAATTGACTCTGTAGTGCTCAATTCTACGTCTTTCGACCTCACTGTAACTGTTTATTCTCCGTTTCTTCCAGCGGTTGTTCATGTAACCTGTCTTGTATGTTACTGTACTAATTTTTAAAATAAACACTTATGTATCTTGTAGCATAAGCTATTAACCGTAGTGCATACTCCTTCTTTATCTAAAAAGTGGTAGATATTGTTAAGCCCCTTACCTTTTACTTCCATGTCCTTAAGGAAAGGAGGTATGGTGGTGGCAAAAAAAAAAATCGTGTTCGAGATTTTTGCAGATTCTGATTGTACTACCCTCAAAACATGAAGTCATTTTTCGAAAAGTGTGTGTGTGTGTGTTTGTGTGTAGATTTTTTTCCATGGCAAACGATAACAGCCAAAAATTCAAACAGAATCGAATACTTGGATTTCGTTGTCCATGACGTGTCCATTAATTAACTAAATATAATTATGACACTACGACTCGGAACACAATAGTAGAGTAATAATTATATTTAGAATCAAATATTTTTTTACATACAGCCCTGATTTGTATAGTACTCAAGACCTATTGGTTTTGGTGAAGATCGGTTAACGGAAAGGGGTAGTTTACCTGCAACATTTTAACAAGGGTATTTTCTGTGGCAAACGATAAGAGCCGCAAATTCAAACTGAGTAAAATAATTTTCTGCGTACAGCCCGGTGTAGAGTACTCAAGATGTATTGTTCTTTGTGAAGATCGGTTAAGGGAATGGAGTAGTTTGATTATGTGATTTGATTAATGCTTGTGATTGTGGTTTGATTATCTGAAATTAATGCTTCTATTACCTTCCAACACTAATATTACCTTAAAACAGGAATTATAGACATGCTACTTTAGAGTTGTGTCTTTATGGCTGGGATTACATTGATTGATGGGATTATTACTTATTATAAACTGGTTTACATTCCATAGTAGTAATTTTTTCCTTAGTTTGCCAAATTTTGTTGACTGATTAATTCTATTTAGTGTATCTGAGCCTAATTTAGGTATCTATGGTATTTTATACATAACAGTGTGTCTATTTTCTTACAACCTTTTTCTTCTTTGACAATTCATAATAGCCATAATAGCATAATATTCTTAATAGCAACATTACTAACATTATTACACACAAAACATATTTAAACATAACTAACTCTTAATACAATTAATTAAACAAATTGAACCTTCTAATTGTAGTCTTTTCCCTTGAAACAAATATGGGACTTGGGTTTAAATCCTAATTAATACAATGTTGCTGAACATTCAGAATAATATAAATCATGTCTCCCTTAATCTTACTTATAGTCTATGTTTCATTTGTTTCATACATTTGGGTGAATCATTAATTTTAACAGTATTTTCTGTTATTACTGATCATTCATTATATTACACTTTTTCTTCCTTCACTTAGCACTTTTTCCCACAGTGTTCAGCTTATAATTATTTACAATATTGTTACAAGTAGTCGTGAGTGGTAAGGAGGTGACTCTACACACTTCTACATTAATACAGCGAGTTAAGTGTCTGTGAATCCCCAGATTGTTCCAGTAACTACACAATTATTGTCGATGCATCACCTGGAAAGCTATTCTGGACCTCTGCGGACCTCCACATGAACTCGAACAAATCCTGGTTTGCATTTCTTGTTCACCACATGAACTCACTTAAATAGGAATCTAAGCGATCCCTTCTCGTACCACATTCAATCATGTTTCGGCATTTACAGGACCGCCACATGCTTTCTATGCTTTGTGTATGCGCTCCAGTTTGAGGATCCACAAAGTTATAACTATGGTTTACAGTCAAATGAGTGTACTGTTGTGGCAAATTAACAATTTGACGGTATGAACGCCACTCATCTGACATTATAATGGACCCTGGTTCAATATTTGCCACTATGAGAGGTAGGAGGGTAGCTGCTGACCGATCTTCGATACGACACAAGAAACATTCCTTTGTTTCTCAACAGAATCCTCCGAAAACCCACTGTTGTGGATACACCCGGCCAACATTATTTTTTCTCTTGGCAAAGAGACTCTCGTCAATTTCAACTGTTAAATTTGGTCCTCCAATTTTCTTAGGGTTGCTCATGATGTCTTCAGCACAGATATGTCTTAAGTAAGCCGTCCAATGTGTGTGTTTTGTTGTCGATTTTCAGTTGATTTTTACTGTTTTTCATACTACTACGGCCTTCACACCAGTCATAAATAAATTTTATTATTGTTCTCAGGGGTAATCTGGACCCCTCTAAAAATGTGTCCTTGCAAACTGGCTTATACTCACAGCACGTCTTCTTATTACAACACCAACGCTGTTGCTGCCCAAGCGCTAAAATCATATCATGTCCATTACCACATTGACGAGGATTGTGAACCAAATCTTTTTCTTTAACAAAAGAAACTGCAGCATCCTCGTCTGTACTAATAACACTACCATCGTAGCTAATCACAAAACAACACTGATTTAAAATGTAACAAAAGAAGTGAACAAGCATGTAACAACACCAATTAAAAATATAATAAATGTAATTTGCAAATTCATAAGTGTGTTTTATTTTGGTTTCCACTGTACTGTGACGATCGGTGAGACCGTCGTAACAATTTAACAAAACATCCCAATTAATTCAATATTATACTTTGAGGATTATAATTTTACATAACCCCCTTCCACCTCCACACTCCCCCACACAACCTACCAACTAAACAAACCGTTACAAGTTCCGGACATTCTGTATCATACCCCGCTGATGAAGGCGAACACCACACTGAAATGCCGTACGAGGAAAATAAACAAAGTAAGTTTCACATGTGAAAGTGTAGTAATTAATATTCATAAAACATTATTAGTATTTGATTTCAAGCTTGCAGAAGTCAATCCAAATAAATGATGTCTGAATGTATGTACACACATAAAAGGCAAAATACAAGTGTCCTGTCTTGTCTGCTGTCATAGAAAATATATTCTGTATTTCTTTACGGTTGCAACTTCATTCATGTGAGTGAAAATTAATTTATATTAATTTCAAATCCACTTGGAATCAACACCGATGACTGTAAACAAATATAATAAATTCCTTTTGTGATCACTTTGGGCCAATATGAATTTAATAGCACTAGCCGAATAATAACAATAACTGATAACAAGATTATGCAAGATTTGCCATTACTTTCCCATACCTGTGATTACAGGTATATTGATATACCTGTTACTATGTATAGAGGTGTTACTATATATATTGTGTGTTAAAACTGTTAGGTGTATTTTATAATCTGGAACATTTTACACCAAATGATTTAATCACAAAAGATTATGTAAAACACAAAATTACAACAAACACACCAAAAGTACCTATAGAAATTACAACAGTCATAATGAACAAACAAGAAATAAACATAATTGCAAAGAAGGAACCAAGGTAATTCTAATATTTAAGAAATAAACAATAAAACTGAGAAATTCTTCTCCGAAAACAATATAACTCAAATAACCAAAGATCCCACAATAAAATACCAAAAACAAATTCATAAATAATGCAAAATACATAATCCAAACAGAAAACAGAAAATACCTAAAAAGAAATTAAACCTAACCCCCCAAAACTAAACGCATTACCAAAAATACACAAACCCAATATACCCATTTGACCTTTGATAAATAACACACAAGCACCCTCCCACAAAATCGCCAGACACCTAGATAAACTAATCAGAAAACATATAAATCTAACCAACAAACAACATAAATCTAACCAACAAACAACACTTCTGTTAAAAACAACATAGAACTTGTCAAAAAACTAGAACACATCCATATACCACACAACTCAACATTAGCATCATTTGACATAACAAATTTATACACCAATGTACCTTTTGAAGACACCATAGTAACAGGGTAAGTGTTTGGAATACTGTTTTATGAACATGAGGTGGTATATGTTAGTGATCACAATTCTGTGGTTGAGGCTGAAGGTAGAAGTAGTTTCTATAGAAATATTTCATTTCTAAAATGATTTCAAATATAAATTTTAGAACATGCTAGTCATGTATGGTTCTCCATACCGATATTTTAATTATTTGCATCAAATAGTATTATTGTTTAATAAATGTTCTATCCAGATCAAATTATGTGTATACAGTTCTGGAAAAAATTAGACAGGCATAATATTTTGTTTGTTTATTGTAAACTGTATTATGTTTGGAAGTATCCCAAAGTAAATTTAACATTAGTCATGTCAATCAATGAGGCCAGTCACTTTTTTCAGGCCAGGAGAATCCTTGAAAAGTTTGGAGCATCACTAGGGGATCTGTGAAAAACTGGCAGATTTGAGTAGTCACTTGATAAAGGATGGTGTTGTAAAAGCAACAATTCTTTCAGAATTTTTTATAACCCTGTCAGTCTGCAAATAATACACTGTATTACAGTATACAAATGTAGTGTAACATCTTAGCACAATACTATATGATAAATTTGGATAAAAGTCTCATTGCCAATAGACAGGATAGCTGGTGTGATCAGACATAACAAATTTGTATTAGTTTTTTGAAAATTTATTCCTATCAAACTGGAGTAAGCATATTTTCAAACCTTTATGGACGTGTGTCATGGAATTTACAGATTGCACCAAAAGAAACAATTAAAATATATCTTTTCAATTAAACAAAAATTGGTCTTGTAATATGATTCGGTAATACAGCAGGAACTAATCAGTTAATTGCTATTACAAAATGCCTTATTCCTTTTCCATGATGATCAGATTTTGCTATACGCCTGCATAAATATAAATTATTAAAATGCTTAACTCCCAACACAAAGTTGAACACATGATGAAAAGTTCATCATGTCACATATTCTAGTAACAAGGTAAGTTTTTGGAATACTGTTTTAGCTGAATTTATACACTAGGAGGACACTCAGCATTTAGTTTGTGTGTGTAACTCTGGTTAATCAAAGAGAATTATTTGTGTAAATTCAAATTTAGTAAAACGAATCTACTACTGTAAATGCCTGGAATGCTATGCATTAAAGAATTTTAATTAACTTTATATGGGGAAAACTGGTTTACATACATTATTTCTAAAAATAATAATCCTGAAATGTAATCAGTACTTATATCAAGTTAAGTGCAATAATTAAATATATTCTTCAACTTGCACGTTAAATAGATCCCTTCTCCTTCACTTACCAGGCACATAAGGGAAGCTCTACTAAATACAGGATTTCTTGGAACTGTGTAGAGTGGGATCAGTGGAGTAACTTGCGGAGGGGGGTTATCAGGGGATCAATTCCCCTCCAGAACTATTCGAAATTTCAGCAGAATTCCATAATTTCCTAAGTAGACCCATTTCTAAGCCAGTTTTGTTTGTACAAAGTAATACTTATAAATAATTATAGAAATAGAAGTAATTACAATATTGTAACGTTATGTTTTCCCCTTACATAAAATAGTCCCCAACTTAAACCATTTCATGACCATGATACATGAAGAACAAAATACTAAGTCATTAACTAAATTGTATACTATAAATATTGTCTGAGATACGGTAATAAAGAGATAAGAATAATGTAATGAAACTGATAAGAACATTATCAATAAGAAGATTTTACTCCAGTAAACTGCATTAAAAATTGTTAAAAAAGATAAAACTAATGAAAGTTAAAAATAAAGCTAATGAGTTATTCTTAGATGACATCATTAATCTTATTGGTAATGGTGTAAAAGCCTTCCCACAGCGTTTGCAGGTTTGGGCTGATTTATTTCTTCCTTATCATGTTATAGAACTAGGCCTGGCAGCAGGTGTGAGCCCTGAAGAAATTGCAACCAGTCTTCATCTTTGTATTTGCCAAAATAAAGTTGTTCTGAGCCAGGTCATGTAAATTCAGGTTAGGCCAAGTTGCTCATTAGACTTTGTCTAAATTTTAAAGATATAATATGTTTACGAGATTCTCCCAATTTTATTTGCATTAATTCAGACCGTAGTAACATTAAATTCCACTGTAACCCATTATTAATACTTAATCATTTGCATGTTAACAGAAACTACACATTGCTTATTATTGCATTATGTTGAAAAAAGGATTTTAATGTACTTGTTTGGTTATACATTAGACTGTACTAGGTTCTAAATTGGAAGTACGTTTTAATTCCGATACTTTGAATAAAGACAGCCTTTGAATGTACACTAACTAAGGAAATGTCTGTTAAGTCTAATTAATTTTAAAAATCTAAAAGGTTATGTTAAATAATTAAACGTAGCCACAACCTGCCAAAATCGTCTCTGTACCGTAATTATGTGCGATAAACTAATTTCTGTACTTCCAATAAATACACCCTTTTAATGTACACGAACAAAGTAAATTTTATTTAAGTTACATTGTCGTACATAACCATAAGCTGGCATTACTTACTTCGAATAAATACAGCCTTTTATCCATACAATAAATACAGCCTTTGAATGTACACTAACTAAGAAAATGTCTGTTAAGTCTAATTAATTTTAAAAATCTAAAAGGTTAAGTTAAATAATTAAACGTAGCCACAACCTGCCAAAATCGTCTCTGTACCGTAATTATGTGCGATAAACTAATTTCTGTACTTCCAATAAATACACCCTTTTAATGTACACGAACAAAGTAAATTTTATTTAAGTTACATTGTCGTACATAACCTCCATAAGCTGGCATTACTTACTTCGAATAAATACAGCCTTTTATCCATACAATAAATACAGCCTTTGAACGTACACTAACTAAGAAAATGTCTGTTAAGTCTAATTAATTTTAAAAATCTAAAAGGTTAAGTTAAATAATGAAACGTAGCCACAACCTGCCAAAATCGTCTCTGTACCGTAATTATGTGCGATAAACTAATTTCTGTACTTCCAATAAATACACCCTTTTAATGTACACGAACAAAGTAAATTTTATTTAAGTTACATTGTCGTACATAACCTCCATAAGCTGGCATTACTTACTTCGAATAAATACAGCCGTTAATGTTATATACAGCCTTTTATCCATACAATAAATGCAATAAATACACCCTTTGAATGTACACTAACTAAGGAAACGTTTGTTAAGTCTAATTAATTTTAAAAATGTAAAAGGTTAAGTTATATTGTTAAACTTAGCAACAACCTCCCAAAATCGTCTCTGTACCGTAATTATGTGCGATAAATATAAACTAATGGTTAATATTTACCTGTGCTCCACCATACAATCTTGAAGTGAAATATTTTTTTTTTTATTCTTCTATGTTATATAAACACGCGAAAATTAATTTTAAACGGGGGGTCGAAGCTATTTACGAAGAAAAAAAATAAAATAAATACTCCCATAAGGATGCATGCAAAAGTGAATGATCGCCATATTGACTGTGTAGACGGTGAGCCGAATTTGACTGGAAATCATGTTGATGCGTTTCCAAAACAAAATTTACATGATTGTTACATGTTCAAAATTGCGTTGAGCCCAAACGGCGGTTTAAAGCTTTGCGTTGAGCCCACCGCGAGTTTATTATTAGTAACCTCGGAGGCGCCGTAGACTAAAGCATGTGCGGTGAGCCGGCTACCCAAAATCACTCTCGGCGGTGGATACTGTAGGAAACTGATAAGTCGGCCACCCACGAGTCTGAAATGTAATGCTTTGCGTTGTAGGCAATTGAATTACGTTAAGGCAAAATGTAGTGATCCCACTAACTACTCAGTTAATATGGCGTATGGTGTAGCACAGGTAAATATTTACCCCTTCCAATAAATACACCCTTTTAATGTACACTGACAAAGTAAATTTTATTTAAGTTACATTGTCGTACATAACCTCCATAAGCTGGCATTAGTTACTTGTGAAGAAAACAGTTGGATGTACACATCGGACACCGAAATATAGTACACGCGCGGCGCCGGAAGTTACATTTTACTGCTGAATATTCCCCAAGACCCCATTTTCTGATCTTTCCTAACAGCTCAAAGAATCCACTACCTGATAAAGAAATAATATTGTAATTGATTTTAAACATTTTTTGGATCTGTTTTTTCCTACGGCAAAGTCAAACTTTCGTCTCCATGTTTGTACTTTATTTCGGTGTCCGATGTACAACTGTAATACTGCCTTTAATGTATATATAGCCTTTTATCCATACAATAAATACAGCCTTTGAATGTACACTAACAAAGGAAATTTTTGTTAAATCTAATTAATTTTAAAAATCTAAAAGGTTAAGTTGCATTGTTAAACGTAGACATAACCTCCAAAAATCGTCTGTGTACCGTAATTATGTGCGATAAGTGGAAAATAATTTCTGTACTTCCAATAAATACACCCTTTTAATAAAATATGTGCCAATAAACCCCAATAAAATATGCAAATAGGTTATAGGTCTACGTTCTAAATTGGAACTAGGTTTTAATTCCGGTACTTCGAATAAATACAGCCTTTAATGTTATGTACAGCAGTCTTGTATCCATACAATAATTTAATGTACACTAACAAAGGAAATTTTTGTTAAATCTAATTAATTTTAAAAATCTAAAAGGTTAAGTTGCATTGTTAAACGTAGACATAACCTCCAAAAATCGTCTGTGTACCGTAATTATGTGCGATAAGTGGAAAATAATTTCTGTACTTCCAATAAATACACCCTTTTCATAAAATATGTGCCAATAAACCCCAATAAAATATGCAAATAGGTTATAGGTCTACGTTCTAAATTGGAACTAGGTTTTAATTCCGGTACTTCGAATAAATACAGCCTTTAATGTTATGTACAGCAGTCTTGTATCCATACAATAATTTAATGTACACTAACAAAGGAAATTTTTGTTAAATCTAATTAATTTTAAAAATCTAAAAGGTTAAGTTGCATTGTTAAACGTAGACACAACCTCCAAAAATCGTCTCTGTACCGTAATTATGTGCGATAAATGGAAACTAATTTCTGTACTTCCAATAAATACACCCTTTTAATAAAATATGTACCAATAAACTCCAATAAAATACTGTATGTACGAATAACGTAGCCTACTAGGTTATACGTTCTAAATTGGAAGTACCGATAGGTTTTAATTCGAATAAATACAGCCTTTAATGTATATACAGCCTTTTATCCATACAATAAATACAGCCTTTGAATGTACACTAACAAAGGAAATTTTTGTTAAATCTAATTAATTTTAAAAATCTAAAAGGTTAAGTTGCATTGTTAAACGTAGACACAACCTCCAAAAATCGTCTGTGTACCGTAATTATGTGCGATAAATGGAAAATTATTTCTGTACTTCCAGTAAATACACCCTTTTATTGTACACTAACAAAGTAAATTGTATGTAAGTTACATTGTCTACATAACCTCCATAACCTGGCATTAGTTACTTGTGAAGAAAACAGTTCTAGTACACATCGAACACGGAAAAAATATACAAACGTGGAGACGGAAGTTGCCTTTGGCCGCAGGATTTAGTGAAAGACCCGAGAAAGTTTCTATATTATATAAAGTGTAGTGCTGTGAAAGAAGATGATGAACAAACAAGACAAATCGTCTCTGTACCGTAATTATGTGCGATAAATGGAAAGTAATTTCTGTACTTCCAATAAATACACCCTTTTAATGTACACTAACAAAGTAAATTTTATTTAAGTTAATTGTCGTACATAACCTGGCATTAGTTACTTGTGAAGAAAACAGTTCTAGTACACATCGAACACGGAAAAAAAATACAAACGTGGAGACGGAAGTTGTCTTTGGCCGCAGGATTTAGTGAAAGACCCACTTTCTATATTATATAAAGAGACGATTTTGGAAGGTTGTGTGTACGTTTAACAATCTAACTTAACCTTTTAGATTTTTAAAATTAATTAGACAACAAAAATTTCCTTTGTTAGTGTACATTAAAAGGCTGTATTTATTGTATGGATATAAGGCTGTATATAACATTAAAGGCTGTATTTATTGTAAGTACCGGAATTAAAACCTACTTCCAATTACTACGGTCCGAATTAATGTAAATAAAATTGGAGAATCACGTAAACATATTAAAGAATGGTTGTATATTACACACAAAATTATTACAGTACGGACCATTGTCAATGAACAGAAACAAATAGGACTCTGTACTTTAGTATGTACCAATAAAATTCACCTTTTTTCAAGTCTAGTAGCATATCTATTGTTTTTTCATACTCTTAAAAAAAAGGCATTAACAACATACATTATGAGAAAACATGATTACAAACCATAACCTGCCATTAGTTGTGAAGAAAACAGATATTACATTTCCAAACAAGAAATCTTCAATTTGTTTTATAAAAACTGGAGTTTCTAATGCAGGTTTTTAAGTCCACTAACTACTTAATTTAATATACATAATTGTTCCTGATCTTGTTGGGTAACATTATATTAATACATCTGCTTACTACTTTTTAATGTACGGTCCTAAACATCTTTAAAATTTAGACAAAGTCTAATGAGCTATTTGACCTAACCTGAATTACTACATCTAAGAATATCTTATTAGGTCATGTAGCTTTATTTATACATTTAATGCATCTTAATTAGTACACTAACAGCACTGCTTACAGTACTGTCTTACAGTAACACAACACGTTACACTAACTCAAAAGAATTTCTTTTTTTCAGTTTACAAAAGTTGAAATTGTGTATTTCTTTTCTTTTCCATTCACTTTTTGTGAAACGACCTACATTAATATGTGTACACTTACTATATTGAAATCCAATGTTCACTATCCAATAGTTAAAAATATTGTGGAATTGTGAAATTAGTAACACTATGTACTAATGTTGTAACACTATGTGTGCCTTAATAAGTTATTGATTATTCTAACTGATACATTGCCATGCCATTATCATATGCCAGTTCTCAGAGGTTCAGTAATAGTCATCTTTGCTGTTCACATGGACACATCTTGCATATGTTCATTTCTTACAAGTTCTTCTCTTTACACGACTAATAGTTTTGTAAAAAACTCAATTGTTTGTTATTACATTTTCAATTGTTACCCTTAACATTTCGACCTCATCATAAAATAACTGTTGAGAAACTGAGAGCTCTTTTTTAAAAAGACTTTTCATTAGTAAAGTTACTTATAAGTAGGCATACATTTGTACTCATAATATGAGGTTCAGAATTAAAAAAAGGTGAAACCAACTCGTTACACTGAAAAATTTCTAGGTATACGGTACTACTACTGATTGCAAAAGACAAGATAACTCAGGGTGAACTTTTTTCAAACCTTTTAACACCATGGATTCTGTGTTTATCCACAGTTACTTCACCCTTTTTTACATTTTATCAACTTGTGTTCCCAGAGTCACAGTATTCTGAATTGTTCTTAAAATTTCCATTTAGGATTAGACCCATCTATACTTACGTGTAGTACTTTATTAACATGCAGATTTATTCCTAGTAGAGTTATCTTCGAATCCCTTGAAAAAGCTGAAAAATTAGGGAGTCAAAGAAACACAGAATTCAAGTAGCAAGTTTCCAGTACGGTACTTTATAAAACATAGCCTAGAAGCAAACTTTGACATCCAGTAACTGTTGCTGAGAAACCTTACTAAGGGGCTTATAAAAAAAAAAATTACAAGCTTGCTCTTTTGAACATCTGATGAAAAGGTTTTGTAAAGTGTACCTAACGTCCTTGTATTTCATACTTCCAGCAGTATTACATGATACATTCCTAACACGAATAAGAAAAGTTTAAATCTGCTGATGATCTAAAGGAGTGATAGTTATTTGCAGACTGATAGGGTTATAAAATAATTCTGAAAGAATTGTTGCTTTTACAACACCATCCTTTATAAAGCGACTACTCAAATCTGCCAGTTTTTCACAGAAACTGAAGTTTGATGATTAGATCCATCATGACCTAGTGATGCTCCAAACATTTCAAGGATTCTCCTAGCCTTTAAAAACTGGACTGCCCTCATTGATTGACATGATTAATGTTAAATTTACTTTGGGATACTTCCAAACATAATACAGTTTACAATAAACAAACAAAATTTTATGCCTGTCTAATTTTTCCTGAACTATGTACACATAGCAAAAATGGAATTTTCTACAAAGTTTACATTAAAAGAAAATGTTGTAAGTACTGTTAGCTTTTAACAAATATTGACAATTTTGTCCAACACAGAAATGAAGGAAATTGACAGACAAATTGTCTACGAGTTCCCTGGAAGTGTTTGAACAATGATAAACTTTTATTCTATCATTTACTTGTTACATTATGTAACATAACAACATTTCTTTATTATTTATTTATGATTTGTAATATACGTAGTATTTGAATTAACTTGTTTCCATTTATCTTCCATATAGACGAAGACAGGGTAATTGTAAACATGTACTTAGAATTATAAACAGAACATGAAATAGTACAATGATAACTAGTTTACAGTTGTCACTATTTTTGTTTCATTATTTCAAAGGATAAAGAAAACACGTGTAACTCTAAGATGTCAAGGGTAACTGTAAATTGAATTTTAGAGCTGTATTTATTATTTATATTTAAACAATTTTTTGTATGCAACATAATAACAAAGTATAATTATTTCACTACAACTCGAACACAAAACTTTTATGGGTAAAAACGTAAAAGCTTTACCTTACAACCTGAAGCGGTTTTCACTTTTAAAAAGCTTCTTCAGAACCTCTAAGGTAAAGCTTTTACGTTTTTACCCATAAAAAGTTTTGTGTTCCGAGTCGTAGTGAAATAATTATATTTAGTTAAGAAACGGACACATCATGGAAAACGAAATCCAAGAATAATAACAAGGTTGAAATAACTATTATTTGCAGTTATTTCAATTTTAAAACCTATACACAGTTTTTAATCAATCAAAATGTTTCAATCAATTTTCCGTTTACCAATTACCCCACCTAACCGCAAATGTATGGTGTTTCTATCTTCAGTTAGCACTTTTAATGTTAATTTGCTATGAAAATAAATTGAAATAACATGTGTATGAAAAAGAAACGTTAATTTTAGTAGACTTTAAAAGACTTAATACAGGGAGTCTTTAAATTTGTTTTAAAGAGTTTTTCCCTAAAGCTCTTGAATTTTGCTTAGAATAGCCAAAGACTCAATAAATTCTTTTTTACAGTTCTGTATTTAATTGAAATTCAGTATTAGAACAAATGGGATTTTTCAGAGTTTACAAGTTTTTTTTAATTTCTTGGATTTTTTAATTTTAAGCAATGTGGACACATACAGAGGAGTGTCAGTGTTTTATGTATATCAATAAATAAAAATTTGAGGAGGGAGAGGGAGCGAGTAAGAATGGCGAGAATGTGCTTAGTACCAATCAAAATGAGGGTATTATGGGATATACGGAATTGTAGTATCTGGGAAAAACAGAAATGATCCGCAGATTCATCTTAATCTCTACGTACAAATAATTATACATCTTTATTATGGGTTAAGTAATTGAGTTCTTAAAAGAGCGCACGGATCTTTTCCGTTTTTTTGCAAGCCACGACAATTCTGTATATCCCAAATCCCATAGTACATTCAATTTAATGCACTATTTTAGACTGCCGCATTCGCGCCTTTTCTCACTACACCACGTGCTAAATTTGTTCTGTGCATTTGTGTTACGTTACTGACCTGCAAGTAATTAGTTACATTTTTAATCGGTGTTCTTTGTTGTAAGTACATTAATTATTCACAATGATTAGGTATGATGAACTGTTGGATCTTGTTAGTACAGAAGAGGATGCAATTTCTTTTCTTCAAGGAAAAGGTCTGATTCATAATCCTCGTTGTTGCATCAACGGGCATGATATGGTATGATACAAAAGGGTTATTTTGCGAGAGAGAGAGAGAGAGAGAGAGAGAGAACTCTCTTTGCTATTCTATGAATAATCTTCAAATAAAAATTATTTAAATACAACTATTACATTAACGACTCGGAACACAACGTTTTTTATAAGTAAAAACGTAAAGTTTTACCTTACAACCTGAACAGGTTTTCAGAAGCCTTTTAAAGGTGAAAACTGGTTCAGGTTGTAAGGTAAAACTTTACGTTTTTACTTATAAAAAACTTTGTGTTCCGAGTCGTTAATGTAGTTGTATTTAGTTAAGTAACGGACACGTCATGGAAACGAAATCCAAGAAAAAATTATTTAGTTAAGCCCACGTTGTAAGCGTCAATATGATACAAAAAGGATAATTCCCTTCTTTCTTTTTGTTCTTTTTCTTTCTTTTAACAATTATTTATATTTCTTTTAAGCCCCACGTTTGTAAGTATCAATAATTATGTAATATATTTTTCTGTCCGTGTTGTTGTTTTATATTGTAATCTTACCCTTTTTCTATAATTTCTTATGTTAAAATAAATAGTCAAACTCCTTATTCTCGTTTTTCTCAAACTCAATTATTTTTTATTTTTCTCTTTTCATTTTGACATTGATTAAATCATATGGACATTCAATGTCTCCTTGTAACAGTGGTGGCTCATTCGGTGGTAGAACATGAACAATCTGAATCTCAGGGTTAACGTAAAAGTATAGTTAAAGTATGGTACAAGTTATAAATATAACATAAAATATAATATTTATGAATGAGATTTGGTAATTATGTGTTGTGAATGTCTGTTGAATAGTGGTGGGTTCTTTGGATCATACAAGAACAATAAAAAAACTTAGTACTAATAACTATGGTGTACAAGTGTACAAATAAAAATTCACTATTATAGCATTTATATTGTTTATGTCATCGTATTTCGTTGTAACTCAATCTTTAATGTAGTAATGTTGGTTCACGTATCTGGCTTAGCCTTGGAGTAATCTCACCAATCTGGTAGTTTTCTTTAAGGACTTATTGCTTGATTCTTCACTTCTGGACATCAAATTTTTGGTACTTTCGATTAAAACATTATTCTAGTTTTTTGAATGGTTTTTCTTGATCATCTCATCTTTCATTGGTCATTAATTTGTATAAAAGTTCAGTAGTAAACTTAACATGTTCTGCCTTGTTTTAACATTTTTTCCAACAATATCCCTTCTTTTTACCAAAACACTAATTCCTTCAGTTAAGGTTTTGGCTATGATAGGTTTATGGGTCACAGGTTCGGTTTCGCAATTTCTAATTAATATGATTCTGTTGAACTTTGTTTTTTCTTCGTCACTATATTACTATAAGTTTTTAATGTAATATTTTCTATTTTTTAATTATTTACTTTGTTTGATTTCACTATATGGGTTATATAACTGGTTCCTATAGATTATATATTTCCTTCAATTTTCATATTATAATTATGTATAATCACTTTCATTATACATGATTTTTTCCTTTTTAACGTATTTCACTGTTATTTCTCACTTTCTAGCACTGTCACACAACAAAACTTTTATAATTATAGTTTGATATTATTATATTTGTAAAATTTATATCATTCACATTATGTAGTTCAATGATACAAAATAACTGTCTGAGGTGCGCAGACCTCCTCATAGTTAAATAGGTTTATTCACAATGTCTTATTTCTTACATACTAGTTTTACACATTTATATATTATATTTCTATTTATAAATTACTATGTACATTTTTTGTCATTTGATCTTCACTCCTGGGTATTATGGTCATTGTTTGTCACTGTCATTAAATTATTTATTCCATGAGTTTTTATTCTCTATTTCCCAATTATTTATTTATTATGATACTTCTCTTTTTGTTTTGATTACTAGTACCTTTTATTCTTTGAAAACATTAATTATATTTAGATAATACATTGTGTCTTCATTTCTGTATTTATGAAGTTTATTTTATTCTTCTTTGTCTTTTTCGAACAGAGAATTGGAAATACCAGAACATACAGAGATTTGTGATTTAGTATGAATGGAAAAATCGATTATGTATTCCAGCACTATATTCAGGTTTTTAATTTAAAAATCCTTTGAGAATATTATTAAAAGCAGGCACATTATGTGATAAGAGCTGTAACAAAGTTACTTATAAAATAATTATCTGCTGTATTTTTTCCTTTACAAGTGGATATTAAACAAAAAACCGATATCATATTCTTATACCATAAGAAGTAATATAATCATGTTATCTTAGTACGTAGGCTTTCACGGCCGGTGTCAATATGATTAGATAAAACTTCCGGGCTGAGAGGCCATGGTCGATTGCTTGATGTATTGGAGCTATACGTTTCGGCCGCACCACCGGTGGCCATCTTCAGTAGCTAAATTTTGTTCGAATAGATGATACGCCAAACACGTCCCCAAAGAACTGGGAACAAGCAACAGTGAGTTACGGCTACGATGCCTCTATTTATAAGTTTTTGGCCGCTTAAGGTGTAACACGCGGACCAATGAGAAGCCAGCTCGTCATTCTTGATTCTGATTGGCCATGGAAAATAAACCATGCCAGACACTATTTAAGGAGATGCTTTCTCCTCGGCGGTTCATAGCGACGGACGCATTCTTATGAATATGGATGGACTCCAGATGCAGGCGAGTGAAGTAACCCCGGACAGAAGACAACACGCGGGCTTCATCAAACATCACCCGGTGATCGTCGTGGGAAAGAGCGTGTTCAGCAACTGCGGACTTTTCCGGCTGGCCCAGGCGGCAGTATCTCCAATGTTCAGAGAGGCGCGTCCGGACACTACGCTTCGTGGTGCCTATGTAGACCTGGCCACACGTACAAGGAATACTGTACACCCCGCACGACGAGAGTGGATCCCTGGCGTCTTTCACCGGTCGCAGGAACTGTTGGATCTTTTTGGTTGGCTTGAAGATTGTCCTGACGCCCCGCTTACTCAGCAACCTGCCGATGCGATCAGTCACGCCACGGATGTAGGGCAAGACAGCAGAGCCAACAACCTCAGGCGACACCGACTCGTCCGGCCTACCAGATCTTCTCGGCCGGGCAGCTCTCCTAACCTCCGCAGCAGAATAGCCGTTGGACTGCAGTGCTTCCTCGAGATGCCGAAACTCATCTTCGAGATACTGGGGCTCACAGATTCTTTTTGCCCGGTCTACCAGAGTCTTCAGCACCGCTCTCTTCTGCCTAGGGTGATGATTGGAGGACTTGTGAAGATATCTGTCGGTGTGCGTTGGCTTCCTATAAACTTTATGTCCCAAGCTGCCATCGGTCCTTTTCAGGACCAACACATCCAGAAAAGCCAATTGTTCACCACTCTCGCGCTCCATCGTAAACTGTATGCGCGGGTGCACAGCGTTCAGATGCCCAAGGAAGCGTTCCAACTCCTCGTCCCCATGGCTCCAGACCACGAAAGTGTCGTCCACATACCGCAACCAACACTTCGGCTTGAGAGGCGCAGATGAAATTGCCAACTCTTCAAATTTCTCCATATAGAAGTTTGCAACCACAGGGCTGAGAGGACTTCCCATCGCGACGCCATCCAACTGTTCATAGAAGCCGCCATTCCACTGAAAGTAGGTCGTTGTTAGGACCTGCCGGAACAAAGCAGTGATGTCCGCCGAGAACAGGTCACCCAAATACCCCAAGACCTCCTGAACAGGAACCATGGTGAAAAGAGAGACCACATCAAAACTCACGAGAACATCGCCAGGCTCCAGCACCAACTCCCGGATCCTCCGGAGGAAATCAGAAGAGTCCCGGACGAAAGAATCCGTCTGCCCGATGTGTGGCTTGAGCAATCCAGTAAGGTGCTTTGCCAAGTTGTAAGTAGGCGAGCCAATAGCACTGACGATGGGCCGCAGCGGAACGTCTTCCTTATGGATCTTCGGTAAACCATAGAGACGAGGGGGAAGGGCCTCCGAACACCGGACGGCCGTCTTCACATCAGGCGCCAGAGAAGATTGCTTAACCAAAGAATCTTTTCTTAGAACAGTAGTAGTCGGATCTTTGTTCAGCCTCCGATAAGTGGCCGGATCTAATAAACCTTCAATCTTCCGCTGGTAGTCTTCGGTGTTCAAGACCACAGTGGCGCTCCCCTTATCCGCAGGCACAATGACAATGGAGTCATCCCCTTTCAATTCCCTCAAGGCTCGCAACTCCGCCGACAGAAGATTACATTTTGGCGGAGCGGCCCTTCTAAGGGCCCTGGAAGCTTCCAATCGGATCATCTGCCTGGTCTCGGGGTAGTCCTCGGATGCCTGCCTCCACGTTCGCAACTATTTCCTCCACCGGTACTGTCTTCGGGGTAACTGCAAACTTCTCACCTTTGGCTAACACCGAGGTCTCATGTGGTGTTAGTTGACGGTTCGATAAATTCACAACCATCCTGTCCATCCTGCCACGATCTAGTACTCTTCCCCTGATGTTCTGGGAACCAAACCGCTCGAATTTGTCACGCTGTCTCTGGCTGGTACTGGCATAACACGACTCGAAGGCATTATATGTAAGCCCATCCAACATCTCCCAATCATGTTGTTGGAGGGAACTGCTGAGATGTAAATGCAGCTTCAACAGTTCTTGATCATTTAGTGCCAGATCTTTCCTCGTGTAGTGTATGCGTTCACGCAGCATGGCATTTTCTGTTCTCCTGTATATCCTATTGGCCTGTGGATGAATGGGCCAACGCATGAAGACATTGGGCGAACCCGTTGGACACCTAGATGCTTCGGACCTCCCTGAACCGCCGAGGAGAAAGCATCTCCTTAAATAGTGTCTGGCATGGTT
Organism: Magicicada septendecula; assembly: GCA_034769895.1. NCBI lineage: Eukaryota > Metazoa > Arthropoda > Insecta > Hemiptera > Cicadidae > Magicicada > Magicicada septendecula. Next base: position 432,355,641 of record CM068368.1, on the reverse strand, counting down.
TATTTTCCATGGCCAATCAGAATCAAGAATGACGAGCTGGCTTCTCATTGGTCCGCGTGTTACACCTTAAGCGGCCAAAAACTTATAAATAGAGGCATCGTAGCCGTAACTCACTGTTGCTTGTTCCCAGTTCATTGGGGATGTGTGCGGCGTATCATCTATTCGAACAAAATTTAGCTACTGAAGATGGCCACCGGTGGTGCGGCCGAAACGTATAGCTCCAATACATCAAGCAATCGACCACGGCCTCTCAGCCCGGAAGTTTTATCTAATCATATAATCATGTTATGTTCATGATGAGTTCTATTTCATGTGTATAGTGTGTTTCAGTGTTTGCACTAAACAAAATATTTTTAAATCAGTGTTGAACACTTGCCAAGTAGTATGTGTGATATTTTCCAACAAATTCGTATACTGTATGAGAGTAGACTATTCGTGTATACTACTTTACATGTCAAAACTATAACGATATATTTACAAATTACTTTATTCTATATTCTTATGTTATTATTATTATTCAACAAAAATAAAATACTTGTTAACAAAAATATACTTTTATTTTAATAACTGTATTGTATTTAATATTACTTCAGAAACATAAATATAATTAAAGTAAAAATAAATAGTTGTATAACTAATAGATGTAATAATTTAATTAAAAAGTATATTTTTGGTAAAAGGAATGTCTTAATTATTCAACAATGATATATAACTCTCTCTCTCTTCCCCCTCCCTCTATCTGTATGGGGGGGTTGAATATATGAGTGATAGTTTAATATTGTTTTCAACAAATTCCAGTTACATTGCAATCTGATAGGTTAGAGTCTGTACTTAAAATGGACAAATTTTTGGTTAAGTGACCAAAGTACCAGGTAAAGTGGTAAGTAAACAGCCATTCCATTCTCCTCAACCTACACACAGATATATATTATTGCCTGTCTTCTTTATTTACAGTGTGAAACAGTACATCCTGTTACAGTATACTGGATTTAGTACTGGGTTGAGGCACAGATACTTCTTAAATAATACGTCTCCTCTACATGAGTGTTGTGGTTGGTTTCCAGTTAATTTTCACTATGTTTCACATTGGTACGCTGATCACATCAGCAGTAAATAAATGAAATTATTGTTCTGAGCAGCAGTCTGGTCCTCTCAAACCATGTGTCCTGGCGAACTGACTTATACATGTGGCAAGCTCTCTTACTACAACACCAAAGTTGTCAATTTCCAAGATGCAACACTGTCATGCCCATTCCATTAATGCAATGGTGACGATTATCAAGCAATCCTTTTTCTTCAAGAACAGAAATTGCATCTCTATTCTATGTCTTTTGACCTCACTGTAACTGTTTATTCTCCATTTCTTCCAGCAATTGTTCATGTAACCTGTCTTGTAGTTACTGTACTAATTTTTAAAATAAACACTTATGTATCTTGTAGCATAAGCTATTAACCGTAGTGCATACTCCTTCTTAATCTAAAAAGTGGTAGATATCTAATACTAACCTATTAAAACTGTGTATGTAATAATACTAACTTATTAACCATAATGCATGTTCCTTCTTTATCTAGAAAATGTTAGACATTGAATATTGTGTTTTTACAGAAACACCAGCTAGCCACAGGTAGTCGTGAGTGGTAAGGAGGTGACTCTACACGTTTCTACATTAATACAGCGAGTTCAGTGTCTGTGAATCCCCAGATTGTTCCAGTAACTACATAATTATTCTCGATGCATCGCCTGGAAAGATATTCTGGACCTCTGCGGGGTGTGTATGAAGGGGTGTATATTTTTTAATATCATCCAGCATTTTCTCAAACAAATCGTGGTTTGCATTTCTTGTTCGCCACATGAATTCACTCAAATAGGTATCTAAGAGTTCCCTTCTTGTATCACATTCAATCTTGTTTTGGCATTTACAGGATCGCCACATGCTTTCTATGCCTTGTGTATGCGCTCCCGTTTGAGGATCCACAAAGTTATAATGATGGTTTACAGTCAAATGACTGTACTGTTGTGGCAAATTAACAATTTGTCAGTACGAACGCCACTCATCTGATATTATAGTGGACCCTGGTTCAATATTTGCCACTATGAGAGGGAGGAGGGTAGCTGCTGACCGATCTTCGACACAACACAAGAAGCATTCCTTCGTTTCCTGGCAGTATCCACCAAATACCCACTGCTGTGGTAACACCCGGCCAACATTATTTTTTTCTCATGGCAAAGACACTCTCATCAATTTCAACAGTTAAATTCGGTCCTCCAATTTTCTGTGGGATGCTCAAGATGTCTAAGGTACAGATATATCTTAAGTAAGCCGTCCAGTCTGTGTGTGTGCTGGTGCCGATTTCCAGTTGATTTTTACTGTTTTTCAGACTACTACGCCCTTCACACCAGCAATAAATAAACAAAATTATTTTTCTCAGGGGTAATTTGGACCCCTCTAAAAATGTGCCCTGGCGAAGTACCTTATACTCACGGCAAGTAGACTTATTGCAACACCAACGTGGTCGCTGTCCCATGATCAATACCATATCATGCCCGTTGATGCAACGATGAGGATTATGAATCAGACCTTTTCCTTGAAGAAAAGAAATTGCATCCTCTTCTGTACTAATAAGATTCGACAGTTCATCATACCTAATCATTCTGAATAATTAATGTACTTACAACAAAGAACACCGATTAAAAATGTAACTGATTACTTGTTAGGTTAGTAACGCAACACAAACGCACAGAACAAATTTAGCACGTGGTGTACAGTGAGAAACTGAAGCATCCTCTTCTGTACCAATAACACTCAACCATCATAACTAATCATTATGAATAATGATTATTCTGCTGTGTCATCTGCATGAGGAGACCTTACAGCACATTGGTGGATTGCCGAGACTGAGGGGATTTGGTATGGACGCAATACTGAATGACAACTCATATTTGGCGGTGGCAGAGAGGATCTACAGGTGACATCATGTCATCGGAGAACAATCCGGAAACACATAATAATAATAAGAAGAAGAATTATGAATTATTAATGTAAAACTCACAGCAAAGAACACTGATTAAAAATGTAATGAAACTTGACAAGCATGTAACATGAACAAACCACAACACAAATTTGAGTATGTATATTGTATTATGTGATAATATAATAATATCAATTATCAAATTCATAAGTGTTTTATTTTGGTTTCCACTGTACTATGTGACGATCGGTGAGACTGTCGTAACAATTTAACGAAAAATCCCAATTAATTAAATATTATACTTTGAGGATTATAATTTTACATATACACTAATGTAAAATATAAAACATTATTTTTATCTGATTTTCAAGCTTGCAGAAGTCAATCCAAATAAATGTCTGAATGTATATACACACATAAAAGGCAAAATACAAATGTTCTGTCTTGTCTGCTGTCATAGAAAATATATTCTGTATTTCTTTACGGTTGCAACTTCATTCATGTGAGTGAAAATTAATTTATGTAAATTCAAATCATCACCTGGAATCTACACTGTTGACTGTAAACAAATACAATAAATTCCTTTAGTCATCATTTTGGGCCAATATAAATTTAATAGCACTAGCCAAACAATAACAATAACTGATAACAAGATTATGCAAGATTTGCCATTACTTTCCCATACCTGTGGTTACAGGCATATTGATATACCTGTTACTATGTATACAGGTGTTACTATATATATTGTATGTTAAAACTGTTAGGTGCATTTTATAAACTGGAACATTTTATACCAAATGGTTTAATCACGAAAGATTATGTAAAACACAAAATTACAACAAACACACCAAAAGTGTCTATAGAAATGAAAAAAATAAACAAAATTATATAAATGACAAATTATTCCATAAATGATTAAATATGTACCACAATTTATTAGACATTGCAATTATTTTTTATAGAAACAAACATCCACCAGTAGCTACAAAACCAATTTTCCCTATAATGTACCTAGCAAGATCCTGATCTTTTCGATACATTGTTGGATTGTAAATGCTAGCATTTTTTTATTCTTTTCGCTAAACATTTTGAAACCATAATTTCAAAGCAATACTTCCTGAGATGCCTTTCCATTGTGTTTCCTTTTGCTCCAAAAAAAATATTTTGTTGAGGTGTTGATAATGTCTTCATTCTTTAAAATTTTGTGCGAGGAGATTGCAATATTTTTAACTGATCTGTAGCATTTCATTGTCTCAATTTTTGTCATTTTTTGTGCTACTGTAAAGTGTTCACTTTTTATTTACACTTAAGTCATGCCGTTTTTATTTTACATTTTTTCACTTTCTGTCAAGCTACTTAGCTACATTTACCTAAGAAAATAAGAAACATTGACAACATCAAATCAAATTACGCCCGACACCTGACTTCACACAATCATAATTACACAGATTTTAGTTCCAATTTAACACCATTACATGTGTGTAAGAAGGGCCATTTCATGAATGCCTTGGAGGAATTTGAAATTTACAGTGCATATGCAAACCCAAGGAGTCACGATATCGTGTTAAATGACCACCTGAACTTTGTATCCAACCGATTGTACGATACCGCCTTGAGTCTGCTCGCTGGGGCTACAATAAGGTAGCAACCGCTCAGTGGCAGAATGAACTTGAACGGGTGCGCACCCAAATCCGTGTACGGTTCATATGCAAATTTTGACATTTTAACTTCTTAACGATCTCGCAAGAGTGATAGTTTTAACTTTTTAATATCTGATGATGGAGCATAAGCTCTGAAACGCGTCATAGACGAAGCACAAGAAATCACACAGCGGATAATTTAAGGTAAATAATTTATTAATTGTAAAGCTACAGTAAAATATAGAATTTTATTTTTTAAAAAAATTATCAAACCAAGCACTTGTCTGTAATGAACAGAACACTGTGTAATAACTGAAATATATGAGAGTTTTATTTAAGGTTATTGCTGGCTCTCACATCCTACCTTCCAGTATTTGCGTATCATCCGTCAGAACAGTGAATAACTCAACAGGATACTAAGTCATTCTTACTACTGTTCAGGTGCATTTAGCATGTACATCAGAGGCAGATTTATGGATAGGCAAAGTAGGCAACTGGGTACGGGCGGCAAATTTTGTAAAGGTTGTTATGTTGTTTTTATACCTAAGAGATGTTTCAAATGCAGCTCCATTTCGTCTCAATATGATAAGAAGCTTTTAAAAATATATATTGTTTAGTAACTAGGCTTATTACGTAAAGAGAATAGTTCATCATTTACTTCTGATCTGTATATGAAGTAGGCCCTACATCGTTTTTTCACAATTACATTTACATACATTATGTATGTGATACTTCCATTATATTAATTATTTAACTATTAATTTGTTTACATTCAAATTTTGAACATCCTTTACCAACTCTGTAATTTGACATGAGTGAATGTCAATAGATGCCACTAGCTGCTAACAGACAGACTATGAGCATAGCATAATTTCATACCCAACTCTAGTGCCAATTGAGCTTCGACCTGCCGAGGAGGGAAATAAGAGGTCTACACATAGTACATGTCCGTTAAACACCTGTTGTATTTTACATAAATCGTTAAATATATATTCATCAAATAAATGGATAGGCAAAAAGTGATAAGTGAAAGGATGATTATATCAAAAAATGTGTATATAATGTATTTTCATTTATTATGTTAGGGTAATATTAGTGGAATGATAATATTCTACCACTACTGTATTACAGTATACAAATGTAGTGATATATCTTGGCACAATACTATGTGATAAATTTGGATAAAAGGCTCATTTCAAATAGAAAGGATAGCTGGTGTGATCAGACATAACAAATTTGTATTAGTTTTTTGAGAATTTATTCCTATCAAACTGCAATAAGCATATTTTCAAACCTTTATGGATGTGTGTCATGTAATTTATAGATTGCACCAAAAGAAACAACAAAAATATATCTTTTCAATTAAAAAAAATTGGTCTTGTAATATGAGTCGGTAGTACACCAGGAACTAATCAGTTAATTGCTATTACAAAATGCCTTATTCCTTTTTCATGATGATCAGATTTTGCTATACGCCTGCATAAATAAAAATTATTAAAATGCTTAACTCTCAACACAAAGTATTTAAACTATTTAACATGAAAAGTTCATCATGTCACATATTCTAGTAACAAGGTAAGTTTTTGGAATAGTGTTTTAGCTGAATTTATACACTAGGAGGACACTCAACATTTAGTTTGTGTGTGTAACTCTGGTTAATCAAAGAGAATTATTTGTGTAAATTCAAATTTAATAATACAAATCTACTACCATAAAGGCCTGGAATGCTATGCATTAAAGAATTTTAACTAACTTCATATGGGGGAAAACTGGTTTACATACATTATTTCTGAAAATAATAATCCTGAAATGTAATCAGTACTTATATCAAGTTAAGTGCAATAATTAAATAGATTCTTCAACTTGGACGTTGCAAACTTCAGGTGCTAAGCCTTTACTTTATTTTTAATTTAACATCAGTTTATGTTCGGCAACGTTAAAAAGAACATGTTATGGCCTCTGAGAAAGTACACAGTGAGTGGAAGCTGGCTTAAATGAAGGTAACCATTTTATCTAATAATTAGTGTCCCATGGTAGAAAACAAGTGCAATACATATTATAAAAAGAAGGATATTGTTTTTACATCCATGTTCCATAAGGAAATGGATGGGAAAAAAAATCACGTTCGAGATAAGGGCTGATTCTGATTGTACTACCCTCAAAACATGAAGAAAAGTCATTTTTTGAAAGATGTCTATGTGTAGAATTTTGTCTATGGCGAACGATAACTGCCGCAAATTCAAATAATTTTTTGCATATTGTAGAGGACTCAAGGTCTGTTGATTTTGGTGAAGATCGGTTAAGGAGAAGGGGTAGTTTACCTGCAACGTTTTATGTTTTAACAAGAGTAAAGTACTTAATTTTGATAAATAAAGTATCCTGAAAAGAAGGACATAATTATACCACTGTAGAAAGGTAGATGAAATATCTATAAATGAAAAGGGGTAGGGGGAAGTTGAAGGGGGAGGGGATTATTTTCTATAAATGAAAATGATAGGTGAAGGGGAGGGGATAATTTTTTATACGTGTACTACGTTATCGGCAACAAAGAAGTAGTTTGTTGATAAAATTCCTTCACGGGCTGTTTGGCCGTGGTCCAATGTTTTCTGCAAAACCAGATGTTTCGGAAGTGCCATCGACTGCCATCATCAGTGAAAATCGAGTTCACTAATGTGAGGTGGTATATGTTAGTGACCACAATTCTGTGCTTGAGGCTGAAGATAGAAGTAGTTTCTGTGGAAATATTTCATTTCTAAAATGGTTTTAAATATAAATCTTAAAACATGGAAGTCATGTATGGTTCTCCATACTGATATTTTAATTATTTGCATCAAATAGTAATACTGTTTAATAAATGTTCTATCCAGAACAAATTATGTGTATACAGTTCTGGAAAAATTAGACAGGCATAAAATTTTGTTTGTTTATTGTAAACTGTATTATATTTGGATGTATCCCAAAGTAAATTTACCATTAGTCATGTCACTCAATGAGGCTAGTCCAGTTTTTAAGGCCAGTCTTAGGGGATCTGACACCTTTAAATGGGGTATTTTTTATTTTTTTTACATTTTCAAAAAATGACATTTTTTTGTTCTATACACTTTCCTGAGTATGTGTGTAAAATGGTAAGGCAATCTGATTATTTTTTCTTAAAGAAAAAATAAAAATAAATCTTTTTACAATATACAAAAAAATAGTTTTTAGAAAAAATTTGAGTTTTACCCAAAAATGTTTGTTTATTGTTCTAATATTTCAAAACCATGTGGCAAACAGTATAACAAGTATTTGAAACAACATTTGGAAACACATTTTATATATAAAATGTGTATATTGCATTTATGTATATTCACTGTAATTTAGTAACATAATGTTGGGTGCCTACTTCCAAATGATGCCTCCCACCAGCTGTTATTAGATCAGCTGTTTCTGTATTTACAGCTGGTTATGTTTAGTTATTGTTGTGACTAATGTACATTACAATTATTACTTCTGTAAATTGTATTACTTTTTTTTATTCGAAACTATTGGTTTTAGTGAGTGTTAGTTTGGTGCAATTTGACAGTGATAAGTAGCCTATTTTACTAATTTGTTTTGTTTGGACTAACCTAAATACTAGGCCTACTAACTTTAGACTTGAAAATGGGTAGGGTGAAGGCAAGTAAATTAAAAAGGTCTATTCAGTGTCGGAAAAAAGTGCAAAAAAGGTGGGACGGTAGTGTTGCAAGTGTAGAGAATGACAGAATTGTTAGCGGTAATGAATGTAGGCCTAGGCCTAACCTTATGGGTTATGAAAATGTTGGACCTGGCCCTAGTAATGAAGGTGTTACATGTTCTAGTCCTTTTGTAGAAGAAACTGTGGATAGTGAGGATGAAATTCCAGCAAAAAGGAGTAGGCCTACCGGATTCGAACTTGTCGCCTCCTACAGTACCCCTGCCAAAACGTATGACGATGCACCAACTTATTGTTTGGTAGATGTGGCATCTCTCTCTAAGTTTTTAGAATCTCTTCCATGTAAGTATTGTTTGGACATAAACCCTAAAATAACAGTGTCTAAAATCTTTGGATTTGCACAGCAAATTTCTGTGCATTGTAATTCGTGCAATGAAACAAATAGTTTCCAAACTTCCCAAAGGATCAACCATAATGATAATAAAAGTAAAAGGAAAAATCCTTTTGATGTAAACAGAAGAATAGTCAAAACCTTTGCCTCAATTGGGAAAGGACATATGGCCATAGAAACTTTTTCTATGTGCATGAATATGCCATGCTTACAACAGTCTGCTTTCGGCAAACACGTAAAAGCATTAGTTGATGTTTCAAAACAATGCGCTGAGGAATGTCTAAAAAATGCTAGAGTTGAAGTCGAGAAGGCCTACTCTGAAATTGAACACACATTTGATAACACCAAACCTATAAATATAGGTGTTAGTTACGACGGGTCTTGGCAAAAGAGAGGTTTTACGTCCAAGTACGGAGTAGGCTGTGTAATAGAAGTCATTACTGGCTTGGTAATAGATTATGTAGTGTTGTCCAAATACTGCAGAGTATGCCAGAAGAAAAAAACTGAAGTGGATGAAAATTCACCACAGTTTAAAATTTGGTTTGATGGTCACAAGCCTGTATGCCAAGCTAACTATGAAGGTTCCTCACCGGCGATGGAAACTGAGGCAGCTGAAATACTGTGGAAACGGTCTGAAATCCTTGGTTTTCGATATGTAAGTGTTATATCAGATGGTGACTCAAAGTCATTTGACCATGTCAGTGCACTAAATTTTTATGGTGATGATATAACAATTGAAAAACAAGAATGTGTCAACCATGTAGCAAAGCGGTTAGGCAAAGGGCTTCGGAATCTTGTGCAAGATTGTAAGAAGGCGAAAGTGACACTCGGTGGGAAAAAACATGGAAGCCTAAAGGTTCAAACTATTGACAAACTATCTCAGTATTATAGGAATGCGATAATAAATAATTTAGATGATACTGGTAAAATGAGAACAGCAATATATGCCACTTTGGATCACTGCCGATTACCGGATGACAAACCATACCATGATAAATGCCCGTCCGGTTGTGACAGTTGGTGTTTTTACCAAAGAGACTTGCATAATAATGTAGCACCTAAAAAACATTCTGAAGTCATAAAAACACCAATAAATGAAAAAGTATACAAACATATGTTGCCCATTTATAAGCGGCTTTCTGATGAACAACTCCTCAAACGCTGCTCGTTGGGCAAGACGCAAAATGCAAATGAGTCCCTTCACAGTGTTATCTGGAGCAAATGTCCCAAAGTTACTTTTTCAGCGAGAAGAAGACTTGAGGCAGCAGTAGGTGAACCTTATCACTATGGCAAATATCCTCGAGAAAGCCGGAGTGTCGTCAGGATTGAACACGTCACGCTACGCGCAAAAGAAAGACTCCCATCGCTTGAGATTGCGGAAGGCAAGAGAAGACGGCAAGTACAAAGAGTACAGGAGAAGAGTGCCCAGGTTGCAGAGGAAGAGAAGCGAATAGCGGAAGAAGGAACAATGTATGGAGCAGGGGAATTCTAAATAGGCCAAATGAGTGTTACAAGCCTTACTTTACACTGCGTTTTCCACAAGTTCCAATTTTCCATGTTTTTCATTACAAATGTTTGAATAAAATCTAAAATATTAGACAGAGGCCTTTGAAATTTTTACCACTTATTCTCCATACTAGTATAAAGGTTTTTGGGTATAGGCATTATTGTCACTCAATAAAAAAAGTGAAATAAAAATTGTTAACTTTTTGTAATTTTACAATATTTTTGTTTTACTTTCTTCAGCTTATAACTTTTTTCATTTATATCCAATGAAAGTTTCCATACCCAAAAAGTTTATTTACAATGAAAGAAACAAAATAAAAAAATAATCATTAAAATTGGTTGAAAAACAAAAAAGTTATTCAAAAATTTAAAAAAGCACTAAAAATTTTAAAAAAAACTATTTTTTGGGGTTTTGAAAAGGAAAAACGAGCAGGACAAAGTTTTGCTACCCAAAAACCTTCTAAATACATCATACTGAATACATTAAAATTGTTGTTTGAGGTTAAATTACATAAATAAACAAATTTACACTCTAAGGTGTCCGATCTCCTTGAAGGCCAGGAGAATCCTTGAAATGTTTGGACCATCACTAGGTAGAGAATTTGTCTGTCAATTTCCTTCATTTCTGTATTGGGCAAAATTGTCAATATTTGTTAAAAGCTACTTTCTTCATTTTCTTTTAATGTAAACTTGTAGAAAATTCTATTTTTGCTATGTGTACATAGTTCAGGAAAAATTAGACAGGCATAAAATTTTGTTTGTTTATTGTAAACTGTATTATGTTTGGAAGTATCCCAAAGTAAATTTAACATTAGTCACTTAATGACGCCAGTCCAGTTTTTAAGGCTAGGAGAATCCTTGAAATGTTTGGAGCATCACTAGGTCATGATGGATCTAATCATCAAACTTCAGTTTCTGTGAAAAACTGGCAGATTTGAGTAGTCGCTTTATAAAGGATGGTGTTGTAAAAGCAACAATTCTTTCAGAATTATTTTATAACCCTGTCAGTCTGCAAATAACTATCACTCCTTTAGATCATCAGCAGATTTAAACTTTTCTTATTCGTGTTAGGAATGTATCATGTAAAACTGCTGGAAGTATGGAATACAAGGACGTTAGGTACACTTTACAAAACCTTTTCATCAGATGTTCAAAAGAGCAAGCTTGTAATTTTTTTTTCTTTTTTTTTATAAGTCCCCTTAGTAAGGTTTCTCAGCAACAGTTACTGGATGTCAAAGTTTGCTTCTAGGCTATGTTTTATAAAGTACCGTACTGGAAACTTACTACTTGAAGTCTGTGTTTTTTTGACTCCCTAATTTTTCAGCTTTTCAAGGGATTCAAAGATAACTCTACTAGGAATAAATCTGCATGTTAATAAAGTACTACACATAAGTATAGATGGGTCTAATCCTAAATGGAAATTTTAAGAACAATTCAGAATACTGTGACTCTGGGAACACAAGTTGATAAAATGTAAAAAAGGGCAAAGTAACTGTGGATAAACACAGAATCCATGGTGTTAAAAGGTTTGAAAAAAAGTTCACCCTGAGTTACCTTGTCTTTTCCAATCAGTAGTAGTACCGTATACCTAGAAGTTTTTCAGTGTAACGAGTTGGTTTCACCTTTTTTTAATTCTGAACCTCATATTATGAGTACAAATGTATGCCTACTTATAAGTAACTTCACTAATGAAAAGTCTTTTTAAAAAAGAGCTCTCAGTTTCTCAACAGTTATTTTATGATGAGGTCGAAATGTTAAGGGTAACAATTGAAAATGTAATAACAAACAATTGAGTTGTTTACAAAACTATTAGTCCTGTAAAGAGAAGAACTTGTAAGAAATGAACATATGCAAGATGTGTCCAAGTTAACAGCAAAGATGACTATTACTGAACCTCTGAGAACTGTCATATGATAGTGGCATGGCAATGTATCAGTTAGAATAATCAATAACTTATTAAGGCACACATAGTGTTACAACACTAGTACATAGTGTTACTAATTTCACAATTCCACAATATTTTTAACTATTGGATAGTGAACATTGGATTTCAATATAGTAAGTGTACACATATTAATGTAGGTCGTTTCACAAAAAGTGAATGGAAAAGAAAAGAAATACACAATTTCAACTTTTTTAAACTGAAAAAAAAAGAAATTCTTTTGAGTTAGTGTAACGTGTTGAGTTACTGTAAGACAGAGCAGTGCTGTTAGTGTACTAATTAAGATGCATTAAATGTATAAATAAAGCTAAATGGCCTAATGAGTTATTCGTAGATGACATCATTAATCTTCTTGGTGATGGTGTACAAGCCTTTCCACAGTGGTTGCAAGTTCGAGCTGATTCCTTTCTTCCTGATCATGTTATAGAACTAAGCCTGGCAGCAGGTGTGAGCCATGAAGAAATTGCAACCAGGGTGTACAGTCTTTATCTTTATATTTGCCAAAACAAAGTTGTTCTGAGCCAGGTCATGTAAATTCAAGTTAAGCCAAATTGCTCATTACACTTTGTCTAAATTTTAAAGATATAAAGTGTTGATAAAAATGTTTAGGACCAAAATATAGTAAGCGTACACATATTAATGTAAAGCACGTTTCCATAAAAAGTGAATGGAAAATAAAAGAAATACACAATTTCAACTTTCTTAAACTGAAAACAAGAAATTCTTTTGAGTTAGTGTAACGTGTTGTGTTACTGTAAGACAGAGCAGTGCTGTTAGTGTACTAATTAAGATGCATTAAATGTATAAATAAAGCTACATGACCTAATAAGATATTCTTAGATGCAGTAATTCAGGTTAGGTCAAATAGCTCATTAGACTTTGTCTAAATTTTAAAGATGTTTAGGACTGTACATTAAAAACATTGTTTGCATATATGAGTAGGAAGCAGATGTATTAATATAATGTTACCCAACAAGATCAGGAACAATTATGTATATTAAATTAAGTAGTTAGTGGACTTAAAAACCTGCAATAGAAACTCCAGTTTTTATAAAACAAATATGGACAGAATTGAAAATTTCTTGTTTGGAAATGTTATATCTGTTTTCTTCACAAGTAACTAAAATATAGTTAATGACCTTCTTTTAAGAGTATGAAAAAACAATAGATACTGTACTTGAAAAAAGGTGAATTGAGGCCTCTAGAATCAAAACTGACAATATCCAAAAACTAAAATTTTCAGTATAGCCTAAAAACCTCTAGACCTATGATCCAGCACAATTTGTTTTACATTTGAACTGTTATATAGTCAAAAAATGCCATCGGAATCGATTAAAATAGTAAAAACTACAGTTTTTAATCCATAAGTGTGAAAAAAAGCTAATTTTATTTTGGATATTGTGAGTTTTGACACTACGCGTTGGATATTGTTAGATTTTACTCTAAACCATGTGGATATTGTTTAGTTTTGAAACTAAACAGTGGCTAAGGATATTGCTAGTTTTGAATCCCACATTGTGAAATGTTGGCAAACATTTTGCTTTCAGTTCGAAATACAACTATACCAGAGGAAATTATGTACTACCTTATGACAGGAATTAGGTACTGATAAAAAACAATTTTTAAGATGCAGTATTTTAATTAGACGAGTTGATCTTAAGATTACAAAACTATTATTTAATTAAGTTGAAATAACAAAATTGTTGACATTATATTAAACCTCACTTAAGAATATTCTAATAACTAATCTAATCTAATCACTTAAGAATATTATAATATAATAATAATAATAAAATATTCTAATTTTAATTAGTGTTCCACATTTAAAGCATGTACTTCCTTGCCTATATCATTAGGCCTACCATGTTTGTCTCATCCTCTTCACAGCCGCAATCAAAAACTTCCGCAGTTTGCTCACCCTCTTCAGTTGTTGGTGTAGTGTTGTCTATGACCTGTTTGAAAAACTCAAGATGCTCGATGTCCCTCCAGTCATTCCCATAATGTTTGATGAGCAATTGGTTGACATCCCGTTTTTTTTTTCTCGGCTGACAAAATTTTTTTCTTGAATTCTGTCTGGATGCAAGTCAAATGCATTCTTTTGACTTTTCATCAAACTTTTGTAATGCGTTGATTGCTGATCACTGTTGTACGTTAATTCACCTCTCACTAATACCTTGTTTCCAAACTTTTTGGAACGTTTTACGTATATGCGTTTGCATTGTGAAATCCTGAAATGGAAATTTTTTGTTTCCTTCATATTGTTTCTTGTTGTCATGCAGAAATCGGCCACACCTCAGTCTTTTCCTACATGTTTCACTTTTCCATGTTCAGATATTAGGTCATAAATTTCCTCCCGAGTTGCGATTACTTCTCTTTTCTTAAGCTTTTTTTCTATAAAGCCAAAGACTCTATCCGATGGCAAAAAACTATGGCCTGTCACTGGATATGATTTCCACTTGGGTTATGTGTTTTGGTGCGATAGCATCCAGCCAAAATGAACACATTCCTATAAAAATAGAATTTTTATTCTGGCCACCGCATCCGTCTGATACAAGACGAATATTTTTGTATGGGGCCATGTCAATAGAACTCAAAGCGTCGAACACACATGAAGCAATCATATTGGAATCACGGTCGTATTGATTCTCTGTCCAAACATACGAATGAACCGTGCTCTGGTCAAGAGGTGATTTACTATGACCTTTAACTACCGTAAAGTTTTGTAGATAAATTTGACGGCTATAATAAGTGGTTTGATCGGGTAGCTTCGGAAGGAGTAAATTCTTTTGACAATCAAATGACAAAATAAGTAAATTTTCAGTAGTGTCTTTCAATTTATTGTAAAACGCCTTGGCTCGAAGTTTGTGAATACGCAGTTCAATCATTAAATCACTTTTCTTTTGGTGGTCTTTTTCATTTTTCATTTTCTCGTTTAAACTCAGACAAGTAGAGCAAACGTCTGTCCAGGGAGTTCCAAATCCAACATTGTAGTTGCTGTTAAAAATATGTCTAAAATAAGATTCCTTCACAGGTACAGAACCTTCTTCAGACAAGTACATTTTCCATAATTTCCTAATGCTGAGTTCGGAAGGTAGGTACTTTCTATTACTTCTACCTCAGCAGTAGTGACTCTCAATGCACTCCAATTTTTCAATAAAAGCCATCACACAATTTTTCTTTGGAGCAAACTCAGCAGCCCTCTTGAAACCACCCCTTTTTTCTTGTAATAATCCTTCTTCATGAAACTGCTTAGTGATGTTGTTTATTCGAAACCTCGAGATGCCTAGTATCCCACAAAAACTCTGTAAGCACACAGGAACCTTCTCCTTATTTCTATTCACTATATAGTATTTAGTAGTTCTCATCTGGGTTTTGTACTGTTTTACTTCTTCTGGTTTTTTCTTTTGGAAGGGTCGTCGTCTCTTTACATTTTTTATGTCTCGTAGGAAAGTGTCGTGCATTTGAAAGCTCCTCCTTTATGATTGCACATAGGGAACTCCGGCATACATTTTGCTGTGTACCTAAAACAGAAAGCACCTTTTAGGATAGGCCTAATAAGTTTGCTTTCTTCTGGCTTAGTGTTTTAGCTAGTTGTTTTGGAAAGTGGCTTAAGAATTAATGTAAGCTGCTAGGTATAGGCCTAAGACCCAAATTATTGCAATAATGAGGTGTGTACACATATTGAGGTTAGGTAGGAAGATATACATTCCAATTATTTCATTTACCTCATTTATTCCCAATAAATTATAAAAATAATTATAGAAACGTAGGCATACAGGACCTAAAATATGTATTTTACAAAGTTCTATCAGTATTATAATGCCACATTTAAGAACCTGGTCTATTACAGAAACAGTTTAAGTTTAGAATATTACAAACATACCTGCCGGTTTTTTTAATATTTTTCTTCCATGATGATGGACTTTTCTTTGGTTTTCTTGCCCTTTCACTACCTCTAATTGGAGTAGCGAATGATTCCATTTATCAAACTATGAAATAACTTTAAAATATTATCAAACTTTACTGATGAAACATTGATCACAACATAGAACACATTAAAGAGAGCAAAGTTTCTCCAATCCAAAGCAATGGTCACGTGACCTGAAATGAACTCCATCATTGGCTGAATTTCCTTGGCATCAAAACTAACAATATCCTTCGGATAATGTGAGTTTTGATTCTTATCCTCAACTTTCAAAGGCTTTTTCTATTGGATAAAGTAATATTTGACACAAACCGTATTCATATTTATATTCCCTGCAAAAAACCTGTAATAAACCACAGCTAACTAAATTTTTTTTAAATTTGGATATTGTGAGTTTTGATTCTAGAGGCCTCAATTAGTATGTATTGGTACATACTAAGGTGTAGAATCCTATTTGTTTCTATTCATTAACAAAGGTCCGTACTGTAATAATTTTGTGTGTAATATACAACCATTCTTTAATATGTTTACGAGATTCTCCAATTTTATTTGCATTAATTCAGACCGTAGTAATTGGAACTAGGTTTTAATTCCAGTACTTCGAATAAATACTGCCTTTAATGTTATATACAGCCTTTTATCCATACAATAATTTAATGTACACTAACAAAGTACGGTAAATTTTTGTTAAGTCTAATTAGTTTTAAAAATCTAAAAGGTTAAGTTAGATTGTTAAACGTAGACACAACCTCCAAAAATCGTCTCTGTACCGTAATTATGTGCGATAAATGGAAACTAATTACTGTACTTCCAATAAATACAGCTTTTTATTAAAATATGTACCAATAAACCCCAATAAAATATGTAGGTACCACATCCATGAGGTACCAATAACATACTAGGTTAAACGTTCTAAACTGGAAGTAGGTTTTAATTCCAGTACTTCGAATAAATACAACCTTTTATCAATACAATAAATACAGCCTTTTAATGTGCACTAACTAAGGAAATGTTTGTTAAGTCTAATTAATTTTTAAAATCTAAAAGGTTAAGTTATATTGTTAAACGTAGACACAACCTCCAAAAATCGTCTCTGTACCGTAATTATGTGCGATAAATGGAAAATAATTTCTGTACTTCCAATAAATACACCCTTTTAATGTACACTGACAAAGTAAATTTTATTTAAGTTACATTATCGTACATAACCTCCATACACTGCCATTAGTTACTTGTGAAGAAAACGTGTAGTACACATCGGACACAGAAAGACAGTACAAATGCGGAGACGGACGTTTGATTTTGCCGTACGAAAAGAGGAGCTTGCTTACGATGGTACGGCAAACTCAAACTTCCGTCTCCTCGTTTGTACTTATTTTCCGTGTCCAGATTTCTACTGGATGTGTATTATTCACAAGTAACTAATGGCAGATTATGGAGGTTATGTACGACAATGTAACTTAAATAAAATTTACTCGAGATCTACTTGATACATATAAAATTTCATCTGCCTGAATTCCAATAAAATCGCAAGAATCAACTCCGCCTTAATCTTCTCTTGAATTATATCAGTTACAGATTCAACTAATTCATTCTGAATATCGCTTGATGTACCTTTAAATCCTGACGTAGACTGGAGATGATCTCGAATGTACTGCTCTTGCTTAGAAAGAAGATCTAACAATTCTAGATAATTACCCCGGTTGACTGAGTCTTCCCCTTCGAAATGACCTCGAAATCCAAGCTCCTGTTTCCCGAGAAAACACAATATCAACAAGTCTTTCAACAACAAGCCTATTTTGTTTCACGACAAATTCATACACAAGTTTAACAGCTTGAATTCTAGCCCCTTCAGAGAGAGTATGTTCAATCCTCACGCGTCCCAGCAAACGGTACCGCTCTTCATTTTGAATATGTTTATTTGAATTCTGGTGTTTGTCTGCCTTTCTAAGAAAGTTTTTTTGTTACCGTCACTCCATATAAAATCCATTCTTTTTCACCAGAAAACAAGATACATGTATAACAAAAAAGTCTGTTGGTTTCGGAACAGCCTGTCAACCACGAATATCGCTCGTACCAAGAAAACTGAAATTTTCTAGATACTTTACCATCAAAATGTTTAATTTCTAAATTAGGCGTAAATCTCTTGTTTTTAACACCACATTTTTCTTTGTAAATCCAAGAAGAAAATGGCTTACTTCTTAATAAGTTTAAAAGACCTGACAAAGTATTAAAAGGACCGCGTTCACTCATTTCGGGGACACACTTATATTCATACACAATAATATAACTAATTGAACTTCCAAATTTATAACTTGATTAGTTTCTATATATATGTTTAATGTCACAATTAATTTAAATGACAGTGTTGATCGTCTGTTAGTTCACCGGAATCACAGGCACACTTTTAATAACCGCACAAAATAAACACGATTATAAACAACACAGTGCGCTTTAAAACTCGCACAACAGCAGTGAGACATGCCTCAACGCTACAGTGTGTGGAGCGCTGGTCAATCCCCCGCTCCCCGCACTGACAAGTCTCGGCCAACACATTTCTTACATATACGATGTATACAAAAAACGCTGAGGCAGGTTCACATTGCCTCATTCGCTTTAAACTAACCATGTCTGCTGTCACTTGTCACCGTCTAGCGGTCGCTGAGTAAAGCATGTAATTAGTAAATTCAACAATTACAGTAACAATGTATAATCTTTACGTTACATACTTCATACGTATTTATAATTTTTATTCTACAGAATTTTTTAGGGTAGGCATTGCCTCAATTGCCTCCATGTAACTTCGCCACTGCCTAGAAGCAAACTTTGACATCCAGTTGCTGTTGCTGAGAAACCTTACTAAGGGACTTATAAAAAAAAAGAAAAACAACAATTACATGCATGCTCTTTTGAACATCTGATGAAAAGGTTTTGTAAAGTTTACCTAACCTAAAAATGTACAATGCTCGACTTGT
The DNA here is from genome assembly GCA_034769895.1 of Magicicada septendecula. NCBI lineage: Eukaryota > Metazoa > Arthropoda > Insecta > Hemiptera > Cicadidae > Magicicada > Magicicada septendecula. The sequence continues at coordinate 432,336,622 of CM068368.1, read as the reverse complement.
CTTTGTATTACATGATATATTGCTAACACGAATAAGAAAAGTTTAAATCTGCTGAAGGTCTAAATGAGTGATATTTATTTGCAGACTGACAGGGCCATAAAATAATTCTGAAAAAATTGTTGTTTTTACAACACCATCCTTTATAAAGTGACCACTCAAATCTGCCAGTTTTTCACAGCAAACTGAAATTTGATAATTTGATTCATCATGACCTAGTGATGGTCCAAACATTTCAAGGATTCTCCTAGCCTTAAAAAACTGGACTGGCGTCATTAAGTGACTAATGTTAAATTTACTTTGGGATACTTCCAAACATAATACAGTTTACAATAAACAAACAAAACTTTATGCCTGTCTAATTTTTCCAGAACTCCATACACATAATTTGATCTGGATATAACATTTATTAAACAATAATACTATTCGATGCAAATAAATAAAATATCGGTATGGAGAACCATACATGACTTCCATGTTTTAAGATTTATATTTAAAATCATTTTAGAAATGAAATATTTCCACAGAAACTACTTCTATCTTCAGCCTCAAGCACAGAATTGTGGTCACTAACATATAAGACCTCACGTTAGCACACTCGATTTTCACTGATGATGACAGTCGATGGCACTTCCGAAATGTCTGGTTTTGCAGAAAACATTGGACCACGGCCAAACAGCCCGTGAAGGAATTTTATCAACAAACTACTTCTTTGTTGCTGAAAACGTAGTACACATATAAAAAATTATCCCCTCCCCCTTCAACTTCCCCCTACCCCTTTTCATTTATAGATATTTCATCTACCTTTCTACAGTGGTATAATTATGACCTTCTTTTCAGGATACTTTATTTATCAAAATTAAGTACTTTACTCTTGTTAAAACATAAAACGTTGCAGGTAAACTACCCCTTCTCCTTAACCGATCTTCACCAAAATCAACAGACCTTGAGTCCTCTACAATATGCAAAAAATTATTTGAATTTGCGGCAGTTATCGTTCGCCATAGACAAAATTCTACACATAGACATCTTTCAAAAAATGACTTTTCTTCATGTTTTGAGGGTAGTACAATCAGAATCAGCCCTTATCTCGAACGCGATTTTTTTCCCATCCATTTCCTTATGGAACATTGAAGTAAAAACAATATCCTTCTTTTTATAATATGTATTGCACTTGTTTTCTACCATGGGACACTAATTATTAGATAAAATGGTTACCTTCATTTAAGCCAGCTTCCACTCACTGTGTACTTTCTCAGAGGCCATAACATGTTCTTTTTAACGTTGCCGAACATAAACTGATGTTAAATTAAAAATAAAGTAAAGGCTTAGCACCTGAAGTTTGCAATGTCCAAGTTGAAGAATCTATTTAATTATTGCACTTAACTTGATATAAGTACTGATTACATTTCAGGATTATTATTTTCAGAAATAATGTATGTAAACCAGTTTTCCCCCATATGAAGTTAGTTAAAATTCTTTAATGCATAGCATTCCAGGCCTTTATGGTAGTAGATTTGTATTATTAAATTTGAATTTACACAAATAATTCTCTTTGATTAACCAGAGTTACACACACAAACTAAATGTTGAGTGTCCTCCTAGTGTATAAAGTCAGCTAAAACACTATTCCAAAAACTTACCTTGTTACTAGAATATGTGACATGATGAACTTTTCATGTTAAATAGTTTAAATACTTTGTGTTGAGAGTTAAGCATTTTAATAATTTTTATTTATGCAGGCGTATAGCAAAATCTGATCATCATGAAAAAGGAATAAGGCATTTTGTAATAGCAATTAACTGATTAGTTCCTGGTGTACTACCGACTCATATTACAAGACCAATTTTTTTTAATTGAAAAGATATATTTTTGTTGTTTCTTTTGGTGCAATCTATAAATTACATGACACACATCCATAAAGGTTTGAAAATATGCTTATTGCAGTTTGATAGGAATAAATTCTCAAAAAACTAATACAAATTTGTTATGTCTGATCACACCAGCTATCCTTTCTATTTGAAATGAGCCTTTTATCCAAATTTATCACATAGTATTGTGCCAAGATATATCACTACATTTGTATACTGTAATACAGTAGTGGTAGAATATTATCATTCCACTAATATTACCCTAACATAATAAATGAAAATACGTTATATACACATCTTTTGACATAATCATCCTTTCACTTATCACTTTTTGCCTATCCATTTATTTGATGAATATATATTTAACGATTTATGTGAAATACAACAGGTGTTTAACGGACATGTACTATGTGTAGACCTCTTATTTCCCTCCTCGGCAGGTCGAAGCTCAATTTGCACTAGAGTTGGGTATGAAATTATGCTATGCTCATAGTCTGTCTGTTAGCAGCTAGTGGCATCTATTGACATTCACTCATGTCAAATTACAGAGTCTGTAAAGATGTTCAAAATTTGAATGTAAACAAATTATTAGATAAATAATTAATATAATGGAAGTATCACATATATAATGTATCTAAATGTAATTGTGAAAAAGCGATATAGGGCCTACTTCATATACAGATCAGCAGTAAATGATGAAATATTCTCTTTATGTAATAAGCCTAGTTACTAAACAATATATATTTTTAAAAGCTTCTTATCATATTGAGACGAAATGGTGCGGCATTTGAAACATCTCTCAGGTATAAAAACAACATAACGACCTTTACAAAATTTGCCGCCCGTAGGGAGTTGCCTACTTTGCCTATGCATAAATCTGCCTCTGGTGTACATGCTAAATGCACCTAAACAGTAGTAAGAATGACTTAGTATCCTGTTGAGTTATTCACTGTTCTGACGGATGATAAGCAAATACTGGAAGGTGGGATGTGAGAGCCAGCAATAACCTTAAATAAAACTCTCATATATTTCAGTTATTACACAGTGTTCTGTTCATTACAGACAAGTGCTTGGTTTGATCATTTTTTTTTAAATTAAATTTTATATTTTACTGTAGCTTTACAGTAGCTTGACAGAAAGTGTAAAAATGTAAAATACAAATGGCATGACTTAAGTGTAAATAAAAAGTGAACACTTTACAGTAGCAAAAAAATTACAAAAATTGAGACAATGAAATTTTTCACAGCTAACTGAAGTTTGACTATTAGATCCATCATGACGTAGTGATGCTCCAAACATTTCAAGGATTCTCCTAGCCTTAAAAAACTAGACTGGGCCCATTGATTGACATTATTAATGTTAAATTAACTTTGGGATACTTCCAAACATAATTCAGTTTACAATAAACAAAATTTTATGCCTATTTAATTTTTCCAGCACTATGTACACACAGCAAAAATGGAATTTCTACAAAGTTTACATTAAAAGAAAATTATGAAAGTACTGTTAGCTTTTAACAAATATTGACAATTTTGCCCAATACAGAAATGAAGGAAATTGACAGACAAATTGTCTACGAGTTCCCTGGAAGTGTTTGAAAAATGATAAACTTTTATTCTATCATTTACTTGTTACAGTATGTAACAGAACAACATTTCTTTACTATTTATTTATGATTTTTAATATACATAGTATTTGAATTAACTTGTTTCCATTTATTTTCCATATAGACAAAGACAGGGTAATTGTAAACATGCAGTTAGGATTATAAACACATTAAACAGTACAATGTCAACTAGTTTACAGTTGTCACTATTTTTGTTTCAATATTTCAAAACATAAAGAAAACACTTGTTTACAATTACCTCTAAGATGGCAAGGATAATTGTAAATTGAATTTTAGAGCTGTATTTATTATTTATATTTAAACAATTTTTTGTATGCAACATAATAACAAAGGTTGAAATAACTATTATTTGCAGTTATTTCAATTTTAAAACCTATACACAATTTTTAATCAATCAAAATGTTTCAATCCATTTTCCGTTTATAATTACCCCACCAAATAGCAAATACCATATAGCAAATGTATGCTATCTTCAGTTAGCACTTTTAATGTTAATTGCTATAAAAATAAATTGAAATAACATGTGTATGAAAAAGAAACGTTAATTTTAGTAAACTTTAAGACTTAATACAGGGAGTCGGGAGTCTTTAAATTTGTTTTAAAGAGTTTTGTATTTAATTTGAATTCAGTATTAGAACAAATGTTTTCAGAGTTTACACGCAAGAATGGGCTTAGTACCAATAAAAATGAAAGTATTACAGGATATACGGAATTGTAGTATCTGGGAAAAACGGAAAAGATCCGCAGATTCGTCTTAATCTCTACATACACATAATTATACATCTTTATTATGGGTTAAGTAATTGAGTTCTTAAAAGAGCGCACGGATCTTTTCTGTTTTTTTGCAAGCGATGACAATTCCGTATATCCCATACCGTTCATATTTTAATGCACTAGATTACCGCTTTCGCGCCATTTCTCACACCACGCGCTAAAATTGTGTGTTGTGGAAATGCTTTCGCCACGAGTGGTTGTGTTAAACTTGTTAAGTTTCGTTACATTTTTAATCAGTGTTCTGCGTTGTGAGTTTTACATTAATTATTAAGAATGATTAGGTATGATGAACTGTTGAGTCTTATTAGTACAGAAGAGGATGCAATTTCTTTTCTTCAAGGAAAAGGATTACTTCATAATCCGCGTCTTTGCATTAATGGACATGATATGGTACTGAAAATGGGACAGCGACCTCGATGGTGTTGCAATAAAAAAACTTGCCGTGAGTATAAGGTACTTCGCCAGGGCACATTTTTAGAGGGGTGCGAAATACCGCTGAGAAAAATAATTTTGTTTATTTATTGCTGGTGCGAAGGGCGTAGTAGTGTGAAAAACAGTAAAAATGGCGACATTTAATCAACTGAAAATCGGCGACAACACACACACAGAGTGGACGGCTTACTTAAGATATATCTGTGGCTTAGACATCATGAGCAACTCACAGAAAATTGGAGGACCAAATTTAACAGTTGAAATTGACGAGAGTGTGTTTGCCAAGAGAAAAAAATAATGTTGGCTGGGTGTTACCGCAACAGTGGGTATTTGGAGGATACTGCCGGGAAACCAAGGAATGCTTCTTGTGTTGTGTCGAAGATCGCTCAGCCGCTACTCTTATTTCTCTCATACAGCAAAATATTGAACCAGGGTCCACTATAATATCAGATGAGTGGCGTTCATACCGGCAAATTGTTAATTTGCCACAACAGTACAGTCATTTAACTGTAAACCATAGTTATAACTTTGTGGATCCTCAAACGGGAGTGCATACACAAGGCATAGAAAGCCTATGGCGGTCCTGTAAACGCCGAAACAAGATTGAATGTGGTACGAGAAGGGAACTCTCAGATTCCTATTTATGTGAGTTCATGTGGTGAACAAGAAACGCAAACGACGATTTATTCGAGAAAATGCTTCAAGATATCAAAAAATATCATGATTAATGATTCTTGTTTTACATGATTTTGGTAAGTATTATCAATTTTGTTAAGTATGTTCTATTTAGAATACTAATTTCATAATGATATTGACTTTGAAATCATGTGCTTAGTTTAATTATTCCTTGCTCAAGCTAATCCAATACCATTTTCAAGGATTTTAAGTATTCTGTAAAAGTATTTTGTTTCCTTATTGAACACAGTACATGACAAATTAAAAGCATTCTGTACTTAAAAGTAGGTTAGGTTACATTATTTAATCTAAACAACTTCACAGAAGCTGTAACAAAGTTAATTATAAAATAATAATTATTTTATATTTTTTCTTTTACAAGTGGATATTAAGCCAACAAGCTGATATCATATAAAGTGTAATAATCATGTCAGTGTTACACATATTATTATTATTTTTAATATCATAGGTTACAGATAAAACTAACCTTATACTCACGAGGTATAATTGTACTGATTTCACCTGTAAAAGAACAGTTGGCTGAAAATAAGACACAATTGTAACACATATCAGAACCTGTGTGTGTGTGTGTGTTTTGGTGGATGAGTCAATAATCTGTAAACCCTCTAATGTTTGGTCTCCTAGAATGTTGACTGATTAAACAAAATAATTGATTAATGTTCATATGTCAGTACTTTGTGTGTCCGGTGATGTAATTTATTTTTCTTTGCAGGCATTCGTGATTTAATGCGAAACGTGGCTGTGAATGAAAAAATCGATTACCGTATGTATTTCAGCACTATATTCAGGTTTGTAATTTACACAGTGAAACCAGTCAAAACAAAGTATTAAAAACCTTTGAGAATATTATTAAAAGCAGGCACATTACGTGGTAAGAGATGTGATGAAATAAGTGATACACACTATCATCATTGTATGGTGTTCTGTTGTGTGACAGGTCCCAGATATTACCAATCATCTCCATTCATATGTATTTGGCTTGAACTTTTGAGCTTTCATCTCTACACAAGATACTCCACTTTGCATTTCGTACACAAGCTCATCTTCTCTCCTTTCATGGTTCTTTCAAAAACTGGTGTTAATTGTTCATTTTCTCTCAGGATTAAATATACTTATACTTAATATTCAATACTTAAAAGTTGGTTAGGTTACATTATTTAATCTAAACAACTTCACAGCAGCTGTAACAAAGTTATTTATAAAATAATTATCTGCTGTATTTTTTCCTTTACAAGTGGATATTAAACAAAAAACCGATATCATATTCTTATACCATAATGTGATTATACACACACTCTACCACATTTTAATTAATAAAAACTTCTCTTACCTTTTGTCGGCCAGAGTCCTTCACACGAACTCATGATCTATAAGCGTGATTTGGGGTTTTTTGTTATCAAGAAACTCGACTCTCATTTAGTTGTTAAAAAAAAAAAATTTTGAAAAGACAACTTAAACTATTTTATAGCTATTCTAAGACAACCCAGTATTTGCGCACACGCTTCATTCATACTTTTACCCCATTTATTCTATTTAGAGGAATGTCTTAATTATTCAACAATGATATATAACTCTCTCTCTCTTTCTCTCTTCCCCTCCCACTCTCTGTTGGGGGGGGGGTTGAATATATGAGTGATAGTTTAATCTTGTTTTCAACAAATTCCAGTTACATTGCACTCTGATAGGTTAGAGTCTGTACATAAAATGGACAAATTTTTGGTTAAGTGACTAAAATACCAGGTAAAGTGGTAAGTAAACAGCTATTCCATTCTACTCAGCCTACACATAGATATATATTATTGCCTGTCTTCTTTATTTACAGTGTGGAACAGTACATCCTGTTACAGTATACTGGATTTAGTACTGGGTTGAGGCACAGATACTTCTTAAATAATACGTCTACTCTACATGAGTGTTGTGGTTGGTTTCCAGTTAATTTTCCCTATGTTTCACATTGGTACGCTGATCGTACCAGCAGTAAATAAATTAAATTATTGTTCTGAGCACCAGTCTGGTCCTCTCAAACCATGTGTCCTGGCGAAATGACTTATACATGTGGCAAGCTCTCTTACTGCAACACCAAATTTGTCAATTTCCAAGATGCAACACTGTGTCATGCCCATTCCATTAATGCAATGGTGACGATTATCAAGCAATCCTTTTTCTTCAAGAAAAGAAACTGCATCCTCTTCTGTGCCAACAACATTCATCAGTTCATCATGCCTAATCATTCTGAATAATTAATGTAAATCTTACAACAAAGAACACCGATAAAAAATGGAGCACGTGGCATACAGTGAGAAATGGCGCAAATTTTTTGAAGAAGCTTTTTGTAATGGTATGTTTCATATGATTGGGGTTTTTGTATTAGAAATGGAAAGTTTTCTGATAAAATGATGAGAAGTGTAAACAAAAAGTAGCTTATATACAGGGCATTTCTAATGTTTATAGCCTTGTATACTGTTCTGCATTTAATTAACCAAAATTTGGTGTACAAATTTTAAAAAATTTAAAAGTGTGTGTAATGATAGTACATTGGGTTTGACGTTTCTTTACAAACCCAATTGACTCTGTAGTGCTCTATTGTACGTCTTTTGATCTCACTGTAACTGTTTATTCTCCGTTTCTTCCAGCAATTGTCATGTAACCTGTCTTGTATGTTACTGTATTAATTTTTAAAATAAACACTTATGTATCTTGTAGCATAAGCTATTAAACGCAGTGCATACTCCTTCTTTATCTAAAAAGTGGTAGATATCTAATACTAACCTATTAAAACTGTGTATTTAATAATACTAACTTATTAACCATAATGCATGTTCCTTCTTTATCTAGAAAATGTTAGATGTTGAGTATTGTGTTTTTACAGAAACACCAGCTAGCCACAGGTCGTCGTGAGTGGTAAGGAGGTGACTCTACACGCTTCTACATTAATACAGCGAGTTCAGTGTCTGTAAATCCCCAGATTGTTCCAGTAACTACGTAATTATCCTCGATGCATCGCCTGGAAAGATATTCTGTACCTCTGCGGACCTCCACATGAACTCACATAAATAGGAATCTAAGAGTTCCCTTCTTGTACCACATTCTATCTTGTTTCGGCGTTTACAGGACCACCATAGGCTTTCTATGCCTTGTGTATGCGCTCCCGTTTGAGGATCCACAAAGTTATAACTATGGTTTACAGTCAAATGACTGTACTGTTGTGGCAAATTAACAATTTGCCGGTATGAACGCCACTCATCTGATATTATAGTGGACCCTGGTTCAATATTTTGCTGTATGAGAGGAAGAAGAGTAGCGGCTGAGCGATCTTCGACACAACACAAGAAGCATTCCTTGGTTTCCCGGCAGTATCCTCCAAATACCCACTGTTGTGGTAACACCCGGCCAACATTATTTTTTCTCTTGGCAAACACACTCTCGTCAATTTCAACTGTTAAATTCGGTCCTCCAATTTTCTGTGGGTTGCTCATGATGTCTAAGCCACAGATATATCTTAAGTAAGCCGTCCACTCTGTGTGTGTTGGCACCGATTTCCAGTTGATTTTTACTGTTTTTCACACTACTATGCCCTTCACACCAGCAATAAATAAACAGAATTATTTTTCTCAGCGGTATTTTACACCCCTCTAAAAATGTGCCCTGGCGAAGTACCTTATACTCATGGCAAGTTTTTTTATTGCAACACCATCGAGGTCGCTGTCCCATTTTCAATACCATATCAATTTCATTAATGCAACGATGCGGATTATGAATTAATCCTTTTTCTTGAAGAAAAGAAACTGCACCGTCCTCTTCTGTACCAATAACACTCAACCATCATAGCTAATCATGAATAATTAATGTAAAACGTCCAGCAAGAACACTGATTAAAAATGTAACGAAACTTAACAAGCCTGTAACACAACTAAGGATCTATAAAAGGGAGTATTCGCACTCGCCATCTTTGTTCCGAGACTGACATAATATTATAGTGGCGCTTGTGTATACATGGGACGCAGTATAAGTTTGTTTTCGATATTACATAAACTATTATAGTTTTTCGTGCCAAAAATATAATTTCAAAGTGTGAAATTGTCCCACGTCCTTAAAAATATGGAAATAATAGTTTTCATCTTAAAACTTACTGATTCAGACCATAGTAAGAGGAGAATAATTTTGTCTAAAAAACAACAAATACCGTACCAATCGTTACCACTTACCACTTTGTTAGGTATATATTCTCAGATTTTACTTTTATTCCTGTTTATAATAGATGGCTGTTGAATTAATGTTTACTAAACTTCGTTTGTCCAAAAGTCAAAATAAAGTTACTAAAACTATTTTTAATAAACACGAATTTACATTTTTAACTTACTATTAAGTTTATATTCAGGTGTTTTGCTTAACATTTTATTAAAATTAACAATAATGTATTTTTCATTGCACTAGACATTTTATAGTCAAAAATATTTTTCTCGGTTAGTAGGAAGGGTTAAACTTTGTTAGTACAGGCAAAAAATTTGCAAGTTACAACTTCTCACGGCCATATCTTGAAAACAACTCGTGGATTAAAACCCGGCCAAAACGCATTTTGTTTGTTATTTCGTATAGAATAATTTTGGTCCTATTCATTTTTACTATAAACTCAAACGTTGTTTAGTTATTCGCTAAAAATTACGCTAAAATCCTGTTTTTTGGGGGTAAAAATAGAAAATGTTGATTTGGAATAACTCGAAAACAACGCATTTTTCAAAACAGTTGCGTACTGACTTTTTTGCTTAGAATTTGATTCTCTATTGTATCCTGGGGTTAATTTTTTTTTTATCAATCACCCTTGAAAAAGGGGTGGTTCTCACCCCCAAATAACAAGTGTACAGTTTAACTTTGTTCTAGAGTGCATATAGAACATACATATCAAATTTCGTGAAATTCCATCGACAGTCAAAATTTTGTTACGTCAAAAGCTGCGCTTACTGGACTAGAATTTCTTCGTGCTGATTTTGTTCTCGACTTTGTTTACGATCTGCGTGTATGTTTCGCGCTTGGCTATCGCGCAGCTGATTTTCGAAAAACAGGTAAATGTGCAATTTTGTGCATTAAAACTACAGAATGTGCAATTTTATGCAGTAACCCCCAAAACGTGCAATTTTGTGCAAAATAAAATGTACGTTAAAATGACCTACACGTCCCGATTCGGATAAATAACTTGTCACTGGCCGTTTACGAATTAGCAAAAAAAAAGATGCAATTGCACGTGAATCCGAGCTTTAGTTATAGTCTAACATTATATTTATAATTAATGGATTAAAAAAATAAACCACCTTGTACAGTGGTCTGCGTGGAATGCGTGGAACTGGGCCGATCCTAGGAGGTGGATTTGGTACGTCAAACAAAGTCGGTATGGCATTAGCCTTCAGTTTTTTCCAACAATCTACTCGTGCCTGTTCAAACTGTGAACTTTCAAAATGAACCTAAAAGTGCAAAGGTGTATTACATTTTTAGTCGTTATGATTAACATTCACAAACATTTAAGGAAAACCATTAAATTTACCTCACACAGACGCATTCCCTTGCTTAGTATAAATTTGTCTCGTCTCATATTTTGAATCCATTTTGCACATCGAATAGGGTCTGCCGGAAATTTGAATGTTCTAAAATTAGTTTCTGTTCGATTTTTGCAATTTACAGCACAACAACCAGTCACTGTGATTATGAGATGTAGTACAACAATCTGCAAAACATACTACATTACATTAATAGTATCTCTAACACCAGTATTTATAACCTTGTTTTCACTGACAAGATGAGATGATTATTATACATATTCGTGTGTAATACATAAATCAAATTAGTACACTAAGGTTATAACCCTGATATGTAAAAATATTAATATTTACATACATAATTTACATTAAATAATGCAACGCACAGCGTGCTTACATTGCTCCCGCCACATTACATTTAAAAGTCTCGGAGCAAAGATGGCAGGTGCGAATACCTATATTATAGAGCTCTAACACAACCAAACCACAACACAAATGTATATGTATATTGGATAATATAATAAGATGAATTAGCAAATTCATAAGTGTGTTTTATTTTGGTTTCCACTGTACTATGTTACGATCGGTGAGACCATCGTAACAATTTAACGAAATATCCCAATTAATTAAATGTTATACTTTGAGGATTATAATTTTACATATACACTAATGTAAAATATAAAACATTATTGTTACCCGATTTCAAGCCTGCAGAAGTCAATCCAAATAAATGATGTCTGAATGTACGTACACACATAAAAGGCAAAATACAAGTGTTCTGTCTTGTATGCTGTCATAGAAAATATATTCTGTATTTCTTTACGGTTGCAACTTCATTCATGTGAGTGAAAATTAATTTATATAAATTTCAAATCATCACCTGGAATCTACACTGTTGACTGTAAACAAATACAATAAATTTCTTTTGTGATCAGTTTGGGCCAATATGAATATGAATATGCCAATAGCACTAGCCGAATAATAACAATAACTGATAACAATATTTGCCATTACTTTCCCATACCTGTGATTACAGGCATATTGATATACCTGTTACTATGTGTACAGGTATTACTATATATATTGTATGTTAAAACTGTGAGGTGTATTTTATAATCTGGAACATTTTATACCAAATGATATAATCACAAAAGATAATGTAAAACACAAAATTACAACAAACACACCAAAAGTATCTATAGAAATTAAAAAATAAACAAAATTATATAAATCACAAATTATTCAATAAATGATTAAATATGTACCATAATTTATTAGATACTGCAATTATTTTTTATAGAAACAAACATCCACCAGTAGCTACAAAACCAATTTTCCCTGCAAGATCCTGATCTTTTCGATACATTGTTCGATTGTTAATGCTAGCATTTTTTAATTCTTTTCCCTAAACATTTTGAAACCATAATTTCAAAGCGATACTACCTGAGATGCCTTTCCATTGTGTTTCCTTCTGCTCCAAAAAAAATATTTTGTTGTGGTGTTGATAAAGTTTTTATTCTTTAAAATTTTGTGCGAGGGAGATTGCAATATAACTGAACTGTAGCATTTCATTGTCTCAATTTTTGTCATTTTTTGTGCTACTGTAAAGTGTTCACTTTTTATTTACACTTAAGTCATGACGTTTGTATTTTACATTTTTACACTTTCTGTCATTTTTGGTCTCTCTCTCTCCCCCCCCCCTCATTTTTATTTATTGAAAAAACATAAAAAACTGACACGCCTCTGTATGTGTCCACATTGCATAAAATTAAAAAAAATTAATCCAAGAAATTAAAAAAAAAACTTGTAAACACTGAAAACATTTGTTCTAATACAGAATTCAAATTAAATAAAGAAAAAAGGAATTGTGTGCATGCTAGTGTGTGTGTTTTAATGGAGACATCTTCCCCCTTGCTCCTCAACCCCTTTCAGAAAGTGAATGGACAAAACAATATCTGACCTGCAAATGGTCTTGAAACATACTTGTGATCTTGCAAAAGAGGATCAGTCCTCTGTGTGTTTGAATGATAATTAGTGTAACCAATGGTCATGTCATGGACAACAAAATCCAAGAATTTACAAATGAATAATGAAAACACAAAGATTAAAAACTAATAAGAAATCATTCAATAGACATAAAAAACAAATTAGTAAAATTTATTAATGAATCAAAGGAATTCAGAAATTCAACTGATAATCACACATTAGTACATAGTGTTACTAATTTCACAATTCCACAAAATTTTTAACTATTGGGTAGTGAACATTGGACTTCAATATAGTAAGCGTACACATATTAATGTAGGTCGTTTCACAAAAAGTGAATGGAAAAGAAAAGAAATACACAATTTCAACTTTTTTAAACTGAAAACACGAAATTCTTTAGAGTTAGAGTAATATACTGTGTTACCGGTACTGTAAGTCAGAGCAGTGCCGTTAGTGTACTAATTAAGAATAAAGCTAAATGGCATAATGAGTTATTCGTAGATGACATCATTAATCTTCTTGGTGATGGTGTACAAGCCTTTCCACAGTGTTCGAGCTGATTCCATTCTTCCTGATTATGTTATAGAACTAAGCCTGGCAGCAGGTGTGAACCCCGAAGAAATTGCAACCAGGGTGTACAGAGTCTTCATCTTTGTATTTGCCAAAATAAAGTTGTTCTGAGCCAGGTCATGTAAATTCAGGTTAAGCCAAATAGCTCATTACACTTTGTCTAACTTTTAAAGATATACAGTGTTGATAAAGATGTTTAGGACCGTAATACAGTAAGGGTACACATATTAATGTAAAGCATGTTTCCATAAAAAGTGAATGGAAAAGAAAAGAAATACACAATTTCAACTTTCTTAAACTGAAAACAAGAAATTCTGTTGAGTTAGTGTAAGACAGAGCAGTGCTGTTAGTGTACTAATTAAGATGCATTAAATATATAAATAAAGCTAAATGCCCTAATAAGATATTCTTAGATGTAGTAATACAGGTTAGGTCAAATTGCTCATTAGACTTTGTCTAAATTGTAAAGATGTTTAGCACCGTATATTAAAAAAATTGTTTGCACATATGAGTAGGAAGCAGATGTATTAATATAATGTTACCCAACAAGATCAGGAACAATTATGTCTATTAAATTAAGTAGTTAGTGGACTTGAAAACCTGCAGTAGAAACTCCAGTTTTTATAAAAGAAATAGGGAGAGAATTGAAGATTTCTTGTTTGGAAATGTTATATCTGTTTTCTTCACAACTAAAATGTTGTTAATGGCCTTTTTTTAAGAGTATGAAAAAACAATAGATACGGTACTGTACTTGAAAAAAGGTGAATTTTATTGGTACATACTAAAGTATAGAGTCCTATTTGTTTCTATTCATTAACAAAGGTCTGAACTGTAATAATTTTCTGTGTAATATACAAGCATTCTTTAATATGTTTACGAGATTCTCCAATTTTATTTGCATTAATTCATACCGTAGTAACATTAAATTTCACTGTAACCCATTATTAATACTTAATCATTTGCGTGTTAACAGAAACTGCACACTGCTTTTTATTGCATTATGTTGAAAATGGATTTTAATGTACTTGTTTGGTTATACGTTCGATTCTACTAGGTTATACGTTCTAATAATGATCTTCGAATAAATACAGCCTTTAATTTTCTATACACCCTTTTACCCATACAATAAATACAGCCTTTGAATGTACACTAACTAAGGCATTTTTTTAAGTCTAATTAATTTTAAAAATCTAAGGTTAATAAAGTTAATAGAAACTAATTTCTGTACTTCCAGTAAATACAGCCTTTTAATAAAATATGTACCTATAACGTACTAGGTTATACGTTCTAAATTGGAAGTAGATTTTAATTCCGGTACTTCGAATAAATACAGCCTTTAATGTTATATACAACCATTTATCCATACAATAAATACAGCCTTTGAATGTACACTAACTAAGGAAATTTTTGTTGTCTAATTAATTTTAAAAATCTAAAAGGTTAAGTTACATTGCTAAACGTAGACACAACCTCCAAAAATCGTCTCTGTACTGTAATTATGTGCGACAAATGGAAACTAATTTCTGTACTTCCAATAAACACATCCTTTTATTGTACACTAACAAAGTAAAGGTATTTATTTAAGTTACATTGTTGTACATAACCTCCATAACCTGCCATTGCTTGTGAACCTCCCACCAGCCTCCATAACTTATGAATAAAACAGTTCTGGTACAAATCTGGACACGGAAATATGTAACAACCGAGGAGACGGAAGTTTAAGTTTGCCGGGGGGTCTTGGGGAATAGCGGTAAAATGTAACTTCCGTCGCCGGGCGTGTACACATTTCGGTGTCCGATGTGTACATTCAACTGTTTTCTTCACAAGTAACTAATGCCAGCTTATGGAGGTTATGTACGACAATGTAACTTAAATAAAATTTACTTTGTTAGTGTACAATAAAAGCTTGTATTTATTGGAAGTACAGAAATTAGTTTACATTTATCGCACATAATTACGGTACAGAGACGATTTTGGTAGGTTGTGGCTACGTTTAACAATATAACTTAACCTTTTACATTTTTAAAATTAATTAGACTTAACAAACGTTTCCTTAGTGTACATTCAAAGGCTGTATTTATTGTATGGATAAAAGGCTGTATATAACATTAACGGCTGTATTTATTCGAAGTAAGTAATGCCAGCTTATGGAGGTTATGTACGACAATGTAACTTACATAAAATTTACTTTGTTCGTGTACATTAAAAGGGTGTATTTATTGGAAGTACAGACATTAGTTTACATTTATCCAACGAAATCCAAGAATTTAACAGACATTTCCTTAGTTAGTGTACATTCAAAGTCTGTATATAACATTAAAGGCTGTATTTATTCAAAGTACCGGAATTAAGACGTACTTCCAATTTAGAACCTAGTACAATCTAACGTATAACCAAACAAGTACATTAAAATCCTTTTTTCAACATAATGCAATAAAAAGCAATGTGCAGTTTCTGTTAACATGCAAATGATTAAGTATTAATAATGGGTTACAGTGGAATTTAATGTTACTACGGTCTGAATTAATGCAAATAAAATTGGGAGAATCTCGTAAACATATTAAAGAATGCTTGTATATTACACACAAAATTATTACAGTACTGACATTTGTTAATGAATAGAAACAAATTTGACTCTCACTTTAGTATGTACCAATAAAATTCACCTTTTTTCAAATACCAATATCTGTTGTTTTTTTTCATACCCTTAAAAAAAGGTCATTAACAACATACATTATGAGAAAACGTGATTAAAAATAACCAGCCATTAGTTACTTGTGAAGAAAATAGATATAACATTTACAAACATCAAATCTTCAATTCTCTCCCTATTTGTTTTATAAAAACTGGAGTTTCTACTGCAGGTTTTAAGTCCACTAACTACTTAATTAAATATACATAATTGTTCCTGTATCTTGTTGGGTAACATATTATATTAATACATCTGCTTCCTACTCATATGTGCAAACAATGTTTTTAATGTACGGTCCTAAAATCTTTATCAACACTTTATATCTTTAAAATTTAGACAAAGTCTAATGAGCAACTTGGCCTAACCTGAGTTTACATGACCTGGCTCAGAACAACTTTATTTTGGCAAATACAAAGATGAAGACTGGTTGCAATTTCTTCAGGGCTCACACCTGCTGCCAGGCTTAGTTTTATAACATGATAAGGAAGAAAGAAATCAGCCCAAACCTGCAACCGCTGTGGGAAGGCTTTTACACCATTACCAATAAGATTAATGATGTCATCTAAGAATAACTCATTAGCTTTATTTATACATTTAATGCATCTTAATTAGTACACTAACAGCACTGCTCTGTCTTACAATACTACACAACACATTACACTAACTCAAAAGAATTTCTTGTTTTCAGTTTAAGAAAGTTGAAATCGTGTATTTATTTTCTTTTCCAGTCACTATTTGTAAAACGTGCTTAAAATTAATATGTGTGCGCTTACTATATTGAAATCCAATGTTCACTATCCAATAATTACAAATTTTGTGGAATTGTGAAATTAGTAACACTATGTACTAATGTGTGATTATCAGTTGAATTTCTGAATTCCTTTGATTCACTAATAAATCTTACTAATTTGTTTCTTTATGTCTATAATGATTTCTTATTAGTTTTAATCTTTGTGTTTTCATTATTCATTTGTAAATTTTTGCATTTTGTTGTCCATGACATGTCCATTGGTTAACTAATTATCATTAAAACACACAGAGGACTGAGCCTCACGTTTCAAGTATGTTTTTAATTTTTTTAATTGTATGCAATGTGGACACATACAGAGGAGTGTCAGTTTTTTTATGTTTTTTCAATAAATACAATGAGAGGGGGAGAGAGAGAGAGAGACGAAAAGTAACACTTACAGAAATTACATCAGAACCTTTCCTGACAGTAAAAAAATAACTAAATAATGAATGGTAAAGAACATTAACAAAATTAATGGAAATTATAGTTATTATTTGTTGTCTAATGAACAGGTACTAGTAAAGGCTTCATATACTTCACATCTTAAATTATAAGCCTATTACAAACATATTTGGTATATTCAGCTTGAAACAAATGTTCAGACCAATAAAAATGGTTTAAATTTTGCCATGCTGCATTATTAGTACTGTTGAAACAGCAGTTTGATTATAATTGTTTTTAGAACAGACTTCTGGAATGATGTGTGCAAAATGATTAAAACATACCACCTTACAGTGTGCCTTAATAAGTTGTTGATCATTCTAACTGATACACTGTCATCCCATTATCATATGACAGTTCTCAGAGCTTCAGTAATAGTCATCTTTGCTGTTAACATGGACACAAGTCTCTTTTTTAAAAAGACTTTTCATTAGTAAAGTTACTTATAAGTAGGCATACATTTGTACTCATAATATGAGGTTAAGAATTAAGAAAATTAAAGAATGATATTTACTTACTAACCATTGAGTGTAACATTATTTACAGTAATTAATAATGTCCAATTTATAAAAGTCATGTTTGGCTAACTAGGCATAACCCAACCTGTGTTCCTGACATCCTAATTCTCTATCTTCTAATAATATTACTTAACTTTATTGTGATATAACTGATCACAATTGTTTCTTATAACTCCCTACAACTTTTACAACAATACTAATGACAAAAATCAATAATAATTTCTTACAATTAACATACATAATTTGTCTGGGCATATTGGCCTATTATAGTTTGAACGTTATTTTTTCATATTTTAACAATTCTTGTTTTTAATACAAGACAACTATTCCAAATTGTTCTTGATCCTTGGCTTTCACTTTTGTTACACTAATAATGACAATTATTAGCAATAATTGTTTACAGATAGTAGAAATAAGTTTTTCAGGTATAGGGCCTACTGGCCCATTGTAGTGGACACCTTAGTTTTTTTCGTACGCTTAAAATAATTACTTTTGCTATCAGACAATTACTTTACATTGTTCTTGATACCCTTATTCAACTTTCACTACAATAATAATGACATAACTTAACAATTATTTACTATGAATAACATACAAATGTTCTAGGCTCATTTGCCTATGATGTTGACCCTTAATTTCATTCATACCTTGAAAATACATGTTTCTTCCTATTACATCATTATTCTAAAACATTCTTCACAATTTACTGAAGCTTTGACAACATAGTTTGTCCTTTAATATTGTTTTTCTTACTTATTCTAGTTGTTATTATCTTCAGTATCAGTATTCTGAAGGTTTAGTCCATGTATCTTGTTTCATTATTTACTTTGTTTATACTTATTGGTTAATCATATCTTCCTTACTAGAAATATTATTCTAATAATAACGATTCTAGTATTATTTATACAGTATAGTTTGTGTAATAAGTTTACATTAAAACTGTTCTTTTTACATACAATTATTGACAAGTTTTAGTTTCTTATATTTCTTCTTCTTCATGTTATAATTCAAATTATAACCATTATTATCTAGCTATTATAAGCTTATTTAATACTTCATCGGTAGTTTTCACCTTCTGTTTACAATTCATGGATTTTACAATGCTTTTTTGTTCTTTCTGTTGTTTAAAACATTATAATGTTACATAACCTTACTTGTAGGCTTACATTTAGCTTTAGTGTTGTTTTATTATTACATTTTCGTAATACTCTTTTTGATTTACATTATTCTATTCATAATCATAAATAAAATTTTATTTCATTATTTTAGTACTTAGAAACTAATTATTGAATTAATAATTTTCTTTATTGAGTATCCAGTTTATTACTGCAGTATGGAGTATAGGTTTTATCTTTTTTAACAATTTTTAATGCAGTTTACTGGAGTAAAATCTTGTTATTGATAATGTTCTTATCAGTTTCATTACATTATTCTTATCTCTTTTTAATATCTCAGACAATATTTATAGTATACAATTTAGTTAATGACTTAGTATTTTGTTCTTCATGTATCATGGTCATGAAATGGTTTAAGTTGGGGCCTATTTTATGTAAGGGGAAAACATAACATTACAATATTGTAATTACTTTTATTTCTATAATTATTTATAAGTATTACTTGTACAAACAAAACTGGCTTAGAAATGGGACTACTTAGGAAATTATGGAATTCTGCTGAAGTTTCGAATAGTTCTGGAGGGGAATTGATCCCCTGATAACCCCCTCCACAAGTTACTCTACTGATCCCACTCTACACAGTTCCAAGTAATCCTGTATTTAGAAGTTCAAAAGAAAGTGATACAGACTCTAAAGATCTCATTGTAGCATTCACTAGTGGGACAGTTCATGGTTTAGAGCTTCCCTTATGTGCCTGGTAGGTGAAGGAGAAGGGATCTATTTAACGTGCAAGTTGAAGAATATATTTAATTATTGCACTTAACTTGATATAAGTACTGATTACATTTCAGGATTATTATTTTCAGAAATAATGTCTGTAAACCAGATTTCCCCATATAAAGTTAATTAAAATTCTTTAATGCATAGCATTCCAGGCATTTACAGTAGTAGATTTGTATTACTAAATTTGAATTTACACAAATAATTCTCTTTGATTAACCAGAGTTACACACAAAAACTAAATGAAATGTTGAGTGTCCTCCTAGTATATAAATTCAGCTAAAACAGTATTCCAAAAACTTATCTTGTTACTAGAATATGTCACATGATGAACTTTTGATGGGAGTTAAGCATTTTAATAATTTTTATTTATGCAGACGTATAGCAAAATCTGATCATCATGGAAAAGGAATAAGGCATTTTGTAATAGCAATTAACTGATTACTTCCTGCTGTATTACTGAATCATATTACAAGACCAATTTTTGTTTAATTGAAAAGATATATTTTACTGTTTCTTTTGGTGCAATCTGTAAATTCCATTACACACGTCCATAAAGGTTTGAAAATATGCTTACTCCAGTTTGATAGGAATAAATTCTCAAAAAACTAATACAAATTTGTTATGTCTGATGACACCAGCTATCCTTTCTAATGGAAATGAGCCTTTTATACAAATTTATCATATAGTATTGTGCCAAGATATTACACTATATTTGTATAATGTAATACAGTATATTATTTGCAGACTGACAGGGTTATAAAAAATTCTGAAAGAATTATTGCTTTTACAACACCATCCTTTATCAAGTGACTACTCAAATCTGCCAGTTTTTCACAGAAACTGAAGTTTGATGATTAGATCCATCATGACCTAGTGATGCTCCAAACATTTCAAGGATTCTCCTGGCCTTAAAAAACTGGACTGTGTAGCGTGACAGAAGATCCACTACATTTTAAGTCATGTGAAATCATAAAGTTTAATTACACCAACAAATGTTATAATAATATTGAATGACATTTAAATAAATCAGAGGAATGAACCACAATAAGATAAAAATCCTCACTACATAATATATAAAAACCACTGTTAAAAGAAACCAAAGAAAGTATTGAAGCAACTCATCAACTCATAGTATAATACCAGTAAGTTACCCAGGAAGCTCAGAGCAGTAAACCAGTTATATAAGACTATATCAAGGAAAAAGAGACTCAATTAAAGGGTGGTGAAGACCAAAATACCCC
Source organism: Magicicada septendecula (assembly GCA_034769895.1). Lineage (NCBI taxonomy): Eukaryota > Metazoa > Arthropoda > Insecta > Hemiptera > Cicadidae > Magicicada > Magicicada septendecula. The sequence goes on along the minus strand of CM068368.1, from coordinate 432,315,561 downwards.
AAAAACAAGAAGAGGGAAGAATAAAGTTTGTGAACAGGAAGAAAACAATACCCTGAAACCTGTATAGAAGAATGAAGTCAGTTCAGTGAATAAATTAAATACTCCAAACTAAACCTCAGTCGTGATAACACCAAGTACCTTGGTTTACCCAAGAATGAGGAAGGAAGAACAGAAGAGTGAAGACTAGATGAGGGACAAGAATGAAGACTAGAAGAGGGACAAGAATGAATACCAGAAGGAAGATATAAAGAAGGACAAGAAGGAAGACAGGAGGAGAGGAAGAAATAGTATGAAAGAAACACCGTAGTAAAACCTATTATTATATAAACTACTATCAATCCCAAACCCACAAAAACTATGCAAAAGAAAGTATAACATACCCAAAATCTTATAAAATGTAATTATTGAGAAAACTAAAGTGCTGTATAGCGTTATAAGAAGTGCACCGGCTAAAGCTATTGTGTAATAAAGAAATAAACTAGTCTTAACGGTCCATGATTACTAAAGGTCTGGTCTGAGATAATAAGACTCAAAATATCAGAACCAACAGTGAAAGTGAATTTGTGTAAGTGTTTTTTAAAAAAAAAAGCAATAAACTTAAAGTTGGTGATACTATAACTTAGTAGTATGCTATATCACAACTTTAAAATCTAAATAATAAACAGCATAATAAAATAATAAAATGGAAGGTTTCCAGTATTTTATTATTTTAATGTAAATCTTTATTTACAAGACATTTGTAAAAAATGATAATAAATAGAGTATGGGAATTAATGTTTGCTGATGTGGGGGATCACAGTAGTAATGGTTTGAACCAGAAAGGACTGGTACTAATATAGTATGAATAAGTGTAACATGTTTGAATAGACTGTCATTTTACAATCCTAAAATCAATGTATTAAATAAATGTATTTGTAAGGTTTATTAGAAAATAAGATTTATGTTATGTGTTTTAAAAAGAATTATGTTTGATAAATAATAACCTACATACCAGTAATAATGTTCTAAAAGGTATGCTATGTTAGATCAAAAATAGTTGAAAGATATATGTTCAAACCATATCTGCAATGTGTTCAATTGTGCAGATTGCTGAACCATGTTCATAATTATTTATTTTAAATATGTAGTGTTAATTAACTACTACACAATACAATAAGTTATAAATCATGTTATTTTGATATAATTGTAATTATGTAAAGTCAGAGGAGGAATTAAGTTTAAATTATTTGAGAAAGAAAGAAATATAAAATTCTAAAATCTAGGCCATTTGGTGAAATCAGAGAACCAATATAAAATAGTATAATTCACTTATAAATTCTGTAAACTACCCAGATTTATATAAGATAACACAATTAACCACTACTAGGAATGATCCTATGAATTAAAATGACAATAAGGAAATATACCTTAACATTTTGTAAATTGTCAAAATATATAAATTAATTAATTTTAAAGAGCAATGTCAAATTTACAAATTAACACAAAAAACCAGTTCAAAGGTGTAATTTATATGTATTTAAGGAAAGGGAGAGTAATATGACTAATTAAAATTTATTATAATAGTATTAATAATATTTAAAATGGAAGGAATTTTGTATAAAGACGGAAATCCAATTTTGAGCCTATATTTCCAAAGTGTGAACAAAATTTGTTAATTTCCACAAAATGTCTACAGATATGGACTATAATACATCAATTTAAAGGGAATGAGATGATTAAACCAATAATAAGGTTAGTAATTCATAAAAGTAAGGAATAAAATAGAAAAATTCCATATATAATGTAATATTTTCTAATGTGTATGGAAGTCGAAAAATGTTAACAATACTTTTTCAAGGATTAACTGGGCAAGATTTATGACCAAGTTAATTAGTCTTTTGTTGAATATCAAGCTGAATAGGTGTGTGACAAAAACGTTCTTAAAATCGAGTCGAACATGATGCTAACGTTTAGCCATTGAAATCAGTGAACGAGAGTTAGGCAAATTAGACACTTTTTGAAGCCAATACTATAAAACATTCACGACAATAGTGAAAACAAACCTCTAACTTCACTATACGAGTGACAGTAAACAGTAAAACATTATATTTCAACTGATTCACTTTACAAACCTAACCGTAACTTGAAAAAACTTAACCCCAGAAGGGAAAACAGACAAAATAACCAAATTAACACAAGTTTACATGGAACACTTCACCAGAATACACCAACTAACTTAACAGACATATTACACCAGTGCGGGAAGATTTTAGACATTCACAAAGGTAATTTTGTCGTGATTTTGGGACATCCCGAGTTCACAGTAACTACGCAAGAAATAGTAGCGGCCATCTTTTAATTCTACAGAGACCGCCTTCGATATCGCAGTGACGTCATCGTCTGCGTATGGTTTGACAGCATTCAATTACATTACATAGTGGAATTATTTAAATACTATTGAATAGTAATTATTGTATTAATATCTTTAATTGTTAATGTTATACTTTCTCGTCACCCTTCTCTGACTATTAATCCTAATCGCTCAAAGAACCTGTCTTTCAATATAATATAACATAAAATTTTGTTCTGTATGACACAATCGATAATTCCTGAGACAGAGTCGATAATTGCTCTCCATCGATAAAATATCGATTATTTATTTAAAATTGTCAATAAATCTTTATATTTCCATTATTTTGTATCTGTACTTATTTCACAGGGTAATTTAAGGGTATTTATAAGGCAGAAGGAATTAAGTGAGAAGAATATATCCTATTTTGAACAAGATATTGGACCAGTCAGAAAAGTCACCAATCGATTATGACCTGGAGTTAATCTATTTAACTCCAGACTTGGTGCAAATCTTCAAGAAGTGCTCGACAGTCAATAAATACCTACCTGTTATTAAAATTTTACCCGAACCTTTTAAAAAACAGATTTATCTTGTTTACATACCTCTATAAACATAAACCAAATTATTTTATTGTTTGAAAATTCTATTATTATTGAATTTTCCATTTTATTTTTATTCTTTTGTAACGACCGGCATACAGCGGTCTGGTGACCAAGTGGCTAGCCCAAACAGTGGGAGTTGATTTGATTACAGCCATATATAGGGTCTTCTTACAAAGTGACGAACCCAACGCTGGGCATTAAGGAAGAAGGCAGTAACCAAAAGGTCGTCTTGTTACAAAGTGGCGTCCAACTTAGAGGGCTTAATAATCTAAGCTTGGCAGCGATTGATTAATAGACAGTAGAAAGATGCAGAGACGAGCTACATCGAAAAAGAGGGCGGCGGAGGCCGAAAAAGAGGTTGACATGGGGGATAAGGAGGCAACACCCGTTGAAGATCCGGAAGTGTTAGTAATCCAGGTGGAACATAAACAACCTGAACCACCAGAGGAACAAGCTGAAGTAACAACGCAGACAGTGGAAGTCAATGTCCCAGAGAAGGAGAGATCTAAAACAATGGAAGAGAACATAATGGAAATGTTCAGGCAAATGAGAAAGGACATTGAAGAAAATAGTAAAAAGATGGAGAATAAACTGGATTCCACTAACCAGAAGATGGATTCTACCAAGGAAGACTTAGGCGGAGTAAATAAAAGCATAGAAAATACCAATAGGAAGATTGAAGAAACCAGTAAGAATCTGAGTAAAAATTTAGAAGAGAAAATGGAGGAAAATAACCAATCCATGAATAAGAAAATGGAAGACCTGAAAAAGGAAAACCACTCTTTGAGTAAGAAGATGGATGAGATTATGGAAGATAGAAAGAAGATGGTGGAAAATTTCAGCAAGAAAATGGACAAGAATGTGGAAAATTTAAGCAAGAAAATGGATGATATGGTCACAGAAATAAGGAATGATAGTAAACTGTTTAGGGAAAAATTAAGAGAGGAGAAGACCGAAGAAATAAAATATGATAGCCAACCAGAACCAGAAGAAGTACTAAATGATAAAACGCAGGAAGATAGCCAACCAGAACCAGAAGAAGTACTAAATGACAAAACGCAGGAACAAGTAATGGTAGTACCTGAAATTGAAACTAACCGAAACCAGGAAGATATTAAACCAAGGAAAAGGAGAATGTATCCAAGAAAGGTAATAAAAACCAAGGAAGAAATAGAAATGATGAACCATGGTTTAATGGATGTCAATAATATTCCAATTACCGACCATGAAGAAATCAGTAATTACAGAAATTTCGGAAGGAGATTCAAGGTAATCTCAGAAATAATTTACCACAAGACAGTAGTTTATCAACGGGGAAGGACCAGAGGTAAACGGAATACTACATGTGGACTAGATCAGTTCCAGTGCGGAACTAAACAGTGTATTTCAGAAAGATGGAAATATAACATCTTATCGGACTGTGACAATGGCACTGGTGAATCACCAGAGTGTGTTCCATTAGTGCGCCATCCAGGACTATTCCAGTGTACAATTACACAAAAATGTATACCTTTCGGATGGATATGTGATGATGAACCAGATTATGGGGATTCAGAGAAGCAAATAATGGATAAACCAGATGAAGAACATCATAGATATTTTTCAGGTCATACAGCATATGGACCAGAGACATATTGGAATATAAGACAATATAATAATGGGAACAATACTAATTACCATGATAGTAATAATACGGGTCCAAATTATCAAAACCCGAATCGACCCTCTAATGGTTATCAGGGTAACCACAATCCCTACCCTGATAACGTAAATAGTCAGAGAAGCCCCAATTATGGTAATAGTCCTTACCACAATAATGCTAATCGTGTGGGTCCCAATAATAGTAATTTTAATAATAATAGGTTTCCTCGCCCAAGAGTGAACTTCATACGGGCCACAGATGGAAGACAGCGAGGTTTCAACCACCATAGAGGGAGCAGTTACCGAAGATACGAAGAAAGGCGGAGGAGCCTAGAACGGGACCAACCGAGGTACTATCCGGCGCGTAGGAGCAAAAGTTTGGATCTGATAAGGATCTATACGGATACATAATGAGGTGGTAAAAGGGATGGATGTCATGATAACCAACAACGGCAAAACCACCACAAAGAAGATGAAAATAATTACCACTGAGGAAAAATGAGAAGAAGAAGGGACAAAGAACCAAAATGGGAATTTAAGAAATAAATTAATTAAGAAACTGCACCTTATAAAGGAACTATGAGCAACAATGCACTATAAATAAAAGCATCCACCTGGGTATAAAGGAAAAATAATAATAAGAAATACATTTGAATAAAGACAAGAAAAGAGTCATACTATATTTATGAAACTAATATGATATGTTTACCATATAATTATGAAAACTATTACAATCATTTATGAAAGGTCTATGTGGCAGTAATATAAAACAGAATTAGAATATAAAAACTTCCAAAATTCTAAAATACATGTAAGCCCACCTTACATAAAGTTTATTTAAAGGAAAACCATTTAGAAGATATAAGATAGAATTTACATCAACAAAATTCAAAACATACGTAAGATCACCTTACATACCAATTATTTAAGAAAAACTTTATGGCGATGATAGAAGAAGAAGAATTAGAATTTAAAAGCCCCAAAATAATAAAATACATGTAAGCTCACCTTACATACCAGATGTTTGTGAAAAACTATGTGGCTATATACAAGAAGAATTTTGAAATAAACAGCCAAATTCTAAAAGGAAATATAAGCACATATTATCTACAATTATTAGAAATTTTTATGGCTAGAAGAATATATAAGATAGAATTTAAAAACCACTAAATTCTAAACACAATGTAAGCCAATTGCATACAATTTATTTGAGAAAACTTTATAGAATAACATAAGAAGAGTGAATTTTGAATTATGAATAAATCAAGTTTCCCAAACCAAGTATAAGTACAACTTACCAACCAATTATGAATAAACCACTATGATGAGATAAACTGAAGGGATTTCATACCATATTTATGGTAAGCATAGAAGATAATTACCATGGTAACAAAGAATCATAATGGGATGAAGAAAGGAAACAGATTTAGAATTAAAACAAATAATTCTGAACAATATGATAATGTCTAAGTTCAATTTGAAGAGTAAAAACCTTTCCGTAAAATGGTGATGAAGGAAATAAAAAGGAAAAAATTTCTTTAATACGATTGGAGTGATTGAATAGAATAATAAAGTACAAAAACTTCTTTGGAATTATGAGAGAATGAAACTTTGAAGTGGTATGAGGAGAAATTATGACCTCATTATGAAATTAATAAAAAACCATCATTCACAAGTATAATAACAATGACCGGAATAATGTGAAAATGTCAAAAATTTATGTAATTAAATGAATTAATATAAAATGATTTATGAATTAAATGACAATTATGATAATGACAGTTATACAAATTCTAGAAAATAGAACAAGTGGAAATTTTAAGAACGATGAAACAGTCTAAAAATGTCACAAAGATATGCTACTATAAATAATGCAGATTATAATGAAAAAACCAGAAGGTAATAAAGAATTTATAACCAAAAGATTTATATGATAAGAAAAGTTAAAAAAAATGTAATAATAGAAGAGCTTCCTACCATAATATCAAATGAAAGAAACATCCAGATAATAAGTCAGATGAACAACTGAGATAGAAATATTAAAATCTCTGAGAAGTATAATAAGTAATAAGTGAAGTATCCCAAAGATATTTTTTAAATAGTAACCAATGTGTACTATTCTGAATAATTTTTTTAATCTGTCTGATGATAATTCCAGCAGGATTAATATATTTTTTGAGCAGAGATGATTTGCCTCTGTACTCAAATATGTGTGAAGTATTGGACAGCAGAGGAAAGTAGCGTACAGTGCCTCTCTGAACTGAACCAGCTCACAAAGTAGGGAACGATAGGGAGAAAATATCCCAAGGAGAAAATACTAAGAAGAAATATAAAAATGAAATAATAAATATGAAACTCAGAAGACTATTACTATCAAGGAAGATCAAGTGAGAGTGATATAAACTCAGATATAAATAAGAGAATTTTAAAATGGAAGGAAGTCCAAAATAATAACAAACTTTGAATAATTATCATAAGCAATTGTTTCAGACAAAGCAAGTATAGTCTGCAAAAATTACTTCTGGAGAAGGGCATTCTGTAGCGTGACAGAAGATCCACTACATTTTAAGTCATGTGAAATCATAAAGTTTAATTACACCAACAAATGTTATAATAATATTGAATGACATTTAAATAAATCAGAGGAATGAACCACAATAAGATAAAAATCCTCACTACATAATATATAAAAACCACTGTTAAAAGAAACCAAAGAAAGTATTGAAGCAACTCATCAACTCATAGTATAATACCAGTAAGTTACCCAGGAAGCTCAGAGCAGTAAACCAGTTATATAAGACTATATCAAGGAAAAAGAGACTCAATTAAAGGGTGGTGAAGACCAAAATACCCCAAAAACAAGAAGAGGGAAGAATAAAGTTTGTGAACAGGAAGAAAACAATACCCTGAAACCTGTATAGAAGAATGAAGTCAGTTCAGTGAATAAATTAAAAACTCCAAACTAAACCTCAGTCGTGATAACACCAAGTACCTTGGTTTACCCAAGAATGAGGAAGGAAGAACAGAAGAGTGAAGACTAGACGAGGGACAAGAATGAAGACTAGAAGAGGGACAAGAATGAATACCAGAAGGAAGATATAAAGAAGGACAAGAAGGAAGACAGGAGGAGAGGAAGAAATAGTATGAAAGAAACACCGTAGTAAAACCTATTATTATATAAACTACTATCAATCCCAAACCCACAAAAACTATGCAAAAGAAAGTATAACATACCCAAAATCTTATAAAATGTAATTATTGAGAAAACTAAAGTGCTGTATAGCGTTATAAGAAGTGCACCGGCTAAAGCTATTGTGTAATAAAGAAATAAACTAGTCTTAACGGTCCATGATTACTAAAGGTCTGGTCTGAGATAATAAGACTCAAAATATCAGAACCAACAGTGAAAGTGAATTTGTGTAAGTGTTTTTTAAAAAAAAAAGCAATAAACTTAAAGTTGGTGATACTATAACTTAGTAGTATGCTATATCACAACTTTAAAATCTAAATAATAAACAGCATAATAAAATAATAAAATGGAAGGTTTCCAGTATTTTATTATTTTAATGTAAATCTTTATTTACAAGACATTTGTAAAAAATGATAATAAATAGAGTATGGGAATTAATGTTTGCTGATGTGGGGGATCACAGTAGTAATGGTTTGAACCAGAAAGGACTGGTACTAATATAGTATGAATAAGTGTAACATGTTTGAATAGACTGTCATTTTACAATCCTAAAATCAATGTATTAAATAAATGTATTTGTAAGGTTTATTAGAAAATAAGATTTATGTTATGTGTTTTAAAAAGAATTATGTTTGATAAATAATAACCTACATACCAGTAATAATGTTCTAAAAGGTATGCTATGTTAGACCAAAAATAGTTGAAAGATATATGTTCAAACCATATCTGCAATGTGTTCAATTGTGCAGATTGCTGAACCATGTTCATAATTATTTATTTTAAATATGTAGTGTTAATTAACTACTACACAATACAATAAGTTATAAATCATGTTATTTTGATATAATTGTAATTATGTAAAGTCAGAGGAGGAATTAAGTTTAAATTATTTGAGAAAGAAAGAAATATAAAATTCTAAAATCTAGGCCATTTGGTGAAATCAGAGAACCAATATAAAATAGTATAATTCACTTATAAATTCTGTAAACTACCCAGATTTATATAAGATAACACAATTAACCACTACTAGGAATGATCCTATGAATTAAAATGACAATAAGGAAATATACCTTAACATTTTGTAAATTGTCAAAATATATAAATTAATTAATTTTAAAGAGCAATGTCAAATTTACAAATTAACACAAAAAACCAGTTCAAAGGTGTAATTTATATGTATTTAAGGAAAGGGAGAGTAATATGACTAATTAAAATTTATTATAATAGTATTAATAATATTTAAAATGGAAGGAATTTTGTATAAAGACGGAAATCCAATTTTGAGCCTATATTTCCAAAGTGTGAACAAAATTTGTTAATTTCCACAAAATGTCTACAGATATGGACTATAATACATCAATTTAAAGGGAATGAGATGATTAAACCAATAATAAGGTTAGTAATTCATAAAAGTAAGGAATAAAATAGAAAAATTCCATATATAATGTAATATTTTCTAATGTGTATGGAAGTCGAAAAATGTTAACAATACTTTTTCAAGGATTAACTGGGCAAGATTTATGACCAAGTTAATTAGTCTTTTGTTGAATATCAAGCTGAATAGGTGTGTGACAAAAACGTTCTTAAAATCGAGTCGAACATGATGCTAACGTTTAGCCATTGAAATCAGTGAACGAGAGTTAGGCAAATTAGACACTTTTTGAAGCCAATACTATAAAACATTCACGACAATAGTGAAAACAAACCTCTAACTTCACTATACGAGTGACAGTAAACAGTAAAACATTATATTTCAACTGATTCACTTTACAAACCTAACCGTAACTTGAAAAAACTTAACCCCAGAAGGGAAAACAGACAAAATAACCAAATTAACACAAGTTTACATGGAACACTTCACCAGAATACACCAACTAACTTAACAGACATATTACACCAGTGCGGGAAGATTTTAGACATTCACAAAGGTAATTTTGTCGTGATTTTGGGACATCCCGAGTTCACAGTAACTACGCAAGAAATAGTAGCGGCCATCTTTTAATTCTACAGAGACCGCCTTCGATATCGCAGTGACGTCATCGTCTGCGTATGGTTTGACAGCATTCAATTACATTACATAGTGGAATTATTTAAATACTATTGAATAGTAATTATTGTATTAATATCTTTAATTGTTAATGTTATACTTTCTCGTCACCCTTCTCTGACTATTAATCCTAATCGCTCAAAGAACCTGTCTTTCAATATAATATAACATAAAATTTTGTTCTGTATGACACAATCGATAATTCCTGAGACAGAGTCGATAATTGCTCTCCATCGATAAAATATCGATTATTTATTTAAAATTGTCAATAAATCTTTATATTTCCATTATTTTGTATCTGTACTTATTTCACAGGGTAATTTAAGGGTATTTATAAGGCAGAAGGAATTAAGTGAGAAGAATATATCCTATTTTGAACAAGATATTGGACCAGTCAGAAAAGTCACCAATCGATTATGACCTGGAGTTAATCTATTTAACTCCAGACTTGGTGCAAATCTTCAAGAAGTGCTCGACAGTCAATAAATACCTACCTGTTATTAAAATTTTACCCGAACCTTTTAAAAAACAGATTTATCTTGTTTACATACCTCTATAAACATAAACCAAATTATTTTATTGTTTGAAAATTCTATTATTATTGAATTTTCCATTTTATTTTTATTCTTTTGTAACGACCGGCATACAGCGGTCTGGTGACCAAGTGGCTAGCCCAAACAGTGGGAGTTGATTTGATTACAGCCATATATAGGGTCTTCTTACAAAGTGACGAACCCAACGCTGGGCATTAAGGAAGAAGGCAGTAACCAAAAGGTCGTCTTGTTACAAAGTGGCGTCCAACTTAGAGGGCTTAATAATCTAAGCTTGGCAGCGATTGATTAATAGACAGTAGAAAGATGCAGAGACGAGCTACATCGAAAAAGAGGGCGGCGGAGGCCGAAAAAGAGGTTGACATGGGGGATAAGGAGGCAACACCCGTTGAAGATCCGGAAGTGTTAGTAATCCAGGTGGAACATAAACAACCTGAACCACCAGAGGAACAAGCTGAAGTAACAACGCAGACAGTGGAAGTCAATGTCCCAGAGAAGGAGAGATCTAAAACAATGGAAGAGAACATAATGGAAATGTTCAGGCAAATGAGAAAGGACATTGAAGAAAATAGTAAAAAGATGGAGAATAAACTGGATTCCACTAACCAGAAGATGGATTCTACCAAGGAAGACTTAGGCGGAGTAAATAAAAGCATAGAAAATACCAATAGGAAGATTGAAGAAACCAGTAAGAATCTGAGTAAAAATTTAGAAGAGAAAATGGAGGAAAATAACCAATCCATGAATAAGAAAATGGAAGACCTGAAAAAGGAAAACCACTCTTTGAGTAAGAAGATGGATGAGATTATGGAAGATAGAAAGAAGATGGTGGAAAATTTCAGCAAGAAAATGGACAAGAATGTGGAAAATTTAAGCAAGAAAATGGATGATATGGTCACAGAAATAAGGAATGATAGTAAACTGTTTAGGGAAAAATTAAGAGAGGAGAAGACCGAAGAAATAAAATATGATAGCCAACCAGAACCAGAAGAAGTACTAAATGATAAAACGCAGGAAGATAGCCAACCAGAACCAGAAGAAGTACTAAATGACAAAACGCAGGAACAAGTAATGGTAGTACCTGAAATTGAAACTAACCGAAACCAGGAAGATATTAAACCAAGGAAAAGGAGAATGTATCCAAGAAAGGTAATAAAAACCAAGGAAGAAATAGAAATGATGAACCATGGTTTAATGGATGTCAATAATATTCCAATTACCGACCATGAAGAAATCAGTAATTACAGAAATTTCGGAAGGAGATTCAAGGTAATCTCAGAAATAATTTACCACAAGACAGTAGTTTATCAACGGGGAAGGACCAGAGGTAAACGGAATACTACATGTGGACTAGATCAGTTCCAGTGCGGAACTAAACAGTGTATTTCAGAAAGATGGAAATATAACATCTTATCGGACTGTGACAATGGCACTGGTGAATCACCAGAGTGTGTTCCATTAGTGCGCCATCCAGGACTATTCCAGTGTACAATTACACAAAAATGTATACCTTTCGGATGGATATGTGATGATGAACCAGATTATGGGGATTCAGAGAAGCAAATAATGGATAAACCAGATGAAGAACATCATAGATATTTTTCAGGTCATACAGCATATGGACCAGAGACATATTGGAATATAAGACAATATAATAATGGGAACAATACTAATTACCATGATAGTAATAATACGGGTCCAAATTATCAAAACCCGAATCGACCCTCTAATGGTTATCAGGGTAACCACAATCCCTACCCTGATAACGTAAATAGTCAGAGAAGCCCCAATTATGGTAATAGTCCTTACCACAATAATGCTAATCGTGTGGGTCCCAATAATAGTAATTTTAATAATAATAGGTTTCCTCGCCCAAGAGTGAACTTCATACGGGCCACAGATGGAAGACAGCGAGGTTTCAACCACCATAGAGGGAGCAGTTACCGAAGATACGAAGAAAGGCGGAGGAGCCTAGAACGGGACCAACCGAGGTACTATCCGGCGCGTAGGAGCAAAAGTTTGGATCTGATAAGGATCTATACGGATACATAATGAGGTGGTAAAAGGGATGGATGTCATGATAACCAACAACGGCAAAACCACCACAAAGAAGATGAAAATAATTACCACTGAGGAAAAATGAGAAGAAGAAGGGACAAAGAACCAAAATGGGAATTTAAGAAATAAATTAATTAAGAAACTGCACCTTATAAAGGAACTATGAGCAACAATGCACTATAAATAAAAGCATCCACCTGGGTATAAAGGAAAAATAATAATAAGAAATACATTTGAATAAAGACAAGAAAAGAGTCATACTATATTTATGAAACTAATATGATATGTTTACCATATAATTATGAAAACTATTACAATCATTTATGAAAGGTCTATGTGGCAGTAATATAAAACAGAATTAGAATATAAAAACTTCCAAAATTCTAAAATACATGTAAGCCCACCTTACATAAAGTTTATTTAAAGGAAAACCATTTAGAAGATATAAGATAGAATTTACATCAACAAAATTCAAAACATACGTAAGATCACCTTACATACCAATTATTTAAGAAAAACTTTATGGCGATGATAGAAGAAGAAGAATTAGAATTTAAAAGCCCCAAAATAATAAAATACATGTAAGCTCACCTTACATACCAGATGTTTGTGAAAAACTATGTGGCTATATACAAGAAGAATTTTGAAATAAACAGCCAAATTCTAAAAGGAAATATAAGCACATATTATCTACAATTATTAGAAATTTTTATGGCTAGAAGAATATATAAGATAGAATTTAAAAACCACTAAATTCTAAACACAATGTAAGCCAATTGCATACAATTTATTTGAGAAAACTTTATAGAATAACATAAGAAGAGTGAATTTTGAATTATGAATAAATCAAGTTTCCCAAACCAAGTATAAGTACAACTTACCAACCAATTATGAATAAACCACTATGATGAGATAAACTGAAGGGATTTCATACCATATTTATGGTAAGCATAGAAGATAATTACCATGGTAACAAAGAATCATAATGGGATGAAGAAAGGAAACAGATTTAGAATTAAAACAAATAATTCTGAACAATATGATAATGTCTAAGTTCAATTTGAAGAGTAAAAACCTTTCCGTAAAATGGTGATGAAGGAAATAAAAAGGAAAAAATTTCTTTAATACGATTGGAGTGATTGAATAGAATAATAAAGTACAAAAACTTCTTTGGAATTATGAGAGAATGAAACTTTGAAGTGGTATGAGGAGAAATTATGACCTCATTATGAAATTAATAAAAAACCATCATTCACAAGTATAATAACAATGACCGGAATAATGTGAAAATGTCAAAAATTTATGTAATTAAATGAATTAATATAAAATGATTTATGAATTAAATGACAATTATGATAATGACAGTTATACAAATTCTAGAAAATAGAACAAGTGGAAATTTTAAGAACGATGAAACAGTCTAAAAATGTCACAAAGATATGCTACTATAAATAATGCAGATTATAATGAAAAAACCAGAAGGTAATAAAGAATTTATAACCAAAAGATTTATATGATAAGAAAAGTTAAAAAAAATGTAATAATAGAAGAGCTTCCTACCATAATATCAAATGAAAGAAACATCCAGATAATAAGTCAGATGAACAACTGAGATAGAAATATTAAAATCTCTGAGAAGTATAATAAGTAATAAGTGAAGTATCCCAAAGATATTTTTTAAATAGTAACCAATGTGTACTATTCTGAATAATTTTTTTAATCTGTCTGATGATAATTCCAGCAGGATTAATATATTTTTTGAGCAGAGATGATTTGCCTCTGTACTCAAATATGTGTGAAGTATTGGACAGCAGAGGAAAGTAGCGTACAGTGCCTCTCTGAACTGAACCAGCTCACAAAGTAGGGAACGATAGGGAGAAAATATCCCAAGGAGAAAATACTAAGAAGAAATATAAAAATGAAATAATAAATATGAAACTCAGAAGACTATTACTATCAAGGAAGATCAAGTGAGAGTGATATAAACTCAGATATAAATAAGAGAATTTTAAAATGGAAGGAAGTCCAAAATAATAACAAACTTTGAATAATTATCATAAGCAATTGTTTCAGACAAAGCAAGTATAGTCTGCAAAAATTACTTCTGGAGAAGGGCATTCTGTAGCGTGACAGAAGATCCACTACATTTTAAGTCATGTGAAATCATAAAGTTTAATTACACCAACAAATGTTATAATAATATTGAATGACATTTAAATAAATCAGAGGAATGAACCACAATAAGATAAAAATCCTCACTACATAATATATAAAAACCACTGTTAAAAGAAACCAAAGAAAGTATTGAAGCAACTCATCAACTCATAGTATAATACCAGTAAGTTACCCAGGAAGCTCAGAGCAGTAAACCAGTTATATAAGACTATATCAAGGAAAAAGAGACTCAATTAAAGGGTGGTGAAGACCAAAATACCCCAAAAACAAGAAGAGGGAAGAATAAAGTTTGTGAACAGGAAGAAAACAATACCCTGAAACCTGTATAGAAGAATGAAGTCAGTTCAGTGAATAAATTAAATACTCCAAACTAAACCTCAGTCGTGATAACACCAAGTACCTTGGTTTACCCAAGAATGAGGAAGGAAGAACAGAAGAGTGAAGACTAGACGAGGGACAAGAATGAAGACTAGAAGAGGGACAAGAATGAATACCAGAAGGAAGATATAAAGAAGGACAAGAAGGAAGACAGGAGGAGAGGAAGAAATAGTATGAAAGAAACACCGTAGTAAAACCTATTATTATATAAACTACTATCAATCCCAAACCCACAAAAACTATGCAAAAGAAAGTATAACATACCCAAAATCTTATAAAATGTAATTATTGAGAAAACTAAAGTGCTGTATAGCGTTATAAGAAGTGCACCGGCTAAAGCTATTGTGTAATAAAGAAATAAACTAGTCTTAACGGTCCATGATTACTAAAGGTCTGGTCTGAGATAATAAGACTCAAAATATCAGAACCAACAGTGAAAGTGAATTTGTGTAAGTGTTTTTTAAAAAAAAAAGCAATAAACTTAAAGTTGGTGATACTATAACTTAGTAGTATGCTATATCACAACTTTAAAATCTAAATAATAAACAGCATAATAAAATAATAAAATGGAAGGTTTCCAGTATTTTATTATTTTAATGTAAATCTTTATTTACAAGACATTTGTAAAAAATGATAATAAATAGAGTATGGGAATTAATGTTTGCTGATGTGGGGGATCACAGTAGTAATGGTTTGAACCAGAAAGGACTGGTACTAATATAGTATGAATAAGTGTAACATGTTTGAATAGACTGTCATTTTACAATCCTAAAATCAATGTATTAAATAAATGTATTTGTAAGGTTTATTAGAAAATAAGATTTATGTTATGTGTTTTAAAAAGAATTATGTTTGATAAATAATAACCTACATACCAGTAATAATGTTCTAAAAGGTATGCTATGTTAGACCAAAAATAGTTGAAAGATATATGTTCAAACCATATCTGCAATGTGTTCAATTGTGCAGATTGCTGAACCATGTTCATAATTATTTATTTTAAATATGTAGTGTTAATTAACTACTACACAATACAATAAGTTATAAATCATGTTATTTTGATATAATTGTAATTATGTAAAGTCAGAGGAGGAATTAAGTTTAAATTATTTGAGAAAGAAAGAAATATAAAATTCTAAAATCTAGGCCATTTGGTGAAATCAGAGAACCAATATAAAATAGTATAATTCACTTATAAATTCTGTAAACTACCCAGATTTATATAAGATAACACAATTAACCACTACTAGGAATGATCCTATGAATTAAAATGACAATAAGGAAATATACCTTAACATTTTGTAAATTGTCAAAATATATAAATTAATTAATTTTAAAGAGCAATGTCAAATTTACAAATTAACACAAAAAACCAGTTCAAAGGTGTAATTTATATGTATTTAAGGAAAGGGAGAGTAATATGACTAATTAAAATTTATTATAATAGTATTAATAATATTTAAAATGGAAGGAATTTTGTATAAAGACGGAAATCCAATTTTGAGCCTATATTTCCAAAGTGTGAACAAAATTTGTTAATTTCCACAAAATGTCTACAGATATGGACTATAATACATCAATTTAAAGGGAATGAGATGATTAAACCAATAATAAGGTTAGTAATTCATAAAAGTAAGGAATAAAATAGAAAAATTCCATATATAATGTAATATTTTCTAATGTGTATGGAAGTCGAAAAATGTTAACAATACTTTTTCAAGGATTAACTGGGCAAGATTTATGACCAAGTTAATTAGTCTTTTGTTGAATATCAAGCTGAATAGGTGTGTGACAAAAACGTTCTTAAAATCGAGTCGAACATGATGCTAACGTTTAGCCATTGAAATCAGTGAACGAGAGTTAGGCAAATTAGACACTTTTTGAAGCCAATACTATAAAACATTCACGACAATAGTGAAAACAAACCTCTAACTTCACTATACGAGTGACAGTAAACAGTAAAACATTATATTTCAACTGATTCACTTTACAAACCTAACCGTAACTTGAAAAAACTTAACCCCAGAAGGGAAAACAGACAAAATAACCAAATTAACACAAGTTTACATGGAACACTTCACCAGAATACACCAACTAACTTAACAGACATATTACACCAGTGCGGGAAGATTTTAGACATTCACAAAGGTAATTTTGTCGTGATTTTGGGACATCCCGAGTTCACAGTAACTACGCAAGAAATAGTAGCGGCCATCTTTTAATTCTACAGAGACCGCCTTCGATATCGCAGTGACGTCATCGTCTGCGTATGGTTTGACAGCATTCAATTACATTACATAGTGGAATTATTTAAATACTATTGAATAGTAATTATTGTATTAATATCTTTAATTGTTAATGTTATACTTTCTCGTCACCCTTCTCTGACTATTAATCCTAATCGCTCAAAGAACCTGTCTTTCAATATAATATAACATAAAATTTTGTTCTGTATGACACAATCGATAATTCCTGAGACAGAGTCGATAATTGCTCTCCATCGATAAAATATCGATTATTTATTTAAAATTGTCAATAAATCTTTATATTTCCATTATTTTGTATCTGTACTTATTTCACAGGGTAATTTAAGGGTATTTATAAGGCAGAAGGAATTAAGTGAGAAGAATATATCCTATTTTGAACAAGATATTGGACCAGTCAGAAAAGTCACCAATCGATTATGACCTGGAGTTAATCTATTTAACTCCAGACTTGGTGCAAATCTTCAAGAAGTGCTCGACAGTCAATAAATACCTACCTGTTATTAAAATTTTACCCGAACCTTTTAAAAAACAGATTTATCTTGTTTACATACCTCTATAAACATAAACCAAATTATTTTATTGTTTGAAAATTCTATTATTATTGAATTTTCCATTTTATTTTTATTCTTTTGTAACGACCGGCATAAAGCGGTCTGGTGACCAAGTGGCTAGCCCAAACAGTGGGAGTTGATTTGATTACAGCCATATATAGGGTCTTCTTACAAAGTGACGAACCCAACGCTGGGCATTAAGGAAGAAGGCAGTAACCAAAAGGTCGTCTTGTTACAACTGGCCTCATTGATTGACATGACTAATGTTAAATTTACTTTGGGATACTTCCAAACATAATACAGTTTACAATAAACAAACAAAATATTATGACTGTCTAATTTTTCCAGAACTGTATACACATAATTTGATCTGGATAGAACATTTATTAAACAATAATATTATTTGATGCAAATAATTAAAATATCGGTATGGAAAACCATACATGACTACCATGTTTTAAGATATATATTTGAAATCATTTTAGAAATGAAATATTTCTACAGAAACTACTTCTATCTTCAGCCTCAACCACAGAATTGTGATCACTAACATATACCACCTCATGTTAGCGCACTCGATTTTCACTGATGATGGCAGTCGATGGCACTTCCGAAACGTCTGGTTTTGCAGAAATCAGGGAATCAATTCCCCTCCAGAACTATTCGAAATTTCAGCAGAATTCCATAATTTCCTAAGTAGACCCATTTCTAAGCCAGTTTTGTTTGTACAAGTAATACTTATAAATAATTATAGAAATAAAAGTAATTACAATATTGTAATGTTATGTTTTCCCCTTACATAAAATAGGCCCCAACTTAAACCATTTCATGACCATGATACATGAAGAACAAAATACTAAGTCATTAACTAAATTGTATACTATAAATATTGTCCGAGATAATAAAAAGAGATAAGAATAATGTAATGAAACTGATAAGAACATTATCAGTAAGAAGATTTTACTCCAGTAAACTGCATTAAAAATTGTTAAAAAAGATAAAACCTATACTCCATACTGCAGTAATAAACTGGATACTCAATAAAGAAAATTATTAATTCAATAATTAGTTTCTAAGTACTAAAATAATGAAATAAAATTTTATTTATGATTATGAATAGAATAATGTAAATCAAAAAGAGTATTACGAAAATGTAATAATAAAACAACACTAAAGCTAAATGTAAGCCTACAAGTGAGGTTATATAACATTATAATGTTTTAAACAACAGAAAGAACAAAAAAGCATTGTAAAATCCATGAATTGTAAACAGAAGGTGAAAACTACCGATGAAGTATTAAATAAGCTTATAATAGCTAGATAATAATGGTTATAATTTGAATTATAACATGAAGAAGAAGAAATATGAGAAACTAAAACTTGTCAATAATTGTATGTAAAAAGAACAGTTTTAATGTAAACTTATTAAACAAACTATACTGTATAAATAATACTAGAATCGTTATTATTAGAATAATATTTCTAGTAAGGAAGATATGATTAACCAATAAGTATAAACAAAGTAAATAATGAAACAAGATACATGGACTAAACCTTCAGAATACTGATACTGAAGATAATAACAACTAGAATAAGTAAGAAAAACAATATTAAAGGACAAACTATGTTGTCAAAGCTTCAGTAAATTGTGAAGAATGTTTTAGAATAATGATGTAATAGGAAGAAACATGTATTTTCAAGGTATGAATGAAATTAAGGGTCAACATCATAGGCAAATGAGCCTAGAACATTTGTATGTTATTCATAGTAAATAATTGTTAAGTTATGTCATTATTATTGTAGTGAAAGTTGAATAAGGGTATCAAGAACAATGTAAAGTAATTGTCTGATAGCAAAAGTAATTATTTTAAGCGTACGAAAGAAACTAAGGTGTCCACTACAATGGGCCAGTAGGCCCTATACCTGAATAACTTATTTCTACTATCTGTAAACAATTATTGCTAATAATTGTCATTATTAGTGTAACAAAAGTGAAAGCCAAGGATCAAGAACAATTTGGAATAGTTGTCTTGTATTAAAAACAAGAATTGTTAAAATATGAAAAAATAACGTTCAAACTATAATAGGCCAATATACCTAGACAAATTATGTATGTTAATTGTAAGAAATTATTATTGATTTTTGTCATTAGTATTGTTGTAAAAGTTGTAGGGAGTTATAAGGAACAATTGTGATCAGTTATATCACAATAAAGTTAAGTAATATTATTAGAAGATAGAGAATTAGGATGTCAGGAACACAGGTTGGGTTATGCCTAGTTAGCCAAACATGACTTTTATAAATTGGACATTATTAATTACTGTAAATAATGTTACACTCAATGGTTAGTAAGTAAATATCATTCTTTAATTTTCTTAATTCTTAACCTCATATTATGAGTACAAATGTATGCCTACTTATAAGTAACTTTACTAATGAAAAGTCTTTTTAAAAAAGAGACTTGTGTCCATGTTAACAGCAAAGATGACTATTACTGAAGCTCTGAGAACTGTCATATGATAATGGGATGACAGTGTATCAGTTAGAATGATCAACAACTTATTAAGGCACACTGTAAGGTGGTATGTTTTAATCATTTTGCACACATCATTCCAGAAGTCTGTTCTAAAAACAATTATAATCAAACTGCTGTTTCAACAGTACTAATAATGCAGCATGGCAAAATTTAAACCATTTTTATTGGTCTGAACATTTGTTTCAAGCTGAATATACCAAATATGTTTGTAATAGGCTTATAATTTAAGATGTGAAGTATATGAAGCCTTTACTAGTACCTGTTCATTAGACAACAAATAATAACTATAATTTCCATTAATTTTGTTAATGTTCTTTACCATTCATTATTTAGTTATTTTTTTACTGTCAGGAAAGGTTCTGATGTAATTTCTGTAAGTGTTACTTTTCGTCTCTCTCTCTCTCTCTCCCCCTCTCATTGTATTTATTGAAAAAACATAAAAAAACTGACACTCCTCTGTATGTGTCCACATTGCATACAATTAAAAAAATTAAAAACATACTTGAAACGTGAGGATCAGTCCTCTGTGTGTTTTAATGATAATTAGTTAACCAATGGACATGTCATGGACAACAAAATGCAAAAATTTACAAATGAATAATGAAAACACAAAGATTAAAACTAATAAGAAATTATTATAGACATAAAGAAACAAATTAGTAAGATTTATTAGTGAATCAAAGGAATTCAGAAATTCAACTGATAATCACACATTAGTACATAGTGTTACTAATTTCACAATTCCACAAAATTTGTAATTATTGGATAGTGAACATTGGATTTCAATATAGTAAGCGCACACATATTAATTTTAAGCACGTTTTACAAATAGTGACTGGAAAAGAAAATAAATACACGATTTCAACTTTCTTAAACTGAAAACAAGAAATTCTTTTGAGTTAGTGTAATGTGTTGTGTAGTATTGTAAGACAGAGCAGTGCTGTTAGTGTACTAATTAAGATGCATTAAATGTATAAATAAAGCTAATGAGTTATTCTTAGATGACATCATTAATCTTATTGGTAATGGTGTAAAAGCCTTCCCACAGCGGTTGCAGTCCTTATCATGTTATAGAACTAAGCCTGGCAGCAGGTGTGAGCCCTGAAGAAATTGCAACCAGTCTTCATCTTTGTATTTGCCAAAATAAAGTTGTTCTGAGCCAGGTCATGTAAATTCAGGTTAGGCCAAGTTGCTCATTAGACTTTGTCTAAATTTTAAAGATATAAAGTGTTGATAAAGATTTTAGGACCGTACATTAAAAACATTGTTTGCACATATGAGTAGGAAGCAGATGTATTAATATAATATGTTACCCAACAAGATACAGGAACAATTATGTATATTTAATTAAGTAGTTAGTGGACTTAAAACCTGCAGTAGAAACTCCAGTTTTTATAAAACAAATAGGGAGAGAATTGAAGATTTGATGTTTGTAAATGTTATATCTATTTTCTTCACAAGTAACTAATGGCTGGTTATTTTTAATCACGTTTTCTCATAATGTATGTTGTTAATGACCTTTTTTTAAGGGTATGAATTTTGTGTGTAATATACAAGCATTCTTTAATATGTTTACGAGATTCTCCCAATTTTATTTGCATTAATTCAGACCGTAGTAACATTAAATTCCACTGTAACCCATTATTAATACTTAATCATTTGCATGTTAACAGAAACTGCACATTGCTTTTTATTGCATTATGTTGAAAAAAGGATTTTAATGTATTTGTTTGGTTATACGTTAGATTGTACTAGGTTCTAAATTGGAAGTACATTTTAATTCCGGTACTTTGAATAAATACAGCCTTTAATGTTATATACAGCCTTTGAATGTACACTAACTAAGGAAATGTCTGTTAAGTTATAACATCTTAACTTGTGTTATAACATAGGGAACCCGCATTAATTGGTTCTGCCAATTATACAGGCTGCCATCGTTGTGACGAGCTGAAAATTAATCACAAAACCAAAACAAATAATATAAAAGGAAACTGGGAAGGGGAGACTGTTGATTTATGCACTCAGTTTAGTCTGTACTAAAGATGACATCTCTTTATTACATAATGAGATTAATTGCTCTACTCAAAGTTCTCAACATATATGGTTCAACAGCTTACAGTTTACAAGATGATTATATATTTTGACATATATTTTATTCTTTCACAAAGCCCCTCAAAATAAAGATGTACATCAATTTAATTTATTCCACGGATCCGGGATTGAATATAGTATGTTAATAATGGTCACCTCCCCATATACAATCTTGAAAATTGTGCCATTTGAAGAATGGACTTTATTAACCTTTTTAAAACAATAAAGCTTTCAGTTTAAACTTTTACTCTTTTACTACAAACAGTTTTATTAGATTACAGACTACATCTTACATATAATGTCTGTTTTTAAAAGTCTTAAAGTGGTTAGTTAAATTGTCTTTTGTTGGTTATAATTTTAGTATCTCATAACCATGGAAGACAAGCCTCCATGTCACCTGTGGTTTCCTGTAGTTGATGCAGATTTGGCTCTTCGGTCCTCAGTGTGTTTCCTGAAGGTCTGTCGTTACCTTAGTATCCGGTGACGGTGAAGTTCCTGACATATGTTAAATCATTCTGGGTGTGGTACTCTCTTCTTAGATGACTGTAGTAATTCTTGTTGTTAGAATAAATAAAGCGAAAGTTTGTTTCACTGGTATTCACTTCACATGATTATTTATTAGTTGAATTTCACCTCATGGTTCTAGTACTGTATTAATTACATACTTTCTTATTTAAGATTTGATAGAGATGTCATCGGCGCACAATTTAGTTATTAAGATATTCTTTAGCGAACTTTCACATATTTATCTCTGCGTCACGAAACAACGCTGTGCGCAGCTTACGGCGTGAGTGCTCCATTGCAAGTGGGTTAATAGTTAAGGGGTGAGAGTAGTAATCTCGCGTCATTTACTATTCAGCATAAAAGTAGTTCCATGTTCCTTCTTTATTTAAAGGATTAAAGTTTGACTATTTAATTAAGCAGAGATATTCTTAATTACAGACATTATTAAATTACATTACAGTGGTCTTGTTTAATTATTTGAATAATGTCAAAATTTACAAGTATATTTAGTTTGTTTAGGGGTCGGAATTCAAGTTAATTCCGGTTAGCGCATGTCTATGCAGGATTAATTAACAAGGTTTACCCTTTCTGTACACTCGTATTCCTTTTTATTTTATTATTACAACTCTTTATTAAATATTATTATTATTTAATGATAGCAATAAGATTTAGTTTAAATGTGCGATTTTATTAAAAAATTTAAAATTTCTCAGCCTTCACATTACCTATTTATTAATTACCATATTTTTATTAATGAAAACATCACAAAGTCTAATTAATTTTAAAAATCTAAAAGGTTAAGTTAAATAATTAACCGTAGCCACAACCTCCCAAAATCGTCTCTGTAACGTAATTATGTGCGATAAATGTAAACTAATTTCTGTACTTCCAATAAATACACCCTTTTAATGTACACGAACAAAGTAAATTTTATTTAAGTTACGTTGTCATACATAACCTCCATAAGCTGGCATTACTTACTTCGAATAAATACAGCCGTTAATGTTACATACAGCCTTTTAGCCACACAGTAAATACAGCGATACAGCCTTTGAATGTACACTAACTAAGGAAATGTCTGTTAAGTCTAATTAATTTTAAAAATCTAAAAGGTTAAGTTAAATAATTAAACGTAGCCACAACCTCCCAAAATCGTCTCTGTACCGTAATTATGTGGGATAAATGAAAACTAATTTCTGTACTTCCAATAAATACACCCTTTTAATGTACACGAGCAAAGTAAATTTTATTTAAGATACATTGTCGTACATAACCTCCATAAGCTGGCATTAGTTACTTGTGAAGAAAACAGTTGGATGTACACATCGGACACCGAAATATAGTACACGCGCGGCGACGGAAGTTAAATTTTGCCGCTGGCTATTCGGGTCTTGGGGAATATTCAGCGGCAAAATGTAACTTCCGTCGCCGGGCGTGTCCTACATTTCGGTGTCCGATGTGTATATCCAACTGTTTTCTTCACAAGTAACTAATGCCAGCTTATGGAGGTTATGTACGACAATGTAACTTAAATAAAATTTACTTTGTCAGTGTACATTAAAAGGGTGTATTTATTGGAAGTACAGAAATTAGTTTATATTTATCGCACATAATTACGGTACAGAGACGATTTTGGGAGGTTGTTGCTAAGTTTAACAATATAACTTAACCTTTTACATTTTTAAAATTAATTAGACTTTACAAACGTTTCCTTAGTTAGAGTACATTCAAAGGCTGTATTTACTGTATGGATAAAAGGCTGTATATAACATTAACGGCTGTATTTATTCGAAGTAAGTAATGCCAGCTTATGGAGGTTATGTACGACAATGTAACTTAAATAAAATTTACTTTGTTCGTGTACATTAAAAGGGTGTATTTATTGGAAGTACAGAAATTAGTTTATCGCACATAATTACGGTACAGAGACGATTTTGGCAGGTTGTGGCTACGTTTAATTATTTAACTTAACCTTTTAGATTTTTAAAATTAATTAGACTTAACAGACATTTCCTTAGTTAGTGTACATTCAAAGGCTGTATATAACATTAAAGGCTGTCTTTATTCAAAGTACCGGAATTAAAACGTACTTCCAATTTAGAACCTAGTACAATCTAATGTATAATCAAACAAGTACATTAAAATCCTTTTTTCAACATAATGCAATAATAAGCAATGTGTAGTTTCTGTTAACATGCAAATGATTAAGTATTAATAATGGGTTACAGTGGAATTTAATGTTACTACGGTCTGAATTAATGCAAATAAAATTGGGAGAATCTCGTAAACATATTAAAGAATGCTTGTATATTACACACAAAATTATTACAGTATGGACCTTTGTTAATGAATAGAAACAAATTTGACTCTATACTTTAGTATGTACCAATAAAATTCACCTTTTTTCAAATACCAATATCTGTTGTTGTTTTTCATACCCTTAAAAAAAGGTCATTAACAACATACATTATGAGAAAACGTGATTACAAATAACCAGCCATTAGTTACTTAGAAGAAAATAGATATAACATTTACAAACATCAAATCTTCAATTCTCTCCCTATTTGTTTTATAAAAACTGGAGTTTCTACTGCAGGTTTTAAGTCCACTAACTACTTAATTAAATATACATAATTGTTCCTGTATCTTGTTGGGTAACATTATATTAATACATCTGCTTCCTACTCATATGTGCAAACAATGTTTTTAATGTACGGTCCTAAAATCTTTATCAACACTTTATATCTTTAAAATTTAGACAAAGTCTAATGAGCAACTTGGCCTAACCTGAATTTACATGACCTGGCTCAGAACAACTTTATTTTGGCAAATACAAAGATGAAGACTGGTTGCAATTTCTTCAGGGCTCACACCTGCTGCCAGGCCTAGTTCTATAACATGATAAGGAAGAAATAAATCAGCCCAAACCTGCAACCGCTGTGGGAAGGCTTTTACACCATTACCAATAAGATTAATGATGTCATCTAAGAATAACTCATTAGCTTTATTTTTAACTTTCATTAGTTTTATCTTTTTTAACAATTTTTAATGCAGTTTACTGGAGTAAAATCTTCTTATTGATAATGTTCTTATCAGTTTCATTACATTATTCTTATCTCTTTTTATTACCGTATCTCAGACAATATTTATAGTATACAATTTAGTTAATGACTTAGTGTTTTGTTCTTCATGTATCATGGTCATGAAATGGTTTAAGTTGGGGCCTATTTTATGTAAGGGGAAAACATAACGTTACAATATTGTAATTACTTTTATTTCTATAATTATTTATAAGTATTACTGTGTACAAACAAAACTGGCTTAGAAATCGGTCTACTTAGGAAATTATGGAATTCTGCTGAAATTTCGAATAGTTCTGGAGGGGAATTGATCCCCTGATAACCCCCCTCCGCAAGTTACTCCACTGATCCCACTCTACACAGTTCCAAGAAATCCTGTATTTAGTAGAGCTTCCCTTATGTGCCTGGTAAGTGAAGGAGAAGGGATCTATTTAACGTGCAAGTTGAAGAATATATTTAATTATTGCACTTAACTTGATATAAGTACTGATTACATTTCAGGATTATTATTTTCAGAAATAATGTATGTAAACCAGTTTTCCCCATATAAAGTTAATTAAAATTCTTTAATGCATAGCATTCCAGGCATTTACAGTAGTAGATTCGTTTTACAAAATTTGAATTTACACAAATAATTCCCTTTGATTAACCAGAGTTACACACACAAACTAAATGCTGAGTGTCCTCCTAGTATATAAATTCAGCTAAAACAGTATTCCAAAAACTTACCTTGTTACTAGAATATGTGACATGATGAACTTTTCATCATGTGTTCAACTTTGTGTTGGGAGTTAAGCATTTTAATAATTTATATTTATGCAGGCGTATAGCAAAATCTGATCATCATGGAAAAGGAATAAGGCATTTTGTAATAGCAATTAACTGATTAGTTCCTGCTGTATTACCGAATCATATTACAAGACCAATTTTTGTTTAATTGAAAAGATATATTTTAATTGTTTCTTTTGGTGCAATCTGTAAATTCCATGACACACGTCCATAAAGGTTTGAAAATATGCTTACTCCAGTTTGATAGGAATAAATTTTCAAAAAACTAATACAAATTTGTTATGTCTGATCACACCAGCTATCCTGTCTATTGGCAATGAGACTTTTATCCAAATTTATCATATAGTATTGTGCTAAGATGTTACACTACATTTGTATACTGTAATACAGTGTATTATTTGCAGACTGACAGGGTTATAAAAAATTCTGAAAGAATTGTTGCTTTTACAACACCATCCTTTATCAAGTGACTACTCAAATCTGCCAGTTTTTCACAGATCCCCTAGTGATGCTCCAAATTTTCAAGGATTCTCCTGGCCTTAAAAAACTGGACTGGCCTCATTGATTGACATGACTAATGGTAAATTTACTTTGGGATACTTCCAAACATAATACAGTTTACAATAAACAAACAAAATATTATGCCTGTCTAATTTTTTCCAGAACTGTATACACATAATTTGATCTAGATAGAACATTTATTAAACAATAATACTATTTGATGCAAATAATTAAAATATCGGTATGGAGAACCATACATGACTAGCATGTTCTAAGATTTATATTTGAAATCATTTTAGAAATGAAATATTTCTATAGAAACTACTTCTACCTTCAGCCTCAACCACAGAATTGTGATCACTAACATATACCACCTCATGTTCATAAAACAGTATTCCAAACACTTACCTTGTTACTATGGTGTCTTCAACAGGTACATTGGTGTATAAATTCGTTATGTCAAATGATGCTAATGTTGAGTTGTGTGGTATATGGATGTGTTCTAGTTTTTTGACAAGTTCTATGTTGTTTTTAACAGAAGTGTTGTTTGTTGGTTAGATTTATGTTGTTTGTTGGTTAGATTTATGTTTTCTGATTAGTTTATCTAGGTGTCTGGCGATTTTGTGGGAGGGTGCTTGTGTGTTATTTATCAAAGGTCAAATGGGTATATTGGGTTTGTGTATTTTTGGTAATGCGTTTAGTTTTGGGGGGTTAGGTTTAATTTCTTTTTAGGTTTTTTCTGTTTTCTGTTTGGATTATGTATTTTGCATTATTTATGAATTTGTTTTTGGTATTTTATTGTGGGATCTTTGGTTATTTGAGTTATATTGTTTTCGGAGAAGAATTTCTCAGTTTTATTGTTTATTTCTTAAATATTAGAATTACCTTGGTTCCTTCTTTGCAATTATGTTTATTTCTTGTTTGTTCATTATGACTGTTGTAATTTCTATAGGTACTTTTGGTGTGTTTGTTGTAATTTTGTGTTTTACATAATCTTTTGTGATTAAATCATTTGGTGTAAAATGTTCCAGATTATAAAATACACCTAACAGTTTTAACATACAATATATATAGTAACACCTCTATACATAGTAACAGGTATATCAATATACCTGTAATCACAGGTATGGGAAAGTAATGGCAAATCTTGCATAATCTTGTTATCAGTTATTGTTATTATTCGGCTAGTGCTATTAAATTCATATTGGCCCAAAGTGATCACAAAAGGAATTTATTATATTTGTTTACAGTCATCGGTGTTGATTCCAAGTGGATTTGAAATTAATATAAATTAATTTTCACTCACATGAATGAAGTTGCAACCGTAAAGAAATACAGAATATATTTTCTATGACAGCAGACAAGACAGAACACTTGTATTTTGCCTTTTATGTGTGTACATACATTCAGACATCATTTATTTGGATTGACTTCTGCAAGCTTGAAATCAAATACTAATAATGTTTTATGAATATTAATTACTACACTTTCACATGTGAAACTTACTTTGTTTATTTTCCTCGTACGACATTTCAGTGTGGTGTTCGCCTTCATCAGCGGGGTATGATACAGAATGTCCGGAACTTGTAACGGTTTGTTTAGTTGGTAGGTTGTGTGGGGGAGTGTGGAGGTGGAAGGGGGTTATGTAAAATTATAATCCTCAAAGTATAATATTGAATTAATTGGGATGTTTTGTTAAATTGTTACGACGGTCTCACCGATCGTCACATAGTACAGTGGAAACCAAAATAAAACACACTTATGAATTTGCAAATTACATTTATTATATTTTTAATTGGTGTTGTTACATGCTTGTTCACTTCTTTTGTTACATTTTAAATCAGTGTTGTGTTGTGATTAGCTATGATGGTAGTGTTATTAGTACAGACGAGGATGCTGCAGTTTCTTTTCTTAAAGAAAAAGATTTGGTTCACAATCCTCGTCAATGTGGTAAATGGACATGATATGATTTTAGCGCTTGGGCAGCAACAGCGTTGGTGTTGTAATAAGAAGACTTGCCGTGAGTATAAGCCAGTTTGCAAGGACACATTTTTAGAGGGGTCCAGATTACCCCTGAGAACAATAATAAAATTTATTTATGACTGGTGTGAAGGCCGTAGTAGTGTGAAAAACAGTAAAAATCAACTGAAAATCGACAACAAAACACACACACACATTGGACGGCTTACTTAAGACATATCTGTGCTGAAGACATCATGAGCAACCCACAGAAAATTGGAGGACCAAATTTAACAGTTGAAATTGACGAGAGTCTCTTTGCCAAGAGAAAAAATAATGTTGGCCGGGTGTATCCACAACAGTGGGTTTTCGGAGGATTCTGTCGAGAAACAAAGGAATGTTTCTTGTGTCGTATCGAAGATCGGTCAGC
Organism: Magicicada septendecula; assembly: GCA_034769895.1. Taxonomy (NCBI): domain Eukaryota; kingdom Metazoa; phylum Arthropoda; class Insecta; order Hemiptera; family Cicadidae; genus Magicicada; species Magicicada septendecula. The sequence continues at coordinate 432,285,879 of CM068368.1, read as the reverse complement.
AGCTACCCTCCTACCTCTCATAGTGGCAAATATTGAACCAGGGTCCATTATAATGTCAGATGAGTGGCGTTCATACCGTCAAATTGTTAATTTGCCACAACAGTACACTCATTTAACTGTAAACCATAGTTATAACTTCGTGGATCCTCAAACGGGAGCACTAGAAAGCATGTGGCGGTCCTGTAAACGCCGAAACGTGATTGAATGTGGTGTGAGAAGGGAACGCTTAGATTCCTATTTAAGTGAGTTCATGTGGCGAACAAGAAATGCAAACCAGGATTTGTTCGAGTTCATGTGGAGGTCCGCAGAGGTCCAGAATATCTTTCCAGGTGATGCATCGACAATAATTGTGTAGTTACTGGAACAATCTGGGGATTCACAGATACTTAACTCACTGTATTAATGTAGAAGTGTGTAGAGTCATCTCCTTACAACTCACGACTACCTGTAACAATATTGTAAATAATTATAAGCTGAACACTGTGGGAAAAAGTGCTAAGTGAAGGAAGAAAAAGTGTAATATAATGAATGATCAGTAATAACAGAAAAGACTGTTAAAATTAATGATTCACCCCAAATGTATGAAACAAATGAAACATAGACTATAAGTAAGATTAAGGGAGACATGATTTATATTATTCTGAATGTTCAGCAACATTGTATTAATTAGGATTATAACCCAAGTCCCATATTTGTTTCAAGGGAAAATACTACAATTAGAAGGTTCAATTTGTTTAATTAATTGTATTAAGAGTTAGTTATGTTTAAATATGTTTTGTGTGTAATAATGTTAGTAATGTTGCTATTAAGAATATTATGCTATTATGGCTATTATGAATTGTCAAAGAAGAAAAAGGTTGTAAGAAAATAGACAGACTGTTATGTATAAAATACCATAGATACCTAAATTAGGCTCAGACACACTAAATAGAATTAATCAGTCAACAAAATTTGGCAAACTAAGGAAAAAATTACTACTATGGAATGTAAACCAGTTTGTAATAAGTAATAATCCCATCAATCAATGTAATCCCAGCCCTAAAGACACAACTCTAAAGTAGCATGTCTATAATTCCTGTTTTAAGGTAATATTAGTGTTGGAAGGTAATAGAAGCATTAATTTCAGATAATCAAACCACAATCACAAGCATTAATCAACTCACGTAATCAAACTACTCCTTTCCCTTAACCGATCTTCACAAAGAACAATACGTCTTGAGTACTCTACACAGGGCTGTACGCAGAAAATTATTTTATTCAGTTTGAATTTGCGGCTCTTATCGTTTGCCACAGAAAATACCCTTGTTAAAATGTTGCAGGTAAACTACCCCTTTCCGTTAACCGATCTTCACCAAAACCAATAGGTCTTGAGTACTATACAAATCAGGGCTGTATGTAAAAAAATATTTGATTCTAAATATAATTATTACACTACTATTGTGTTCCGAGTCGTAGTGTAATAATTATATTTAGTTAATTAATGGACACGTCATGGACAACGAAATCCAAGTATTCGATTCTGTTTGAATTTTTGGCTGTTATCGTTTGCCATAGAAAAAAATCTACACACAAACACACACACACACACTTTTCGAAAAATGACTTTTCATGTTTTGAGGGTAGTACAATCAGAATCTGCAAAAATCTCGAACACGATTTTTTTTTTTGCCATCACCATACTTCCATTTCCTTAAGGACATGGAAGTAAAAGGTAAGGGGCTTAACAATATCTACCACTTTTTAGGTAAAGAAGGAGTATGCACTACGGTTAATAGCTTATGCTACAAGATACATAAGTGTTTATTTTAAAAATTAGTACAGTAACATACAAGACAGGTTACATGAACAACCGCTGGAAGAAACGGAGAATAAACAGTTACAGTGAGGTCGAAAGACGTAGAATTGAGCACTACAGAGTCAATTGGGTTTGTAAAGAAACATCAAACCCCATGTACTATCATTACACACAACAACGTACTATCATTACCTAACCAACCACAACACTCATGTAGAGCAGATGTATTATTTAGGAAGTATCTGTGCCTCAACTAAGTACTAAGTCCAGTATACTGTAACAGGATCTACTGTTCCACACTGTAAATAAAGAAGACGGGCAATAATATATATTGTAACGTTTATCCCTTTTTCTTACCTTTAAATCTGTAGTATCTTGTCCTTGTAGTATTCTATATTGTAATAGATGTATTGGTATTGTTTTTGTATTCGTCAGTCTCACCTAATGTTATAGTTAAATTGTGTACCTTTAATTCAATTGTAAAGAAGACTGTTTGCATTAAATGTAATGTAATAATGTAACAATATGTATGTGTATGCTGATTACAATGGAATGGCTGTTTACTTACCACTTTACCTAGTATTTTGGTCACTTAACCAAAAATTTGTCCATTTTAAGTACAGACTCTAACCTATCAGATTGCAATGTAACTGGAATTTGTTGAAAACAAGATTAAACTATCACTCATATATTCAACCCCCCCCCCACAGAGAGTGGGAGGGGGAAGAGAGAGAGTTATATATCATTGTTGAATAATTAAGACATTCCTTTTAACAAAAATATACTTTTTAATTAAATTATTACAACTATTTATTTTTACTTTAATTATATTTATGTTTCTGAATAATTGAATACAATACAATAATTAAAATAAAAGTATATTGTTGTTAAAAGGTATTTTATTTTTTATTGAATAATAATAATAACATAAGAATATAAAATAAAGTAATTTGTAAATATATCGTTATACTTCTGACATGTAAAGTAGTATACATCAATAGTCTACTCTCATACAGTATACGAATTTGTTGGAAAATATCATGCACACTACTTGGCAAAGGTTCAACACTGATTTAAAAATGTTTTGTTTAATGCAAACACTGAAACACACTATACACAAGAAATAGAACTCATCATGAACATAACGTGATTATATTACTTCTTATGGTATAAGAATATGATATCGGTTTTTTATTTAATACCCACTTGTAAAGGAAAAAATACAGTTATTATTTTATAAATAACTTTGTTACAGCTGCTGTGAAGTTGTTTAGATTAAATAATGTAACCTAACCAACTTTTAAGTATTTAATATTAAGTATAAGTATATTTAATCCTCAGAGAAAATGAACAATTAACACCAGTTTTTGAAAGAACCATGAAAGGAGAGAAGATGAGCTTGTGTACGAAATGCAAAGTGGAGTATCTTATGTAGAGATGAAAGCTCAACAGTTCAAACCAAATACATATGAATGGAGATGATTGGTAATATCTGGGACCTGTCACACAACAGAACACCATACAATGATGATAGTGTGTATAACTTATTTCATCACATCTCTTACCATGTAATGTGCCTGCTTTTAATAATATTTTCAAAGGATTTTAATACTTTGTTTTGACTGGTTTCACTGTGTAAATTACAAACCTGAATATAGTCCTGGAATACATACGGTAATCAATTTTTCCATTCACAGCCACGTTTCGCATTAAATCATGAATGCCTGCAAAGAAAAATAAATTACATCACCGGACACACCAAGTACTGACATATGAACATTAATCAATTATTTTGTTTAATCAGTCAACATTCTAAGAGACCAATATTAAAGGGTTTACAGATTATTGACGCATTCACCAAAACACACACACACAGGTTGTGGTATGTGTTACAATTGTGTCTTAGTTTCAGCTAACCGTTCTTTTACAGGTGAAATCAGTACAATTGTACCTCGTGAGTATAAGGTTAGTTTAAGCTGTACCTATGATATTAAACATAATAATACACTGAACATGATTATTACACTTTATATGATATCAGCTTTTTGGCTTAATATCCACTTGTAAAAGAAAAAATACAAAATGATTATTATTTTATAATTAACTTTGTTACAGCTGTTGTGAAGTTATTTAGAATAATAATGTAACCTAACCTACTTTTAAGTACTGAATACTTTTAATGTGTCATGTACTGTGTTCAATAAGGAAACGAAATACTTTTACAGAGTACTTAAAATCCTTGAAAATGGTATTGGATTAAGCTTGAGCAATGAATAATTAAACTAAGCACATGATTTCAAAGTCAATATCATAATTAACTACGTATTCTAAATAGAACATACCAAATTGATAATACTTACCAAAATCATGTAAGACAAGAATCATAAAGGGGCTTCATATTTTTTTATATCTTCAAGCATTTTCTCGAACAAATCCTGGTTTGCATTTCTTGTTCGCCACATGAACTCACTTAAATAGGAATCTAAGCTATCCCTTCTCGTACCACATTCAATCACATTTCGGCGTTTACAGGACCGCCACATGCTTTCTATGCTTTGTGTATGCGCTCCAGTTTCAGGATCCACAAAGTTATAACTATGGTTTACAGTCAAATGAGTGTACTGTTGTGGCAAATTAACAATTTGACGGTATGAACGCCACTCATTTGACATTATAATGGACCCTGGTTCAATATTTGCCACTATGAGAGGTAGGAGAGTACCTGCTGATCGATCTTCGACAGGACACAAGAAACATTCCTTTGTTTCTCGACGGAATCCTCCGAAAACCCACTGTTGTGGATACACCCGGCCAACATTATTTTTTCTCTTGGCAAAGAGACTCTCGTCAATTTCAACTGTTAAATTTGGTCCTCCAATTTTCTTTGGGTTGCTCATGATGTCTTCAGCACAGATATGTCTTAAGTAAGCCGTCCAATGTGTGTGTTTTGTTGTCGATTTTCAGTTGATTTTTACTGTTTTTCACACTACTACGGCCTTCACACCAGTCATAAATAAATTTTATTATTGTTCTCAGGAGTAATTTGGACCCCTCCAAAAATGTGTCCTTGCGAACTGGCTTATACTCACGGCAAGTCTTCTTATTGCAATACCAACGCTGTTGCTGCCCAAGCGCTAAAATCATATCATGTCCATTACCACACTGACGAGGATTGTGAACCAAACCTTTTTCTCGAAGAAAAGAAAGTGCTTCCTCTTCTGTACCAATAACACTTGACAGTTCATCGTAGCTAATCATAATTAATTAATAATAATTAATGTGAAACTCCCAACACAACACTGATTTAAAATGTAACAAATTCGGTGAACAAGCATGATAACTTTTTCAGTTACCGCCATCATAACAACACAATTTTACCACGTGCTGTACAAATGGCATTTGGTCTTTGACTATTCTAAGCAAAATTCAAGACCTTTAGGAATAAATGGGTAAATTTTAAAACAAATTTAAAGACTCTATGTATTAAATTTAAAGTCTACTAAAATTAACGACACATGTTATTTCAAAAGGACAGTGAATAACTCTAAAGGATACTAAATCATTCTTACTACTGTTCAGGTGCAGTATGTACTCCAGAGGCAGATTTATGCATAGGCAAAGTAGGGAACTGGCAGCAAATTTTGTGAATACCGGAGAGATGTGGACACGGAGATTTGCGAAAACAAGCTATTTCCGGAGATTTGTGGACACTAGGCCTTTTGCTACCTGAGAGAGGGATGACAAAATTCCAAAAGTATTTCTATACCGGAGGTTTGCGGACAGGTCTTATCTGAGGTGCGCCCGCTTGTAAAATTTTATGACGGGGTCATAGTCCGAGATGCGCCCATTTTACTTCGAGTCCCCCACGTAGCTGTGACCCCCCTGCGTTTTATTATTTCTAGCCTAACGTATCTACCAACAATTGTTTGTGACAAACTTTGTTTTATGGTTTTATATAATAAATTCGCTTCGATTTTATATATAAAGTTTCTGGTCAGTTGCTCAATTCGAGTGTTTGGGTTTCGAGTGGTCAGGTGTAGAATAAGGGATTATTCTCTTATGCACACACGCACATCGACCATTTTCAGGTACACCGGGCGCAACTCGTCTCGGCCCTGCGGACACTACCCTTTTGGGTGTGATAGAATGTGGAACCATGTCAATGAACCCGCCCACCAGTTTACCAGTACGAATCCACTCCAAGTATTTGTCACTTTGAGTTTGACATTCGTAGAGTGAAGACGAGTATGAAAGTTGTTACAACTACTAAGGGTAAACCTTGTGCCCATTACAACGGTTATGCGTATCATAAATTTCGGGAGTCGAAAGAAGGTGTTGTTACGTGGATGTGTTTACGGGAGAAGTCCAATCGCTGTAAAGGAAAGATGCGGTCGAAGAAAGAAGATGTTTCCGAACTTTTGTGTGGACCACCTGATGACGCGTCCTTAGAAGTGAGGAAGCATGTGGAGAAGGTGAAGAAGAGGGCACGTGAATAAAATACTCAGTTATCTGCGATATACACAGATGAAATTGGAGATCTTCATAATAGAGGTTATGATTTTGTCACAGTAATGCCCCATGCAGAAACATTGAAGAAAGCCATTCGGGATCATTGGTGTAAAACCCAAGGAAACCAGCATGAACCAAAGAATTTCGAAGATATTGTTCTTTCAGAAGACATTCTAAAAATGAGCGATGGCAGCAGTTTCCTTCTTAAAGATGATGCATTAGAAGAGAGAATTATCGTTTTTAGTGGCAGCAAAGGAAAGGAATGTCTAGGAAACTCTTCGCATTTTTTAATGGACGGTACATTCAAGAGCTGTTGTAAGGAATTTACACAAATCTACACAATCCATGCAGATTTGTTTGGCGTCCAAGTGTGGTAAATGTAGACTTCGAGGCTTCTGCGATTGCGGCCCTTCATCAAGTTTTCCCCACAGCTGAAATAAGTGGATGTTACTTCCACGTGAAAGTGTTTGTGGAGGAAGGTCCAAGATGTAGGCCTAACAGAGGACTATCGCCAGAATGAAGAAATAAGGCTTCACGTCAGTATGTGTGCAGCGTTGACTTTTTTAAATTTATTCTTATCAAACTGGAGTAAGCATATTTTCAAACCTTTATGGACGTGTATCATGGAATTTACAGATTGCACCAAAAGAAACAATTAAAATATATCTTTTCAATTAAACAAAAATTGGTCTTGTAATATGATTCGGTAATACAGCAGGAACTAATCAGTTAATTGCTATTACAAAATGCCTTATTCCTTTTCCATGATGATCAGATTTTGCTATACGCCTGCATAAATATAAATTATTAAAATGCTTAACTCCCAACACAAAGTTGAACACATGATGAAAAGTTCATCATGTCACATATTCTAGTAACAAGGTAAGTTTTTGGAATACTGTTTTAGCTGAATTTATACACTAGGAGGACACTCAGCATTTAGTTTGTGTGTGTAACTCTGGTTAATCAAAGAGAATTATTTGTGTAAATTCAAATTTAGTAAAACGAATCTACTACTGTAAATGCCTGGAATGCTATGCATTAAAGAATTTTAATTAACTTTATATGGGGAAAACTGGTTTACATACATTATTTCTGAAAATAATAATCCTGAAATGTAATCAGTACTTATATCAAGTTAAGTGCAATAATTAAATATATTCTTCAACTTGCACGTTAAATAGATCCCTTCTCCTTCACTTACCAGGCACATAAGGGAAGCTCTACTAAATACAGGATTTCTTGGAACTGTGTAGAGTGGGATCAGTGGAGTAACTTGCGGAGGGGGGTTATCAGGGGATCAATTCCCCTCCAGATCTATTCGAAATTTCAGCAGAATTCCATAATTTCCTAAGTAGACCCATTTCTAAGCCAGTTTTGTTTGTACAAAGTAATACTTATAAATAATTATAGAAATAAAAGTAATTACAATATTGTAACGTTATGTTTTCCCCTTACATAAAATAGGCCCCAACTTAAACCATTTCATGACCATGATACATGAAGAACAAAATACTAAGTCATTAACTAAATTGTATACTATAAATATTGTCTGAGATACGGTAATAAAAAGAGATAAGAATAATGTAATGAAACTGATAAGAACATTATCAATAAGAAGATTTTACTCCAGTAAACTGCATTAAAAATTGTTAAAAAAGATAAAACTAATGAAAGTTAAAAATAAAGCTAATGAGTTATTCTTAGATGACATCATTAATCTTATTGGTAATGGTGTAAAAGCCTTCCCACAGCGGTTGCAGGTTTGGGCTGATTTATTTCTTCCTTATCATGTTATAGAACTAGGCCTGGCAGCAGGTGTGAGCCCTGAAGAAATTGCAACCAGTCTTCATCTTTGTGTTTGCCAAAATAAAGTTGTTCTGAGCCAGGTCATGTAAATTCAGGTTAGGCCAAGTTGCTCATTAGACTTTGTCTAAATTTTAAAAATATAAAGTGTTGATAAAGATTTCAGGACCATACATTAAAAACATTGTTTGCACATATGAGTAGGAAGCAGATGTATTAATATAATGTTACCCAACAAGATACAGGAACAATTATGTATATTTAATTAAGTAGTTAGTGGACTTAAAACCTGCAGTAGAAACTCCAGTTTTTATAAAACAAATAGGGAGAGAATTGAAGATTTGATGTTAGTAAATGTTATATATATCTATTTTCTTCAAAGTAACTAATGGCTGGTTATTTGTAATCACGTTTTCTCATAATGTATGTTGTTAATGACCTTTTTTTAAGGGTATGAAAAACAACAACAGATATTGGTATTTGAAAAAAGGTGAATTTTATTGGTACATACTAAAGTATAGAGTCAAATTTGTTTCTATTCATTAACAAAGGTCCGTACTATAATAATTTTGTGTGTAATATACAAGCATTCTTTAATATGTTTACGAGATTCTCCCAATTTTATTTGCATTAATTCAGACCGTAGTAACATTAAATTCCACTGTAACCCATTATTAATACTTAATCATTTGCATGTTAACAGAAACTACACATTGCTTATTATTGCATTATGTTGAAAAAAGGATTTTAATGTACTTGTTTGGTTATACATTAGATTGTACTAGGTTCTAAATTGGAAGTACGTTTTAATTCCGGTACTTTGAATAAAGACAGCCTTTAATGTTATATACAGCCTTTGAATGTACACTAACTAAGGAAATGTCTGTTAAGTCTAATTAATTTTAAAAATCTAAAAGGTTAAGTTAAATAATTAAACGTAGCCACAACCTGCCAAAATCGTCTCTGTACCGTAATTATGTGCGATAAACTAATTTCTGTACTTCCAATAAATACACCCTTTTAATGTACACGAACAAAGTAAATTTTATTTAAGTTACATTGTCGTACATAACCTCCATAAGCTGGCATTACTTACTTCGAATAAATACAGCCGTTAATGTTATATACAGCCTTTTATCCATACAATAAATACAGCCTTTGAATGTACACTAACTAAGGAAACGTTTGTTAAGTCTAATTAATTTTAAAAATGTAAAAGGTTAAGTTATATTGTTAAACTTAGCAACAACCTCCCAAAATCGTCTCTGTACCGTAATTATGTGCGATAAATATAAACTAATTTCTGTACTTCCAATAAATACACCCTTTTAATGTACACTGACAAAGTAAATTTTATTTAAGTTACATTGGCGTACATAACCTCCATAAGCTGGCATTAGTTACTTGTGAAGAAAACAGTTGGATGTACACATCAGACACCGAAATATAGTACACGCGCGGCGCCGGAAGTTACATTTTGCTGCTGAATATTCCCCAAGACCCTTATTCCCCAAGACCCGACTACAAATAATAAATAATCAAATAATTACAATAATTCCATAAATAATAAATAAATAACAAAAGAAAAGAAAGACTCGGATTACCACGACAGAATAAAACTTAACAATATTTCTAATAAGACATGCATGCTGTAAAAAGCAGATAGCTCTACCATACTTAAGAGTGAAACAACTATGGTGTAACTCAGGTGACGTCCCGTAGCCTCCCCTTACTCAGGACTCACTGGTTGCCACTGATCTGAGTATAAATAGGGCTGTCAATAATAGTAGAAAAAGCATTATTGAATTATTAATAATTACATTAATCTTTATTTATTCCTTAAAACTATTGAATTCAGCTGCAGATTCATTTTTTCTATATTGATTGTTAATTTGGATTAATTTATTAAGACAAATAATTTTGTCTTCATGTTAGATTCTTGCATGGAGCTTGGTAATCTACCAACTGTAGTTCTTGGCTAACAATTCAGTTAGCTGGGTTTGATTCCCTGTAGCATCATAATGCTGTTTTTGTTTTTGTAGTATTTTGTTGCTGCTATCATTATATAGCAATAAAATAAATGTTTTCGAACCAACTAAAGTTACGTGCAATGGACTAAAATGCCACTTAATCCACTGGATGGGGCTGCCACAGTAACTACTGTAAAATCCTCTCAACAATAGGTGCATCTTTTTAGTCACCATAAAAATAACCTTTCTTGAAGTAAAAAGTACAAACAGATAGGCAGATGACTACGGCCCCGTCCAGTACCGACAACCCAATTTAAAGCGTGGATAAGAATATTTAAAACAATATTCTACTTTATTTATTTATAACACATAGCAATAGTTCATTATAGATAGAATGTACAGCACATGTACATTACCTATACCTAACAGTAATAATACAATATTATATTGTATACATACAATATTGTATATATACTGAATATTGTATGAATACTGATGGCATTTATAAATTTACATTAAACAAGACAATATATTTTTTAACAAATGTTTTTTATTATTTTATTTTATATAAATATGTCACTAATTGTGTGTGTGTGTGTGTGTGTGTGTGTGTGTGTGTGTGTGTGTGTGTGACAAATGTTGGCTGAAATAAGAGACAGTTTATTAAAGATTTTTGTCGTCAATACAGGGTATTGTGTATTCGCTCATATTAAAAAAATATATTAAGGACTGTTAGAAAGTTACAAGCCAATTTATATTATATCTGTACCTGGGAGGCCTAAGGCACCATGTCACAAATATGAAATTTTCAGAGACAGCTGATCAAAGTTTGTTTTGTTATTGTTTTCTTAATAGCTCTCCCAAGTAAAATTTTTCCATTACTGTTTTTTTTGTTTTTAGATTATTATTTTGGTCCATTGTAACATGATAACAGATTTTTTACTTGTAACTTTTTTTTGTTAAAATAAATGGACATAGTGTTTTATGCCTCTAAAGAAAAGTTTGTGGTTTGTCTTGATTATTGACACTATCTCGAGGAACAAATGCAGGATTGTTTTTTAATAAAAAATAAATAAATTTATTTGATGAACTTAATGTTAAACATCACTACAATTATTAACTACACAGAACTTACTATAAAATATTTTTTTGAAAACACAACTTCCAGTAAAAACAGATAATGAAAAAAATTTTTTATCCTGTTAGGGAATTTACAGAACAAACATTAATAGAAAAATGTAATAAAAATGCTATAGTATTATTAGTAAAAAAATCAAACGCATACAATAATAATTATAATAATAATAAATAACATACTATTTTTATTCTAAATTCTAATCATTGTTTATCTCATTATAGCCTTTTATTAAAAAAAAATATCAATGACAGTCGACAAAATAAAAAAGATTCAATATTACAAAAAAGATTATTCTTGATTGTCTTCTTCATCTTCTTCTGGCTAGTTGTTACTCATATTTTCATGATTTAGATTTGTGTAGAACATATGGCATTCTGATGGCAGAAACGGTAACAGTGACATAATATCATTCAATTGATTGCTAGAAATGGGTTTTGAACAATTACGGATGTTTTCTAATATGGACGGTAATACAGTATTATTTATTCTTACTTTTCTCCTGAGATTTAATATTTTGAAATCACTTTCATCAAAAGACTTTTTGAAATACAAAATACCAATATCTTCCTTTCGAACTTGCAAATGAACACTCTGAGAAATTAAGACTAGTTGTTTGTTTACATCAATCTTTCTGTATAGAAGAGGTCCATCCTTTGTATAAAGCGATTAAAATCGTTAAAATCTGAAAGTTCCATATTTAGTACACTAAATAACCTGGAACACAGCTGTATAAACTGCTGCCAATCCCATGATGTAATAGACATAGTTTGTAATTTTTTTCTGTTTCGTTCAGTAACACCATGGACGGTATTGGCCTCCATGTGCTCCTTGGCACATGGGTATGCCCCTTGAGTAAAAATTTTTGACTTATGGTTTTTATTTGAGGATAATTATTTAAAATATAAAAAAAAAAACATATTACTATAGCTAAATTCTTTTTTGCCCATATCAATTATCGGACCATATGGTTATATCTTCAACTGATGAAGACAGAATGACACTGTTGGCCCATTTTAAAATGCACGATGCAATTTCATTACCACCTCTGCCCCGTTTGGTCTCATCCCACATTACACAGTAGGATGATCCATCACAAGAATTGTACATAGTATAATTCAGAGTCCAAAGTTTTTGTTTATGAAAATTAATCTTATTTGTTAATAATGGTGTTGAGAGATACTTTTGAAGATCACATGTGAGTACTTTATATTTAGGGTTCTTTTTAGATAGTGTTATGTCATTTCTTTTTAAATCATACCAGGATTTTGATTCCTCTAAATGTAAATTGTGTTCATCCTGAAGTTAGCTTTTTTCTGAGTTACTCAAATTGCCCTTCATAAGAGCCAAGAAAGCATCGCATGTATCAGTCTTGGGTGCTTTAAAAGATAACTTGAACCGTGTTTTAAATACATGATGATAAGTCCATTCGGTTGCTATATGTTCAGACTATTTTTTCAGAACAAAATTCTAAGAACAATTCATACATTTTAGCAACTGTTAGTTCTGGTCCTAAATATTTTTTACCAGACCTCTCTCTGGTGTAGTGGCTGTCATATTCAGGAAAAGATGAAATACGATTCACTACATGTTCAATTACTTCTTCCAGAGTTTTATTACTCGGGGTATGTTTACCTTTCATGTCTGCTTTGACTAAACCTCCTGGTTGCATGTTTTTTAGAATAATAACGACAACAGTATTCGAAATCGCGAGAGTATTTAAAAACATTATCTTACACACCTTTACTTTTGTATTATTTATTTTAAAATAGTAAAATACTGAATTTTCTTTTGGCCTGCTACCATCTTCTTTTCTTGAATGAGCAATACGTCTGCTTTGTATAAAAGAACTGACAAACTGTCTTCTTAAGTCATTAGATTTTTTCCCATCCCAGTAAAGATTACAAATCTGTATCCGATCATTTTAGGATATTTTTGAACTACATTGCATCCTGCATGAGCACGCCAGGTTTAGTTCTCCTGGCCATTACTTGTTTTCCTTTTTTGCTTATATAATCTTGCCCTCCTGTTTAACTTCGTTTACGTTTAGTACAAAGCCCTTCTTCAGAATGTCTTACCCTTTTGCTCCCTTGTTGTTTGATACCAGATTTATTTTTTACTTTCCTTTTAGGTTTATTGTTACTGTCAATACTGTGATCATTTGCAGCATTCACTGTGTCTGCAGGTATAGAGTTCAAGTTATGAATCATCAAAAGAATTTTCGTCAGAAGAAGGTATATAATCTGCATCAACATCAGTATTATCATCATAAATATCATCATCACTGCTTAAAAATAAATCATTTTTTAATGCTTCTAAATTTGATTGCTGGTTACACTTGTGTCTGCAACTAGCTTGAGATACATTTGAAGATTCTTTCATTTGACTACTACTGCGATGTTCAAAATAACTATCTGAATGTATGGACAAATTTGTTTCTTTTTCTAATTTGATCTGATCACAATCTGTTTACGACCTGTAAAAGAGATAAAACTTTATATGGAAGATTGATTCTCTAAAGTGAAAATAGCCATTTGGTTTTAAATTTGACACTGTAATAAAAGTATTCATGAAATGAGATAACAATTTTTGTGTAATCATATGTAATTTGTTTAAGTTCATTTAACAACAAAACCAAAGTAAATAATAAATTACGAAAAACTACCCAAGAAAACACAAACTTGAATTAAATTATAAAATGAACATAACCTTTAAAATATGGGTACTAATATTTACTAAATATTTGATAAAATATGGGTACTAAATATTAAAATATTTACTTTATAACAGAAAAGTAAATCTGTCATCAAACAATCATTCACATACCGGTAATATAATTATTACTTTAAAATGTATTACACTATTTAACAGTATTTTAACAGTAGATAGTTGTATTTTATGTTTATCTACTCTAAAACAATAGACATAAATATTTGAAAACATTAAACAAAATCAAAAAACCTCCAAACAATAATTATCTTGTTGGTACATCCTCTTCGTTCACTTTTTTAAATATTATATATATATATATATAAACTTTCACTATGAACTTACTGTATGGTTTTATTTCCCATACGTTTCAACGTGGTGTACGTCTTCTTCAGTGGGAGTAAATACATAATAAATATTGTGGGAATAAATAAATGTCTTTAAAGTCATTCAGTATTTACTCCCACTGAAGAAGATGTACACCACGTTGAAACGTATGGGAAATAAAACCATACAGTAAGTTCATAGTGAAAGTTTATATATATATTATAATGTTACATAACCCATGCCCAAAAAATGATAACATAATCACCCCACTATAAAGGTCAGAAATGGGTATAATATACCTAGCTATAGATTACTTTGTATTACAAAACACTATAAACTATAACTAAGTGACATATAGGGTACAAAGTGAAATATAGTGTACACAGTGAGAAAGTAAGTGGTTTAAAAGGAGCATCTCACAGACTTATGCTGTAGATGGAGAAACAATTAATTGTAGCAGTAGACTATATTGCTACTGACAAATTCTATATTTTTGTTTGTATTTTTGTGTAATTTGTATTGTGTAGGCCACAAAGATTTTGTACCTAGTCTAATTTTATATTTAATATAATAATTTTGTTTGAATATAAGATAACCCAGGGTTAGATATAAAAAAATAATAATATAAAATAATAATGTATGAGCAAAATGGCTGAGGAAAATAGTTTGGTGTAAGGATTCTATAAGCAAATAATAAATAAATACAATTGAAGGAAATCAAAATATTAAAGACCAATGTATAAGTTTAAAAGAAAATAGAAAGAAAACCCCTATATAAATTAAATAGGATTATAAACAAAAGTTAAAAAGGATTATTTTTCTATAAATAAGAAATAAATTTATAATATTTAAAAACAGCCTATATACTCAAAAGTATATAGATTCACCAATAAAAAATCATTAAAAAATTCTTGGTTACTAACAGTAACCAACTAACAAGATATAACTTAATTGTTAAAACGATTGGGAAAACGAACGTTTGAAAAAAGTGTAATGCCTATTTAAATTTGAAAAAACCTAATGAATACTTTTGGAAATTGTGCGAAATTTAATAAAATTTAAAGAGTGATGTCCACCTTATGTTAAAACTCCTTCAAGTATCAACATTCACGTCATTTATTCGATGAAACTTTGAAATAATCCAACGACCAGTTCAGGCCTAGATTGACTGCACTTCGAGATTTTTGGTGAGACCGTACCTTAGAAAAAATTAACTAAATTACAAATCAACTATAACTTCAACACTAGAAACAGCACCGTACAAGTAAACACTTGAAGAAAAGAGGTGAACAAACTTTATTAATATTTGTTAACCAAAAAACCTTCATGACGGATCTTTGTGCATTTTCAGCTTCCACCATAATTTCGTGTTTGTAGTAAAGAACATAACCTGTACTCTAGTGGATAAACCCGGAACTACATACTAAAGAAAAAACAAATATAATCTATTTTTCTTTGTAAAGCTTAGTATTTTATTATTCATTTCTGACCGTCTCACAACACAAAGAACTTACCATTAACCCTGGGAAATATATAACTTAATTCTTTATTGCTTTAATATTCTATCAAGGATAAAAAATATTTTGTTATAATTTCTGCGTTTTCCAAATAAGATCGAACCAATGTTGTGTTGACAGGGAGAATCGATTATAACTTTTTGTATTGTGAGCAGATAAAAATCAGTGTATTTAATGAATAAATACCCTGAATACTTTGTTATAAATAATAAAATGTGTGTTATTTCTCGTAGAGTGTAGTTGTTACAGAGTTTCAGGAGAAAAGAAGAGGACGAACCGCCGGAAAAATATTACCGACACTTGGTGTTATAATAACCTCAAATTGGGTTGCAGACGTAAAAAATCAGCTGGTCTCATGAGCGGCAAAAATTTAAATTAAGTAATTGTATACTCCGGGGATAATATCCTTGGTCCTCTCTCTCCTAACTATGGTCAAACAACTTCATTGAATCCTCCCAAATCACACACACTCGATTCCAGTTTTTATTTCTGTAAACATAAATTATAACCGACACTGAACATTTGCAAATACAATCAATAAAGGGTTAACAGTGACTCTCATGAAAGCGAGATTTTCGAAGAGCCATTAACACCTAGATTTCATTAAGAAAAGTATTGTTTAGATCCTTAGAGACTTTACCCGCGAGACGTTACAAAATGACGCTCATAACGTGGGGCTGAATTAACTATAAACCTGCAACTATTAAACACTCGTAACGAAGCGAGACGTTACGGAATGGCGCTCAACGTAAAAGGGCTTTAATTGGGAAAGAAATTTTGAGATATTCAACAAAATAATATAACAAAAAACCTCATTATCGTTGGCAGCTATGAGAAAACAAGAAATGCATAATACCAGAGGCAGATCGAAGAATAGGGTAGAAGAAAAGGAGAAGGAAGAAGGTGGACAGGAACGAGAGATAGAAATAGTCACGGACAGAGAAATGGAACAACCAATGGGTGATAAAGAAGAAAACGAAGTAATCACAAACACGGAAAAGGAAAGAGTTGAAGAGGATGCCCAAGGAGACCAACAAGATAAAGCAGTAGCCAGAGAAGAATCAAATTGGCAAGACATGATGAGATTTATAGCCGAAAAATTTAATAAAATAGATGAAAATTTTAGTAAACAGGAGGAAACTTCAAAGAAACAAAACGAAACTTTGAAGGAACAGAATGAAACTTTGAAGGAACAAAACAAGCAAACCAATGATAAAATAGATGAAAATTTTAGGAAACAGGAGGAAACATTTGATAAAATAGATGAAAACTCAAGGAAACAAAATGAAACCTTGAGCAAGAAATTTGACAAAATAGATGAAAACTTTAGGAAACAGGAGGAGAACTCAAGGAAGCCAAATGAAACCTTGAGGGACAGTTTAAAACAAATTGAAAAAATAAACGAAGAAAATTTAAAACAAATTGAGCATAAAATGGAGAATTTCAATAAGGAGATATGGGAAACTTTCGGAGAGAAGTTTGAAAATGTTAATACGCTTATCCAAAAAGCAGATACATACAAGGAGGAGACAAATAAGCAAATGGACAGTGGTTTCAAGAATTTGGATGAAACATTAGACAGCCCTTCAGAAGGTATTAAAGTAAGTCCAAATACAGAAGAGAGTAGGAAGGAAATAGAAATTACAGAATACCAAGGTGTAATGCCATCTGAAAATAAAAATAGCCACAACAAAGAGGAAAATCAATACCTGGAAAAGAAGACCAAGAAAATAATAAAAACATGTAGAAAGAAAATAATAAATACGAGAGAAGTATTGGAGATGAGGAAGGGTGGATTAATTAATGTGTTTAACCTCCCAATTAATGAACAGAGGGAGTTAATTAAGTTTACATCCCAGTTAAATGTGTCGACGATTGAAGTGCATCAGAAGATATTAGTCAGATCATCAAGACAGAATAAATCATTAAACATTTTGGTAAATCATCCAGAGGAAAAAGGGAATGGAATGCTATTAAAAATGAGTGAATATGTTATGTCAGAGGAGGTACAATACCTGTTAGTTAAAAAAGAACGAACAATGACGGAAGACCGATACTTAAATGAAGGGTTCATAGCAGCAAAGTGGGAGAGCTGGATGGTAAGAAGATTATCAAGGAGAGAATTAATTCCAAACAGCCCAGTAATCCAAGAAAAGGGAGTATCTGAGTTAATGGACCATAGTTAAACTAAACGATAACCAACCAGAAAAAGGGGACTGATTTTTTGAAAACCGACCAAGCAACCCATTGGAAATAACCACAAAATTCCAAAAGCCTGTAAGGACAACTTACTTAATTTATTCAGGAACAATATGATTTAATAAAACACCAAAATTCAAAAAGCCTGTAAGGACAACTTACTTAATTTATTCAGAAATAATATGATTTAAAATATTTTGCAACCACTTGATTTAACAAACAACAAACCACCATGAAAAAGAGAACAGATGATTAAATAATATTTATAAAGAACTGATTTAAAATGGAATGATAGAAAAAAATAATATTTTGATGGTAACGAACAGAAGAAAAAATAAATAAATAAAAACAAATGATGGTAATGTGCTAAAATAAGAAGAATAACGAATAATTTAATGACTACAATGAAGCTGAAGGAGGATAATAATTAATACAACAATAATTTAGAATTTCTCGGAATTGAAGATGATATAAGAAGAAATGATACGGAGAAAATATGTCACAAGAAGGAAAGTCAAAAGGATTTTTAAATAATGCCTATCAATAATGTTATTTGCTATTAGTTAATGAAAAAGAAGAAGGAATCAAGAAGAAAAGGAAATATATAATTAAATGCAAACAGCAACAGTATGAAGAATCCCAAAAGTGTTTAGTATTAGTCGCTAATCGACTACTTATAAGTTTCTTATTATAATGAATTGACCGTAGAAGTGTTCCGGCAATAATTTTCCTGAGCAGGGATGATGTTCCCCTGGTCTCAGAAGGTGTAAGGATGGACAGCGGAGTAATGGACCCAAAGTGGCCACCCGAACTGAACCACCGCACAGGATAGGGAAAAATGTTAGGGAAATTGAATATTTAAGGGATAATAATTATAAAATAGCTGAAAAGAGTGATATTAGATTCCAGAAGTATAGATGAAGAAAATAGAAGGAAGATAGCAGACAGAAGCTTAATTGAGAAAGCGAATTTATAGAAGTAAATAGAAATATAAGTGTTAAAACAAGTTTTTTATAATTAGTGTGACCAGCCCTTATCAAGTAATATGTAGAAGACCACTACCCAGAGAAATAAATCATTAACGAATATGCCTCCAAGAGAGAGAGAGAGAGAGAGAGAGAGAGAGAGAGAGAGAGAGAGAGTTGAGTATAAAATCCAGCTTATTACCATTAACCGAATAACAGGTGTCTAAACAGTCAGAAAGGAAGGAATATTATGAAGAATAAAACAAGAATATGAAGATTGAAGAGGTCAACAATTTATTTTAAAACCAGTAACACAAAAATAAATCTATTCTAGTGGGGGGCTTTATGTAACGTTACATAACCCATGCCCAAAAAATGATAATGTAATCACCCCACTATAAAGGTCAGAAATGGGTATAATATACCTAGCTATAGATTACTTTGTATTACAAAACACTATAAACTATAACTAAGTGACATATAGGGTACAAAGTGAAATATAGTGTACACAGTGAGAAAGTAAGTGGTTTAAAAGGAGCATCTCACAGACTTATGCTGTAGATGGAGAAACAATTAATTGTAGCAGTAGACTATATTGCTACTGACAAATTCTGTATTTTTGTTTGTATTTTTGTGTAATTTGTATTGTGTACGCCACAAAGATTTTGTACCTAGGTCTAATTTTATATTTAATATAATAATTTTGTTTGAATATAAGATAACCCAGGGTTAGATATAAAATAATAATAATATAAAATAATAATGTATGAGCAAAATGGCTGAGGAAAATAGTTTGGTGTAAGGATTCTATAAGCAAATAATAAATAAATACAATTGAAGGAAATCAAAATATTAAAGACCAATGTATAAGTTTAAAAGAAAATAGAAAGAAAACCCCTATATAAATTAAATAGGATTATAAACAAAAGTTAAAAAGGATTATTTTTCTATAAATAAGAAATAAATTTATAATATTTAAAAACAGCCTATATACTCAAAAGTATATAGATTCACCAATAAAAAATCATAAAAAAATTCTTGGTTACTAACAGTAACCAACTAACAAGATATAATTTAATTGTTAAAACGACTGGGAAAACGAACGTTTGAAAAAAGTGTAATGCCTATTTAAATTTGAAAAAACCTAATGAATACTTTTGGAAATTGTGCGAAATTTAATAAAATTTAAAGAGTGATGTCCACCTTATGTTAAAACTCCTTCAAGTATCAACATTCACGTCATTTATTCGATGAAACTTTGAAATAATCCAACGACCAGTTCAGGCCTAGATTGACTGCACTTCGAGATTTTTGGTGAGACCGTATCTTAGAAAAAATTAACTAAATTACAAATCAACTATAACTTCAACACTAGAAACAGCACCGCACAAGTAAACACTTCAAGAAAAGAGGTGAACAAACTTTATTAATATTTGTTAACCAAAAAACCTTCATGACGGATCTTTGTGCATTTTCAGCTTCCACCATAATTTCGTGTTTGTAGTAAAGAACATAACCTGTACTCTAGCGGATAAACCCGGAACTACATACTAAAGAAAAAACAAATATAATTTATTTTTCTTGGTAAAGCTTAGTATTTTATTATTCATTTCTGACCGTCTCATAACACAAAGAACTTACCATTAACCCTGGGAAATATATAAATTAATTCTTTATTGCTTTAATATTCTATCAAGGATAAAAAATATTTTGTAATAAATTTCTGTGTTTACCAAATAAGATCGAACCAATGTTGTGTTGACAGGGAGAATCGATTATAACTTTTTGTATTGGGAGCAGATAAAAATCAGTGTATTTAATAAATAAATACCCTGAATACTTTGTTATAAATAATGAAATGTTTGTTATTTCTCGTAGAGTGTAGTTGTTACAGAGTTTCAGGAGAAAAGAAGAGGACGAACCGCCGGAAAAATATTACCGACAATTGGTGTTATAATAACCTCAAATTGGGTTGCAGACGTAAAATATCGGCTGGTCTCATGAGCGGCGAAAATTTAAATTAAGTAATTGTATACTCCAGGGATAATATCCCTGGTCCTCTCTTTCCTAACTACGGTCAAACAACTTCATTGAATCCTCCCAAATCACACATACTCGATTCCAGTTTTTATTTCTGTAAACATAAATTATAACCGACACTGAACATTTGCAAATACAATCAATAAAGGATTAACAGTGACTCTCATGAAAGCGAGATTTTCGAAGAACCATTAACACTTAGATTTCATTAAGAAAAGTATTGTTTAGATCCTTAGAGATTTTACCCACGAGACGTTACAAAATGACGCTCATAACGTGGGGCTGAATTAACTATAAACCTGCAACTATAAAACACTCGTAACGAAGCGAGACGTTACAGAAAGGCGCTCAACGTAAAAGGGCTTTAATTGGGAAAGAAATTTTGAGATATTCAACAAAATAATATAACAAAAAACCTCATTATCGTTGGCAGCTATGAGAAAACAAGAAATGCATAATACCAGAGGCAGATCGAAGAAGAGGGTAGAAGAAAAGGAGAAGGAAGAAGGTGGACAGGAACGAGAGATAGAAATAGTCACGAACAGTGAAATGGAACAACCAATGGGTGATAAAGAAGAAACCGAAGTAATCACAAACACGGAAAAGGAAAGAGTTGAAGAGGATGCCCAAGGAGACCAACAAGATAAAGCGGTAGCCAGAGAAGAATCAAATTGGCAAGACATGATGAGATTTATAGCCGAAAAATTTAATAAAATAGATGAAAATTTTAGTAAACAGGAGGAAACTTCAAAGAAACAAAACGAAACTTTGAAGGAACAGAATGAAACTTTGAAGGAACAAAACAAGCAAACCAATGATAAAATAGATGAAAATTTTAGGAAACAGGAGGAAACATTTGATAAAATAGATGAAAACTCAAGGAAACAAAATGAAACCTTGAGCGAGAATTTGACAAAATAGATGAAAACTTTAGGAAACAGGAGGAGAACTCAAGGAAGCAAAATGAAACCTTGAGGGACAGTTTAAAACAAATTGAGAAAATAAATTAAAACAAATTGAGCGTAAAATGGAGAATTTCAATAAGGAGATATGGGAAACTTTCGGAGAGAAGTTTGAAAATGTTAATACGCTTATCCAAAAAGCAGATACATACAAGGAGGAGACAAATAAGCAAATGGACAGTGGTTTCAAGAATTTGGATGAAACATTAGACAGCACTTCAGAAGGTATTAAAGTAAGTCTGAATACAGAAGAGAGTAGGAAGGAAATAGAAATTACAGAATACCAAGGTGTAATGCCATCTGAAAATAAAAATAGCCACAACAAAGAGGAAAATCAATACCTGGAAAAGAAGACCAAGAAAATAATAAAAACATGTAGAAAGAAAATAATAAATACGAGAGAAGTATTGGAGATGAGGAAGGGTGGATTAATTAATGTGTTTAACCTCCCAATTAATGAACAGAGGGAGTTAATTAAGTTTACATCCCAGTTAAATGTGTCGACAATTAAAGTGCATTAGAAGATATTAGTCAGATCATCAAGATGGAATATATCATTAAACATTTTGGTAAATCATCCAGAGGAAAAGGGAATGGAATGCTATTAAAAATGAGTGAATATGTTATGTCAGAGGAGGTACAATACCTGTTAGTTAAAAAAGAACGAACAATGACGGAAGACCGATACTTAAATGAAGGGTTCATAGCAGCAATGTAGGAGCGCCGGATGGTAAGAAGATTATCAAGGAGAGAATTAATTCCAAACAGCGCAGTAATCCGAGAAAAGGGAGTACCTGAGTTAATGGACATCGTTAAACTAAACGATAACCAACCAGAAAAAGGGGACTGATTTTTTGAAAACCGACCAAGCAACCCATTGGTAATAACCACAAAATTCCAAAAGCCTGTAAGGACAACTTACTTAATTTATTCAGGAACAATATGATTTAATAAAACACCAAAATTCAAAAAGCCTGTAAGGACAACTTACTTAATTTATTCAGAAATAATATGATTTAAAATATTTTGCAACCATTTGATTTAACAAACAACAAACCACCATGAAAAAGAGAACAGGTGATTAAATAATATTTATAAAGAACTGATTTAAAATGGAATGATAGAAAAAAATAATATTTTGATGGTAACGAACAGAAGAAAAAAAATAAAATAAAAACAATTGATGGTAATGTGCTAAAATAAGAAGAATAACGAATAATTTAATGACTACAATGAAGCTGAAGGAGGATAATAATTAATACAACAATAATTTAGAATTTCTCGGAATTGAAGATGATATAAGAAGAAATGATACGGAGAAAATATGTCACAAGAAGGAAAGTCAAAAGGATTTTTAAATAATGCCTATCAATAATATTATATGCTATTAGTTAATGAAAAAGAAGAAGGAATCAAGAAGAAAAGGAAATATATAACTAAATGCAAACAGCAACAGTATGAAGAATCCCAAGAGTGTTTAGTATTAGTCGCTAATCGACTACTTATAAGTTTCTTATTATAATGAATTGACCGTAGAAGTGTTCCGGCAATAATTTTCCTGAGCAGGGATGATGTTCCCCTGGTCTCAGAAGGTGTAAGGATGGACAGCGGAGTAATGGACCCAAAGTGGCCACCTGAACTGAACCACCGCACAGGATAGGGAAAAATGTTATGGAAATTGAATATTTAAGGGATAATAATTATAAAATAGCTGAAAAGATAGCAGACAGAAGCTTAATTGAGAAAGCGAATTTATAGAAGTAAATAGAAATATAAGTGTTAAAACAAGTTTTTTATGATTAGTGTGACCAGCCCTTATCAAGTAATATGTAGAAGACCACTACCCAGAGAAATAAATCATTAACGAATATGCCTCCAAGGGAGAGAGAGAGAGAGAGAGAGAGTTGAGTATAAAATCCAGCTTATTACCATTAACCGAATAACAGGTGTCTAAACAGTCAGAAAGGAAGGAATATTATGAAGAATAAAACAAGAATATGAAGATTGAAGAGGTCAACAATTTATTTTGAAACCAGTAACACAGAAATAAATCTATTCTAGTGGGGGGCTTTATGTAACGTTACATAACCCATGCCCAAAAAATGATAACGTAATCACCCCACTATAAAGGTCAGAAATGGGTATAATATACCTAGCTATAGATTACTTTGTATTACAAAACACTATAAACTATAACTAAGTGACATATAGGGTACAAAGTGAAATATAGTGTACACAGTGAGAAAGTAAGTGGTTTAAAAGGAGCATCTCACAGACTTATGCTGTAGATGGAGAAACAATTAATTGTAGCAGTAGACTATATTGCTACTGACAAATTCTGTATTTTTGTTTGTATTTTTGTGTAATTTGTATTGTGTAGGCCACAAAGATTTTGTACCTAGGTCTAATTTTATATTTAATATAATAATTTTGTTTGAATATAAGATAACCCAGGGTTAGATATAAAATAATAATGTATGAGCAAAATGGCTGAGGAAAATAGTTTGGTATAAGGTTTCTATAAGCAAATAATAAATAATAAATAAATACAATTGAAGGAAATCAAAATATTAAAGACCAATGTATAAGTTTAAAAGAAAATAGAAAGAAAACCCCTATATAAATTAAATAGGATTATAAACAAAAGTTAAAAAGGATTATTTTTCTATAAATAAGAAATAAATTTATAATATTTAAAAACAGCCTATATACTCAAAAATATATAGATTCACCAATAAAAAATCATTAAAAAATTCTTGGTTACTAACAGTAACCAACTAACAAGATATAATTTAATTGTTAAAACGATTGGGAAAACGAACGTTTGAAAAAAGTGTAATGCCTATTTAAATTTGAAAAAACCTAATGAATACTTTTGGAAATTGTGCGAAATTTAATAAAATTTAAAGAGTGATGTCCACCTTATGTTAAAACTCCTTCAAGTATCAACATTCACGTCATTTATTCGATGAAACTTTGAAATAATCCAACGACCAGTTCAGGCCTAGATTGACTGCACTTCGAGATTTTTGGTGAGACCGTATCTTAGAAAAAATTAACTAAATTACAAATCAACTATAACTTCAACACTAGAAACAGCACCGCACAAGTAAACACTTCAAGAAAAGAGGTGAACAAACTTTATTAATATTTGTTAACCAAAAAACCTTCATGACGGATCTTTGTGCATTTTCAGCTTCCACCATAATTTCGTGTTTGTAGTAAAGAACATAACCTGTACTCTAGCGGATAAACCCGGAACTACATACTAAAGAAAAAACAAATATAATTTATTTTTCTTGGTAAAGCTTAGTATTTTATTATTCATTTCTGACCGTCTCATAACACAAAGAACTTACCATTAACCCTGGGAAATATATAAATTAATTCTTTATTGCTTTAATATTCTATCAAGGATAAAAAATATTTTGTTATAATTTCTGTGTTTACCAAATAAGATCGAACCAATGTTGTGTTGACAGGGAGAATCGATTATAACTTTTTGTATTGGGAGCAGATAAAAATCAGTGTATTTAATAAATAAATACCCTGAATACTTTGTTATAAATAATGAAATGTTTGTTATTTCTCGTAGAGTGTAGTTGTTACAGAGTTTCAGGAGAAAAGAAGAGGACGAACCGCCGGAAAAATATTACCGACAATTGGTGTTATAATAACCTCAAATTGGGTTGCAGACGTAAAATATCAGCTGGTCTCATGAGCGGCGAAAATTTAAATTAAGTAATTGTATACTCCAGGGATAATATCCCTGGTCCTCTCTTTCCTAACTACGGTCAAACAACTTCATTGAATCCTCCCAAATCACACATACTCGATTCCAGTTTTTATTTCTGTAAACATAAATTATAACCGACACTGAACATTTGCAAATACAATCAATAAAGGATTAACAGTGACTCTCATGAAAGCGAGATTTTCGAAGAACCATTAACACTTAGATTTCATTAAGAAAAGTATTGTTTAGATCCTTAGAGATTTTACCCACGAGACGTTACAAAATGACGCTCATAACGTGGGGCTGAATTAACTATAAACCTGCAACTATAAAACACTCGTAACGAAGCGAGACGTTACAGAAAGGCGCTCAACGTAAAAGGGCTTTAATTGGGAAAGAAATTTTGAGATATTCAACAAAATAATATAACAAAAAACCTCATTATCGTTGGCAGCTATGAGAAAACAAGAAATGCATAATACCAGAGGCAGATCGAAGAAGAGGGTAGAAGAAAAGGAGAAGGAAGAAGGTGGACAGGAACGAGAGATAGAAATAGTCACGAACAGTGAAATGGAACAACCAATGGGTGATAAAGAAGAAACCGAAGTAATCACAAACACGGAAAAGGAAAGAGTTGAAGAGGATGCCCAAGGAGACCAACAAGATAAAGCGGTAGCCAGAGAAGAATCAAATTGGCAAGACATGATGAGATTTATAGCCGAAAAATTTAATAAAATAGATGAAAATTTTAGTAAACAGGAGGAAACTTCAAAGAAACAAAACGAAACTTTGAAGGAACAGAATGAAACTTTGAAGGAACAAAACAAGCAAACCAATGATAAAATAGATGAAAATTTTAGGAAACAGGAGGAAACATTTGATAAAATAGATGAAAACTCAAGGAAACAAAATGAAACCTTGAGCGAGAAATTTGACAAAATAGATGAAAACTTTAGGAAACAGGAGGAGAACTCAAGGAAGCAAAATGAAACCTTGAGGGACAGTTTAAAACAAATTGAGAAAATAAACGAAGAAAATTTAAAACAAATTGAGCGTAAAATGGAGAATTTCAATAAGGAGATATGGGAAACTTTCGGAGAGAAGTTTGAAAATGTTAATACGCTTATCCAAAAAGCAGATACATACAAGGAGGAGACAAATAAGCAAATGGACAGTGGTTTCAAGAATTTGGATGAAACATTAGACAGCACTTCAGAAGGTATTAAAGTAAGTCTGAATACAGAAGAGAGTAGGAAGGAAATAGAAATTACAGAATACCAAGGTGTAATGCCATCTGAAAATAAAAATAGCCACAACAAAGAGGAAAATCAATACCTGGAAAAGAAGACCAAGAAAATAATAAAAACATGTAGAAAGAAAATAATAAATACGAGAGAAGTATTGGAGATGAGGAAGGGTGGATTAATTAATGTGTTTAACCTCCCAATTAATGAACAGAGGGAGTTAAGTTTACATCCCAGTTAAATGTGTCGACAATTAAAGTGCATTAGAAGATATTAGTCAGATCATCAAGATGGAATATATCATTAAACATTTTGGTAAATCATCCAGAGGAAAAGGGAATGGAATGCTATTAAAAATGAGTGAATATGTTATGTCAGAGGAGGTACAATACCTGTTAGTTAAAAAAGAACGAACAATGACGGAAGACCGATACTTAAATGAAGGGTTCATAGCAGCAATGTAGGAGCGCCGGATGGTAAGAAGATTATCAAGGAGAGAATTAATTCCAAACAGCGCAGTAATCCGAGAAAAGGGAGTACCTGAGTTAATGGACATCGTTAAACTAAACGATAACCAACCAGAAAAAGGGGACTGATTTTTTGAAAACCGACCAAGCAACCCATTGGTAATAACCACAAAATTCCAAAAGCCTGTAAGGACAACTTACTTAATTTATTCAGGAACAATATGATTTAATAAAACACCAAAATTCAAAAAGCCTGTAAGGACAACTTACTTAATTTATTCAGAAATAATATGATTTAAAATATTTTGCAACCATTTGATTTAACAAACAACAAACCACCATGAAAAAGAGAACAGGTGATTAAATAATATTTATAAAGAACTGATTTAAAATGGAATGATAGAAAAAAATAATATTTTGATGGTAACGAACAGAAGAAAAAAAATAAAATAAAAACAATTGATGGTAATGTGCTAAAATAAGAAGAATAACGAATAATTTAATGACTACAATGAAGCTGAAGGAGGATAATAATTAATACAACAATAATTTAGAATTTCTCGGAATTGAAGATGATATAAGAAGAAATGATACGGAGAAAATATGTCACAAGAAGGAAAGTCAAAAGGATTTTTAAATAATGCCTATCAATAATATTATATGCTATTAGTTAATGAAAAAGAAGAAGGAATCAAGAAGAAAAGGAAATATATAACTAAATGCAAACAGCAACAGTATGAAGAATCCCAAGAGTGTTTAGTATTAGTCGCTAATCGACTACTTATAAGTTTCTTATTATAATGAATTGACCGTAGAAGTGTTCCGGCAATAATTTTCCTGAGCAGGGATGATGTTCCCCTGGTCTCAGAAGGTGTAAGGATGGACAGCGGAGTAATGGACCCAAAGTGGCCACCTGAACTGAACCACCGCACAGGATAGGGAAAAATGTTATGGAAATTGAATATTTAAGGGATAATAATTATAAAATAGCTGAAAAGATAGCAGACAGAAGCTTAATTGAGAAAGCGAATTTATAGAAGTAAATAGAAATATAAGTGTTAAAACAAGTTTTTTATGATTAGTGTGACCAGCCCTTATCAAGTAATATGTAGAAGACCACTACCCAGAGAAATAAATCATTAACGAATATGCCTCCAAGGGAGAGAGAGAGAGAGAGAGAGAGTTGAGTATAAAATCCAGCTTATTACCATTAACCGAATAACAGGTGTCTAAACAGTCAGAAAGGAAGGAATATTATGAAGAATAAAACAAGAATATGAAGATTGAAGAGGTCAACAATTTATTTTGAAACCAGTAACACAGAAATAAATCTATTCTAGTGGGGGGCTTTATGTAACGTTACATAACCCATGCCCAAAAAATGATAACGTAATCACCCCACTATAAAGGTCAGAAATGGGTATAATATACCTAGCTATAGATTACTTTGTATTACAAAACACTATAAACTATAACTAAGTGACATATAGGGTACAAAGTGAAATATAGTGTACACAGTGAGAAAGTAAGTGGTTTAAAAGGAGCATCTCACAGACTTATGCTGTAGATGGAGAAACAATTAATTGTAGCAGTAGACTATATTGCTACTGACAAATTCTGTATTTTTGTTTGTATTTTTGTGTAATTTGTATTGTGTAGGCCACAAAGATTTTGTACCTAGGTCTAATTTTATATTTAATATAATAATTTTGTTTGAATATAAGATAACCCAGGGTTAGATATAAAATAATAATGTATGAGCAAAATGGCTGAGGAAAATAGTTTGGTATAAGGTTTCTATAAGCAAATAATAAATAATAAATAAATACAATTGAAGGAAATCAAAATATTAAAGACCAATGTATAAGTTTAAAAGAAAATAGAAAGAAAACCCCTATATAAATTAAATAGGATTATAAACAAAAGTTAAAAAGGATTATTTTTCTATAAATAAGAAATAAATTTATAATATTTAAAAACAGCCTATATACTCAAAAGTATATAGATTCACCAATAAAAAATCATTAAAAAATTCTTGGTTACTAACAGTAACCAACTAACAAGATATAATTTAATTGTTAAAACGATTGGGAAAACGAACGTTTGAAAAAAGTGTAATGCCTATTTAAATTTGAAAAAACCTAATGAATACTTTTGGAAATTGTGCGAAATTTAATAAAATTTAAAGAGTGATGTCCACCTTATGTTAAAACTCCTTCAAGTATCAACATTCACGTCATTTATTCGATGAAACTTTGAAATAATCCAATGACCAGTTCAGGCCTAGATTGACTGCACTTCGAGATTTTTGGTGAGACCGTATCTTAGAAAAAATTAACTAAATTACAAATCAACTATAACTTCAACACTAGAAACAGCACCGCACAAGTAAACACTTCAAGAAAAGAGGTGAACAAACTTTATTAATATTTGTTAACCAAAAAACCTTCATGACGGATCTTTGTGCATTTTCAGCTTCCACCATAATTTCGTGTTTGTAGTAAAGAACATAACCTGTACTCTAGCGGATAAACCCGGAACTACATACTAAAGAAAAAACAAATATAATTTATTTTTCTTGGTAAAGCTTAGTATTTTATTATTCATTTCTGACCGTCTCATAACACAAAGAACTTACCATTAACCCTGGGAA
Organism: Magicicada septendecula; assembly: GCA_034769895.1. Taxonomy (NCBI): domain Eukaryota; kingdom Metazoa; phylum Arthropoda; class Insecta; order Hemiptera; family Cicadidae; genus Magicicada; species Magicicada septendecula. The sequence continues at coordinate 432,255,845 of CM068368.1, read as the reverse complement.
ATATATAAATTAATTCTTTATTGCTTTAATATTCTATCAAGGATAAAAAATATTTTGTTATAATTTCTGTGTTTACCAAATAAGATCGAACCAATGTTGTGTTGACAGGGAGAATCGATTATAACTTTTTGTATTGGGAGCAGATAAAAATCAGTGTATTTAATAAATAAATACCCTGAATACTTTGTTATAAATAATGAAATGTTTGTTATTTCTCGTAGAGTGTAGTTGTTACAGAGTTTCAGGAGAAAAGAAGAGGACGAACCGCCGGAAAAATATTACCGACAATTGGTGTTATAATAACCTCAAATTGGGTTGCAGACGTAAAATATCAGCTGGTCTCATGAGCGGCGAAAATTTAAATTAAGTAATTGTATACTCCAGGGATAATATCCCTGGTCCTCTCTTTCCTAACTACGGTCAAACAACTTCATTGAATCCTCCCAAATCACACATACTCGATTCCAGTTTTTATTTCTGTAAACATAAATTATAACCGACACTGAACATTTGCAAATACAATCAATAAAGGATTAACAGTGACTCTCATGAAAGCGAGATTTTCGAAGAACCATTAACACTTAGATTTCATTAAGAAAAGTATTGTTTAGATCCTTAGAGATTTTACCCACGAGACGTTACAAAATGACGCTCATAACGTGGGGCTGAATTAACTATAAACCTGCAACTATAAAACACTCGTAACGAAGCGAGACGTTACAGAAAGGCGCTCAACATAAAAGGGCTTTAATTGGGAAAGAAATTTTGAGATATTCAACAAAATAATATAACAAAAAACCTCATTATCGTTGGCAGCTATGAGAAAACAAGAAATGCATAATACCAGAGGCAGATCGAAGAAGAGGGTAGAAGAAAAGGAGAAGGAAGAAGGTGGACAGGAACGAGAGATAGAAATAGTCACGAACAGTGAAATGGAACAACCAATGGGTGATAAAGAAGAAACCGAAGTAATCACAAACACGGAAAAGGAAAGAGTTGAAGAGGATGCCCAAGGAGACCAACAAGATAAAGCGGTAGCCAGAGAAGAATCAAATTGGCAAGACATGATGAGATTTATAGCCGAAAAATTTAATAAAATAGATGAAAATTTTAGTAAACAGGAGGAAACTTCAAAGAAACAAAACGAAACTTTGAAGGAACAGAATGAAACTTTGAAGGAACAAAACAAGCAAACCAATGATAAAATAGATGAAAATTTTAGGAAACAGGAGGAAACATTTGATAAAATAGATGAAAACTCAAGGAAACAAAATGAAACCTTGAGCAAGAAATTTGACAAAATAGATGAAAACTTTAGGAAACAGGAGGAGAACTCAAGGAAGCCAAATGAAACCTTGAGGGACAGTTTAAAACAAATTGAAAAAATAAACGAAGAAAATTTAAAACAAATTGAGCATAAAATGGAGAATTTCAATAAGGAGATATGGGAAACTTTCGGAGAGAAGTTTGAAAATGTTAATACGCTTATCCAAAAAGCAGATACATACAAGGAGGAGACAAATAAGCAAATGGACAGTGGTTTCAAGAATTTGGATGAAACATTAGACAGCACTTCAGAAGGTATTAAAGTAAGTCCAAATACAGAAGAGAGTAGGAAGGAAATAGAAATTACAGAATACCAAGGTGTAATGCCATCTGAAAATAAAAATAGCCACAACAAAGAGGAAAATCAATACCTGGAAAAGAAGACCAAGAAAATAATAAAAACATGTAGAAAGAAAATAATAAATACGAGAGAAGTATTGGAGATGAGGAAGGGTGGATTAATTAATGTGTTTAACCTCCCAATTAATGAACAGAGGGAGTTAATTAAGTTTACATCCCAGTTAAATGTGTCGACGATTGAAGTGCATCAGAAGATATTAGTCAGATCATCAAGACAGAATAAATCATTAAACATTTTGGTAAATCATCCAGAGGAAAAAGGGAATGGAATGCTATTAAAAATGAGTGAATATGTTATGTCAGAGGAGGTACAATACCTGTTAGTTAAAAAAGAACGAACAATGACGGAAGACCGATACTTAAATGAAGGGTTCATAGCAGCAAAGTGGGAGAGCCGGATGGTAAGAAGATTATCAAGGAGAGAATTAATTTCAAACAGCCCAGTAATCCAAGAAAAGGGAGTATCTGAGTTAATGGACCATAGTTAAACTAAACGATAACCAACCAGAAAAAGGGGACTGATTTTTTGAAAACCGACCAAGCAACCCATTCGAAATAACCACAAAATTCCAAAAGCCTGTAAGGACAACTTACTTAATTTATTCAGGAACAATATGATTTAATAAAACACCAAAATTCAAAAAGCTTGTAAGGACAACTTACTTAATTTATTCAGAAATAATATGATTTAAAATATTTTGCAACCATTTGATTTAACAAACAACAAACCACCATGAAAAAGAGAACAGATGATTAAATAATATTTATAAAGAACTGATTTAAAATGGAATGATAGAAAAAAATAATATTTTGATGGTAACGAACAGAAGAAAAAAAAAATAAATAAAAACAAATGATGGTAATGTGCTAAAATAAGAAGAATAACGAATAATTTAATGACTACAATGAAGCTGAAGGAGGATAATAATTAATACAACAATAATTTAGAATTTCTCGGAATTGAAGATGATATAAGAAGAAATGATACGGAGAAAATATGTCACAAGAAGGAAAGTCGAAAGGATTTTTAAATAATGCCTATCAATAATTTTATTTGCTATTAGTTAATGAAAAAGAAGAAGGAATCAAGAAGAAAAGGAAATATATAACTAAATGCAAACAGCAACAGTATGAAGAATCCCAAAAGTGTTTAGTATTAGTCGCTAATCGACTACTTATAAGTTTCTTATTATAATGAATTGACCGTAGAAGTGTTCCGGCAATAATTTTCCTGAGCAGGGATGATGTTCCCCTGGTCTCAGAAGGTGTAAGGATGGACAGCGGAGTAATGGACCCAAAGTGGCCACCCGAACTGAACCACCGCACAGGATAGGGAAAAATGTTAGGGAAATTGAATATTTAAGGGATAATAATTATAAAATAGCTGAAAAGAGTGATATTAGATTCCAGAAGTATAGATGAAGAAAATAGAAGGAAGATAGCAGACAGAAGCTTAATTGAGAAAGCGAATTTATAGAAGTAAATAGAAATATAAGTGTTAAAACAAGTTTTTTATAATTAGTGTGACCAGCCCTTATCAAGTAATATGTAGAAGACCACTACCCAGAGAAATAAATCATTAACGAATATGCCTCCAAGAGAGAGAGAGAGAGAGAGTTGAGTATAAAATCCAGCTTATTACCATTAACCGAATAACAGGTGTCTAAACAGTCAGAAAGGAAGGAATATTATGAAGAATAAAACAAGAATATGAAGATTGAAGAGGTCAACAATTTATTTTAAAACCAGTAACACAAAATAAATCTATTCTAGTGGGGGGCTTTATGTAACGTTACATAACCCATGCCCAAAAAATGATAATGTAATCACCCCACTATAAAGGTCAGAAATGGGTATAATATACCTAGCTATAGATTACTTTGTATTACAAAACACTATAAACTATAACTAAGTGACATATAGGGTACACAGTGAAATATAGTGTACACAGTGAGAAAGTAAGTGGTTTAAAAGGAGCATCTCACAGACTTATGCTGTAGATGGAGAAACAATTAATTGTAGCAGTAGACTATATTGCTACTGACAAATTCTGTATTTTTGTTTGTATTTTTGTGTAATTTGTATTGTGTACGCCACAAAGATTTTGTACCTAGGTCTAATTTTATATTTAATATAATAATTTTGTTTGAATATAAGATAACCCAGGGTTAGATATAAAATAATAATAATATAAAATAATAATGTATGAGCAAAATGGCTGAGGAAAATAGTTTGGTGTAAGGATTCTATAAGCAAATAATAAATAAATACAATTGAAGGAAATCAAAATATTAAAGACCAATGTATAAGTTTAAAAGAAAATAGAAAGAAAACCCCTATATAAATTAAATAGGATTATAAACAAAAGTTAAAAAGGATTATTTTTCTATAAATAAGAAATAAATTTATAATATTTAAAAACAGCCTATATACTCAAAAGTATATAGATTCACCAATAAAAAATCATAAAAAAATTCTTGGTTACTAACAGTAACCAACTAACAAGATATAATTTAATTGTTAAAACGATTGGGAAAACGAACGTTTGAAAAAAGTGTAATGCCTATTTAAATTTGAAAAAACCTAATGAATACTTTTGGAAATTGTGCGAAATTTAATAAAATTTAAAGAGTGATGTCCACCTTATGTTAAAACTCCTTCAAGTATCAACATTCACGTCATTTATTCGATGAAACTTTGAAATAATCCAACGACCAGTTCAGGCCTAGATTGACTGCACTTCGAGATTTTTGGTGAGACCGTATCTTAGAAAAAATTAACTAAATTACAAATCAACTATAACTTCAACACTAGAAACAGCACCGCACAAGTAAACACTTCAAGAAAAGAGGTGAACAAACTTTATTAATATTTGTTAACCAAAAAACCTTCATGACGGATCTTTGTGCATTTTCAGCTTCCACCATAATTTCGTGTTTGTAGTAAAGAACATAACCTGTACTCTAGCGGATAAACCCGGAACTACATACTAAAGAAAAAACAAATATAATTTATTTTTCTTGGTAAAGCTTAGTATTTTATTATTCATTTCTGACCGTCTCATAACACAAAGAACTTACCATTAACCCTGGGAAATATATAAATTAATTCTTTATTGCTTTAATATTCTATCAAGGATAAAAAATATTTTGTTATAATTTCTGTGTTTACCAAATAAGATCGAACCAATGTTGTGTTGACAGGGAGAATCGATTATAACTTTTTGTATTGGGAGCAGATAAAAATCAGTGTATTTAATAAATAAATACCCTGAATACTTTGTTATAAATAATGAAATGTTTGTTATTTCTCGTAGAGTGTAGTTGTTACAGAGTTTCAGGAGAAAAGAAGAGGACGAACCGCCGGAAAAATATTACCGACAATTGGTGTTATAATAACCTCAAATTGGGTTGCAGACGTAAAATATCGGCTGGTCTCATGAGCGGCGAAAATTTAAATTAAGTAATTGTATACTCCAGGGATAATATCCCTGGTCCTCTCTTTCCTAACTACGGTCAAACAACTTCATTGAATCCTCCCAAATCACACATACTCGATTCCAGTTTTTATTTCTGTAAACATAAATTATAACCGACACTGAACATTTGCAAATACAATCAATAAAGGATTAACAGTGACTCTCATGAAACGAGATTTTCGAAGAACCATTAACACTTAGATTTCATTAAGAAAAGTATTGTTTAGATCCTTAGAGACTTTACCCGCTAGACGTTACAAAATGACGCTCATAACGTGGGGCTGAATTAACTATAAACCTGCAACTATAAAACACTCGTAACGAAGCGAGACGTTACAGAAAGGCGCTCAACGTAAAAGGGCTTTAATTGGGAAAGAAATTTTGAGATATTCAACAAAATAATATAACAAAAAACCTCATTATCGTTGGCAGCTATGAGAAAACAAGAAATGCATAATACCAGAGGCAGATCGAAGAAGAGGGTAGAAGAAAAGGAGAAGGAAGAAGGTGGACAGGAACGAGAGATAGAAATAGTCACGAACAGTGAAATGGAACAACCAATGGGTGATAAAGAAGAAACCGAAGTAATCACAAACACGGAAAAGGAAAGAGTTGAAGAGGATGCCCAAGGAGACCAACAAGATAAAGCGGTAGCCAGAGAAGAATCAAATTGGCAAGACATGATGAGATTTATAGCCGAAAAATTTAATAAAATAGATGAAAATTTTAGTAAACAGGAGGAAACTTCAAAGAAACAAAACGAAACTTTGAAGGAACAGAATGAAACTTTGAAGGAACAAAACAAGCAAACCAATGATAAAATAGATGAAAATTTTAGGAAACAGGAGGAAACATTTGATAAAATAGATGAAAACTCAAGGAAACAAAATGAAACCTTGAGCGAGAAATTTGACAAAATAGATGAAAACTTTAGGAAACAGGAGGAGAACTCAAGGAAGCAAAATGAAACCTTGAGGGACAGTTTAAAACAAATTGAGAAAATAAACGAAGAAAATTTAAAACAAATTGAGCGTAAAATGGAGAATTTCAATAAGGAGATATGGGAAACTTTCGGAGAGAAGTTTGAAAATGTTAATACGCTTATCCAAAAAGCAGATACATACAAGGAGGAGACAAATAAGCAAATGGACAGTGGTTTCAAGAATTTGGATGAAACATTAGACAGCACTTCAGAAGGTATTAAAGTAAGTCTGAATACAGAAGAGAGTAGGAAGGAAATAGAAATTACAGAATACCAAGGTGTAATGCCATCTGAAAATAAAAATAGCCACAACAAAGAGGAAAATCAATACCTGGAAAAGAAGACCAAGAAAATAATAAAAACATGTAGAAAGAAAATAATAAATACGAGAGAAGTATTGGAGATGAGGAAGGGTGGATTAATTAATGTGTTTAACCTCCCAATTAATGAACAGAGGGAGTTAATTAAGTTTACATCCCAGTTAAATGTGTCGACAATTAAAGTGCATTAGAAGATATTAGTCAGATCATCAAGATGGAATATATCATTAAACATTTTGGTAAATCATCCAGAGGAAAAGGGAATGGAATGCTATTAAAAATGAGTGAATATGTTATGTCAGAGGAGGTACAATACCTGTTAGTTAAAAAAGAACGAACAATGACGGAAGACCGATACTTAAATGAAGGGTTCATAGCAGCAATGTAGGAGCGCCGGATGGTAAGAAGATTATCAAGGAGAGAATTAATTCCAAACAGCGCAGTAATCCGAGAAAAGGGAGTACCTGAGTTAATGGACATCGTTAAACTAAACGATAACCAACCAGAAAAAGGGGACTGATTTTTTGAAAACCGACCAAGCAACCCATTGGTAATAACCACAAAATTCCAAAAGCCTGTAAGGACAACTTACTTAATTTATTCAGGAACAATATGATTTAATAAAACACCAAAATTCAAAAAGCCTGTAAGGACAACTTACTTAATTTATTCAGAAATAATATGATTTAAAATATTTTGCAACCATTTGATTTAACAAACAACAAACCACCATGAAAAAGAGAACAGGTGATTAAATAATATTTATAAAGAACTGATTTAAAATGGAATGATAGAAAAAAATAATATTTTGATGGTAACGAACAGAAGAAAAAAAATAAAATAAAAACAATTGATGGTAATGTGCTAAAATAAGAAGAATAACGAATAATTTAATGACTACAATGAAGCTGAAGGAGGATAATAATTAATACAACAATAATTTAGAATTTCTCGGAATTGAAGATGATATAAGAAGAAATGATACGGAGAAAATATGTCACAAGAAGGAAAGTCAAAAGGATTTTTAAATAATGCCTATCAATAATATTATATGCTATTAGTTAATGAAAAAGAAGAAGGAATCAAGAAGAAAAGGAAATATATAACTAAATGCAAACAGCAACAGTATGAAGAATCCCAAGAGTGTTTAGTATTAGTCGCTAATCGACTACTTATAAGTTTCTTATTATAATGAATTGACCGTAGAAGTGTTCCGGCAATAATTTTCCTGAGCAGGGATGATGTTCCCCTGGTCTCAGAAGGTGTAAGGATGGACAGCGGAGTAATGGACCCAAAGTGGCCACCTGAACTGAACCACCGCACAGGATAGGGAAAAATGTTATGGAAATTGAATATTTAAGGGATAATAATTATAAAATAGCTGAAAAGATAGCAGACAGAAGCTTAATTGAGAAAGCGAATTTATAGAAGTAAATAGAAATATAAGTGTTAAAACAAGTTTTTTATAATTAGTGTGACCAGCCCTTATCAAGTAATATGTAGAAGACCACTACCCAGAGAAATAAATCATTAACGAATATGCCTCCAAGGGAGAGAGAGAGAGAGAGAGAGAGAGTTGAGTATAAAATCCAGCTTATTACCATTAACCGAATAACAGGTGTCTAAACAGTCAGAAAGGAAGGAATATTATGAAGAATAAAACAAGAATATGAAGATTGAAGAGGTCAACAATTTATTTTGAAACCAGTAACACAGAAATAAATCTATTCTAGTGGGGGGCTTTATGTAACGTTACATAACCCATGCCCAAAAAATGATAACGTAATCACCCCACTATAAAGGTCAGAAATGGGTATAATATACCTAGCTATAGATTACTTTGTATTACAAAACACTATAAACTATAACTAAGTGACATATAGGGTACAAAGTGAAATATAGTGTACACAGTGAGAAAGTAAGTGGTTTAAAAGGAGCATCTCACAGACTTATGCTGTAGATGGAGAAACAATTAATTGTAGCAGTAGACTATATTGCTACTGACAAATTCTGTATTTTTGTTTGTATTTTTGTGTAATTTGTATTGTGTAGGCCACAAAGATTTTGTACCTAGGTCTAATTTTATATTTAATATAATAATTTTGTTTGAATATAAGATAACCCAGGGTTAGATATAAAATAATAATGTATGAGCAAAATGGCTGAGGAAAATAGTTTGGTATAAGGTTTCTATAAGCAAATAATAAATAATAAATAAATACAATTGAAGGAAATCAAAATATTAAAGACCAATGTATAAGTTTAAAAGAAAATAGAAAGAAAACCCCTATATAAATTAAATAGGATTATAAACAAAAGTTAAAAAGGATTATTTTTCTATAAATAAGAAATAAATTTATAATATTTAAAAACAGCCTATATACTCAAAAGTATATAGATTCACCAATAAAAAATCATTAAAAAATTCTTGGTTACTAACAGTAACCAACTAACAAGATATAATTTAATTGATAAAACGATTGGGAAAACGAACGTTTGAAAAAAGTGTAATGCCTATTTAAATTTGAAAAAACCTAATGAATACTTTTGGAAATTGTGCGAAATTTAATAAAATTTAAAGAGTGATGTCCACCTTATGTTAAAACTCCTTCAAGTATCAACATTCACGTCATTTATTCGATGAAACTTTGAAATAATCCAATGACCAGTTCAGGCCTAGATTGACTGCACTTCGAGATTTTTGGTGAGACCGTATCTTAGAAAAAATTAACTAAATTACAAATCAACTATAACTTCAACACTAGAAACAGCACCGCACAAGTAAACACTTCAAGAAAAGAGGTGAACAAACTTTATTAATATTTGTTAACCAAAAAACCTTCATGACGGATCTTTGTGCATTTTCAGCTTCCACCATAATTTCGTGTTTGTAGTAAAGAACATAACCTGTACTCTAGCGGATAAACCCGGAACTACATACTAAAGAAAAAACAAATATAATTTATTTTTCTTGGTAAAGCTTAGTATTTTATTATTCATTTCTGACCGTCTCATAACACAAAGAACTTACCATTAACCCTGGGAAATATATAAATTAATTCTTTATTGCTTTAATATTCTATCAAGGATAAAAAATATTTTGTTATAATTTCTGTGTTTACCAAATAAGATCGAACCAATGTTGTGTTGACAGGGAGAATCGATTATAACTTTTTGTATTGGGAGCAGATAAAAATCAGTGTATTTAATAAATAAATACCCTGAATACTTTGTTATAAATAATGAAATGTTTGTTATTTCTCGTAGAGTGTAGTTGTTACAGAGTTTCAGGAGAAAAGAAGAGGACGAACCGCCGGAAAAATATTACCGACAATTGGTGTTATAATAACCTCAAATTGGGTTGCAGACGTAAAATATCAGCTGGTCTCATGAGCGGCGAAAATTTAAATTAAGTAATTGTATACTCCAGGGATAATATCCCTGGTCCTCTCTTTCCTAACTACGGTCAAACAACTTCATTGAATCCTCCCAAATCACACATACTCGATTCCAGTTTTTATTTCTGTAAACATAAATTATAACCGACACTGAACATTTGCAAATACAATCAATAAAGGATTAACAGTGACTCTCATGAAAGCGAGATTTTCGAAGAACCATTAACACTTAGATTTCATTAAGAAAAGTATTGTTTAGATCCTTAGAGATTTTACCCACGAGACGTTACAAAATGACGCTCATAACGTGGGGCTGAATTAACTATAAACCTGCAACTATAAAACACTCGTAACGAAGCGAGACGTTACAGAAAGGCGCTCAACGTAAAAGGGCTTTAATTGGGAAAGAAATTTTGAGATATTCAACAAAATAATATAACAAAAAACCTCATTATCGTTGGCAGCTATGAGAAAACAAGAAATGCATAATACCAGAGGCAGATCGAAGAAGAGGGTAGAAGAAAAGGAGAAGGAAGAAGGTGGACAGGAACGAGAGATAGAAATAGTCACGAACAGTGAAATGGAACAACCAATGGGTGATAAAGAAGAAACCGAAGTAATCACAAACACGGAAAAGGAAAGAGTTGAAGAGGATGCCCAAGGAGACCAACAAGATAAAGCGGTAGCCAGAGAAGAATCAAATTGGCAAGACATGATGAGATTTATAGCCGAAAAATTTAATAAAATAGATGAAAATTTTAGTAAACAGGAGGAAACTTCAAAGAAACAAAACGAAACTTTGAAGGAACAGAATGAAACTTTGAAGGAACAAAACAAGCAAACCAATGATAAAATAGATGAAAATTTTAGGAAACAGGAGGAAACATTTGATAAAATAGATGAAAACTCAAGGAAACAAAATGAAACCTTGAGCAAGAAATTTGACAAAATAGATGAAAACTTTAGGAAACAGGAGGAGAACTCAAGGAAGCCAAATGAAACCTTGAGGGACAGTTTAAAACAAATTGAAAAAATAAACGAAGAAAATTTAAAACAAATTGAGCATAAAATGGAGAATTTCAATAAGGAGATATGGGAAACTTTCGGAGAGAAGTTTGAAAATGTTAATACGCTTATCCAAAAAGCAGATACATACAAGGAGGAGACAAATAAGCAAATGGACAGTGGTTTCAAGAATTTGGATGAAACATTAGACAGCACTTCAGAAGGTATTAAAGTAAGTCCAAATACAGAAGAGAGTAGGAAGGAAATAGAAATTACAGAATACCAAGGTGTAATGCCATCTGAAAATAAAAATAGCCACAACAAAGAGGAAAATCAATACCTGGAAAAGAAGACCAAGAAAATAATAAAAACATGTAGAAAGAAAATAATAAATACGAGAGAAGTATTGGAGATGAGGAAGGGTGGATTAATTAATGTGTTTAACCTCCCAATTAATGAACAGAGGGAGTTAATTAAGTTTACATCCCAGTTAAATGTGTCGACGATTGAAGTGCATCAGAAGATATTAGTCAGATCATCAAGACAGAATAAATCATTAAACATTTTGGTAAATCATCCAGAGGAAAAAGGGAATGGAATGCTATTAAAAATGAGTGAATATGTTATGTCAGAGGAGGTACAATACCTGTTAGTTAAAAAAGAACGAACAATGACGGAAGACCGATACTTAAATGAAGGGTTCATAGCAGCAAAGTGGGAGAGCCGGATGGTAAGAAGATTATCAAGGAGAGAATTAATTTCAAACAGCCCAGTAATCCAAGAAAAGGGAGTATCTGAGTTAATGGACCATAGTTAAACTAAACGATAACCAACCAGAAAAAGGGGACTGATTTTTTGAAAACCGACCAAGCAACCCATTCGAAATAACCACAAAATTCCAAAAGCCTGTAAGGACAACTTACTTAATTTATTCAGGAACAATATGATTTAATAAAACACCAAAATTCAAAAAGCCTGTAAGGACAACTTACTTAATTTATTCAGAAATAATATGATTTAAAATATTTTGCAACCATTTGATTTAACAAACAACAAACCACCATGAAAAAGAGAACAGATGATTAAATAATATTTATAAAGAACTGATTTAAAATGGAATGATAGAAAAAAATAATATTTTGATGGTAACGAACAGAAGAAAAAATAAATAAATAAAAACAAATGATGGTAATGTGCTAAAATAAGAAGAATAACGAATAATTTAATGACTACAATGAAGCTGAAGGAGGATAATAATTAATACAACAATAATTTAGAATTTCTCGGAATTGAAGATGATATAAGAAGAAATGATACGGAGAAAATATGTCACAAGAAGGAAAGTCGAAAGGATTTTTAAATAATGCCTATCAATAATTTTATTTGCTATTAGTTAATGAAAAAGAAGAAGGAATCAAGAAGAAAAGGAAATATATAATTAAATGCAAACAGCAACAGTATGAAGAATCCCAAAAGTGTTTAGTATTAGTCGCTAATCGACTACTTATAAGTTTCTTATTATAATGAATTGACCGTAGAAGTGTTCCGGCAATAATTTTCCTGAGCAGGGATGATGTTCCCCTGGTCTCAGAAGGTGTAAGGATGGACAGCGGAGTAATGGACCCAAAGTGGCCACCCGAACTGAACCACCGCACAGGATAGGGAAAAATGTTAGGGAAATTGAATATTTAAGGGATAATAATTATAAAATAGCTGAAAAGAGTGATATTAGATTCCAGAAGTATAGATGAAGAAAATAGAAGGAAGATAGCAGACAGAAGCTTAATTGAGAAAGCGAATTTATAGAAGTAAATAGAAATATAAGTGTTAAAACAAGTTTTTTATAATTAGTGTGACCAGCCCTTATCAAGTAATATGTAGAAGACCACTACCCAGAGAAATAAATCATTAACGAATATGCCTCCAAGAGAGAGAGAGAGAGAGAGTTGAGTATAAAATCCAGCTTATTACCATTAACCGAATAACAGGTGTCTAAACAGTCAGAAAGGAAGGAATATTATGAAGAATAAAACAAGAATATGAAGATTGAAGAGGTCAACAATTTATTTTAAAACCAGTAACACAAAATAAATCTATTCTAGTGGGGGGCTTTATGTAACGTTACATAACCCATGCCCAAAAAATGATAATGTAATCACCCCACTATAAAGGTCAGAAATGGGTATAATATACCTAGCTATAGATTACTTTGTATTACAAAACACTATAAACTATAACTAAGTGACATATAGGGTACACAGTGAAATATAGTGTACACAGTGAGAAAGTAAGTGGTTTAAAAGGAGCATCTCACAGACTTATGCTGTAGATGGAGAAACAATTAATTGTAGCAGTAGACTATATTGCTACTGACAAATTCTGTATTTTTGTTTGTATTTTTGTGTAATTTGTATTGTGTACGCCACAAAGATTTTGTACCTAGGTCTAATTTTATATTTAATATAATAATTTTGTTTGAATATAAGATAACCCAGGGTTAGATATAAAATAATAATGTATGAGCAAAATGGCTGAGGAAAATAGTTTGGTATAAGGTTTCTATAAGCAAATAATAAATAATAAATAAATACAATTGAAGGAAATCAAAATATTAAAGACCAATGTATAAGTTTAAAAGAAAATAGAAAGAAAACCCCTATATAAATTAAATAGGATTATAAACAAAAGTTAAAAAGGATTATTTTTCTATAAATAAGAAATAAATTTATAATATTTAAAAACAGCCTATATACTCAAAAGTATATAGATTCACCAATAAAAAATCATTAAAAAATTCTTGGTTACTAACAGTAACCAACTAACAAGATATAATTTAATTGATAAAACGATTGGGAAAACGAACGTTTGAAAAAAGTGTAATGCCTATTTAAATTTGAAAAAACCTAATGAATACTTTTGGAAATTGTGCGAAATTTAATAAAATTTAAAGAGTGATGTCCACCTTATGTTAAAACTCCTTCAAGTATCAACATTCACGTCATTTATTCGATGAAACTTTGAAATAATCCAACGACCAGTTCAGGCCTAGATTGACTGCACTTCGAGATTTTTGGTGAGACCGTATCTTAGAAAAAATTAACTAAATTACAAATCAACTATAACTTCAACACTAGAAACAGCACCGCACAAGTAAACACTTCAAGAAAAGAGGTGAACAAACTTTATTAATATTTGTTAACCAAAAAACCTTCATGACGGATCTTTGTGCATTTTCAGCTTCCACCATAATTTCGTGTTTGTAGTAAAGAACATAACCTGTACTCTAGCGGATAAACCCGGAACTACATACTAAAGAAAAAACAAATATAATTTATTTTTCTTGGTAAAGCTTAGTATTTTATTATTCATTTCTGACCGTCTCATAACACAAAGAACTTACCATTAACCCTGGGAAATATATAAATTAATTCTTTATTGCTTTAATATTCTATCAAGGATAAAAAATATTTTGTTATAATTTCTGTGTTTACCAAATAAGATCGAACCAATGTTGTGTTGACAGGGAGAATCGATTATAACTTTTTGTATTGGGAGCAGATAAAAATCAGTGTATTTAATAAATAAATACCCTGAATACTTTGTTATAAATAATGAAATGTTTGTTATTTCTCGTAGAGTGTAGTTGTTACAGAGTTTCAGGAGAAAAGAAGAGGACGAACCGCCGGAAAAATATTACCGACAATTGGTGTTATAATAACCTCAAATTGGGTTGCAGACGTAAAATATCGGCTGGTCTCATGAGCGGCGAAAATTTAAATTAAGTAATTGTATACTCCAGGGATAATATCCCTGGTCCTCTCTTTCCTAACTACGGTCAAACAACTTCATTGAATCCTCCCAAATCACACATACTCGATTCCAGTTTTTATTTCTGTAAACATAAATTATAACCGACACTGAACATTTGCAAATACAATCAATAAAGGATTAACAGTGACTCTCATGAAACGAGATTTTCGAAGAACCATTAACACTTAGATTTCATTAAGAAAAGTATTGTTTAGATCCTTAGAGACTTTACCCGCTAGACGTTACAAAATGACGCTCATAACGTGGGGCTGAATTAACTATAAACCTGCAACTATAAAACACTCGTAACGAAGCGAGACGTTACAGAAAGGCGCTCAACGTAAAAGGGCTTTAATTGGGAAAGAAATTTTGAGATATTCAACAAAATAATTTAACAAAAAACCTCATTATCGTTGGCAGCTATGAGAAAACAAGAAATGCATAATACCAGAGGCAGATCGAAGAAGAGGGTAGAAGAAAAGGAGAAGGAAGAAGGTGGACAGGAACGAGAGATAGAAATAGTCACGAACAGTGAAATGGAACAACCAATGGGTGATAAAGAAGAAACCGAAGTAATCACAAACACGGAAAAGGAAAGAGTTGAAGAGGATGCCCAAGGAGACCAACAAGATAAAGCGGTAGCCAGAGAAGAATCAAATTGGCAAGACATGATGAGATTTATAGCCGAAAAATTTAATAAAATAGATGAAAATTTTAGTAAACAGGAGGAAACTTCAAAGAAACAAAACGAAACTTTGAAGGAACAGAATGAAACTTTGAAGGAACAAAACAAGCAAACCAATGATAAAATAGATGAAAATTTTAGGAAACAGGAGGAAACATTTGATAAAATAGATGAAAACTCAAGGAAACAAAATGAAACCTTGAGCGAGAAATTTGACAAAATAGATGAAAACTTTAGGAAACAGGAGGAGAACTCAAGGAAGCAAAATGAAACCTTGAGGGACAGTTTAAAACAAATTGAGAAAATAAACGAAGAAAATTTAAAACAAATTGAGCGTAAAATGGAGAATTTCAATAAGGAGATATGGGAAACTTTCGGAGAGAAGTTTGAAAATGTTAATACGCTTATCCAAAAAGCAGATACATACAAGGAGGAGACAAATAAGCAAATGGACAGTGGTTTCAAGAATTTGGATGAAACATTAGACAGCACTTCAGAAGGTATTAAAGTAAGTCTGAATACAGAAGAGAGTAGGAAGGAAATAGAAATTACAGAATACCAAGGTGTAATGCCATCTGAAAATAAAAATAGCCACAACAAAGAGGAAAATCAATACCTGGAAAAGAAGACCAAGAAAATAATAAAAACATGTAGAAAGAAAATAATAAATACGAGAGAAGTATTGGAGATGAGGAAGGGTGGATTAATTAATGTGTTTAACCTCCCAATTAATGAACAGAGGGAGTTAATTAAGTTTACATCCCAGTTAAATGTGTCGACAATTAAAGTGCATTAGAAGATATTAGTCAGATCATCAAGATGGAATATATCATTAAACATTTTGGTAAATCATCCAGAGGAAAAGGGAATGGAATGCTATTAAAAATGAGTGAATATGTTATGTCAGAGGAGGTACAATACCTGTTAGTTAAAAAAGAACGAACAATGACGGAAGACCGATACTTAAATGAAGGGTTCATAGCAGCAATGTAGGAGCGCCGGATGGTAAGAAGATTATCAAGGAGAGAATTAATTCCAAACAGCGCAGTAATCCGAGAAAAGGGAGTACCTGAGTTAATGGACATCGTTAAACTAAACGATAACCAACCAGAAAAAGGGGACTGATTTTTTGAAAACCGACCAAGCAACCCATTGGTAATAACCACAAAATTCCAAAAGCCTGTAAGGACAACTTACTTAATTTATTCAGGAACAATATGATTTAATAAAACACCAAAATTCAAAAAGCCTGTAAGGACAACTTACTTAATTTATTCAGAAATAATATGATTTAAAATATTTTGCAACCATTTGATTTAACAAACAACAAACCACCATGAAAAAGAGAACAGGTGATTAAATAATATTTATAAAGAACTGATTTAAAATGGAATGATAGAAAAAAATAATATTTTGATGGTAACGAACAGAAGAAAAAAAATAAAATAAAAACAATTGATGGTAATGTGCTAAAATAAGAAGAATAACGAATAATTTAATGACTACAATGAAGCTGAAGGAGGATAATAATTAATACAACAATAATTTAGAATTTCTCGGAATTGAAGATGATATAAGAAGAAATGATACGGAGAAAATATGTCACAAGAAGGAAAGTCAAAAGGATTTTTAAATAATGCCTATCAATAATATTATATGCTATTAGTTAATGAAAAAGAAGAAGGAATCAAGAAGAAAAGGAAATATATAACTAAATGCAAACAGCAACAGTATGAAGAATCCCAAGAGTGTTTAGTATTAGTCGCTAATCGACTACTTATAAGTTTCTTATTATAATGAATTGACCGTAGAAGTGTTCCGGCAATAATTTTCCTGAGCAGGGATGATGTTCCCCTGGTCTCAGAAGGTGTAAGGATGGACAGCGGAGTAATGGACCCAAAGTGGCCACCTGAACTGAACCACCGCACAGGATAGGGAAAAATGTTATGGAAATTGAATATTTAAGGGATAATAATTATAAAATAGCTGAAAAGATAGCAGACAGAAGCTTAATTGAGAAAGCGAATTTATAGAAGTAAATAGAAATATAAGTGTTAAAACAAGTTTTTTATAATTAGTGTGACCAGCCCTTATCAAGTAATATGTAGAAGACCACTACCCAGAGAAATAAATCATTAACGAATATGCCTCCAAGGGAGAGAGAGAGAGAGAGAGAGAGTTGAGTATAAAATCCAGCTTATTACCATTAACCGAATAACAGGTGTCTAAACAGTCAGAAAGGAAGGAATATTATGAAGAATAGAACAAGAATATGAAGATTGAAGAGGTCAACAATTTATTTTGAAACCAGTAACACAGAAATAAATCTATTCTAGTGGGGGGCTTTATGTAACGTTACATAACCCATGCCCAAAAAATGATAACGTAATCACCCCACTATAAAGGTCAGAAATGGGTATAATATACCTAGCTATAGATTACTTTGTATTACAAAACACTATAAACTATAACTAAGTGACATATAGGGTACAAAGTGAAATATAGTGTACACAGTGAGAAAGTAAGTGGTTTAAAAGGAGCATCTCACAGACTTATGCTGTAGATGGAGAAACAATTAATTGTAGCAGTAGACTATATTGCTACTGACAAATTCTGTATTTTTGTTTGTATTTTTGTGTAATTTGTATTGTGTAGGCCACAAAGATTTTGTACCTAGGTCTAATTTTATATTTAATATAATAATTTTGTTTGAATATAAGATAACCCAGGGTTAGATATAAAATAATAATGTATGAGCAAAATGGCTGAGGAAAATAGTTTGGTATAAGGTTTCTATAAGCAAATAATAAATAATAAATAAATACAATTGAAGGAAATCAAAATATTAAAGACCAATGTATAAGTTTAAAAGAAAATAGAAAGAAAACCCCTATATAAATTAAATAGGATTATAAACAAAAGTTAAAAAGGATTATTTTTCTATAAATAAGAAATAAATTTATAATATTTAAAAACAGCCTATATACTCAAAAGTATATAGATTCACCAATAAAAAATCATTAAAAAATTCTTGGTTACTAACAGTAACCAACTAACAAGATATAATTTAATTGATAAAACGATTGGGAAAACGAACGTTTGAAAAAAGTGTAATGCCTATTTAAATTTGAAAAAACCTAATGAATACTTTTGGAAATTGTGCGAAATTTAATAAAATTTAAAGAGTGATGTCCACCTTATGTTAAAACTCCTTCAAGTATCAACATTCACGTCATTTATTCGATGAAACTTTGAAATAATCCAACGACCAGTTCAGGCCTAGATTGACTGCACTTCGAGATTTTTGGTGAGACCGTATCTTAGAAAAAATTAACTAAATTACAAATCAACTATAACTTCAACACTAGAAACAGCACCGCACAAGTAAACACTTCAAGAAAAGAGGTGAACAAACTTTATTAATATTTGTTAACCAAAAAACCTTCATGACGGATCTTTGTGCATTTTCAGCTTCCACCATAATTTCGTGTTTGTAGTAAAGAACATAACCTGTACTCTAGCGGATAAACCCGGAACTACATACTAAAGAAAAAACAAATATAATTTATTTTTCTTGGTAAAGCTTAGTATTTTATTATTCATTTCTGACCGTCTCATAACACAAAGAACTTACCATTAACCCTGGGAAATATATAAATTAATTCTTTATTGCTTTAATATTCTATCAAGGATAAAAAATATTTTGTTATAATTTCTGTGTTTACCAAATAAGATCGAACCAATGTTGTGTTGACAGGGAGAATCGATTATAACTTTTTGTATTGGGAGCAGATAAAAATCAGTGTATTTAATAAATAAATACCCTGAATACTTTGTTATAAATAATGAAATGTTTGTTATTTCTCGTAGAGTGTAGTTGTTACAGAGTTTCAGGAGAAAAGAAGAGGACGAACCGCCGGAAAAATATTACCGACAATTGGTGTTATAATAACCTCAAATTGGGTTGCAGACGTAAAATATCAGCTGGTCTCATGAGCGGCGAAAATTTAAATTAAGTAATTGTATACTCCAGGGATAATATCCCTGGTCCTCTCTTTCCTAACTATGGTCAAACAACTTCATTGAATCCTCCCAAATCACACATACTCGATTCCAGTTTTTATTTCTGTAAACATAAATTATAACCGACACTGAACATTTGCAAATACAATCAATAAAGGATTAACAGTGACTCTCATGAAAGCGAGATTTTCGAAGAACCATTAACACTTAGATTTCATTAAGAAAAGTATTGTTTAGATCCTTAGAGATTTTACCCACGAGACGTTACAAAATGACGCTCATAACGTGGGGCTGAATTAACTATAAACCTGCAACTATAAAACACTCGTAACGAAGCGAGACGTTACAGAAAGGCGCTCAACGTAAAAGGGCTTTAATTGGGAAAGAAATTTTGAGATATTCAACAAAATAATATAACAAAAAACCTCATTATCGTTGGCAGCTATGAGAAAACAAGAAATGCATAATACCAGAGGCAGATCGAAGAAGAGGGTAGAAGAAAAGGAGAAGGAAGAAGGTGGACAGGAACGAGAGATAGAAATAGTCACGAACAGTGAAATGGAACAACCAATGGGTGATAAAGAAGAAACCGAAGTAATCACAAACACGGAAAAGGAAAGAGTTGAAGAGGATGCCCAAGGAGACCAACAAGATAAAGCGGTAGCCAGAGAAGAATCAAATTGGCAAGACATGATGAGATTTATAGCCGAAAAATTTAATAAAATAGATGAAAATTTTAGTAAACAGGAGGAAACTTCAAAGAAACAAAACGAAACTTTGAAGGAACAGAATGAAACTTTGAAAGAACAAAACAAGCAAACCAATGATAAAATAGATGAAAATTTTAGGAAACAGGAGGAAACATTTGATAAAATAGATGAAAACTCAAGGAAACAAAATGAAACCTTGAGCGAGAAATTTGACAAAATAGATGAAAACTTTAGGAAACAGGAGGAGAACTCAAGGAAGCAAAATGAAACCTTGAGGGACAGTTTAAAACAAATTGAGAAAATAAACGAAGAAAATTTAAAACAAATTGAGCGTAAAATGGAGAATTTCAATAAGGAGATATGGGAAACTTTCGGAGAGAAGTTTGAAAATGTTAATACGCTTATCCAAAAAGCAGATACATACAAGGAGGAGACAAATAAGCAAATGGACAGTGGTTTCAAGAATTTGGATGAAACATTAGACAGCACTTCAGAAGGTATTAAAGTAAGTCTGAATACAGAAGAGAGTAGGAAGGAAATAGAAATTACAGAATACCAAGGTGTAATGCCATCTGAAAATAAAAATAGCCACAACAAAGAGGAAAATCAATACCTGGAAAAGAAGACCAAGAAAATAATAAAAACATGTAGAAAGAAAATAATAAATACGAGAGAAGTATTGGAGATGAGGAAGGGTGGATTAATTAATGTGTTTAACCTCCCAATTAATGAACAGAGGGAGTTAATTAAGTTTACATCCCAGTTAAATGTGTCGACAATTAAAGTGCATTAGAAGATATTAGTCAGATCATCAAGATGGAATATATCATTAAACATTTTGGTAAATCATCCAGAGGAAAAGGGAATGGAATGCTATTAAAAATGAGTGAATATGTTATGTCAGAGGAGGTACAATACCTGTTAGTTAAAAAAGAACGAACAATGACGGAAGACCGATACTTAAATGAAGGGTTCATAGCAGCAATGTAGGAGCGCCGGATGGTAAGAAGATTATCAAGGAGAGAATTAATTCCAAACAGCGCAGTAATCCGAGAAAAGGGAGTACCTGAGTTAATGGACATCGTTAAACTAAACGATAACCAACCAGAAAAAGGGGACTGATTTTTTGAAAACCGACCAAGCAACCCATTGGTAATAACCACAAAATTCCAAAAGCCTGTAAGGACAACTTACTTAATTTATTCAGGAACAATATGATTTAATAAAACACCAAAATTCAAAAAGCCTGTAAGGACAACTTACTTAATTTATTCAGAAATAATATGATTTAAAATATTTTGCAACCATTTGATTTAACAAACAACAAACCACCATGAAAAAGAGAACAGGTGATTAAATAATATTTATAAAGAACTGATTTAAAATGGAATGATAGAAAAAAATAATATTTTGATGGTAACGAACAGAAGAAAAAAAATAAAATAAAAACAATTGATGGTAATGTGCTAAAATAAGAAGAATAACGAATAATTTAATGACTACAATGAAGCTGAAGGAGGATAATAATTAATACAACAATAATTTAGAATTTCTCGGAATTGAAGATGATATAAGAAGAAATGATACGGAGAAAATATGTCACAAGAAGGAAAGTCAAAAGGATTTTTAAATAATGCCTATCAATAATATTATATGCTATTAGTTAATGAAAAAGAAGAAGGAATCAAGAAGAAAAGGAAATATATAACTAAATGCAAACAGCAACAGTATGAAGAATCCCAAGAGTGTTTAGTATTAGTCGCTAATCGACTACTTATAAGTTTCTTATTATAATGAATTGACCGTAGAAGTGTTCCGGCAATAATTTTCCTGAGCAGGGATGATGTTCCCCTGGTCTCAGAAGGTGTAAGGATGGACAGCGGAGTAATGGACCCAAAGTGGCCACCTGAACTGAACCACCGCACAGGATAGGGAAAAATGTTATGGAAATTGAATATTTAAGGGATAATAATTATAAAATAGCTGAAAAGATAGCAGACAGAAGCTTAATTGAGAAAGCGAATTTATAGAAGTAAATAGAAATATAAGTGTTAAAACAAGTTTTTTATAATTAGTGTGACCAGCCCTTATCAAGTAATATGTAGAAGACCACTACCCAGAGAAATAAATCATTAACGAATATGCCTCCAAGGGAGAGAGAGAGAGAGAGAGAGAGTTGAGTATAAAATCCAGCTTATTACCATTAACCGAATAACAGGTGTCTAAACAGTCAGAAAGGAAGGAATATTATGAAGAATAAAACAAGAATATGAAGATTGAAGAGGTCAACAATTTATTTTGAAACCAGTAACACAGAAATAAATCTATTCTAGTGGGGGGCTTTATGTAACGTTACATAACCCATGCCCAAAAAATGATAACGTAATCACCCCACTATAAAGGTCAGAAATGGGTATAATATACCTAGCTATAGATTACTTTGTATTACAAAACACTATAAACTATAACTAAGTGACATATAGGGTACAAAGTGAAATATAGTGTACACAGTGAGAAAGTAAGTGGTTTAAAAGGAGCATCTCACAGACTTATGCTGTAGATGGAGAAACAATTAATTGTAGCAGTAGACTATATTGCTACTGACAAATTCTGTATTTTTGTTTGTATTTTTGTGTAATTTGTATTGTGTAGGCCACAAAGATTTTGTACCTAGGTCTAATTTTATATTTAATATAATAATTTTGTTTGAATATAAGATAACCCAGGGTTAGATATAAAATAATAATGTATGAGCAAAATGGCTGAGGAAAATAGTTTGGTATAAGGTTTCTATAAGCAAATAATAAATAATAAATAAATACAATTGAAGGAAATCAAAATATTAAAGACCAATGTATAAGTTTAAAAGAAAATAGAAAGAAAACCCCTATATAAATTAAATAGGATTATAAACAAAAGTTAAAAAGGATTATTTTTCTATAAATAAGAAATAAATTTATAATATTTAAAAACAGCCTATATACTCAAAAGTATATAGATTCACCAATAAAAAATCATTAAAAAATTCTTGGTTACTAACAGTAACCAACTAACAAGATATAATTTAATTGATAAAACGATTGGGAAAACGAACGTTTGAAAAAAGTGTAATGCCTATTTAAATTTGAAAAAACCTAATGAATACTTTTGGAAATTGTGCGAAATTTAATAAAATTTAAAGAGTGATGTCCACCTTATGTTAAAACTCCTTCAAGTATCAACATTCACGTCATTTATTCGATGAAACTTTGAAATAATCCAACGACCAGTTCAGGCCTAGATTGACTGCACTTCGAGATTTTTGGTGAGACCGTATCTTAGAAAAAATTAACTAAATTACAAATCAACTATAACTTCAACACTAGAAACAGCACCGCACAAGTAAACACTTCAAGAAAAGAGGTGAACAAACTTTATTAATATTTGTTAACCAAAAAACCTTCATGACGGATCTTTGTGCATTTTCAGCTTCCACCATAATTTCGTGTTTGTAGTAAAGAACATAACCTGTACTCTAGCGGATAAACCCGGAACTACATACTAAAGAAAAAACAAATATAATTTATTTTTCTTGGTAAAGCTTAGTATTTTATTATTCATTTCTGACCGTCTCATAACACAAAGAACTTACCATTAACCCTGGGAAATATATAAATTAATTCTTTATTGCTTTAATATTCTATCAAGGATAAAAAATATTTTGTTATAATTTCTGTGTTTACCAAATAAGATCGAACCAATGTTGTGTTGACAGGGAGAATCGATTATAACTTTTTGTATTGGGAGCAGATAAAAATCAGTGTATTTAATAAATAAATACCCTGAATACTTTGTTATAAATAATGAAATGTTTGTTATTTCTCGTAGAGTGTAGTTGTTACAGAGTTTCAGGAGAAAAGAAGAGGACGAACCGCCGGAAAAATATTACCGACAATTGGTGTTATAATAACCTCAAATTGGGTTGCAGACGTAAAATATCAGCTGGTCTCATGAGCGGCGAAAATTTAAATTAAGTAATTGTATACTCCAGGGATAATATCCCTGGTCCTCTCTTTCCTAACTATGGTCAAACAACTTCATTGAATCCTCCCAAATCACACATACTCGATTCCAGTTTTTATTTCTGTAAACATAAATTATAACCGACACTGAACATTTGCAAATACAATCAATAAAGGATTAACAGTGACTCTCATGAAAGCGAGATTTTCGAAGAACCATTAACACTTAGATTTCATTAAGAAAAGTATTGTTTAGATCCTTAGAGATTTTACCCACGAGACGTTACAAAATGACGCTCATAACGTGGGGCTGAATTAACTATAAACCTGCAACTATAAAACACTCGTAACGAAGCGAGACGTTACAGAAAGGCGCTCAACGTAAAAGGGCTTTAATTGGGAAAGAAATTTTGAGATATTCAACAAAATAATATAACAAAAAACCTCATTATCGTTGGCAGCTATGAGAAAACAAGAAATGCATAATACCAGAGGCAGATCGAAGAAGAGGGTAGAAGAAAAGGAGAAGGAAGAAGGTGGACAGGAACGAGAGATAGAAATAGTCACGAACAGTGAAATGGAACAACCAATGGGTGATAAAGAAGAAACCGAAGTAATCACAAACACGGAAAAGGAAAGAGTTGAAGAGGATGCCCAAGGAGACCAACAAGATAAAGCGGTAGCCAGAGAAGAATCAAATTGGCAAGACATGATGAGATTTATAGCCGAAAAATTTAATAAAATAGATGAAAATTTTAGTAAACAGGAGGAAACTTCAAAGAAACAAAACGAAACTTTGAAGGAACAGAATGAAACTTTGAAAGAACAAAACAAGCAAACCAATGATAAAATAGATGAAAATTTTAGGAAACAGGAGGAAACATTTGATAAAATAGATGAAAACTCAAGGAAACAAAATGAAACCTTGAGCGAGAAATTTGACAAAATAGATGAAAACTTTAGGAAACAGGAGGAGAACTCAAGGAAGCAAAATGAAACCTTGAGGGACAGTTTAAAACAAATTGAGAAAATAAACGAAGAAAATTTAAAACAAATTGAGCGTAAAATGGAGAATTTCAATAAGGAGATATGGGAAACTTTCGGAGAGAAGTTTGAAAATGTTAATACGCTTATCCAAAAAGCAGATACATACAAGGAGGAGACAAATAAGCAAATGGACAGTGGTTTCAAGAATTTGGATGAAACATTAGACAGCACTTCAGAAGGTATTAAAGTAAGTCTGAATACAGAAGAGAGTAGGAAGGAAATAGAAATTACAGAATACCAAGGTGTAATGCCATCTGAAAATAAAAATAGCCACAACAAAGAGGAAAATCAATACCTGGAAAAGAAGACCAAGAAAATAATAAAAACATGTAGAAAGAAAATAATAAATACGAGAGAAGTATTGGAGATGAGGAAGGGTGGATTAATTAATGTGTTTAACCTCCCAATTAATGAACAGAGGGAGTTAATTAAGTTTACATCCCAGTTAAATGTGTCGACAATTAAAGTGCATTAGAAGATATTAGTCAGATCATCAAGATGGAATATATCATTAAACATTTTGGTAAATCATCCAGAGGAAAAGGGAATGGAATGCTATTAAAAATGAGTGAATATGTTATGTCAGAGGAGGTACAATAGCTGTTAGTTAAAAAAGAACGAACAATGACGGAAGACCGATACTTAAATGAAGGGTTCATAGCAGCAATGTAGGAGCGCCGGATGGTAAGAAGATTATCAAGGAGAGAATTAATTCCAAACAGCGCAGTAATCCGAGAAAAGGGAGTACCTGAGTTAATGGACATCGTTAAACTAAACGATAACCAACCAGAAAAAGGGGACTGATTTTTTGAAAACCGACCAAGCAACCCATTGGTAATAACCACAAAATTCCAAAAGCCTGTAAGGACAACTTACTTAATTTATTCAGGAACAATATGATTTAATAAAACACCAAAATTCAAAAAGCCTGTAAGGACAACTTACTTAATTTATTCAGAAATAATATGATTTAAAATATTTTGCAACCATTTGATTTAACAAACAACAAACCACCATGAAAAAGAGAACAGGTGATTAAATAATATTTATAAAGAACTGATTTAAAATGGAATGATAGAAAAAAATAATATTTTGATGGTAACGAACAGAAGAAAAAAAATAAAATAAAAACAATTGATGGTAATGTGCTAAAATAAGAAGAATAACGAATAATTTAATGACTACAATGAAGCTGAAGGAGGATAATAATTAATACAACAATAATTTAGAATTTCTCGGAATTGAAGATGATATAAGAAGAAATGATACGGAGAAAATATGTCACAAGAAGGAAAGTCAAAAGGATTTTTAAATAATGCCTATCAATAATATTATATGCTATTAGTTAATGAAAAAGAAGAAGGAATCAAGAAGAAAAGGAAATATATAACTAAATGCAAACAGCAACAGTATGAAGAATCCCAAGAGTGTTTAGTATTAGTCGCTAATCGACTACTTATAAGTTTCTTATTATAATGAATTGACCGTAGAAGTGTTCCGGCAATAATTTTCCTGAGCACGGATGATGTTCCCCTGGTCTCAGAAGGTGTAAGGATGGACAGCGGAGTAATGGACCCAAAGTGGCCACCTGAACTGAACCACCGCACAGGATAGGGAAAAATGTTATGGAAATTGAATATTTAAGGGATAATAATTATAAAATAGCTGAAAAGATAGCAGACAGAAGCTTAATTGAGAAAGCGAATTTATAGAAGTAAATAGAAATATAAGTGTTAAAACAAGTTTTTTATGATTAGTGTGACCAGCCCTTATCAAGTAATATGTAGAAGACCACTACCCAGAGAAATAAATCATTAACGAATATGCCTCCAAGGGAGAGAGAGAGAGAGAGAGAGTTGAGTATAAAATCCAGCTTATTACCATTAACCGAATAACAGGTGTCTAAACAGTCAGAAAGGAAGGAATATTATGAAGAATAAAACAAGAATATGAAGATTGAAGAGGTCAACAATTTATTTTGAAACCAGTAACACAGAAATAAATCTATTCTAGTGGGGGGCTTTATGTAACGTTACATAACCCATGCCCAAAAAATGATAACGTAATCACCCCACTATAAAGGTCAGAAATGGGTATAATATACCTAGCTATAGATTACTTTGTATTACAAAACACTATAAACTATAACTAAGTGACATATAGGGTACAAAGTGAAATATAGTGTACACAGTGAGAAAGTAAGTGGTTTAAAAGGAGCATCTCACAGACTTATGCTGTAGATGGAGAAACAATTAATTGTAGCAGTAGACTATATTGCTACTGACAAATTCTGTATTTTTGTTTGTATTTTTGTGTAATTTGTATTGTGTAGGCCACAAAGATTTTGTACCTAGGTCTAATTTTATATTTAATATAATAATTTTGTTTGAATATAAGATAACCCAGGGTTAGATATAAAATAATAATGTATGAGCAAAATGGCTGAGGAAAATAGTTTGGTATAAGGTTTCTATAAGCAAATAATAAATAATAAATAAATACAATTGAAGGAAATCAAAATATTAAAGACCAATGTATAAGTTTAAAAGAAAATAGAAAGAAAACCCCTATATAAATTAAATAGGATTATAAACAAAAGTTAAAAAGGATTATTTTTCTATAAATAAGAAATAAATTTATAATATTTAAAAACAGCCTATATACTCAAAAGTATATAGATTCACCAATAAAAAATCATAAAAAAATTCTTGGTTACTAACAGTAACCAACTAACAAGATATAATTTAATTGTTAAAACGATTGGGAAACGAACGTTTGAAAAAAGTGTAATGCCTATTTAAATTTGAAAAAACCTAATGAATACTTTTGGAAATTGTGCGAAATTTAATAAAATTTAAAGAGTGATGTCCACCTTATGTTAAAACTCCTTCAAGTATCAACATTCACGTCATTTATTCGATGAAACTTTGAAATAATCCAACGACCAGTTCAGGCCTAGATTGACTGCACTTCGAGATTTTTGGTGAGACCGTATCTTAGAAAAAATTAACTAAATTACAAATCAACTATAACTTCAACACTAGAAACAGCACCGCACAAGTAAACACTTCAAGAAAAGAGGTGAACAAACTTTATTAATATTTGTTAACCAAAAAACCTTCATGACGGATCTTTGTGCATTTTCAGCTTCCACCATAATTTCGTGTTTGTAGTAAAGAACATAACCTGTACTCTAGCGGATAAACCCGGAACTACATACTAAAGAAAAAACAAATATACTCTATTTTTCTTGGTAAAGCTTAGTATTTTATTATTCATTTCTGACCGTCTCATGACACAAAGAACTTACCATTAACCCTGGGAAATATATAAATTAATTCTTTATTGCTTTAATATTCTATCAAGGATAAAAAATATTTTGTTATAATTTCTGTATTTACCAAATAAGATCGAACCAATGTTGTGTTGACAGGGAGAATCGATTATAACTTTTTGTATTGGGAGCAGATAAAAATCAGTGTATTTAATAAATAAATACCCTGAATACTTTGTTATAAATAATAAAATGTGTGTTATTTCTCGTAGAGTGTAGTTGTTACAGAGTTTCAGGAGAAAAGAAGAGGACGAACCGCCGGAAAAATATTACCGACACTTGGTGTTGTAATAACCTCAAATTGGGTTGCAGACGTAAAAAATCAGCTGGCCTCATGAGCGGCGAAAATTTAAATTAAGTAATTGTATACTCCGGGGATAATATCCTTGGTCCCCTCTCTCCTAACTATGGTCAAACAACTTCATTGAATCCTCCCAAATCACACACACTCGATTCCAGTTTTTATTTCTGTAAACGTAAATTATAACCGATACTGAACATTTGCAAATACAATCAATAAAGGATTAACAGTGACTCTCATGAAAGCGAGATTTTCGAAGAGCCATTAACACTTAGATTTCATTAAGAAAAGTATTGTTTAGATCCTTAGAGACTTTAGCCGCTAGACGTTACAAAATGACGCTCATAAAGTGGGGCTGAATTAACTATAAACCTGCAACTATAAAATACTCGTAACGAAGCGAGACGTTACAGAATGGCGCTCAACGTAAAAGGGCTTTAATTGGGAAAGAAATTTTGAGATATTCAACAAAATAATATAACAAAAAACCTCATTATCGTTGGCAGCTATGAGAAAACAAGAAATGCATAATACCAGAGGCAGATCGAAGAAGAGGGTAGAAGAAAAGGTGAAGGAAGAAGGTGGACAGGAACGAGATATAGAAATAGTCACGGACAGTGAAATGGAACAACCAATGGGTGATAAAGAAGAGACCGAAGTAATAACAAACACGGAAAAGCAAAGAGTTGAAGAGGATGTCCAAGGAGACCAACAAGATAAAGCGGTAGCCAGAGAAGAACCAAATTGGCAAGACATGATGAGATTTATAGCCGAAAAATTTAATAAAAATAGATGAAAATTTTAGTAAACAGGAGGAAACTTCAAAGAAACAAAACGAAACTTTGAAGGAACAGAATGAAACTTTGAAGGAACAAAACAAGCAAACCAATGATAAAATAGATGACAATTTTAGGAAACAGGAGGAAAAATTTGACAAAATAGATGAAAACTTTAGGAAACAGGAGGAGAACTCAAGGAAGCAAAATGAAACCTTGAGGGACAGTTTAAAACAAATTGAGAAAATAAACGAAGAAAATTTAAAACAAATTGAGCGTAAAATGGAGAATTTCAATTAGGAGATATGGGAAACTTTCGGAGAGAAGTTTGAAAATGTTAATACGCTTATCCAAAAAGCAGATACATACAAGGAGGAGACAAATAAGCAAATGGACAGTGGTTTCAAGAATTTGGATGAAACATTAGACAGCACTTCAGAAGGTATTAAAGTAAGTCTGAATACAGAAGAGAGTAGGAAGGAAATAGAAATTACAGAATACCAAGGTGTAATGCCATCTGAAAATAAAAATAGCCACAACAAAGAGGAAAATCAATACCTGGAAAAGAAGACCAAGAAAATAATAAAAACATGTAGAAAGAAAATAATAAATACGAGAGAAGTATTGGAGATGAGGAAGGGTGGATTAATTAATGCGTTTAACCTCCCAATTAATGAACAGAGGGAGTTAATTAAGTTTACATCCCAGTTAAATGTGTCGACGATTAAAGTGCATCAGAAGATATTAGTCAGATCATCAAGATGGAATATATCATTAAACATTTTGGTAAATCATCCAGAGGAAAAGGGAATGGAATGCTATTAAAAATGAGTGAATATATTATGTCAGAGGAGGTACAATACCTGTTAGTTAAAAAAGAACGAACAATGACAGAAGACCGATACTTAAATGAAGGGTTCATAGCAGCAATGTGGGAGAGCCGGATGGTAAGAAGATTATCAAGGAGAGAATTAATTCCAAACAGCGCAGTAATCCGAGAAAAGGGAGTACCTGAGTTAATGGACATCGTTAAACTAAACGATAACCAACCAGAAAAAGGGGACTGATTTTTTGAAAACCGACCAAGCAACCCATTGGAAATAACCACAAAATTCCAAAAGCCTGTAAGGACAACTTACTTAATTTATTCAGGAACAATATGATTTAATAAAACACCAAAATTTAAAAAGCCTGTAAGGACAACTTACTTAATTTATTCAGAAATAATATGATTTAAAATATTTTGCAACCATTTGATTTAACAAACAACAAACCACCAAGAAAAAGAGAACAGATGATTAAATAATATTTATAAAGAACTGATTTAAAATGGAATGATAGAAAAAAATAATATTTTGATTCTTGGATTTCGTTGTCCATGACGTGTCCGTTACTTAACTAAATATTACTATAGTATTGACGACTCTGAACACTAAGTTTTTTATAAGTAAGTACGTAAAGTTTTACCTTACAGCCTAAACCGGCTTTCACCTTTAGAAGGCTTCATCAGAGGCTGCCATAGGTAGCGTTGTCCGTCTTGTTGTTGGCGACGGGATAGTTATTCGAAAGATTGAAGCTGTGTGTGTGTGGTGAGATTGAATAATGCGTGCGATTTGAATTGTGTCTGTTCGTTTAGGATGTCGTTTTTATTTGTTTTTGTGTGTTTGTATATTTCTAATTGTTCTAGAGTGTCTAGTTTTTGGCCTTTTGTGTGTACGTGTAGAATGTTCATGTTATTGTCGATGTTTTTATATGTGTGGTTTGCTTCTATGAGGTGGTTTGCAAAGGTAGATTCTGTAGTGGTGTGGAGTGCTTCTGTGTGTTCAATGTATCTCTGTTTGAAGCTACGTCCTGTCTGGCCTATGTAGAATTTATTGCAATTTGAGCAATTTAGCTTGTATACACCAGGTAGTGTGTTCCGTGATGTTCCGTGTATTTGAAAGGTTATGAGTTCTAGTGTAGTGTATTTTATTAGTTGTGATACATTGACTCTTTCTATTTGGTTTATTATATCGTCAATTCCTTTCGGATATGGGACAATTCAAGTCCTTCCTTGTAGAATCCAGTTATTTATTTTCTATTGTGATTTCATACTATTGTCTTGTTTGGTTAATAGTAATTGATAGTATAGTATTAATATGAGTATAGTATTAATAGTATAACTGGCAAGAGTCATAAATATTATCATTAGAATTTTGTATTTTATAATGGTATTTGCTAATTTAGTATATTCCGATTAAATAGACATTTCTTGGTTTTTTTAATCTCATCACATTCAGATCATCTAAGGCAATTATTGACAAATCAACAACTTCTTCTTTTCCTGTAGTCCCTAGCAACACATGATTTTTCTTCCTTCCACATGTTTTGAATATAGTGTTTATTTCATATATTTTTTGTCTATTCCTTATCAATTTGCTATCCTATCGGAATGTAACTTTACCGATAGTTGGTTTATTATTTTCTACACATATTCTGCTGGTTTTTTGATATAAGCCTGTTTCTTTTATATTTACTACCTTTTCGATATTAAACGTTATCAATCGATATCATGGCATTATGGCATTATCATAATTTGTATAAATTGATATGGTTTATTACATATTATTATTAATTTAATGTTTTTTTCTAACTCTTCAAACCGTATTCATTAATTATTATTAATTTATGTACCTAACCTTTATGTTATGAGTGGTTATATAGTGGTTTTGGCTGTTAGGCCTTTTATTGTAAACGGATCTACCTGTGTTTATAACTGGTAAACATCTATAGCCCCTTTTACATAAATTCATACATATAATCAAATCTTAACTATTAACATTTACATAAACAATTATTTTTTCCATATCTAATGACAATTTTATCTTGACCTATGGGTCACATACCAGAAAATTCAAATCTATTAACGTTAACTAGCTGCTTCACACTTCCTTCTACAACAGTAATTGAATAATACATCTTGTTTCATTACCTTTCATTAACTCAACACATATTTGGTATAACATAACATAAACTTTATCATAACATTTGTTGTCACAAAATAATATCTTTTAACTCAAAATCCTTACTTGCTATTACTATAAAGTAAATTATTGTTTCATTTTTTGTTTGCTTTTCACTGAACATATATCATTAACTATTATCTAACTTACAGGTTCGTTTATTCTTGTTAATACTACCTTGCATCCTTATTTACCTTTATCTATAATTATAAATGTAATTATTAGATTTTTGTTCTATCATGGGGTTAGATATTGACTTGTTTATTATTCTGTTAACCTTGTTTTTATGTAACATGGATGCTAGCATTTCTGTTGCGTTACATATGCTCCTCCTCCTAAAAAAGTTTAGTTTACCTGAATGAAGTTTAGGTCAAATAAACTTGTCTTTTTCACATGCCTTTTCTTCATCTCAATGTTAATGGTTGACGATGGGATTCTCAATGTAACTTCATTAGACTAGTATTAATACTTCTTTATTTAATAACATTTCATCATTTTAATTAACATTCTTGATCATTTTTAATTTCTGTAAACAGTATTTGTTGATAGTTGGCTACAATATTCAATGATACATTAGTTTCACATCTCTTCTACTTATAATTACTATAATCACTGTATTTCTCAATTATTCTTCTGTCAATTAATTTCTTTCTGTTTTCTTCGTCCTACTCTTTTGGAAACTGAGGTCATTCTTGCAACTATTCTAATATTCCTTAAATATTTAATTTCCCTAACAATCCCTAATATATGCGTTGGTACAGTTCAGAGAGGCACTGTTTGGCTTCATACTCTGCTGCCCACACCACATCTTAATATAGTACTGCTGGAATTCATCTACAGTCAGCTATAAAATATAATAATCTCCTAATAATCTCTTTAATTATTTAATAATAAATATTTGGGAAAAAATTTTTTTCTTTGTTGCTTTTATATTTCTTCATTACTATCCTTCATACTTTGTGATTCCATTTTAGTTCCTTAAACATTCTTTGATATTAAATTTGACAGTTATCATTTGTAATCATTTTTGTTTTCATTTTTGTTGTGATTATAATGCTAAGTATCTTCTTCATTTGTTTTTTCTGATCTCAATATTTTCTAAATAGTTATTGTGTGATGATCATTATAACTGTGTTTCTGACTAAATACATTCCTTAGCACAACTATTCTTCTTCTTATCGTATTTCATTATTTTGGCTGTTTATATTTCAATGACTTATGTTCATAAATATTTTTTCCTTCTTGTTTTCTTTAATATTACATTGGTTACAATCAATCATTTACTGAAGTTGTTTCTTTCACTTGGTAATGCGGTATGTATTTTTAGGTCATATGATTTTTCTTTTATTATTTTGTATAGGTAGATTTGAGGTAAAAACTTTTATCTTGGGGTTTCATTATTTATCATTCACATTATTTCCTTGTAGACGTTTAGTAATAATTCTCGCTTTCTTCTGTAATCTTGGGGTTTGTTATTCATTATTCACACTATTTCTTTATAAACATTTAACAATAATTCTCGCTTTCTTCTGTAATCTTGGGGTTTGTTATTCATTATTCACACTATTTCTTTATAAACATTTAATAATAATTCTCGCTTTCTTCTGTAATCTTGGGGTTTGTTATTCATTATTCACACTATTTCTTTATAAACATTTAATAATAATTCTCGCTTTCTTCTGTAATCTTGGGGTTTCATTATTCATTATTCACATTATTTCTTTGTAAACATTTAGTAATAATTCTCACTTTCTTCTGTAATCTTGGGGTTTGTTATTCATTATTCACACTATTTCTTTGTAGATGTTTACTAATAATTCTAGTTTTCTTCTTAATCTTCTTCATAACTATATTTTAATTCAGACTTACTTCATTTTGAATGACACATTTTTTTTTTCTATTTATTTTATTGTTCAAAAAATTCTCTTTTATTTACAAGTGTTTTTTTTCTTCAAAATCGATAATAAGTGGTTCTTATTGTATTTGAGAATTTAGTGTTAGTATTCAACTCAAATTCTTTTTAAATTCCAAGTATTTTCTCTTCAAGACTGGTAATAAGTTGTTCTTATTATATTTTAGAATTTATTCATTATATTTCTTTATGGACTCTTGGTTGTATGTTCCCTTAATCCTTTTCGTGATAGGGTTCATTATTTCGTATGCATTGTTATTATTATTTTTTGTTATCACATATGGCCCAGTATATAATAATAATAATTTTTTAGTTATTCCCTCTAGAGTGCTTGGTAGCTCCCTGTTTCTTATTAATATTTTCTCACCCACTTGGTACTTAATTGGTTTTGGATTATTCTTTTCATATTTTTTTTTCTTCATTTCCGCCTTTTCCATTACTCGGTTATAAAATTTAACGGTTTCAAATTGATATTCTGGGTTATTTGGAAAGTTTATAATATCCTGGATTTCTCTAGGTGGAAGCCTTTCAAACATAACAGTATAAGGGGTATTTTCAATGGACTGATGGTAAGATATATTTAAGAACTCTTCGGTTAGTGACAAGTATTCGTACCACCTTCTCTGTTGGTCATGACAGTAAGTTCGGAGTATTCTGCCAACTTCCCTCAATACACGTTCTGCCGGATTACTGCTGGGGTGGTATATTGAAGTCTTATATGTTCTAATGTTGTGTTTTAAAAGATTATTTCTCCATTTACAGCCCTTGAATTGCGTACCATGATCGGTGATAATAGATGACGGTTTACCAATCTCTGTTATGTAACGTCCAATGACTATTTCCAGAATTTTCTTGGTCGTGGCTCTGCTAATAGCGTAGAGTTTAGTGTATTTGGAAAAGTGATCAAAAATAATTATTATGAATTTATATCTATGGTTTCCTCCACTGCGTGGGAATGGTCCACATATATCCAGAAATACTTCCTCCAGCTTATATTTGGATGTGATAGGGATCATGACTCCCTCCTTCTTCTCATTATTATGTTTAACCATCTGGCAGATGTGACATGCTTGTATGGATTTTTGTACTTTTCTGGTTATATTTTTTATGTACACTTGTTCTTCCAGGGCTTTGACGATTTTCATGGCTCCCATGTGTCCATATCGTTCATGGTAATCCAATATCAATTTGTTTTCCACAGCGGTGGGAATTACTAGTTTCCAGTTTATTTGTTTAGGGGTGACCTTAATAAATAATCGATCATCATGTATACAGTAATATTTAGTAATAACTTCATCAGCACTTTGTACCTTCTGGCGTATGTTTATTAATTTGGGATCCGATTTTTGGTGTTGGCTAATTTCATTTGTAATAATTTCCAAATCCTTCCGACTCTTAATGACATGGTACACTTTTGCAATCTCTTCCTTTTCTCCTTCGAATGATTGGTCTTGTATGTTTATTCGGGACAAGATATCGGCTGCTATGTTCTTTCTTCCAGGTATATATTCCCAATCGATGCAATACTCTTGCAATGCAAGTACTCATCTAGTTAGCCGGCCATGACTAAGTTTACATCTTTTTAGAAATGAAATTGATTTATGGTCACTTCTTACGGTCACTGGGTATCCGAGTATGTAAGTTCTAAATTTATTGCATGCGTACACTACACTTAGTAGCTCCTTCTCGGTAACGTTATAATTGCGTTCGCAGTTGTTAAGCACTCTGCTGGCGAAGCTGATTACCATATGATGTCATTCTTTATCTTCTTGGTATAGGGTAGCTCCTAAGCTAACATTGCTCGCATCACAATTTAAATAAAAGCATTTGTTAAAATCAGGGTGGTACAACATAACTGTTCCTAAAAATTTCTTCTTGATTAATTGCAGAATTTTATCTTGTTCTGGTCCCCATGCCCATTTGTCTTTGGATGATAATTGTTTCTGAAACTTGGCAGTTACTTCCGAATAGTTATCTTGGAATTTTCGGTAATAGTTACAAATTCCAAGAAAGGATTGTAGCTGTTTTCTATTTTTTGGAGTAGGGAAAAGTTGAATTGCTTCTACTTTTTCTGTTGAAGGTGTGATACCCTCCTCAGACAAATTAAAACCTAAGAACTTTACTTGATTGGCGATAAATTTAGATTTATTCAGCTTGAGTGTTATGTTGTTTTCAGATAATTTTCTCAGTACCTGTTCCACCCGCTCGCAATGTTCATCCCAATGTGAAGAAGTTATAAGTAGATCATCTACACAGACCGTAGTGAACTGCAGTGTTTCTTGTCCCAATACTTGGTCCATACATTTTACAAATATTGCCACCGAATTAATTAGTCCGAAAGGTAGCCTTTTAAATTGATAGTTCCTTCCGTCAAAAAGGAACGCCATGTACTTTCTACTATCTGGATGTAGTTCGACCTGCCAGTAACCGCATACCGTATCCCAAGTACTGATGTATTTAATGCCGTGGAATTTCTTTAAAATTTCTTCTATTTCGCCTGGTGAAGTCCTATCATTGATGATCATTTTATTTATTTCCCTAGCGTCCAGGCAAATTCTCACCTTTTGTTTTTATTTATTATATATTTGAATTAAATTTTCGGCCTTTACCTTACTTACTTGTCTACAAGTTTTTTCCCTTTGGAATTCTCGGACCTCTTCTAACTTACTCTGCCACAGTTCGGGATCATCGTCCTCATATTGAATGACTTCTGGTATTTTATTTTTCTTACAAAAATAGCTTTTTATGGCTAGACATCTGGTGTTAACCGGAACGGTTCTATTAGTGTCAATTAATTCTGCTGTCCACAATCCTTCTTCGGATGTTAAAGATATTATACCTTTATGCAAGTCAATTACTGCGGAATGTTGGCGCAATACATCGCATCCAATCAATACATTGAACGGTAATCCCGTTGCGACCAAGAATCCTATTGGTAGGGTCATATTATTATTGGTAAAATCGAGCGATACTTGTTTTTTAACTGTTTTATTTTGTCTCCCAGTGGCTCTGATAATTATCACATTATTGACAGGTAATGTCGGTATGGGCAACTGGCCTACTCGCTGTATTTTTTCAAGTTCAGTACTGTCTATCAACGATATGTTAGATCCAGTATCTATCATTATGGTAGATTGTACCCCATTTAATTTTGCTGTTACATATATGATTTCGTTATTACTATTACTGTTTACATGTTTCTTATCCTCTTCCCATAAATCTTCTCTGATATTCTTTAAATAGTGGTTATTAATTATAGTTATGATATGATTACTCTTAATTTTGTTTACAAGTCATTGTTCCCCAAGATTACGGTTCAGTGAAGGGTATTCATTATTTTTCACTGCCTCTATTAGTTTAAATGAGGGCTTACCCCCTCTTCTCTACTTTCATTTGGATTATTGTGTTGATTTAGTATAGTTTCGGTGCGATCCTCCGTATTAGGTTCCGCTATCCTATAATTTCTTTCAGGTGGATAGTTGTCTTCACGCTGGGACTGGTCATAATGATTGTCATATCGGTGACTCCTTGGGTAATACCGTCGCTGATTACCTTGAGGCCTGGAGTAGATATAATTGACGTTATGCCTATAATTATTGGGTCGTCTGTCCCCATCTCCTCTATTATTGCGACTATCGCGATAATTATAAGTATTATTGCCACGATAATTATAGTTCCTGGAATTATTATTCGCGTGTTCATTTTGGGTCCTATTTGCATTAACGTTATGCGCAGGTCGATTGTGATCATTATTACGAGAATTGGTTGATGGCGCGTTATTATTATACTTCTGATATTTATAATTTAACATCCTATTTCTTTGGTATTGGTTCTCGTGCTCATAATTCTCCAGGAATTTGGCCATGGCTGGAATCGTTTTGATTTGACTACACATACGTGCATTTTTTATCCCTTCTCGTAATGGTAGGATAGTTGTATCACCAAACATTCTTCGGGAATTCTGGGCTCTAAGTTCCGTGCCATACATACTTTTCCTAGAAAGTATGAAGTAGGAGACTGGCCTATGTTTGTTTCGTATCGACCGTTACTCAAATTATTCCTAATAATGTTCTGGGTCGATTCAGACCAATATTTCTCTTTAAATTGTTTTTTGAACTCAGTCATGTCCAGTATATCCGGGCGCACCGCTGTCCACCAATTATCATAAGTATCTTTAAATGTTTCATCAATCATACTGCGTATAATACTCCAGCGATTTTCTCTATTTCTTGCGATCACCTCTTCCAATCTCTTTAAATATTCCATCGGATTGCACTTGTAATTACGAAAATTAATCGACTCCCGGTTCTCGTGGTTATTTGTATGACTATGTTGGCATGTCCTATCCCGCCATGAATCTACTTCTTCTTGTAATTGTAATTCACGTCTACTAATTTCCTCTATTTTATTTTTACTGGTATTAATTTGACCTTCCATACTGTTTAAATTGCCATAGACTCTTTCGAGTCGTTCGCCCATGTCTGTCTGTATTTGCGTAATACCTTCCTTATTCTCTTCCCGTACCTGATGTACGTCGTTTTTAATTTGCTCATATTTTCCGATAGTTTCCTGTTGTATTTCTTCGACCAATGTTTTATTCTCAATTTTTATGTCATTAATTTTATTCTGTAATTCTTCACGAACCTGTACTATTGTTTCGTTAGTTTTTTCTAACCCTTCATTTGTTTTGGCTATTTCTAATTTTCTTTCCTCATTATTTCAGTCTACCTTCTGGTTAATTGTCACATGAAGATTTTCAATTTTTTCATTAATTTGCCTTAAATTTTCTTCATGTATTTGTAAGATGTCTTCCTTCATTTGTTTTAAACCCTCATCATTCCTATCTAACCTTTCGTGAATTTGTTTTGAGGTTTCTTTAATTTCCTCATTTGTTTTCCTAAATTGTTCTGTCATAAATTTCATCATCTCCTGCCAACTTGGTGCTTCTCTGGCTCCAGCTTTATCTATTTGGTCCCCTTGGGCATCTTCTTCCATTACTCCCTTTTCCTTGTCCATAATAATTTCAGTTTCCGCTATTTCATCTGTCTGTTGTTCCATTTCACTATCTGTTATTAGTTCTATTTCCTGTTCTTGTTCATCTATTTCCTTCTCCGTTTCTCCTGCCCTAATCCTTGATCTACCTCTGGTATGCATGTTTATTCTCCCACAGTTGCCTGCTCTGGTTAAGTAATGTTATTATAATTATAGTTACTTAACTTAAGCCCTACACTGGTTGAGCGCCAATTTGTTATAAGACGAGTCCGAGCGTCTCGTTATGTTCACACAATGTAAGCCTATTTGTTGCTATGAACGGGTATGTTCCCCTGTCTTTACTCTCTTAGGTCGTTTAATTTACTTAATTATTTAAATATCTGAGATATTTGGAGTTGTGGGATATATTGATGTAATTAATTAATATTAACTCAGCTCTCTAAAAAATATCAGTGTTAGTGTACTTGAAACTTGAATAATTAATGCGTTATTCTGTAATTTCGTTCAACCCTATTATACCTTGAAGAGAATTATGTATAATTTTGTATTTTTACGCTCTCTCTTTGGTGTCGGATAATTCTGCTATAAGCGCTGTAGTACCGGAGCAACGAAACTTATAGGTTATTTCACTGTTTATGTTAACCAATTATTCTATACTTAGTCAGTTACTTTTTATTCCCAACTCATTAAATCATACTCCAAATGACAAGATTTTGCAACTATATAAAGGTTCTTTATTTGTTTACTTCTTTAACATTGAATAAGATATGTTCTAACTGACATACTCTTGGGCTATAGATTGCGTGAATCGATTATTGATTATTCCGATCCTTTATTTAAATTCAGTTATATAGTGTGTTTTAATTTGTAATTAATTTAATTCAGGGTGTGAAGGTTCTTGTAACTGTGGGAAAGATTAAACATACATAGATAAGAATGCAAGATTTACAAATTTGAAGTGTTGTGTGGTTAATATGATTAATATGATAATAATTTACCAGACTAGAACGAAGCAAATCGTGTAGGCGGTTGATTGATAAATTTACTGTTCTGGACGATTATACAAGCGTCTACTCAACGAATATCCAAGCTGAGGAGCGACCAATCTGGCGACGTGGTGGGGGCACTGGAGGGGAAAGTGCCTAACCGACCGTGACACCGACACACCGTGTCACCTGGCGGGCTCAGCTGATACTTGTCTGCTGATTTTGGTAAGTTTTTACCGCACGCGCTTTTGTATCTATTTTGGATGCGTGCTTGTGTAACCAAGTTAAAGGTAAGAATTGTCTTCTATCATGTTTTCTAAATAATTATATTACAAATATATTTACTATATAACAAACATTATCATGTTAAATTGCTAAACTCAATATCAGCAGCGATTATTTCTGTCTTGATGCGTTTACATATCAAATGTAAAACTAAAAGCAATTAAAATATCTGTATGGAGAACCATACATTACTTCCATGTTCAAAGGTTTATATTTAAAATCATAATGGAAATGAAATATTTCCACAGAAACTACTTCTTTCTACTTATAGATTCAGCCTGACCACAGTACTGTGTGGTCACTAACGTGTACCACCTTACATTATCGCACTCGATTTTCACTCATGATGACAGTCGATGGCACTGCCGAAACGTCTGGTTTTGCAGATAACATTGTACTTTGCTCAAACAGCCCGGGAAGAAATTTTTACACTAAACTACTTCTTTGTTGCCGATAACGTAGTACACATATAAAAACATAAAACGTTGCAGGTAAACTACCCCTTCTTCTCCACCGATCTTCACCAAAATCAAAAGACCTTGAGTGCTCTACACATTAGGGACGTATGCAAAAAATTATTTGATTCTGTTTGACTTTACGGCAGTTATCGTTTGTCATAGAAAAAATTACCCTTATTAAAACATTAAATGTTGCAGGTAAACTACCCCTTTCTCTTAACTGATCTTCACCAAAATTAATAGGTCCTGAGAACTCTACAATTCAGGGCTGTGTG
Organism: Magicicada septendecula; assembly: GCA_034769895.1. Lineage (NCBI taxonomy): Eukaryota > Metazoa > Arthropoda > Insecta > Hemiptera > Cicadidae > Magicicada > Magicicada septendecula. The sequence continues at coordinate 432,214,379 of CM068368.1, read as the reverse complement.
CAAAAAATTATTTGATTCTGTTTGAATTTGCGGCTGTTATCGTTGGCCATAGAAAAAAATCTACACACAGAAACTTTTCGAAAAATGACTTTATTTCGTGTTTTGAGGGTAGTACATGTATACGTGTCCATGTATTTGATGTCATTTTGATCAATTTTGCTGCAATTGTAATCAATGTTATGGAACAAACAAGTAAAAAATAAGTACACTGTGTGTGTGTGTGTGTGTGTGTGCACAGGTGCATTCTCATTACATTCAGTTACTTGATATGTAATGCTTTCACAATTGAAATACATTTCAGTGAGATAACAATTGGATTCGTTCCAGGGAAATGTAAAATTCCTGTTACAACCACACAATTTCTTGTAAAAGTAGTTCTTGACTTTTCCTTATACAGCAAGATGAACAATATAATTCACAAGTCTAACTACTCTTTCCTTCTCAAAACACTATTTAAAAAAAAAAGTGACTAACAAAAGATCTGAGTATTCCTTCTTCTAGTTTGTTTGCCAACAGAACTAAAATTAGTGTATACAAATATAGTATTATTTTTTGTACATTTCAAATTTTGGGACACCAGGTTTCAAAAAGTGGGGCAAAAGTTTGACAAAATCACAAATTCCATGTGGGACATCGATTAAAGAGAATTTTAACGAAAATCTGAATATACTGTACAGTTTTAGAAATTTCAAAATTCTTTGACCCCATGGCTCAAAAATGGAATCAATAATTTGAAAAAAGTGTAAAAATCCATCTAGCTGTTAGACTAAAAGAAATTATAACACACATTTAACTGTGTGGAATTTATACTATTTATTGTATGATCGCTCTATAATACTGTTACTTTACTAAACAAAAATTAGTCAGTCTGCCTGCACACCCATATTGCTGAGTAATAATACAGCAGTCTTGTCTGGCGTCTCTGGGCCCCCCCCACACACACAGTTGCTATGTAGCTGATTTCTCTCTGGCAGTGGTGAAATGTCAGTTCTGCCATGGTCAAAAGCATAACAGGCAGCAGGCCTAATGTTTGAAAGAAAAGAGAATAAGAAGAATTATCTTGTAGACATTTGTAATTTTTAGTTATTTTTAGAAACAAAATTTAATGTTTTGTTTAATGGGCAGTTAAGAATACTATGTGTGTATGTGCGTGCATGTGTGCACATGCGTGCACAACTTTTAATCTGAACAATAATCTGCTGTTAGAACCCAGCTGCCAGAAGTGGAACATGTGGTAGAATAGCACAATGCAGCAGTACTGTATTCCCAAACTGTCACTTCAGAAAGTATATTAAACAAAATACAGGACCATTATGGGAAGAATAAATAAAGTTTAGTTGTTACCGTTTCATCTGAAATTTGCTTATTAAATTTAAGTTCAATGAAAACAATGCTATGTTTATTTTCAGATGAGTACTACTGCCGTAAAATGTGATTTATGCAGCAAAGAGTTCAGTAAGAGTTCTTATTGTAAACGGCATATTAGAATTGTTCACAAAAGAAATGCCAAAGGGGAGCAAATTGAAACAGCTACATTTACTTGCACTTTGTGTAACAAACAGTATTCCCCAAAAAATAATTTTCAGCGACACATCAAATCAACCCATTCTACTGAGCCAAAACAAATTTATAAATGTGATATGTGCACTTATACAACAATTCACCAGTATAATTTAAAACGTCACATATTAAGTTTAAAAATACATAACAGTGGATCCTTAGCACGATCTTTCATGTGTACTCTATGTAATGCAAAATACAAGCATAAACATCACCTCACAAACCATGAAAGAAAATATCATAACATTGGAAAACCACTTCTGGTTGAAAGACAATGTCCTATTTGTAAATTCATAACAAGGAGACCATGGGGACATAATGAACAGAAAATTTACAGTCATTTTGAAAATGTACATGGCATTTTTATGAAGTTTGAACATCACAGTTTTGATTCTGTCGATGAATTTAATGCGTGGAAACAAGAATTGAAAATATAACAACATGTTTTTTTAAACAAACGTCAAATGGAAATGTATCTGACGTTTACCAATGCCACAGAAGTGGTTTTTACAGGAAACTAGGACTAAACAAACGCCACTTAAAAATTATGGGAAGCTGCAAAATAAATGGGTTTTGTCCAGCAATGATCAAGATGAAAAAATTAAAAAATGGCACTGTACATGTCTCATTTCTTTTAACACATGTTGGTTAAGGCTGAATCAATAAGTAGAAAGAAGTAATTTCTATGGAAATATTTTATTTCCATTATGATTTTAAATATAAATCTTAGAACATGGAAGTAATGTATGGTTCTCCATACCGATATTTAAAAAATGTTACAAATATAAATTTAAATTAAGAAAATAATTATTTTCCCACCTTTTGGAGAGTCTAATTGGCTGTCAATGGGTGCAATTGTCTTAGAAAATATTTTGCTTTTTCAGGATAGTTGATATCCAGGATGTAATATCATGATACTTGATATCCAGGATTTAATGTCAGGATACCTGACAGTTTTTAATCATTTTATAACATGAGAGTTAGAAAAAATACTGTTTTGTATAAAATTGTTCGCAATTTTTATAAACAGTTGTTAAGTGTGTCAGCAGGAATACTGAATTTATCTGCTATAACTCTAATTCAAAATGGAAAATCATAAAAATTTTAAATTTCAGTTGCAGTTATAGACAAGTATAAAAGTAAACAAAAAAAAAAGTAATACAAACACTTTTGATAACAGTTACCACATGTAACACTGCTTAGTTATATGACGATAAAAATGCTGGACTTAGAAACCATGTCATTCAACAGCAGACATCAAAACATATTTGTGTAACTTCTAGGATGAAAACCTTCAAGCTTTAATGTGTTTCTAAATTTGCTGTCGTGTATAGCACACCATAAGTCTGAAATAAGTGGTTTCAGAAATCACTATGCTGTCTATACTTAGAGCACAATTATTTTACAATTTAGTTACAGACAGCAGAGTGCTGAATGTGTCAAACTGAAATATCACCACTGTTCCATAACTGTGAAGAGTTACTCTCTTATGCATGCTACCTACTTGCCAAGACCAGCTATAGGTATTTGAATGTTTAAGAGACGAACATGAATACTACATGAATTCGTTTAATTTTTACTCAGTAAAAGGTAAAAAATTTAGGTGCTTAAAACGTATAATTGAAAATATTAATATCAAAAGTTTTAAAATATGTTATAAAGAACGATATATATTCATATATTTGATAATGCAGTCTGAGTAAGTACTGGTATTTTCTCCATTCATGTGTAAGTACTGGTATTTTCTGTAAAACCAATAAATTGTACATTTAATACAGTCAAGTATTTTTATCACCTTATGTGCATAATTTGGCCTCCACATTTGTTATTTATTTAAAACAAATAATTATTCGCTATGCGTACTAATAATTGTAATAGCAATTGAACAGAGCTTAATTAAGTACTATCCAACCATGGCCAGATTCTGTGTGATTAATTTAACTTGTGATTTAGATAAGTGTGTAATTTGGAACAGATGTGTGAAGACAGTTAATTAGTAATCCTCAAATTTCAAGTAACACGCTGTTACTGAGGTTATGTCAGACAAAAGTATGAAACATTCGCATTCTGTAGCGCTGAACGATTACATAAAATATTGTAAGTATTTCTGCTTACGAGAGAACACACGTGGGAAGACCGCACACAGCTAAACAAACCGAAAATAAGCTACAGGTTTATCGTCAAGTCTACAAAGACTCGGATAGAAAGCAGCTGCATCCCATCCCATCTATTAATCGTACGGGCAGACGCTTGTCAGCCCAGAATGCAAATGTATCACACAAGCAGACAGTCACAAGTAGCGTCTGCCCGTACGGTTAACAGATGTGATGGGACGATCCTTCGCTCGCCCCTCCAGTGCCCCCACCACGTCGCCAGATTGGTCGCTCCTCAGCTTGGATATTCGTTGAGTAGACGCTTGGTGACGATTATGCCGTACAATATTCTTTCTTCGGTTTAATAAAATGGAATTCTTGTCCTGTCCACTTCGGAAATACAGCTCTTTGGATTGATTTACAGCCCGATTGATGCTTCTTCTGCAATTCCAGGATCCAAATACGTTCTTCTCTCGGTTGAAGCAATTAGTGATGTTCCGTGTATTTGAAAGGTTATGAGTTCTAGTGTAGTGTATTTTATTAGTTGTGATACATTGACTCTTTCTATTTGGTTTATTATATCGTCAATTCCTTTCGGATATGGGACAATTCAAGTCCTTCCTTATAGAATCCAGTTATTTATTTTCTATTGTGATTTCATACTATTGTCTTGTTTGGTTAATTTATACTGGCAAGAGTCATAAATATTATCATTAGAATTTTGTATTTTATAATAGTATTTGCTAATTTAGTATATTCCGATTAAATAGACATTTCTTGGTTTTTTTAATCTCATCACATCAGATCATCTAAGGCAATTATTGACAAATCAACAACTTCTTCTTTTCCTGTAGTCCCTAGCAACACATGATTTTTCTTCCTTCCACATGTTTTGAATATAGTGTTTATTTCATATATTTTTTGTCTATTCCTTATCAATTTGCTATCCTATCGGAATGTAACTTTACCGATAGTTGGTTTATTATTTTCTACACATATTCTGCTGGTTTTTTGATATAAGCCTGTTTCTTTTATATTTACTACCTTTTCGATATTAAACGTTATCAATCGATATCATGGCATTATGGCATTATCATAATTTGTATAAATTGATATGGTTTATTATATATTATTATTAATTTAATGTTTTTTTCTAACTCTTCAAACCGTATTCATTAATTATTATTAATTTATGTACCTAACCTTTATGTTATGAGTGGTTATATAGTGGTTTTGGCTGTTAGGCCTTTTATTGTAAACGGATCTACCTGTGTTTATAACTGGTAAACATCTATAGCCCCTTTTACATAAATTCATACATATAATCAAATCTTAACTATTAACATTTACATAAACAATTATTTTTTCCATATCTAATGACAATTTTATCTTGACCTATGGGTCACATACCAGAAAATTCAAATCTATTAACGTTAACTAGCTGCTTCACACTTCATTCTACAACAGTAATTGAATAATACATCTTGTTTCATTACCTTTCATTAACTCAACACATATTTGGTATAACATAACATAAACTTTATCATAACATTTGTTGTCACAAAATAATATCTTTTAACTCAAAATCCTTACTTGCTATTACTATAAAGTAAATTATTGTTTCATTTTTTGTTTGCTTTTTACTGAACATATATCATTAACTATTATCTAACTTACAGGTTCGTTTATTCTTGTTAATACTACCTTGCATCCTTATTTACCTTTATCTATAATTATAAATGTAATTATTAGATTTTTGTTCTATCATGGGGTTAGCTATTGACTTGTTTATTATTCTGTTAACCTTGTTTTTATGTAACATGGATTCTAGCATTTCTGTTGCGTTACAATATATATATATATATATATATATATATTGTTACAACACAAATAAGCCAACCTAATACCAGGGATGAACAAAACAATATTAAATCTAAAATAATACTTCATGTTAAATAAAAAGGATTAATTTAAATAAAATATAAAAACTATGACTCAACGAACGACGACTTGACCTAACCCAAATGATTGACCCAACAAAAGGAAACAAATGAAGAAGGGATCCACGAAGAATAAACAAGAATGTAACCCAAACCAAAGGAAGAGAGGAAAAAATCCAAAACACAAACAAAAATGAAACAAGTTCATGGAATTAAACGACCCAATGTAACACGTCGAAATGTACCCAAAGGAGAGGATGGAAAAACCAAAGTAGTAACCAAATACGATGAAAATGAAGAAGGAGGGAAATAGATAGAAATGAAAACCAATAATGATACACAAACAAGTAATAAAACATAGGAGAAGGAGAAATAATGCACTCAAGAATAATATTGGAACCAAGACCAATAATTACCCTATGAGAAAGGAAAAAGTAACTGTTATTACCCATTAATGGACAAAAATAATTTAGGGAAGAAACCCTATTAAACAAGGTTTAAGATTAAAATGATAAAAAAAGCAAACTAAACCCCAATTGAGAATTAGATGTAAAAATAGTATTGTAAGAACATAAAATTGTTAATAGTATTAAGGATATATGTGACGATTTCATTAATAAAATATGGTAATTAATAAATAGGTAATGTGAAGGCTGAGAAATTTTAAATTTTTAAGAAAATCTCACATTTAAACTAAATCTTATTGCTATCATTAAATAATAATAATATTTAATAAAAAGTTGTAATAATAAAATAAAAAGGAATACGAGTGTACAGAAAGGGTAAACCTTGTTAATTAATCCTACATAGACATGCGCTAACCGGAATTAACTTGTATTCCGACCCCTAAACAAACTAAATATACTTGTAAATTTGACATTATTTAAATAATTAAACAAGACCACTGTAATGTACATTAATAACGTCTGTAATTAAGAATATCTCTGCTTAATTAAATAGTCAAACTTTAATCCTTTAAATAAAGAAGGAACATGGAACTACTTTTATGCTGAATAATAAATGACGCGAGATTACTACTCTCACCCCTTAACTATTAACCCACTTGCAATGGAGCGCTCACGCCGTAAGCTGTGCACAGCGTTGGTTCGTGACGAAGAGATAAATATGTGAAAGTTCGCTAAAGAATATCTTAATAACTAAATTGTGCGCCGATGACATCTCTATCAAATCTTAAATAAGAAAGTATGTAATTAATACAGTACTAGAACCATGAGGTGAAATTCAACTAATAAATAATCATGTGAAGTGAATACCAGTGAAACAAACTTTCGCTTTATTTATTCTAACAACAAGAATTACTACAGTCATCTAAGAAGAGAGTACCACACCCAGAATGATTTAACATATGTCAGGAACTTCACCGTCACCGGATACTAAGGTAACGACAGACCTTCAGGAAACACACCGAGGACCGAAGAGCCAAATCAGCATCAACTACAGGAAACCACAGGTGACATGGAGGCTTGTCTTCCATGGTTATGAGATACTAAAATTATAACCAACAAAAGACAATTTAACTAACCACTTTAAGACTTTTAAAAACAGACATTATATGTAAGATGTAGTCTGTAATCTAATAAAACTGTTTGTAGTAAAAGAGTAAAAGTTTAAACTGAAAGCATTATTGTTTTAAAAAGGTTAATAAAGTCCATTCTTCAAATGGCACAATTTTCAAGATTGTATATGGAGATGTGACCATTATTAACATACTATATTCAATCCCGGATCCGTGGAATAAATTAAATTGATGTACATCTTTATTTTGAGGGCCCTTTGTGAAAGAATAAAATATATAATCATCTTGTAAACTGTAAGCTGTTGAACCATATATGTTGAGAACTTTGAGTAGAGCAATTAATCTCATTATGTAATAAAGAGATGTCATCTTTAGTACAGACTAAACTGAGTGCATAAATCAACAGTCTCCCCTTCCCAGTTTCCTTTTATATTAATTGTTTTGGTGTTGTGATTAATTTTCAGCTCGTCACAACGAAGGCAGCCTGTATAATCGGGAGAACCAATTAATGCGGGTTCCCTATGTTATAACACAAGTTAAGATGTTATAAATTGCGCCACTCTGCTCTCTGTTAAATTTAAATTTGCTGCTCCTTTGTAAAAAAAAAAAAATTGTGTCTTGTGTTGTTTAAGAAGTAATTGTGTCCCAATATTACACACACACAAGCTGTTGATCTATTCACTCATGTACTTTAATATGTGTCAAAATTTTAAATAAAATAAAAATCATAATTATTATTATAGTAATATAGTATAGGTAACTTTAATTGTAAATATAATAGGTGTAATCTTATATTAACATATTAACCCACGTAAACAAAACCATGTACGTACTTGTCCAAAAATTTCATTCATCAACGTGTCAATTTGACGACAAACTCGGACAGGTAAATATCCTGTTGCCGCCTGTGTAAAACTGTCATAGTTACCCTCCCGCAAGTTGAGTTAGACAATACGCCACCCTCTTTGATAGTTCTATTGTTATGAAATCTTAAAGTGGTACCGAAGTAAACAATAGCCGCGACCATGTGTATATACATCGCCCCTGTGTAAAGTGTTTGTCCCTTCCTGCTTAGTGTGTTACAGCTGTTCGTTTTAAAAGTAAACAAAGATTCCCCTTCGTGAAGTTCCGCTTATCTCATTAGGATTAGTAATAATCTAAAGTGGAGTATGGGATCCGCTTTAGGTTATATTACAGGTAATTAAGAATTATATATGTAACGTAACACAGTCACAAAGGCGCCGCACTGAAAAAAAATTCTTTACAAGGGTTAAAGAAAGTGCAGAAAACTAACTACTAGAGTTAGAGTATGCAAAATGTAATCAGTCGGGCCATGATGTTGTGAGGTTACAAAAATTATTAGTAGAAATAAAATTAAGTTAGCTTTTAAGAAACGAGATAAAGGGAAGTTCACGGAAGAAAAGAAAACGAGTACCAAGAAATTTCCCACGGTAATCCCCAAGCATACTCCCGGTACATTGCTGACCAAATAAGCCGGAGTCTGTTCTTAAGCGGCGGAGTATGTGACAATTTCATTAATAAAATATGGTAATTAATAAATAGGTAATGTGAAGGCTGAGAAATTTTAAATTTTTAAGAAAATCTCACATTTAAACTAAATCTTATTGCTATCATTAAATAATAATAATATTTAATAAAAAGTTGTAATAATAAAATAAAAAGGAATACGAGTGTACAGAAAGGGTAAACCTTGTTAATTAATCCTACATAGACATGCGCTAACTGGAATTAACTTGTATTCCGACCCCTAAACAAACTAAATATACTTGTAAATTTGACATTATTTAAATAATTAAACAAGACCACTGTAATGTACATTAATAACGTCTGTAATTAAGAATATCTCTGCTTAATTAAATAGGCAAACTTTAATCCTTTAAATAAAGAAGGAACATGGAACTACTTTTATGCTGAATAATAAATGACGCGAGATTACTACTCTCACCCCTTAACTATTAACCCACTTGCAATGGTGCGCTCACGCCGTAAGCTGTGCACAGCGTTGGTTCGTGACGCAGAGATAAATATGTGAAAGTTCGCTAAAGAATATCTTAATAACTAAATTGTGCGCCGATGACATCTCTATCAAATCTTAAATAAGAAAGTATGTAATTAATACAGTACTAGAACCATTAGGTGAAATTCAACTAATAAATAATCATGTGAAGTGAATACCAGTAAAACAAACTTTCGCTTTATTTATTCTAACAACAAGAATTACTACAGTCATCTAAGAAGAGAGTACCACACCCAGAATGATTTAACATACGTCAGGAACTTCACCGTCACCGGATACTAAGGTAACGACAGACCTTCAGGAAACACACCGAGGACCGAAGAGCCAAATTAGCATCAACTACAGGAAACCACAGGTGACATGGAGGCTTGTCTTCCATGGTTATGAGATACTAAAATTATAACCAACAAAAGACAATTTAACTAACCACTTTAAGACTTTTAAAAACAGACATTATATGTAAGATGTAGTCTGTAATCTAATAAAACTGTTTGTAGTAAAAGAGTAAAAGTTTAAACTGAAAGCATTATTGTTTTAAAAAGGTTAATAAAGTCCATTCTTCAAATGGCATAATTTTCAAGATTGTATATGGGGAGGTGACCATTATTAACATACTATATTCAATCCCGGATCCGTGGAATAAATTAAATTGATGTACATCTTTATTTTGAGGGCCCTTTGTGAAAGAATAAAATATATAATCATCTTGTAAACTGTAAGCTGTTGAACCATATATGTTGAGAACTTTGAGTAGAGTAATTAATCTCATTATGTAATAAAGAGATGTCATCTTTAGTACAGACTAAACTGAGTGCATAAATCAACAGTCTCCCCTTCCCAGTTTCCTTTTATATTATTTGTTTTGGTGTTGTGATTAATTTTCAGCTCGTCACAACGAAGGCAGCCTGTATAATTGGGAGAACCAATTAATGCGGGTTCCCTATGTTATAACACAAGTTAAGATGTTATATATATTGTAATGAAAGAGAAATAAGTATAGGGATTACCCACTAAAAACATAGTATAAACAGTGATACAGTGCAATAGTGTATGTGTAAAAACTCCAAAGTGAAGTGATAAGGAAGGTACACCAATTAAATTATAATTAACTATAGATAATTTAAAAGTGAAGGTGAGGTATAAATGGGAATAGTGTAAGATGTAGAATATAACTATTATAAGAAACAGTGAATAATAAAGAAAATAGACACTTAATAAATCTGTAAAAAACACTAAAGGTTTAAAAGTGGAAAAATAACAGTGAATAAATATATGGTGAAAAATGGTATTAAGTATGAATTATAGAATAAGATGTATTGAACACTAGAAAGTGATGATAACATTATTATTTAAGAAAAGATGTTTAAGAGATTTAAGTTTAATTCTAAACAATAATAATTAAAAGGGAGGATCCCAGGAAAGAATAAATTGAAGGTGTTGACATGGAGAGAATGTAAAAATTGTTTAAAAATTAAGAAATTAGAGACAAATCAAAGACATCCATGTTATAAGGGATAGTTATAAATTTCATAAAAGTGATGTTGTTTATCACAATAAAAATAATATGTATGGTAAACAAAAAATTAGCAAATAATAAGTTGGAAGGAAGTGATGATATTTCTCACTCAAAATAATAACTCTCATAACTTATAAAGAATTGTTCGTTTTAATGTTATGAATAGGATATGGCTGAAAGAAACTTGCAGTCCATAAGCCTAATTGTTATGTTTTAAATATTAAGATAGAGAAAGCAATATTGACATGTAATCAAAACACCAACAGACTCAAAATACAACACAACCAATAATAATAACAAAGTAAAGCCCATTAGGCTGAAACGAAATGTGATTTAAATGAAATAAGTCAAATAACATAATGGCTACTCAGGCCTATGAAAGGGCATAACTGTCAGAACCAAACTACTAAAAATTATAACAAATTAACAAAGAAATTAGCAAATCTGAGGTGAAGGATTCACCAAGAACACATTGTAAATCATTTGTAAAACAAGAGATTATAATAAGCATTTGTATACAAAAAGAAATGTAATTAACAAGCATTAACATAATTGTAAAAACATAAAATCTAAAATTACCCAAACTTGTGGGGTATCAAAATAATCTAAATCTATGAAAGGAAATAAATACTATAGTGACAATATTTAATAACTAGGAAGGAAGATAGAGGAATAACAGCAATCAGAAGATATACGAAGAATTCGAATTTTGATAACAATACATCATCTCAAAATCAACCAATCAAAATCATGCAGTTGCCATGGAAACGGCAGTTGAAGACTGAATTACCGTTGAATACCGTTAGACAGAAGTGAAGCGTCATTAAGAGAATACAGAAGCCAATGTTGGGAAGAACGATTTTCTGCTAAAATAATGTAAAAAAGTAATTAAAGTTCCTAACCATGACAGTATAAGAAGCAGACGACCATTTATAGCAGTCAACTCGAGATCCAAGGCAATTAATCGGAAAATTACCCGAAAAGAACAGCCAGATACGTTATGAAAAAGACGCCCAACCCATTGAAGCCCCAAAATTAATGAAAACAGAACTTATTGCAGCCAAATCCTACCCGACCAAACGAACGAAGACACCAAGTAATGCTGAGGTGTTAAGTACAATTAAATTATTTATTTTCCAAAACCCTAATCACTCTAAATTTTACTAAAGGTAAATTTATCTCACTATAAACAAATATTTCTCTTTCACAGATTATTTAAGTAAAATAAAACTGGATAAAAACTTGTTAACGTTAAATATAACCTATTAGTTAAACACGAACTTACAAAACACATTTACGACACCACAGAACAGATTGTAACATCACACATTATTATTTATGTACACGTAGAATAAGGTAATATATTTTTATTGTAACCATAGGAATTCTTTAGCTCATAGTCACAAGAGTCCACGATTTTGGAAACAAAAATAATTGGAATACTTCAACGTACACAGCCATACAAAAGCAAATTGTTTCCTTGATCAATTCGTCAAGCCCAGAGGACAAGAGTTCATGTAATCAGTCGGTGCAAATTTATCATTATATAATTGTCAATTTGAATATTTTAATTATCACCTATTAAAAATAACTATTACAGGGAGTAACCGTCGTTATTATTTCATAGGGAGTGCTTTATATGTTACTAGTGTTTACTTAAGAATAGATTTGATGAGAAGCGAACAAGTTGTCATTTGCGCAGCAGCATCGACAATTCAGACGGCTGTGCGAGCGAGAATTATTTGAATGCCCGACCGTCACCGCTGCTAACTCATCAGACAATAATTTTAGTTGTTTTATATAACGACTTGGCGCCACCCGGGATTAACACACCCCTATAAACAACAGGTAAGGTTACTGCCGTGTTATACAGGTGATTACCGCAACGCTATGGACATCGTTAGCCGCGAACATTAATGTAACGTCCCCGGTGCGAGACGAACGCACTAATCATTATTACACATACAAAATTGGTGTACATTTTACAGGTACGCACAGATCCTCTCGTTACAGATTGACGACTCCAACGTGTGGCTTAAACGAAGACGGACGACCTCAATAATCTCGTTACAATATATATATATAATACTCCAAACAATATTAGGTTATTAAATTTTTTAGTAAGTAAAAATTGTAACAAGGTAGCGTTTTTTCTAATATTGATAATGTCAAATAAAAACTTAATTTCAGTATTATTTTAAAATAATTTCTTAATAGCATTATGATAGCAAAGTTGTTTGGTTATGAGGTCTTTTAAATTTTGCCATAACCAAAAACTAGTACATTTTACCTATCTTTACTTTCAGCTTTGCTTCCAGAAGTTATTAACATATTCATAATTTTTCCTCCCCGAGATTTAGCCATATTCATTTCTTTAAATAATAACAATTTTTTCAGTAGTATTGCCACAGAACAAAATAACACACAATGAACTAAATTACCACGAATTTACAACTCACTAACAGGTTACAATAATGGTTGAAAGAAATCATGTCCAATGGTTGCAGAAAAATCCACTAGATTTTGTTAGAGGCATATAACACTATGTGGAGATAGTGTCAATAGAATAAAGAACTTTTTAGAGGCAAAATACACTATATCCAAATGATGTTTTTTGCCCCTAAAGATAAAGGCACATGATGTTCTAATAAAATGGTTTATACCAATATAGTAATAACATAGGAGATAGTGTAATATGCCTCTATATAAAACACAACTAGTAGTTTAAGTTGGTGTAAAAACCTCATTTTTACTAAAAATGGACATGGTGCCTTATGTACCCTCCCAGGTACAGTTATACAAAACTCAAAGTCTAAGGATTTGTTTGTATTGACAGTCACACCGTTACACCGATTCTGACCAAATTTTGCACAGGTAACCTTTGACACAAGGCAAAAAACACTATCTGACTTGGAATTTAATATCCCACCCCCATTTGCATAATTTAGGTCCTTTTAATTATGTGGTTTACAATCGGATGGCAGCGTTGTTGTTTATTCACAGTCGATGTGTTACTCATATAAAGATGTCAACAACACCACCATGGAGACCAGAATTAATTACCACGGTAACAAGTAAATAAACAAATGCTATTTAGCGGTATCTTTGAACAGTCCATGTGACCTCCCTCGTGCGTATTAAAAATGGAACTAAAACGCAGCAGATTGCGTTTTGATGCGGGAGACCTTGATTAAAACGCAGCAGAGTTGATGACCAGTCCATTTTTTCCATGTCCATGTGTTAAATTCAATGTGTTTCCCAACCATAGCCTAAGGTGCAGTGGTCGCCCACATTGATCAGTTTTCACTTTGACTTTGAAGACAAGTGAACAGTACACAAAGAGTTACACCTTCACAGAGTTTTTACCATTTCTGTTTCTCTATTGAGTTGTTCTGCATTCCATTATTCGTTTTCGTTGGATTTAGATTTAGATATTCTTAATTCCTGGGTATGCATACTGCCTGTTCTAACACCAGAGGATCATTTATTTACATGGTACAAATTAGAAATGCCATAAATAATTTGTAATCTCATAAATTTACAAGTGGCTGTTTGCTATACAAACCAGTATTTCAAATGTAGCTAAGAAATTAATTAATATTTTTATACTGTACTTACAATCACTGGCAAAACATAACAGAATAATTTGGGTAGACATAAAAGTACCAGCCAAAAGCAACCTCTTACTAAGATTGTTGACAACCAGTAAAACGATGGCAAATAGAATTAATGCTAAATCAGATAATAGCTAAATGACTGAACACACACACATGTTGTTATATAATTTGGCCTAAATGTCAAGAGAAATCTATCATATTGTTATTGGTGTCATTTATGAGTGACATTAGAAATAGTAGAAAAAATTGCTATAAAAATAAATTTTACTCACATTTTTAAATGATGGCAAATCCGGATTACTGTAGGCATTACACAAATGTTTCATATTTTCTTGTAAATGAGTTCTACATGCTGCGCCTTGAAGGCTGCCAAAATATCTATTACCCTTTCTTTAAAAGTTGGATCCTCTGCACACATAAATGTAAATTCTCTTTCAGTGGACAAAGTAGCCAATTTGATAATTTTTTTATTTTTCATAGCATTGTGAAGGTATGTTTTGATTCTCTTCAGTGTATTCATTGAGCGCTCAGTCAAGGCTGATGTAACTGGAATACTTAGCACTAACTTCAGTAACCCTAATGTTTGTTCATACACACTATTGAGTCAATTCTCCACGATATATTCTAGTAGTTTAACACACGGAAGCATTTTATCATCACTACTGTAGATGTTCAACAATTCATTGCGCAGTGTTACTCAGTCAAACAATTTTGGGGACAAACATTTCAGCTTGCCAAACTGGAGTTGAGGAAAATTCCTCCGAAATTCAACAAATTTTTTTCTCATTTAGTAGTTCTATAAAAAATATATTTTCAAATTCGCCAAATCGGGCGTATAGTTGCACTGTTACAGAATCAAGAATTTCATAAGCAACATGTTTATACACTTCACTTACAGTTTCCTTCAATACATTATTGCCATTCATATACCTACATTCATCCATACAGTTGTGCAGCACTTCATTTCAGTGTAGTTGTGAATGCAGTGCTGTGATATTTTATTTCACTGTCCTAATTTCATTTATGCAGAGATTTACATCACTGCTAGATTTTGCCTGTAGCACATTAAACAGATATTGAGTAAATACAAACATTTGATCATATATGCGAAAGTAAAACATGAAAGATGTTGACTTTAAAATATTTAGGAGACCAGTTGCAGCACTCACAGATTCAGGATCCCAGTCATAACATTCGATAATGTGAGAAACCGCATGATATAGTTCTTTGTAATGTTCTTTGATCGTTGAAACCGCCCACGAATGGTAATTCCAACAGGTCGATGTTGGGTGAGGAAGTGTAAACCCTTGTTCTCGGAGTAAATCAGATTTAGCAGCAGACCTACTGAAGAAACTATGAAATGCTGTTAAATTATAAATAATTTAACTTCTTTAATATGTTTTGCACAGTGTAACAAGACCAAATTAAGTTGGCGAGCATAGCAATACACAAATACTGCCTGTGGATACTGTTGATGAACAAGGGTTTGTACTCCACCAGGCACCACAGAAGCACCGACATGTTGGTCTTACTAATTTATTTTCAATGTTCCATTTAAACTTCTGTGCTTTGTTGGAAGAAACATAAAAAAAGCCTAAAAAGCGTTCTTCAGTTTTCAAACCGTGAACATATATTGCACAATAAATTATACTCAGGTGTCCTGTAATACATATGTCAGTTTGAACAGAAATAAAATCTTCATTATATGTTGGTTATGTCTGGGAATTCATGTCCAGTGTTTATTGCATGTGTGGCCAAATTAGATTTATATATTTCTGGTTTGTATATAATTTGGCCACACATGCAATAAACATTGGACATGAAAAAGCTAAAAAAGGAATCTCTCGAACTGGCACAAGTGTAGGGAACAGAGTCAAATTTTAAACAAAAAAGGCTCCATCATGTAAAAAACCATTTTGAAGAAACGAGCCAAGATGAAATAATTGAAGACAATGAAAGAAAATTTCAAGTTGAAATTTATAACCAATTGGACACTTTAATTTCACAATTAGGAGAACGTTTTGAAGCATTCAGTGCAGTCAGTGAAAAATTTAATGTACTGAGCCCTTCAGTACTGAATAAAGTAAGTGAGATAAGTGAGACAAACAATATTAATTATCTGTGTGTCTTAAAGATCAGTACAAGACGGATTTATCGGACTAGGCTCTTTCCCACAGCAGTTGATAAGTTTCTGATCAATTATGACAGAAGTAATTAAAAACAAACTGGCAATCTTGGAGCTAGATAAGACCACAGAGGGCA
Organism: Magicicada septendecula; assembly: GCA_034769895.1. Lineage (NCBI taxonomy): Eukaryota > Metazoa > Arthropoda > Insecta > Hemiptera > Cicadidae > Magicicada > Magicicada septendecula. Next base: position 432,197,816 of record CM068368.1, on the reverse strand, counting down.
TAGAATAGTCTTCAATTTTCTGATTGGTTCCTTTGCTGCATCAAAATCCCCGAGAAGGCGGTTTTGAAATGGCCCTGTACCATTTATTTTTAATAACATATTTATTTTATTTAAGTCATGTGTTGCATTTTTTAAAAGTAAGCTATGTGTAGAATTAAGAAAATTAAAATTTCAATGTAATACAATAGATTTCCTGCATGTTTTGCGTGTTACGTCTTCATAATTTTGTACATTATAAATTGGTAGTGTGACCATCGTGTTTATTTTGACTATTGTAACTAATTAAACTTGTAATTTAATAAGTAACATTTTAATATTTTAAAACTATAATTAATGTAAAACTTTATTTTATTTTTGTAATGTTTAACATCTTGTTTCCTCTTTGAGCACTGATTAGCTTTGAGGGAATTTTGTATCAGCATTTATTGAAATAAAGTAGGCCTACTTTTCTATTTTATTACATTCTAACAGATTTTATCAGGAAAAATGGTTGATCCGATAAATGGACAAAATTATAAATCTGATTATTATAACTTGTTTCCTTATTCTTTACTTTAAAATCTTCTGAGAAAAAATTACCCAGACCCTTATTATTTATGCGATTGAGTTATCAAAACATCAATTCTGATATTAAGTCATGACAGGAATAACCAAACAGTTGTGTATGGGGGCACTATCTACTAACTTGTTGGGGGGGGGGGGGGTTACATAAGTGCTGCTTATAATTTATCTTTACTTCAAAGACTCTAGATTGTTTCTTGTAGGATTCAGGATTTGTATATATTTTCAAATAATAAATACTTCTGCAAATATATATTAATATATTATCATTGTATTTTTACCTGTTTTATCATATACAGTATATTATATCTACAATTGCATAAAGTTTCAGTCAGCCTGTAGTAAAGTAGGCTATAGGTAGTATCCTATTATCCGTGTTAATGAAGCATACAAATCCTTGTAGACATTATAAGTGAATTACTATTCAATTTATTAGTTCAAATTTTATTATTACAAATTTGGTATAATTTATAATATAAAATGGAATAACTATCAGTATATTATCTAATCGTAATCTAGTCTTGCAATAAACCACTAATCTGTACTTAAATAACCACTGGTACCCTTATTTAATACATATAAAACAACAGACTGAACATTATTTACCGAATATATATATATATATATATATATATATATATATATTTTATGTTCTTTAATAGCACTGTATGTTTTAAACACCATTATCAAAATCTTAAAAAATTATGTTCTTAAAATATCAGTACTCTTATAATCTTACAAAATTCTTTTAATGTCTTATACTGTGTGCAGTCATAAATTTTTCAAAATTATAATGCAAATAATTTAAACCATCAAATTACACATAAAGAAAAAAGTGTATAAGGCTGGTATGAATTTTGAAATAAAATTACATCTTTCATCACAGTTACAGGTGAGGCTGTTAAATATAGAATGTTTATGTTTAGTTGCTTCAAATAATTCCAGAGTGCAGTTGAATGACAGAACACTCAACCCAGTGACCTTGATCCATTTATGTAATACTCTAGTAGTTTAGTGCACAGAGTACGAATATATAGTGTGTGTTGTATTGGGTGTTGTCATTTCTTCAAAATGGAATCATCCAGAGCTTGGAAGGTGCTCTCTATACAGGGGCACATTGTATCAGGTTGCCAAGGCAGTAACTGTGCTGTTTTCATACTGCAGGTTTGTAACTTATTATATTACCAGATTCTATTGTATTTTATTTTTGTCTGAAAATAATTACTGTTCCCTAACTTTTCATCATAAATTTGAAACTTAATAAATGTTATTTCTGATGTACTTTCTATTCTGTTTGTTTTATTATTTTTTTAATAATTTGTTGGTTTTATTGTGTCACAAACAACTAGAAAATCTATAATTTTATGGATACAATAAAAACACTGTAATATAATAAAATGTAAAACAAAAACCACACATTTAGTAACTAACCCAGTAATGTACAGGTATAATAATTCAGATAATAATAACATTTAAATTATGGGCCAGACTTTAAAAGAAAACATGCAGATATAAAATAGCAAGCCTATAGAAAACAAATAGTATTTTTTTACATAACTTATATAGTATGTAAAATATTTATTTATATAGTATAGTATTTATATAGTATATATTTACATAGTATATAAAAAATAACTCATATAATAATAAAGATCCTCCAAATGATTTACAAAACAATGCAATGCAAAGATTACAGAAAATTGTTCATTGACAAAAAACAAATGAAAATATGTTACTTTGAACACTGAATGAATAAAAACAAAAAATGAACATTTACAAATTTAATTTAGTGACACTCGTCATAAGTACACCACACGAACTTAACTTCAAGACATTAATAACATGATACTAATAAAACATGTGCCACACAAAGGCGGTTCAATAAACATTTGGGAAAACCACACACACACACACACACACACACACACACACACACACACACACACACACACACACACACACACACACACACACACACACACACACACACACACACACACACACACACACACACACACACACACACACACACACACACACACACACACACACACACACACACACACACACACACACACACACACACACACACTCACTCACTCACTCACTCACTCACTCACTCACTCACTCACTCACTCACTCACTCACTCACATAAAACAAAAAATAAATTCATACCTCAACAGATACAAGTCAATACAATGAAGAACTTGAAATAAATTTTTTTAGAAACACGTTAAAATATTTATCAAAATAAAGCACAATACTGCAACCAATAATGCCTCAAACCAATAATGCCTCATCTGTAAAATAATATTAAATCAATACTTCTGGTGTACTTCACTGGATAACTGGATAACAGTTTTAAATCAATACTTCTGGTATACTTCACTGGATAACTGGATAACAGATCAACATGGCTGACAATGAGCATGCTACATAATCTCATACTTGAGAGATATGTCGCAAGTAAGAAAAACTATTTGGTAGAGTAATTTTGTATATCATTAACTTTTAAATAAATTATAGTAATTTTTTTTTCAGCATGCTCCATTAAAAATAAAGTAATACTACATGCTATATATAAACTTATTACAAGCGAATTCTCAATACATATAAAGACAATTCCATTATTACAACAACAAAACAACAATTACAAAGATTCAAAATAAACAAAAGAAATAATAATCAATCAATTACAATGATACAATGAATTAGTACTACATTATTAACATGTTAAAACTGCATGCATATATGTATGCATGACGAAGCTGTTCAACTAATATTGTGATGATTTTATTAATAATAAAAATATAAGAAATAAAAAAAAAGAAGTGGAGAAAATTTAGATTTAAATAAAATCGCACATTTTAAACCAACTTGAAATCCCTAAAATAACGCAGAAATAAGACTTAATAAAGAGATTTAAAAAACCGAAAGGAATGCAAGTATAAAAGTAAGGAAACACCCTAAATAATTAACCATGCATTGACAGGCGGTAACCGGCATCAACACGCATTTTAACCCATAAACAAAACTAATAATATGAGTAAAGTGCAACTCAATAAAAAAAAAACAAGGAAAAAACAGTTGTATACAATAATCGTTTCTGAAGTAAAGGATACCTTTGGATAATAAATGTGTCAAAGATTAAAACGGTAAATATCGATTAAAAGGTGGAACTATTTTTCTGGTAAAGCGTAAACTCCGCGAAGTTACTTTACCTCTCCCAAAAATAAACGTACAGTACTAGTGATGGAGCGCTCACGCAGTAAACTGGTCACATCCGAACGATGCCACAAAGCAAAACAATATTTTGTTTCTTTTAAGTTCAACTAAGAACAGTGTGCAACGTAATGTAGCGGTAAATAGTGAGTCCTATATAAACATGTAAGATAAAAGAAAAAAGAATGAATAAGTGTGCGCGATGACATCTCTACATACTAATTTGTAAGAGAACAATGTATTTAAAATAAAATAGGTACTAGGTATCTAAGGTGAAAACCCCTTATCAATAATTATGTAAAGTGCATATCTGTGGAACAAACATTAACATGAGTTATACTACTAACGAGGTTTTCTACCAGACATCCGAGAAGAGAATACCAGCCTCAGAATCACCGAACTCACTTCAGGAACCTCAACGCCAACGGAAATTACAATAACGACAGACCATCAGTAGACACCCCAAGGACCGAGGAGACTAATCTGAATCAACATCAGGATACCATAAGGTGACGCGGAAGCCAGTCTTCCGTGATTAAGTAATATTCAAATAAAAATGTACCAAAGACAATTTAAATAACACTTCAAGACTTTTAAGAGTAGTCACTAATTGTAACCAGTAGTATGTAATATGCTTAAAAATATGTGTAGTAAAAAGTAACGCTTAAATTTAGGAGTGTCTCTGTTTCTAAAGTTTAAATAAAGTCCATTCCTCAAATGGCAAAAGCTAAATAAAGTCCATCCTTCAAATGGACTAAGTTGAAAGATAGTATATGAGTAAATGAGCATTATTAACAAACAAGTTTAAATCCCGGATCCGTGGAGAATTCAAACACATAAAGTTCCGTATTTAAAGGGCCCTTCTGAAATATATGTTGTAAACTGTAATCTGTAAATTAAGAATCAGCTATGTTGAAAACCTTATGTAGAGATTTTAAGGTTATAGAATAATAAAGAGATGTCATTATATAACACACAAAACTGAGTGAATACATCAACAGGAACCCATGTCCATTTTCCTTCAATTCTAGGGATCATATATTATGTATAGACATTTACTAAAATTATATGTGTTTAATTAGAAGTTGTTTAAGTTATGGCAGCCTGTGTAATTGACCAGAGCCAATGAAGCACAGGTTCCCGGTATTATAACGTAGGTACGTTATAATATGTAAGTTAATTCATAATAATAAACGCATACAATGATTCAAAATAGATAGACAAGCAGAATAACAATAAACACTACAAATAATCAAAATCAATGTTATTAACATATTTAATAAACTGTCTAACATATTTTGAAGTTAATTCATTTCTATATGGAGGCCATCGTCCACCACTCCTTAGTACACTATTTTTGAAAACCCGTCTTTCTTCATTCAACATATTGCACTCATACAACAAATGTTCCACTGTTTGGTCACCGTCGTTACAGACACATTTGGATCATCTTTTATTTTGAAACGATAGTAGTAGGCTCTAAGCCTGCCATGACCAGTCACGATTGTGGTAAAATTAGGAGACAGTGCAGACCTTGAGGACAGTCTGTGCTTCACACTAGGGAAAAACAACTTAGTCATCATTCCATTTGATGTTTGTTCCCACTCACTTTGCCACTCCATTAGACTCACCTCACGGTGTGTATGTGTTATGATGTGCATTTTCTGAATTAATCATCCATAACCATTGTACCATGCTGTACATTGCTAAAAATTTGTCATACCATATTACTCTAAACAAATATGAAAATTATTATGCATGTGAGATGGCAGTTAACATATTTTATACTATAAGATGGTTATTTGTAACACTTGTAGTTTCTAACAATTATTTATAGGAATTATATTGATTCATATCACAATAATAATATTTTTTTTGGAAAATGCAAATACTGTTTTATAAACAATTGTTCTCCTTTTTTACTAGAACTTGGTAAGTATGTTTAGAAGATGAAATATTCTGTCAATATAATATTAATATAGAAGATAGAATACTTAAACTTCTCATTGTCCCCTGCTCTAGTACTGATGAGTGTGTATATGTATTTATAAAAAAACACTAATTATGTTTTTGAAATAATTATGTTCTGCACTGTTGTAATATACATTGTGACATATGGCATAAAAAAATTAGGTGCCTAAAGAAATTACTTACCATTTTATACAATAACAAGCTGACTATTTGACCTGTAATGACAGAGAGAGGGAGGGAGTAGTGTGAAGTAGGCTATGCAGTACTACTACAGTATTGTTACGGTGGTCTACTGATCATCGTATGGTACAGTGGAAAACAAAATACAAGACACCAATTAAGTCACTAATCACCAGCTTTAATTATCACAATTAAACAGTTTGTAATCAACAAGATAATCTCTTACGACAAATCAAATAAAAATTATCAGTTATTTTCTCTATGTTAGCAGTCTTCATAACAACTTTGTCAAATTTTGTTGCTTCCCTGCTATATACACTTTTTCATCGAACGAGGCTTTTCGGTTTTGCAACCATTATCAAGTTCTTCCTACAACAACATTAAAATACCTACTTCCCTTATATATATACTAACCCTACCATGCATCACCGGTTACATTCAACCAATAGGAGGCAGTACTTACCGCCCAGTCCTTGTTAGCCCCGCCCCTTACTCAGTCAACCTGACCTCGTCATATACATTATCCTCTAGAAATCTCCTTTTTTACTAGAACTTGCTAAGTATGTTTAGAAGATGAAATATTCTGTCAATATAATATTAATATAGAAGATAGAATACTTAAGCTTCTCATTGTCGGAGATTGTAGGAGATTTCTACAGGATAATGTATATGACGAGGTCAGGTTGACTGAGTAAGGGGCGGGGCTAACAAGGACTGGGCGGTAAGTACTGCCTTCTATTGGTTGAATGTAACTGGTGATGCGTGGGAGGGTTAGTATATACATAAGGGAAGTAGGTATTTTAATGTTGTTGTAGGAAGAACTTGATAATGGTTGCAAAACCGAAAGGCCTCGTTAGAGGAAAAAGTGTGTATAGCAGGGAAGCAACAAAATTTGACAAAGTTCAAATAAAAATTGTTCACACGCAATAAAACGTCAACTAATATAAAACACAATTGTATTACAATTATCCCGCACAATTATAAAACATATACAACTTCGCCACAATACTTCGAAACGCACTGTATAAATCGCCACTCAAACACACTGTGTAATCGCCCGACAATAATGGAAAAACTAAGCAGCAGGTATGGGCTATTTATAGTCTCAGGGTTCGATAATATGAGTCCTTAACAAGCCATCAAAAATTCTAGAGGACGCTTCAGCGTGACCTTCGCAGAAACATGTACCGTTGGGCTAATTGAGAAGCTTCTAGAATGACACCATCAAACACAAGAGACGTTCTGCATTACGTAATACTGCCTCGCATGTCCTGCGTCACGTACGCATTGCAGCTGTGGGAATAGAGTAGAACAACGTTCTCCAATGTACCAGAACGTTCCGTAATGGCATAACACTTTTTCTGCATTATGTAACAGTATCATATGTTAGCATTGTATATAAAACAAACCTATTTAGTTTCTTTAATTAATAACAAAAAAGTAGTAAAGTAATAAATACAACATTAATACTGTAAAGTAGTTAAAGAAAATGAATTAATTAAATATAATTATTTCACTACAACTCAGAACACAAAACGTAAAAGTTTTACCTTATAACCTGAACCGGTTTTCACTTTTAAAAAGCTTCTTCAGAGGTTGCCGCTGGTAGCACTGTCCGTCTTGTTGTTGGCAACGGAATTGATTTTCAAAAGATCGATGTTGTGTGTGTGGGTTGTGATATGTTCGAATAATGCGTGAGATTTGATTTGTATCTCTTTTCATTTACGATGTCGTTTTTATTTGTTTTCGTGTGTTTGTATATTTCTAATTGTTCTAGAGTGTCTAGTTTTCGGCCTTTTGTGTGTACATGTAGAATGTTCATGTTATTATTTCTTTTATGAATTTGCTAACTGCTATAATTTTTTTTATTGTTCGACTAAGCTTTTCGTCATTACTGACATCTTCAGGTCTTAAACAACGCCATCAAGGTTGTTTAAGACCTGAAGATGTCAGTAATGACGAAAAGCTTAGTCGAACAATAAAAAATTATAGCAGTTAGCAAATTCATAAGAGAAATAGTAAGGATGGCTGCTAATTTAAACAATACGAAGAGTTCATGTTATTGTCGATGTTTTTGTATGTGTGGTTTGCTTCAATGAGGTGGTTTGCAAAGGTGGATTCTGTGGTGGAGTGGAGTGCCTTTGTGTGTTCAATGTATCTTTGTTTGAAGCTACGTCCTGTCTGGCCTATGTAGAATTTGTTGCAATCTGAGCAATTTAGTTTGTAAACACCAGGTAGATCGAATTTGTTTTGTGCTTTGTGTGTGTTCTGTTTTGTTAGTAGTTTTGTAAGCGATTCTGTATCCTGCTTTTTTGAATTTGTGGGCTATTTTTTCAGTTTGTTTGTTGATGTATGTCATACTGACTTTACGATTCAGGTTATAAGGTAAAACTCTTACGTTTTTACCCATAAAAAGTTTTGTGTTCTGAGTCGTAGTGAAATAATTATATTTAGTTAAGTAACGGACACGTCATGGACAATGAAATCCAAGAACGAATTAATGTTAAAATACTATAAGTTGGTAATATGGTTTGTTATCAACAGTACATGTTATGGTATGTCTGCATGTACATGAGTCTATGCAAATTATAAGTAAAATTCTTAATGAAACAATTTATAAAAATTTGTTCCTTAATTTACTGAAGGCCTTTTTTGCAAAATGTTATATAAATATTGGAAGAAGCTCATAGAAATATGATTATTTAGACTATAATAACCAAATATCACATTATGTTATAGCATACTTGAACTCAGCAATAATATTGTGTGTACTCGATTTTGTTCACATGTGCTTCATAGATCAAATGAACAAGTGATTCCAGAGGTATAAGAGTGTAATATAGGAAACAGAAAGTGCAGTGCTCTGTATTCATCTTATATGAAAGACAAACTGAACATCAGATTTTCATCTTGAAAGCATAAAGCATCTTGTGATCTCAAAGAGCTGTGAAACCATAAATGTAACAGTCAATGTAAGACTAGGCATAGAAAATATACACTTGCATTGTAGTGTCTGTGTGACCTTTGTGAATTAATGGAAACTTGATGTGGCAGAATATTAAAGAGTTACACCATTTGTTTGTTGAGCTGCGGATGTCAGTACATTATTAGATAGGTGCTAATTCCTGTAGACTAATTAACCTTGAAGGACACATACAAAAAGTAGGCTATTATTAAATGCTAAGCACTGAATGAATTCTTGGAATATTTTGGAACGTGAGTGTGTGGAAAGTGTAAAACACATTATTTATAGTCCGTTTAGCATTTTTTTTTGTTATTTAAAAGACTAACTACAATAACTTTTCAGCTTCTTGGTATTGAAGTGACAACCATAAATACTATGCAAGTTTCTCATCATCCCAGTTGTGGATCATGGAAAGGACAGTCATTGTCTGACAGAGATTTAAGTAAGTACCATACTCAAAAATATTTTCTGGTGGTGATGTAGGCCATCACCTACAAATGTTTTTGTAAGAAATACTTTCCTATAAATTGGGTTTTAGGAAACATTTTAATATTTTATCTTTTCAGGGAAAGGGAACTAGTGTAGTGGTGGTGGTGTAAGATATTAATAAAGTAATCTTACTCTTAGCTTTTTATCTCCATCTTCTATTGCCATCTTCTAGTGGAAGATTAATCAAACTGGTAATGTGAATTTTTGGTATGTGAGCACAGAAAGTTGTTGAATTTTTTAGTCACTAATAATAAAAAGTTTTCATTTTAAACATGTGTTTTCTAGCTTTTAATAGCTTTAAAATAAAATCACAATAATCTTTCAATTAAAACTATGATTTGAACAAAGCAAGAATAAATATTTTATTTATTCAGTGTTCCTATTTATTTAGTTTAGAGTAGTTCCTAAGGACCACAGATGCCCTATTAGAGTTAAACATTTTATTGCTACAGTGCTAACAAAACATCATATCTCTTAAAGAGATATGTATGAATAAATATTTAAGAACAAACTCACAGTACAGCTACTTCATTTTATATATATTCCTACTGCTACATGTACTTTTTTGTAGTACAATAGCCCAATATTGATCTGGGACTATCAGGTGTTGTTTTATGAGGAAACAGACAAATCATTTGTTTATTATTCAGCTGCATTACCTTCACTATTATTGTACTTTTTTATATATGAGGGGGTCGGGGAAAAGTAGTGCTAACCAACATTTTCCTAATTTTAAGAGAGAACAGGTTGAAAGTTTGTTCAAATCCTGAAATATTAATATATTTTGTTATTGTAATAACTTTGCAACTCCAGTTCCTTTAACATGTTACAAGTGGTTTGCATACACAGATAACATTATTTTCATAACAATATTTATGAAGGAGTGCAATAATAATCACCATACACCGAAGTCTGTGGCTTGGCACTTTCTTTAACCCTCCGGTGGGCGCGCCCGCGGCAGAAAGCCCAAATTTTAGTTTCTGAACTGTCTCCTAGGTACCGGTAGTGTTTATTGTCTGTTCTGCCTAGTATGCAATTTTCATGATAGATGGCAGTATTTCCGACATGCGGATAAATCATGTGCATAACGCTTCAGTAGCTGTTGTGCTTTGAAAAGAGAGTGACGTGTCTGCGGCTATTTTGCCGCCTGCGTGCCCAGTCATGTAAGTGTTTATTTTTTTTAGTTTTGTGATGTTTTTTTTAATTTTTCATGCATATTTTGACCATTACCATAGAATCAAACGTCTTCTTAGAGCTTGGTTAGGTTTTGTTTTGAATCTTTTGGTTTTCGCCTATTCTATATACCGGTGCCTGTTTTTCCTATGTTATCTGAGTTTGTGTTTACGTTCAGGTCTCGTCAATTTGTGTGCCCTGAAGACTTTGAGAAAGTACTCATGGAATTATCAGAATTGTCGGAAGGAGAAAATGAAGAGGATGAGTCAGATGACCCAGATATGGAGGATGAAATGATACAAGCTGACAACCACAGCAGTGACTCAGAGCAATCAGCGGATGAAGCGGATGCCAATCAACTAACTGTGCCAGAAGTCGCTGACGATGATTACCATTTTTACATCGGGAAAGATGGAGATACGCTTTGGATGAGTAACCCTCTATCTTCAACTAAACAGAAGGCCAAAAGTATTATGAAAATAATGCCAGGTCCAAAAATGAATGCTACAACTGCGCAGAAAGAAGTAGACACGTTTCACCTGTTCATTACTGATGCCATGATAGATGATATTGTAACTCACACTAACAGACACATTCAGAAAAAAAGAAATGATGTCAATTATGGTAGAGGTAGAGACTGTAGAGAAACTACAAAAGTGGAGGTCAAGGCTCTCTTTGGTGCGTTATACTTGATAGGCATAAAAAAGGGATCACATACAAATTGTGCTGAACTGTGGAATTCCGATGGCACAGGAATGATAATTTTATGCAGGCTCTTCAGTTATAAGCGTTTCCGATTTCTGCTTCGAGCCCTTAGGTTCGACAATTTAGATACACGGAACGAGCGAAGAGCTACGGACAAACTTGCACCTATTCGTGATTTTCACCAAAATTTTGTGAATAACTGTTTGACTCACTACAATGCCAGCGAGTTTGTGACTATTGACGAGATGCTACATGCTTTTAGGGGGCGATGTGGCTTCACACAATATATACCAAACAAGCCAGCCAAGTATGGACTGAAAATATACGCACTGTGACGCAAAAACTTTTTATACTCTCAACTTAGAAATATATTGTGGCAAGCAGATGCCTGGTCCCTATCTCAAATCGAACAAACCAGATGACATTGTGAAAAGACTGGTTGAACCAATAAAGGGTTCCAAACGAAATATCACAACTGACAACTACTATACAAGCTACACTCTGGCTAAAGATCTTCTTGAGAAGGGGCTGACCTTACTCGGAACTATGAAAAAAAATAAAAGAGGAATACCACCAGAATTCCAAGCCAACAAAACAAGAGAAATCAAGTTGACGCTCTCTGGTTTTCAGTATGATTTCTGTTTGTCTTCTTCGGCGCCTAAAAAAAATAAGGCGGTGATATTTCTCTCATTGATGCATGATACAAATGAGATAGACGAAGCAACCAGCAAATCCACAATAAACCTGGATTACAATGCCACAAAGGGAGGAGTTGATACGGTTGACCAGATGTGCGCATCCTACACAACTTCTAGAATAAGTAGAAGATGGCCTCTCGCGCTGTTTTATCGGCATCTTGATATCGTGGGAATCAACGCCAACATAATTTTCAAATACAACAATCCTGATAACCGAGAAAGAAGAAGACTGTTTTTGAAGAATCTAGCACTTAGCCTTATGGAAACTCATCTGGAAGAAAGATCTAGACTACGTAACCTGCCAAAAGATATCACAGCATTTTTAGCTAAATATAAAAAAGAGGAGGAGGTTCAAGAAGCACCAAAACCAGGAATCTGTCATATTTGCGGATGGCATAAGAATAACAGATCAAAAATTGTGTGCCAGTGATGCAGAAATAATGTCTGTAAGAGGCATTCGCGTCAAGAGACAACATGTGTCAGGTGCGACGGCGACCAGGGCCAAGATATGGAAGTCGATGTCTAAGCATTATGTTTTTGTGTTTAATAATAATAAATAAAATTTAAAACACCTTAACCAGTCTATTTACTTCTCATACTACCTTGTCTTAGAGTAAAAAAGTGCAATTTACAATTGCGGTAAAAAAGCCGCAGTGCGCCCACTATTGAGTGCGAATTTTGCACGCCCACCGGAGGGTTAACCAAATAAATATAAAATTTTGTAGAAACTCTGTTTAGAAAATAACAGTTTATTATTTTTTAAACCATTTATTATAAAAATTAAAGATACTAATATGAACAAACATCATAATATTTCATTATAGCCTACTTAATATTAGAAATTAAAAGTAAAAAAAAAAAAATGTTTTTAAATTATCAGTGTTTATACTACTACTGTTTCTTCTGTGTCTGCAGAATCAGGAATCAAATTCATGTAGAACTGATGATGTATCGGTGGTATATAGTCAAGAAGCTTCATCACATCTGCTAGTTTGTTTTTTGGAATTCTTCGCAGTCCAGAATACTTTTGTCTGAGTGCCATTACTGTCGAATTTCCTCTCTTTCTTGTCATATATTCTTCAAAATCCTGGTTTACTTGTGTTTTTACTTTCATAACTCATGGATTACTTTCTTCAAATTTAAAACATATTACGTCCTTGAATTTAAATTCTACTCCACTCAAACAAGTCTTTTTGTTTGTGTTCTGAAGTCCAGTTTTGAGCATGGTTAGATCATAAAAGTCATTCTGCTTCCTTTCCGTTACGTGAAACTTTTGTTTTTGCTTACATTTCAGAATAAGTTCTTTCCAACCAGCAGGGTTGTACACAACAGGATAGTTTCGCTGAAACTTCTCAATTTTTGCAAAGTCCCTGTCTGATGGCAGAAATGTGTGCCCAGAATTTAAAAACCAATGCTCTATCTCTGTGTACTGTTTTGTATGAATAAGGTAAGACCAGAGTGTCATTATATTCCAGTTTTTATTTTGTCCACTGTAGTTATCTGTAAAAACTACAAGTTTCTTAGCGTGGTTTGCATTCACTTTGAGATATTTCAAGATACTGCTTCCAATTTCATCACTGCCTCTTCCTGCTATACTTTAGTTCCACAGAAACATATACCCTAAATCTTTCCCGCAGTCATGTATCCCTACATTGTAGGTCCATAACTTACGTAAATAAAAGGCTAGTGAACACATAAGTTTTGGTGTTGGTAAGCTCTGTTGTAAATCAACAGACTTTACATGAAGAGAAGCATCTTGTTTGGTTAACTTACAGATCTTTGATTTGACTGCGTCTGAAATCGAAGGTGAAGCTCTTTCTCTTCCCTTGCAGAACTTTTTTCCTCCTCAGTGCCATTTTCTGTTTTCACTTGCAGAGAGTCACAAGTCTTACATGTGTCTAAGGAAGGAAACTTGAAACCTATATTACAATCTTTATTGAAAATTCTCCTGTATTTATCTTGCGACACCACTGGGTAATTCTTTTCAGCAGCAAACTCCAGATACATGTCATAAATAATTTTAATGATCATATTACTACCCAAGTATACTCGATTAGGATTTTGCAGTCTACTGTAGTGTGATTGATACTTAGGGATAGCCTTAGCCATGTGCTCATGTACACCTATTACAGCTTCACTTGATACGCGGTTATGTCTGTTGTCATCTCTCCATCTTTTATCTACAGGAGGGGTACTTGACTTTGATTTGATACTTTTTATTATATTATTAACTCTTCCTCTGTGGTTTTGAAGGCCATGAATGCTCATAAATGTTTTTTTACAAACATGTCGGGACTGCCCATCCACTCTAATTTTGTAAAGAAATGTATTTTCTTTATAGCTTGGTTCATTTTCAGGTACTCTGTACCTTCGTTTTACCAGAACAGATTCGATACACCCAAATAAATAAGCATTTTGCCTGTCAAAATCACCGAGATCCCAGAAACCATTAAAAATTAAAGATGCTTGCAGTTCTTGTATTTCAAAACATTTTAGAGGACAATCACACAGCTCCCCAATTTTAGCTGGAGCAACAATTTTACCACTCTTGCTTGCAACATATTGTCTACCCTCAAGACTCCTCTTTTTATTTAACACAACTTTCTTCATGTTTCTTCTTCTCTTCTTGGCCACAAGCTGTTTCTCTGTTGTAGGCAATGGTAATCTTACAAGATCTACAGCAACTGGATTAGTTTCCTCTTCACTCTGTAAAGAGTGAAAAAAACCTGGTCAAAACGTTTTGGGTAAAAAAATGCCAAACAACAATCATTTCAAAATAGCAACAATATAGTGCCAAGCCACAATACTATTTTTGTAGAATACCGTATCACAACAGGAAATTTACTAAGCACACTGATGTCAACGTGTGTTTTGATAACATTCTACCGTAAATATTATGAATAGAAAACTGCTTGAGAAATGCATCTTAATATTAAAATACATTAATATAACCTAAACAACAACAGAATGAAGATTCCCTTATGTTTAAAATAGTGCTGAACAACACTCACCTGGCTTTCAGTTTCAGATGATCTTTGATCATTATTTTGAAGTATATAGTCTGGGTATGTATCACTATTGTTAAAATATTCTTCAGCGTTGTCAGAATCACTTGAAAACATTAGTTTCCTCTTACACACCATCTTGCTAACTGTGTTTCCTTGTTGCTTGACACTCTCTTAACCTAAACAATTGGAAAAATGGTTAGGGACAACAAGTTTAATGTGACACACAATGCTATCTGTGAACGATTTTTGGCATTATTTGAATACTAGAGCATAGTTATTTGTATTACTCAACAACTTTTGCTTAAAATGTTGCTTGACACTTTTTTGCCCCAACCCCTTCATATGTCTTGGTGTATTTGTTTTGTAATTGACACTTTCCTGTAAATTGCATTATAGGTAACTTATTAGTATTTTGTTGGGTTATTACCTAACTTGAGTCAGTTGGTCAAGCTAATTACTGTACTCTTTGTCACCAGTAGTGAAGTAATATTATTATTGAGATAAATTATGACACAGCTTGTGATTGGGAACCACTGGTGTGGCAAGTGTGTACCGTAACATATGAATTGGGTATTAACTACCATCCAGCCACCTGTTATATCATCATATGCAAGAAACAATAGTATAATGCAACAAACTTTAAAAATTTCACTTTAGTTTAATCACTGTAATTATGATGTGCTGGTGTGTCCTGCCCTTATTGATGACTTATGACTTATTATAGTCCTTATCAAAATATTTGTAGGTCTTGTGTTCATGACTCTGCATCTCAACTTTTATATTCATTGTCACTTCTTTGATTTCAAAGAACTAAACAAATATTCATTGAGATACAGGTATTATCTCATTTAACAATAAAGAATTCTTTGAAGGAAAGGAGAATGGACTCTACATAACTATTAACATTATTAGAAGGATATTTGTACTAGGCCTACTGTACAATGGAAAAACAAGAGTATGTGAATAGCTACCACACAACACCCCCACTCAACCACCAACTACAACCATTACAAGTTACAAGCAGTCTGTCTCACACCGCTGACAAAGGCGCACATCACACCAAAACGCGTACGGGAGGAAACAAAGTAAGTTTCACAAGTGAAAGTTTAATAATCTATATTAATTTAAACTCTCTTACAAGAAAATGCTCCATAGAACACTTATTGAAGATGAAGATAATTATCTTCTCCTACTGAAGAAAGTGGTCACTAACTTAATAACATTAAGGATGTTATTTACTGGGTGGCAGACTAACTGGATCATTTGAATCAACAATTTTTAAAAAATCTTGTTAAAAAAACTTTGGCCTAGTGTCACATATGTTAACAGCCTTGATCAGGAAATTCAAAGAAGCAGTGTTCTTGGACTTGTGCAACATATTCCCAGTTGAGAAAAAGCAAATGTTAATGATGTTGATGAGTGGCCGTTAGAGGATGACAAAGTGTTCACAGACTAAGAAATCATAAAAATGGTGACTCAAGAGTCTGGCAATAACTCTGAAGAGAGTGACAATGAAACAGATGGCAGCACCTAACAGTCAGTATCTCACACGGAGACCACTGTGGACCTCTGTTATGTTGAGCTGCACGCTGTTGCTACTCCATGAGACATCATGTTTTTAAGATGCTGGTGCAATATCACATCAACTTGCAGGTATTTGTCACTTCATTAGAAAAATACAACAGAGTTTTTTAAAAAGTAAAAGCTGAAAGATTAATATAGTAATTATGATGAAAGTGTAGAACTGCATATATATACTAATGTATACAATGATTTTCAACTTTTTTATTATTCTGTAAAAAATGCAGGCCAGGTTTTGTTACAAAATGCGCTTTTCCTTTTCCGAACCTATTTTATTTAACAGAATATGCGTTTTGGATTAACCAGACTTTTGGATTACCAGGTTTCAGATTAGCAGGACTCTACTGTATATTGAAGTTTTAGAAAAGTAAGTCCTACCAATGGTGGAAAATCTTTTCCTGTAAGGAAATGTAATCAAGACCTTGCTCCTTCTCACAAATCAAAAAAGTTATGGAAATCTTAATTTTTTTAAGATTGGGTTTTTTCCCAAAGTACACTTTCTTGACTGGCCAAGAAACTCACTAGACCTCAATCCAGTTGAGAACCTTCGGTCAGTCATCAAGGGAAGGCTTTAGAGAATGGATAATATGTTGAAAACTTAAACGATTTCGAATATCATCAAAGTCTAGTTTCATGATGAGAGCATTAAACATATATGTGAAAAACCTAACAAATCCTTTCCCAAATGTGTGCAGCAAGTTACCAAAGCCAAAGTAGGCCATACCCAATAGTAATTTTGTACCATTGTGCTTGTTAAATATGATAAATAAAATATTGAGCTTTAATATCTGTGTTTAAATTAATTTACACACTAGTGTACTATGGTGTAAAAGAAATTGTTATATATTATTAAACTTTCACTGTGAACACTTACTTTTCGGTTTTGTTTCCCAGACGTTTCGACGTGGTGTTCGTCTTCCTCAATGGGATTTTAATACTGAATTCAGTATTTCAAGTAGATTCAGTATTCAAATCCCATTGAGGAAGACGAACACCACTTCGAAACATTTGGGAAACAAAACCAAAAAGTAAGTGTTCACAGTGAAAGTTTAATAATATATAATATTAAAAAAGTGAATGAAGAGGATGTACAAACAAGATAATTATAAGAAATTGTTATGTAATGATGTCTTGCCAATTGCACACACACACACACACACACACACACACACACACACACACACACACACACACACACACACACACACACACACAATTTAAACTAATAATTTTTTATAAATTTACATGATTATAAAGAATAGAATTAAGAATTCCAAAAATATTCAAGTGCTAAATTATAAGATTGGTTTTAAAGAATAGGCATATAACTAAGAGATAATATTATAAAACTACTCTTATGGTTTTATCTTGTATTACATAAAACGTTTCTTATACTTTAGCATAGGTGAATAACAAAAATTAAACCAACTTTAAAACTACAGAATCTAGTAAATTATGTGTTTCAGGTGAACTGTTTGAAGCACTGACATCTAAAGGGATACAGAAAAATTACACTCATCTTCTTAGTGGATATATTGCATCATCTTCATGTTTAATGTATATACCAAAAATTTTAGCACATTTACGTAAATGCAACCCAGATCTAGTGTATGGTAAGGTATTGTTTATTAAGGCATATTATTACATATTAAAGCAATGTCTTTTTCTTTTATGAAAAACCCTGTTCCATGCTATTTTCAGCTCTGTCGTAGCGAAAATTTCTTTTTATAGGTTTTATAGGCATAACAGTTTGACGGCTGATTCTACTACATGAATTGCAAGTTGATGGAATGCAAAATATATCATTAATAGACATCATTTTATTTTAGTATAGATGAGAAAACTGACAAGTAGCATATTCATATGTGTTAAGTGTTCTGTTCCATCCTCAAACAACTGCTATTGTCAATCAAAGAAAACATGTGGCCCGGGAGAAAACATAATCAAGTCAGATGCCAAAAGGAGATAATAAATGAGAATAAATTAACCCATGATAACAAAAGTATTATTAATGAAAAAGAAAATAAAAGTGAGTCAACCAACATGATTTAAATCCCTAAGCTGTGACTTGACACTGACATAAACTTATTAATGAAATACATTCAATGACTTAACAGTACAGTATAAACAGAACTCAATAAAATTAACTACTGAAGGTAGAAATTAAAAGGGAGAGTGAGTACCACTATGGTAATTGCTCCATTAAATGATATATAAACATAATAAACAGACAATGTCCAAAGTACTAATAAAAATTTGTAAAGTGGAATTACAATTGTCAAAGACTATTAGTAATCAACAATAAAGGTTGAGATAATAACCAAATAGAAACATAGCTATAAACAATAAAATATCAGTGTTAGATAAGAGTAAATAAATCATGCATTATGTAGAAAACAGAAACTGACATTCAGCCGTTGTTGAGAAACCAAATTAGGTTTATACCTAACCTAATCTGGCCAACTAGTTTTCAATAAAACAGTAAAAAACTATTACTAAGATGATGTTAAATCAAAATGTTTTGTAGTGTAACATAACTAGATACTATAAGGAACATTCAATGTACAAAAGATAGTATTAGAAAGAAACATAAGTGCTGAATAAATGTAATTTAATATAACCAAGTGTATCACATAGACTGGGTACCTGGGACAGAAAGAATCTCACTTAAACCTGTAATAAAAGAATAGGGACTCAACCTATGACATTAAATAATGGATAATAACATTCAAATGATACAATTCAAGGATTATATCCACCTAATTAATAATAATAAAGCAAATAATAAGTGAACACCAACAATAACTAGATGCAAGAAGTTCAAATAACTTCACACTAATGTAGTTCCCAATATAAAAGCAGAATCAACCACTGCCAAGTATTAAAAGTGTTATCAGAACACTGATATGAAATAAAAATAATAAAGAGATAGATGTGCAAAATTGCAACTAATGAAAAATGTAACACACAAGTGTACTAAAAATTCATCAAAGAAACTGTAATTAAAGTAATATAGACCAATAATAAATAATGCTGATACTATAAAAAGTGTTAATGACAAGTGCATTATGCATAGGCCACAACAAAGTTGTATTATCGACCACTAATATTATAAATTAATTGATAAACAATTAATATGACCATAGGCCTAGAGTCTAATCCTAGGAAAATGAATAATTCATAGCTGTAATTAAATAACACTGTGTGAAAGGTCATTGTACAGTACTAATAAGTTGTCACCATAGACAACAGTGAAGAAAAACAATGTATTTAATATAAAATGTAAAATAAGAGATATAATTAGTTTGTATGAAGTGTGTTTTTATCAACCCCTTAGCAGAACTATATAATAAGGGTATGCAAAATACTCGAATATGGAACTTATCAGTCAGAGAATCGAGGAGAATAACGAGAAGATAAATACGAAGATAGAAGAAGTAATAACCGGAGTGAGAAGAGAGATTTCCGAAGTCCACGAGAGGTGCGAACTGAACAGTCAAGAACTACAGCAAGCAAAAGAAAACATTCATACTAGAATCAACCACATCGAAGAAAATAACTCAAATAAATTCGAATCGATGATGAAAAAACAAGAAGACCTGACGCAGGCACAGACGAATTTAGGGACGAGGTGTGAAGAAATAACTGCAACTGTGAACGATGTTCGAGACCAAGTCCACAGCGACAAGGAAAAAATGGCCGAGGTATAGCAGCGGGAATTCAACAACTTCAGAGAGGAAATTAACCTGTTCCGGAGTCAACCAATCCAGATGACGGGAATACCGAACATGGACAACCGGGACACAATAAATTTCCGAACCTACAAGAAAAATCCAATGGAGTTTATTGAGTGAGTCGAAGAGAGTATAGCACGGAATCGGGAAACCAGGTGGACAGTGATAAGCATGCTGGACGAATATTTCAAGGACGTGCACGACAACTGGTGGACGGCTACAAGACACGAAATCCAAAACTATGCCGATTTTAAGACACTATTCAAGGCAAAATATTGGTCCGAGTCGACGCAAAATATCGTGCGCGACGACATTTGCAACAGCAAATATGACCACCATAAAGGAACAAAACTCACGGCATACTTCTTGGGGAAAGTGTGCATGGCTAGGAACCTTGAACCCAACATACCGCAGGAGTGCCTCGTAACAAAGTTGGTGTACCACTTCAAAGAGGGCGTGGCCAGAGCTCGACTAAATGGACAGATTTGTACCATACAAGCCATGTCTGCCTTACTTGAAAACTATGAGCACGAGCGGTATTACCGGAGGAGTCACCAAAGACCAGACACTTACTTTGAAAGGAACAGCCAGACCAACAACAGAACCAATTATCGTGGCAACTACAATAATCCAAACCGGAACAATACCGACCAAAATCCTCGACCGACCAATAACGGTAATCGTTATCAGAATAATAACAGAGATAACCCAAACTACCGACCGAATAACAATAATAATTTCAATAATAATTATCGACCGAACAACAGCGGAAACCAGTACCGACCAAACAACAATAATAATCAATATAGGCCAAACAATAACAACAACCAGAACCATGGAAATTACCGAAGGATGAACTACGTTTGAGTCGAAGATGAAAATAGAGGGAGGTGATTTTACCAAGGACGTCGCAGTTTTAGCGAACGCTACAATCAATACAGCCAAGACGTAAGAGGTAGAGAATCAGGATACGACTCACGAAGGAGTCGCAGCAGTGAAGATGTCTGCCAAAACCACAACAGCGAACATACTTACAACAACACTGATGGACTCGAAGGAAGAGAAAACCACGCACCAAGTACGACAGAGAGGAGCGGCGAAGAGAGTGCCATCTCTTTAAACGGACAGCGGCAGTGAATAACTCGACGAAACCCTCACTGAACCGATCTATTGGGTACGACAAGATACGACACCAACTAATAAACGACGAGACATTTACTATTATTTGTAATCATTATTTAAAGGATATTAGGGGAGATTTAATGGAGGAAGAAAACAATAAAACTAACAACAATAACAGCGAGATCGCATATATAGCCGCCGATGTGAACGGAATACCTACCAGAATAATGATCGACACAGGAGCAAATGTATCCCTGATTGACAACCTCGAACTAAACAGAATACAAAATGGGAATGAGGAGATAATATCAACCTTACCAATAAACAATACCACGTTAATCGGAGCAACGGGACGTCAAAATAAAACCATTAGGAAACAGGTCCAATTAGAAGTAAAGGTAAAACGATCCCTATACTCTTTTTAGTAGCCAGTGGGTTACCATTTAATTTATTAATAGGCTGCGACATATTGAGAAAATACGCAGCTGTAATTGATATGAGCAGAGCAAAAGTGTCTCTGAGCTCAAATTATATAGAATGGATGGCGGAGTTAATTGGAAGCAAAGAAGCCCCTCACGACAGGATCATTTGTTATGTTAGGGAAAATAATAATTATAGGAATCAGATACCAAGAGAAAAAATCAATTATGAAGACGAAAGGGATGACCTATGGGAGGAAAAGTTAGAAGAGATCCGAAAATTCCAGTCAGCTAAAAGTGATAGAAAAATAACTATCGATCAGGTAGAGGAATTAATCACAATTTATAAGCGATATCGGCACGTATTTTCCGACACACCTGGAAAAATAAAGAACTTTCAGTGCAAAATTAAGTTTAAGGAACCAGTTGAACTTAAGAAGAAATCATACCCTATTGCCTACTCCCAAAAAGAAGCAGTCAGAACGGAGATCAACAGACTAATTGAAGAAGATATAATTTAATACAGTTATTCCCCATACACCAATCCCATTGTAGCAGTACCGAAGAAAAATGGAAAGGTGAGAATATGTTTGGACGCCAGGGAAATAAACAAGATAATAATAAACAATCGAACATCACCAGGAGAAATCGAAGAAATCCTCAAGAAGTTTTACGGCACACGTTTCATTAGTACCTGGGACACCGTTTGCGGGTATTAACAAGTGGAATTGCACCCCAATAGCCGAAAATATATGGCATTCATATTTGAAGGGCGCAATTATCAATTTAAAAGGCTACCGTTTGGACTTGTGAATTCAGTAGCAGTTTTTGTGAAATGTATGGATAAAATTCTAGGACAAGAGGCATTACAATTTACAACCGTATATGTGGATGATCTGCTAATTACTTCAGACAACTGGGAAGATCATTGCAGAAGGGTCGAACAAGTGTTATTAAAATTGGCAGAAAATAATGTAACACTAAAGCTAGAAAAATCTAAGTTCATCGCAGATGAAGTGCAATTTTTGGGCTTCAACCTATCAGAAAATGGAATCACCCCATCACAGGAAAAAATTGAGTCCATACAACTATTCCCAACACCCAAGAACAAGAAGCAGTTACAATCATTTTTACGCATCTGCAATTATTATAGGAAATTTCAGAGCAATTACTCAAAATTAACATCATAATTTTCACAGCAGTTATCATCTAAAGACAAGTGGAAGTGGGGACCAGAACAGGACACCACCTTCCAACTGATCAAGGATAAATTTTTAGAATCGGTGATGTTACACCACCCAGAGTTCAAGAAAGCGTTTTACATAAATTGCAACGCCAGCGATGTGAGTCTAGGATCAGTTTTGTACCAAGAAGACGACGAAGGGAATCACCTTGTGATTAGCTTCGCAAGTCGGGTATTGAATAAAAGTGAACGCAACTATCACGTAACTGAAAAGAAGCTACTCAGCATTGTATTTGCGTGTAACAAATTTAGAACTTACATTTTGGGTTACACAGTAACGGTCAGGACAGACCACAAATCAATATCCTTTCTAAAGAACTGCAGTCTGAGTCATGGGAGACTAACAAGGTGGACACTAGCGTTGCAGGAATACAACATCAATTGGGAGTACGTACCAGGAAAGAGCAACATAGCAGCAGATGTGTTATCTAGAATTAATATACAAGATCAAACATTTGAAGGGGAAAAGGAGACAATAGCCAAGATATACCACACCATCAAAGACAAAACGGAACTAGCCGAAATTATCAACAAAATAAAACATCAACAAGAAAGTGACATTAAACTACGTAACATTTGCCAAAGACTAAATGAACAAGATGACAGGATCACCCATACTAGTGCATACACAATGACATCTTATTTATTAAGGACAGACACAGATGTAACCAATGGAAGATAGTAATACCAAGGACTGTCGAGAAGGAGATCACCATGGATTACCACATCAGATATGGACACATGGGAGCAGTGAAGGTAATATGAGCGTTGGAGGAACATGTGTACTTCAAGGACATTAACCGGAGAGTACGTATATACATTAAACATTGCCACCTATGTCAATTAGTGAAATGCAACAATGAAAGAAAGGAGGGGTTAATGATACCGATAACATCCTCTAAAAAACTAGTGAAAGTGTTTGTGGACATCTGCGGTCCATTGCCAAGAAATGGGGGAAGGCGACAATATAAATTCATTGTCATCATTTTTGACCACTATACAAAATTTACAAAGCTCTATCCAATAAACAGAGCCACAACCAGATAACTTTTAGAAATAATTATCCAAAAATACATACCAGAAGTGGGAACACCAAGATCAATAATAACGGATCATGGGACTCAGTTTAAGGGGAGGAGATGGAAGGAAACACTATTGAACCATGGAGTGAAAACATTTAAGACATCGGTATACTACCCTAGCAGCAACCCAGCTGAACGAGTTCTCCGAGAAGTAGGAAGTTTTAAGAAATTACTGTCATAAACAACAGAGAAAATGGGAAGAATAGTTACCATCTACAGAAGATTTTATCAACTTGGCATATCATCAAGCAATAGACACCACCCCATTCACAGCCATGTTTGAGAGGAGACCAGCCAGAGAAATTCTCTCCCCTCTCTCCTATGGCGCTACAGCCCAAGTCGGGCCCTGGCCTCCACCAATCTCCGCCTCCAATCCACTCTATCCACTGCAACCCTCCTCCAGTTTCTTATCCCCATGTCTCTCGCGTCCTCTGCAACGCCATCTTCCCACCTCTTCCTCGGTCTACCTCTAGGTCTCGTTCCCTCCCATGTACCCAGCAAAGCCCTCTTAGGGTTCCTGCCACCCTCCATTCTCATAACATGTCCGGCCCAACGCAATCTTTGAATTCTTATAAATTTTGAGACTGGTATCTCTTTATATATTTGATACAGTTCGTTGTTGTATCTCAGTCTCCATGAGCCATTTTCTTGTATTGGGCCTATAATGCGTCTGAGGATTTTCCTTTCAAATGTGTCTACTATGTCGACTGTTTTCTGTGTGATTGCCCATGCCTCACACCTGTAGCATAGCACCGGTCTGATGACAGTCCTATATATTTTCATTTTTGTTTCCCTGTGCACATCCCCAGACCTAAATGATGGCAGCAATGCAAAGTACGCCTTGTTAGCCATGGTGGTCCGTCTTTGGATCTCCGGCTCCTCTGATCCAGTCTTTGCTAGATTCACTCCGAGATACGTGAAATTGTCCACCACCTCAATTGTGTCCTCTATCTCGATGTTGTTATGAACCTGGTCCCTTCTTGTTTGGATAAGCATTTTTGTTTTATCCATATTTATGGCTAGCCCAACTTCCTTGGCTTTATTTTTAAGCTCTATAAATATTTCTTTAGCTGCCGTGATCCGTCTTGACATGATGTTAATGTCATCTGCATATGCGGCTATCTGTACAGTTTTATTTGTTAACAGATTGGAGCTATTTATTGATAAGCCTCTAATTACATATTCCAATGCAATATTAAATAGTGTTGGGGCCAACCCATCTCCCTGCTTTAGTCCCCGTGTAATATTTATGGGTTCAGTTAGTTGGCTATCCACCTTTACTTGGGCTTCAGTCTGCTGCATAGTAACTTGGGTTAATCTTACCAGCTTGCCTGGTATTCCAAATTCATGCATTATGGTGTAGAGTTTGTCTCTATTAATAGAGTCATACGCTTGCCTGAAGTCCACAAAGATCTGGTACACATCAATATCACGTTCCCATCTGCATCTTAGTATCTGTTTTACCGAGAAGAGTTGGTCGATTGTAGACCTTCCAGGTCGGAATCCAGCTTGGTATTCCCGTATTATATTTTCTGTGAGGGGTCTCAGCCTTTGGTTCAAGATATATGCAAAAACCTTGTAGGAGGTGCACAGCAACGAAATGCCTCTGTAATTTCTACACTGAAGTTTGTTGCCTTTTTTATAAATGGGGCATATAATGCACTTATTCCATTCCATGGGGATTCACCCAGAGAAATTACAGAGTTAATAAACTTTCCTCCAAGTGATGAGTACGAATTCGACCAAATAAGATTCTACAACAAAACGGTAGAATGAGCAGAAAAGCTACGAGAGAAATACAAAAAAACTACAACCCAAAATCATAAAGTATAAAATAGGAGAGAAGGTACTATTAAAAAACCGAGAACTCCCAAGTACAATCGAAGGAATTGCTAAAAAGCTATTACTGCTATACACTGGACCATATACAATAATCAGAGATAACCAGAACAACACCTATGAAATTGTAGACCCACTTACCAAAAGAACAAAGGGAGTTTACAACCAAGCATCATTGAAGAAGTATTATGCAGAAGAATAAAGTAACAATTGATAATTTCTTCAATACAAAAAGAGAATTTCTGAAATAATCAATTCTAGTAAGGAGGCAATATGTAATGGTACATATAACACAGCCAACACCAATGTATCACAAATGGATTAAAAGCCACTCTAAATAAATTAATCTCCAAAAAATGAACTTACAATCATGAACAGAGAAGGTATTATGACCAAAATAGGGGAATAAACTAAAATATGATTTATAAGTAAATGTACAATTGAGGAAAAGAAGACACGACTAACGACAAGACGACGTACCTAATTACCCAATAGATCAAACAGTGAGAAAGAAACCAATGACAACAACAACCAGAAGAAATTTACTAAGAGTGATGAAGGAATCAGTGCAACTAGGGAGAAAACATAATCAAGTCAGATGCCAAAAGGAGATAATAAATGATAATAAATTAACCCATGGTAAGTAAAGTATTATTAATAAAAAGAAAATAAAAGTGAGTCAACCAACATGATTTAAATCCCTAAGCTGTGACTTGACACTGACATAAACTTATTAATGAAATACATTCAATGACTTACCATACAGTATAAACAGAACTCAATAAAATTAACTATTGAAGGTAGAAATTAAGAGGGAGAGTGAGTACCAGTATGGTAATTGTTCCATTAAATGATGTATAAACATAATAAACAGACAATGTCCAAAGTACTAATAAAAATTTGTAAAGTGGAATTACAATTATTGTAAAAGATCACTAGTAATCAACAATAAAGGTTGAGATAATAACCAAATAAAAATATAGCTATAAACAATAAAATATCAGTGTTAGATAAGAGTAAATAAATCATGCATTATGTAGAAAACAGAAACTGACATTCAGCCATTGTTGAGAAACCAAATTAGGACATAACCTAATCTGGCCAACTAGTTTTCAATAAAACAGTAAAAAACTATAACTAAGATGATGTTAAATCAAAATGTTTTGTAGTGTAACATAACTAGATACTATAAGGAACATTCAATGTACAAAAGATAATATTAGAAAGAAACATAAGTGCTGAATAAATGTAATTTAATATAACCAAGTGTATCACATAGACTGGGTACCTGGGACAGAAAGAATCTCACTTAAACCTGTAATAAAAGAATAAGGACTCAACCTATGACATTAAATAATGGATAATAACATTCAAATGATACAATTCAAGGATTATATCCACCTAATTAATAATAATAAAGCAAATAATAAGTGAACACCAAAAATAACTAGATGCAAGAAGTTCAAATAACTTCACACTAATGTAGTTCCCAATATAAAAGCAGGATCAACCACTGCCAAGTATTAAAAGTGTTATCAGAACACTGATATGAAATAAAAATAATAAAGAGATAGATGTGCAAAATTGCAACTAATGAAAAATGTAACACTCAAGAGTACTAAAAACTCATCAAAGAAACTGTAATTAAAGTAATATAGACCAATAATAAATAATGCTGACACTATCAGAAGTGGTAATGACAAGTTCATTATGCATAGGCCACAACAAAGTTGTATTATCGACCACTAATATTAAAAATTAATTGATAAACAATTAATATGACCATAGGCCTAGAGTCTAATCCTAGGAAAATGAATAATTCATAGCTGTAATTAAATAACACTGTGTGAAAGGTTATTGTACAGTACTAATAAGTTGTCACCATAGACAACAGTGAAGAAAAACAATGTATTTAATATAAAATGTAAAATAAGAGATATAATTAGTTTGTACGAAGTGTGTTTTTATCAACCCCTTAGCAGAACTATATGATAAGGGTATGCAAAATACTCGTAATAAAAAGATAGAAACAATAGTAGTTATAAAAATGTTATCAGTGTAATTATAAGTAAATTATTTGATTTATAAGAAAAAATAATTAATTGCAAGCCCGTGGGCATGCCCGTGTAACCAGAGAATCATAATCTCGACACCAGCGTACTGACACTTACTTGCGCATCTGTTTTGCTGAATGTTGCCGAGAGCTCACGAAAATAAAGACAATTAGCCAATCAGGGCCCATTATTAAAGATAAAGTACGGAATCCCGACACAGGTAACAACAACAGTTGTAACGAATAGTTCTGACGTCCGTCTTTGTTTAAGCCCCGCGATGGCAGCCAATCTTTAACGAAAAGATGTTGTCGTCTCTGTACTTATGTATATGGTGTGTGTTCGCCTCACACTGGTGTCGTTACTTCAATGTTTTGCGCTAACGAAGTCCGCAGCGATGTTTCAAATTACCAGTACAACGCGAGTGAAATCTTACCTGTTATTCCATAGGGGTTTATGAATCCCGGGTGGCGCCAAATTGTTTATTTAAAACAATTAAATTAATAAATAACGTGACAGAAAGTGTTCTAATCTATGACGGCCGGGAGTATTCGAATTTGTTCCCGCCTTCGTACGATCTACTAAATCACTCAGGTAGTTTGTCGAGTTGCAGCGAGAGCGCTGGCCGTCGATTCTGGAAGTTCGCTAAAATGCACAAATTATTCAATACACTTCCCCATGAAATAAAAACAATGGTTACACTCTGTACTAGTTTCTTTAATGATTGATTGGTAATTATTCAGTTTGACAAGAAAATATACTTGGTTATTCAATAAATTTTGCACCGACAATTAATATGAGACAATTTCTCTAGGGTTTGGCGAAATCGATTTTGGAACGATTCATACGGCCTAAGATGGCTACAGTTTAGTTTGTTTACAATCTGTTCTGTTTAAAATCTAGGTTCTTTTGATTATGAGAAAAAACATTAATTATGATTACAATAAACATTATTTGTACTTAAATAATATAAAGTGTAGCTACAATTTGTTACTGCAGTGTAGTAAAGTGTGTTTCAAAAGTTCGCAATCTAATGCTAGGTTATTTCCATAATTAATAAATTTTCAGTGTTTGTTTATCTTACTTAATCTTTGAAAGAAATTATATTCAATTTTATAGTGAGAGTTCTGATAACTGTGAGAAATATTTAAAGTGAGTTTATTTCAGGAAATTGGGTAATTCAATTATACTTATCAAATCAGACGACTTGGTATAAACAGTATTTCAGTCGTAATGTAAGTGGGCTGCAATCGTATTCAGTTTTCAATAATCTTGGGGCTTAAGTATGTCTTGCGTCATTTTCATGTTAGTTGTAGTCATTTTTTCATTTAATTCTCAGGTAAAATGGTCCTTGTCATCAGTTAAATATTATTGTTCCTCGTCTTCTTCTTACTTGTTCATGTTTTTGAATTTTGACTACTTTTTATACATTTAAAATGAAAATTTAGGTCATTCAATATTTGGCGTCTAATCTTGACGAGCGTCACTTTGAGAGTACTATAAATTAACGGAAAATTCATAACCAACGGTCTGTTGTCATGGTTACATGTTAATTCTGATTGGTTAATCTTGTCTTATAACCATTGTTATCAAATTTGAATTATTATTCAAAATAGCTGTATATCTTCTGATTGCTTAAATTCTTCTGTCTTCCTTCCTGAGTATTAAATATTATCACTACTGTTATTATTTCCTTTCAAAGATTGTTTTGATATCCCATAAGGTTGGGTTCTATAAGATATTAACGTTTGTACAATTATGTTAATATTCGTTAATTACATTTCCTTTTTAATTTAAGTCCTTATTCTATCATTTTTGTTTTAATATGATTTACAAATTATCCTTGGCTGGTTACTCGCCTTGGATTAGTTAAATTCCTTATTGATTTTATACAATTTGCAGTTATTTGTTTTTTGCAGTTAGGCATTTCATAGGCCTAAGCAGCCATTGATTATATTTACTTATTTTATACAAATTATATCTCATCTTACTTTAATGTGTTTTGTTTTGTTATTTTAATTGGTTGTTTTATTTGTAGATGTGTTTTGAAACTAATTTTATACTATTTGTAGGTTTCTATTATTTTCTACATCATGGCTTGTTAATTATTTCCTAACTGCTTTTCCAGTGTTATTATTTTTGTATTGATTTACCTTCTTATTTATCTATTTTGCCCTTGATAACAATATGGCTATTACTTACTATTAAAACATAACATCTAGGCCTATGGTCTGTACAATTCCTTCAGCCATATCCTATTCATCAATTTAATTAAACAATTTTTAACAGTTATTAGGTAATGTTTGTTTACAATTCATTTCATTATTATTATTTTTTGGGTGATAAACATCATCACTCCTTTTAAACTTATTCAATTAATTATCCCTTATAACTTGGGGTGTTTATTGATTTCATTTCTAATTCCTTATTTCTTACATAATCTCTATCTTCACTCCATGGTAACACCAACTGTTTACCTTTCATGTGATTCTACCTTCTAAATACTAGTGTATACTGTACAATTTAACTTAATTTTATTAATAATAAGATTCTTATTTTAATAATAATGTCACCATCACTATACAATGTTCATTACAGGTTATTATCTGTTTACTCCTAATACTATCATTAACAACATTATTAATTATTAATATGGTTCACTATTAATCATTTAGAGTTTGTTTATAGATTATTAAGTGTTTTTTCCTATTAATATGGTTTCTAATTATTTTGGGGTTTTACACTTTCACTTTTGCACTCCTTAAATGTTTATATTAAGTGTTTATTAGTGGGTAATCCCTATAATTATTTTTCCTTTGTCACTTAGTTGATTTTATATTCTCACTATCTCACTATCTCTCTCATTACAAATATTATTTACATTATTAATAAGTTTATGTCGTTATAGAGTTTTTTGTTACATCTAACTCTAATTCTTGGGTTAGTGTACTTTTATTTTTTCACATTACATTATTGGGTTATATCAAATCATTTACATTTATCTTTCAATCGATAATAATAATTATTTTATATATTGGTTAGTTATTGGTTTCGTTTCCAATATTACTTTTGAGTGTACCATTTCTCCTTTTCATATTCTATATTATTTGTCCGTGTTTTCTCATTCGGTTTCACTTTATTTCCTTTATACTTGGTTAGTTTCATGTTCATTATCCTTCTTCACCTTCATATTATTTTGTTTCATTTTATTTTGGTTTTCCCCTTGTCACTTGGTTTTATTTCATTTGGTTGTACGGAGTTATCCACTTTCTTCAATTGGTTTCATTCTTGTTTTGGTTTCGTTTTTTCCCTTCTTCTTTTTGTTTCTTTTTATTTGGTCAATCACTTGGGTTAGGTCATGTCGTCATTTATCGTGTCATTGTCATTTTATTTTCATTATATTAAACATTTTATTTTATACGAATTACTTTTTTATATTCTTGATTCATCTTTTTTATCCCTGGTATTGGGGTGGCATATTTGTGTTGTAACACAGTTCATCTCCAGCATCGACGCAGACTCCATGTGGGTTAGAGTGACCATGAAACATTGAATTGATAAGCCGACAGCTGATAAAGCATAATAACCTCGAAACGCCAGGTTGAGGTTAGGTCGGATAATAGGGAAAGTGCAGTTTATATTAACCAGTGTTCTTAATCGGAGTACATGCGTATAGGCAGTGAGTGAGAGGAATTAATGAAAATTAATTCAGTTTTAAAAAATTAATAAGAAATAAAAATTTGTGTGATAGTGACACTTTGAGATCGACGGTACATGCAAGTATCAGTGCCAATGATTATCATTTTATACAAATAATTAAACAAACAAAGAATGCTGTCAGCAAATTTAATTAAATCAAATCTAGCCCTATTTCGATGAAAATGGGATCTTAACAATTGAATAAACAATTAACAACGAAAGAGTTGACCATTAACAATTTTGACTTTCTAGTTAATAAAATCAATTGTAATATTTTTGTAAAGAGACATTGAATCATCAATGAGGGAATTAAATGAACCCTAACATATAGTATTTTAAGAATAATATTGTGTTTAATTGTAAGGTTATAACTAAATGTAACATACTAGTTAACCCTAGTAATGCATAAATTTTAATTACCTGTTCGTTGTTTATATCCACTCTTAGAAGATAATTAATGAAAATATCACTGGATTTCATTTATAACAGTGTTGTATGAAATGAGTAACACATTTAATGAATCATTAAAATCAAATAAGTGAGGTTACGATGAACCCTATTTAACCTCCAATTCAAGTAATGAACAATCGTTCAGAGTTTATGTTATTTTAAAGAATCAAATAATATTTTTTATTCTCCGCCTACTCATTATTACAGTAGTGCATTTCTTTGGTTAAAGTGTATCTTGCAGACTAAAAGAACCTGCTATTTTTATAAAGTAAAGTAACGAAATTGTTTACATCCAGACTAGTCGATTATTAGATGCAGTCTGGCCACCCTGAGATTTTAATTATGTGTAAAGAGTCCATACTCGACATTAATTTTTTTAAAAGCAAATGAATAAGATAATTGTATACTGACAATTATTAAAGATGAGTTCAATAATAAAGCATTATTTCACGAATGACAAAAGAGTTGACTGTTATTGTAAATGAATAAGACTTGCAGCTTAGGTGAGTGTCAGCAACGGTTGGTACCAGAGACTGCGGCGAGAATTTGAATCAAATGATTCTCACTAGTAATACTCTCACACATTACTAGCCCCAACCATCACTAGTAAGTATTTTGATAACTGTAATACTTATGTAATTTTCAGTGAAGAGATACAGCTTTCGAATCACCTCAGCAACAAGCAGATGAGTCAACTGAAACCATTCGACATCGAGCTCACAACACATAACAACTAACAACGAAATTAATAATTTAATAATAATAATAATACTTATTTAATTTTAACGAGAGAGTATCTCGTGTACTTACAAATGGCGACCAACGTTTGAGGCGTGAACTAGGTAAACAATTTTAACCTAATCAATAAATAAATAAATAATAGACCTATACGTGACATAATCATAGACACAGAAACAGCTGTACAAAACATGCACGTTAACGATCAAGACCCAATACATCACGACATAAAACGAAAACTCCAACGCACACATATACAACCAAAAAGACACAACAACAAAATAAAAACGCTTAATAATGTAAAACAAAAGTTATTACTTGAACACAACATAACAATATTAAAAGCTGATAAAGGGAACATAAACGTCATAATGGACAAACATGAACTAAACACTAAAATTGAGAATTTCTTCAATGAAAATAACATAACGAAAATAAATAAAGACCCCACACTAAAATTTCAAAAACAGATTAACAAATTTATAAATAACACAAAACACATAATCAAACAAGAAAGCACCAAATACCTTAAACAAATCAAACCTAACGCCCCAAAACTAAATGCATTACCAAAAATACACAAACCTAACATTCCCATCAGACCATTAATAAACAACACACAAGCTCCCTCCCACAAAATTGCAAAACACCTAGACAAAATAATCAGAAAAAACATTAATCTCAGTAACAATACTTCTATCAAAAATAACATCGAACTAGTCAAGAAAACCGAACACAAGAAAACCACAGCTACACCAACATAGATACTAATCTTGAAATATTACACTACATACCCAAAGGTCGAAAACTTAACACAGCAGAACAATATGAAGTATACAAACACCACACAACACAACCAAAAAACATACTTAACGATCAATTACAGTATAAATCACACACACTTTTTGACACAATTATACATAAAACTAAAAATAATTTGGATCCCCGTGCCAATCCCCTTCCTCCATACACCACCCCCGATATACCTTTCAAAATAAAAACCATTACAAGTTAATGGCAGTCTGTCTCAAAGCTGATGAAGTCGAACACCACGCCGAAACGCGTACGAGAAGAAAAGACAAGTAAGTTTCACAAGTTGAAAGTTTCAATATTCTATAAAAATAATTGACCTAATTTTTGCGGCAGCTGCAATACACCAATACTGAAAATGCACTGGAGAGCAACGTCTAAGAAACGCGCGGCGGAAGTGGAGAAGGAAATAAACATGGACGACAAGGAGGCGACACCAGTTGAAGATATAGAAGAAATATTACATCCAGCAGAACCTACAAAACCCGCACAACAAGAAAAACAACCCGAGAAACCCACACAAACAGAGGACGCTAATTTCATAGAAATGATGAAGAAAATGATGGAAGATAATAAGGAATTCAAGGGAGAATTAAATAAGAAAATAGAATCGCTAAAGGAAGAGTTGAAGGAAGACAGTCAGAAAAATATCGAATCACTGAAAGAAGACACACGAGCGTTAAATAAGAAAATAGATGACAGTAACAAGGAGTTGAAGGGAGACTTCAAAGGGGAATTAAATAAAAAAATGGAAGAGACAAATAAAAACATAGCATCATTGAAGGAAGATACCCGAGAATTAAGCAAGAAGATAGATGACAGCATCGAAGATAGTAACAAGAATATGGAACTTATCAGTCAGAGAATCGAGGAGAATAACGAGAAGATAAATACGAAGATAGAAGAAGAAATAACTGGAGTGAGAAGAGAGATTTGCGAAGTCCACGAGAGGTGCGAACTGAACAGTCAAGAACTACAGCAAGCAAAAGAAAACATTCATACTAGAATCAACCACATCGAAGAAAATAACTCAAATAAATTCGAATCGATGATGAAACAACAAGAAGACCTGACGCAGGCACAGACGAATTTAGGGACGAGGTGTGAAGAAATAACTGTAACTGTGAACGATGTTTGAGACCAAGTCCACAGCGACAAGGAAAAATGGCCGAGGTACAGCAGCGGGA
Source organism: Magicicada septendecula (assembly GCA_034769895.1). NCBI lineage: Eukaryota > Metazoa > Arthropoda > Insecta > Hemiptera > Cicadidae > Magicicada > Magicicada septendecula. The sequence goes on along the minus strand of CM068368.1, from coordinate 432,162,888 downwards.
ATTCAACAACTTCAGAGAGGAAATTAACCTGTTCCAGAGTCAACCAATCCAGATGATGGGAATACCGAACATGGACAACCGGGACACAATAAATTTCCGAACCTACAAGAAAAATCCAATGGAGTTTATTGAGTGAGTCAAAGAGAGTATAGCATGGAATCGGGAAACCAGGTGGACAGCGATAAGCATGCTGGATGAATATTTCAAGGACGTGCACGACAACTGGTGGACGGGTACAAGACACGAAATCCAAAACTATGCCGATTTTAAGACACTATTCAAGGCAAAATATTGGTCCGAGTCGACGCAAAATGTCGTGCTCGACGACATTTGCAACAGCAAATATGACCACCATAAAGGAACAAAACTCACGGCATACTTCTTGGGGAAAGTGTGCATGGCCAGGAACCTTGAACCCAAGATACCGCAGGAGTACCTCGTAACAAAGTTGGCGTACCACTTCGAAGAGGGCGTGGCCAGAGCTCGACTAAATGGACAGATTCGTACTATACAAGCCATGTCAGCCTTACTTGAAAACTATGAGCACGAGCGGTATTACCGGAGGAGTCACCAAAGACCAGACACTTACTTTGAAAGGAACAGCCAGACCAACAACAGAACCAATTATCATGGCAACTACAATAATCCAAACCGGAACAATACCGACCAAAATCCTCGACCGACCAATAACGGTAATCGTTATCAGAATAATAACAGAGATAACCCAAACTACCGACCGAATAACAATAATAATTTCAATAATAATTATCGACCGAACAACAGCGGAAACCAGTACCGACCAAACAACAATAATAATCAATATAGGCCAAACAATAACAACAACCAGAACCATGGAAATTACCGAAGGATGAACTACGTTTGAGTCGAAGATGAAAATAGAGGGAGGCGATTTTACCAAGGACGTCGCAGTTTTAGCGAACGCTACAATCAATACAGCCAAGACGTAAGAGGTAGAGAATCAGGATACGACTCGCGAAGGAGTCGCAGCAGTGAAGATGTCTGCCGAAACCACAACAGCGAACATACTTACAACAACACTGATAGACTCGAAGGAAGAGAAAACCACGCGCCAAGTACGACAGAGAGGAGCGGCGAAGAGAGTGCCATCTCTTTAAACGGACAGCGGCAGTGAAAAACTCGACGAAACCCTCACTGAACTGATCTATTGGGTACGACAAGATACGACACCAACTAATAAACGACGAGACATTTACTATTATTTGTAATAATTATTTAAAGGATATTAGGGGAGATTTAATGGAGGAAGAAAACAATAAAACTAACAACAATAACAGCGAGATCGCATATATAGCCGCCGATGTGAACGGAATACCTACCAGAATAATGATCGACACAGGAGCAAATGTATCCCTGATTGACAACCTCGAACTAAACAGAATACAAAATGGGAATGAGGAGATAATATCAACCTTACCAATAAACAATACCACGTTAATCGGAGCAACGGGACGCCAAAATAAAACCATTAGGAAACAGGTCCAATTAGAAGTAAAGGTAAAACGATCCCTATAATCTTTTTAGTAGCCAGTGGGGTTACCATTTAATTTATTAATACGCAGCTGTAATTGATATGAGCAGAGCGAAAGTGTCTCTGAGCTCAAATTATATAGAATGGATGGCGGAGTTAATTGGAAGCAAAGAAGCCCCTCACGACAGGATCATTTGTTATGTTAGGGAAAATAATAATTATAGGAATCAGATACCAAGAGAAAAAATCAATTATGAAGACGAAAGGGACGACCTATGGGAAGAAAAGTTAGAAGAGATCCGAAAATTCCAGTCAGCTAAAAGTGATAGAAAAATATCTAACGATCAGGTAGAGGAATTAATCACAATTTATAAGCGATATCGGCACGTATTTTCCGACACACCTGGAAAAATAAAGAACTTTCAGTGCGAAATTAAGTTTAAGGAACCAGTTGAACTTAAGAAGAAATCATACCCTATTGCCTACTCCCAAAAAGAAGCAGTCAGAACGGAGATCAACAGACTAATTGAAGAAGATATAATTGAATACAGTTATTCCCCATAAACCAATCCCATTGTAGCAGTACCGAAGAAAAATGGAAAGGTGAGAATATGTTTGGACGCCAGGGAAATAAACAAGATAATAATAAACGATCGAACATCACCAGGAGAAATCGAAGAAATCCTCAAGAAGTTTTATGGCACACGTTTCATTAGTACCTGGGACACCGTTTGCGGGTATTGACAAGTGGAATTGCACCCCAATAGCCGAAAATATATGGCATTCATATTTGAAGGGCACAATTATCAATTTAAAAGGCTACCGTTTGGACTTGTGAATTCAGTAGCAGTTTTTGTGAAATGTATGGATAAAATTCTAGGACAAGAGGCATTACAATTTACAACCGTATATGTGGATGATCTGCTAATTACTTCAGACAACTGGGAAGATCATTGCAGAAGGGTCAAACAAGTGTTATTAAAATTGGCAGAAAATAATGTAACACTAAAGCTAGAAAAATCTAAGTTCATCGCAGATGAAGTACAATTTTTGGGCTTCAACCTATCAGAAAATGGAATCACCCCATCACAGGAAAAAATTGAGTCCATACAACTATTCCCAACACCCAAGAACAAGAAGCAGTTACAATCATTTTTACGCATCTGCAATTATTATAGGAAATTTCAGAGCAATTACTCAAAATTAAAATCAGAATTTTCACAGCAGTTATCATCCAAAGACAAGTGGAAGTGGGGACCAGAACAGGACACCACCTTCCAACTGATCAAGGATAAATTTTTAGAATCGGTGATGTTACACCACCCAGACTTCAAGAAAGCGTTTTACATGAATTGCAACGCCAGCGATGTGAGTCTAGGATCCGTTTTGTACCAAGAAGGCGACGAAGGGAATCACCTTGTGATTAGCTTCGCAAGTCGGGTATTGAATAAAAGTGAACGCAACTATCACGTAACTGAAAAGGAGCTACTCAGCATTGTATTTGCGTGTAACAAATTTAGAACTTACATTTTGGGTTACACAGTAACGGTCAGGACAGACCACAAATCAATATCCTTTCTAAAGAACTGCAGTCTGAGTCATGGGAGACTAACAAGGTGGACACTAGCGTTGCAGGAATACAACATCAATTGGGAGTACGTACCAGGAAAGAGCAACATAGCAGCAGATGTGTTATCTAGAATCAATATACAAGATCAAACATTTGAAGGGGAAAAGGAGACAATAGCCAAGATATACCACATCATCAATGACAAAACGGAACTAGCCGAAATTATCAACAAAATAAAACATCAACAAGAAAGTGACAGTAAACTACGTAACATTTGCCAAAGACTAAATGAACAAGATGACAGGATCACCCCATACTAGTGCATACACAATGACATCTTATTTATTAAGGACAGACACAGATGTAACCAATGGAAGATAGTAATACCAAGGACTGTCGAGAAGGAGATCACCATGGATTACCACATCAGATATGGACACATGGGGGCAGTGAAGGTAATAAGAGCGTTGGAGGAACATGTGTACTTCAAGGACATTAACCGGAGAGTACGTAAATACATTAAACATTGCCACCTATGTCAATTAGTGAAATGCAACAATGAAAGAAAGGAGGGGTTAATGATACCGATAACATCCTCTAAAAAACTAGTGAAAGTGTTTGTGGACATCTGCGGTCCATTGCCAAGAAGTGGGGGAAGGCGACAATATAAATTCATTGTCATCATTTTTGACCACTATACAAAATTTTCAAAGCTCTATCCAATAAACAGAGCCATAACCAGATAACTTTTAGAAATAATTATCCAAATATACATACCAGAAGTGGGAATACCAAGATCAATAATAACGGATCATGGGACTCAGTTTAAGGGGAGGAGATGGAAGGAAACACTATTGAACCATGGAGTGAAAACATTTAAGACATCGGTATACTACCCTAGCAGCAACCCAGCTGAACGAGTTCTCCGAGAAGTAGGAAGTTTTAAGAAATTACTGTCATAAACAACAGAGAAAATGGGAAGAATACTTACCATCTACAGAAGATTTTATCAACTTGGCATATCATCAAGCAATAGACACCACCCCATTCACAGCCATGTTTGAGAGGAGACCACCCAGAGAAATTACAGAGTTAATAAACTTTCCTCCAAGTGATGAGTACGAATTCGACCAAATAAGATTCTACAACAAAACGGTAGAATGAGCAGAAAAGCTGCAAGAGAAATACAAAAAACACAACCCAAAATCATAAAGTATAAAATAGGAGAGAAGGTACTATTAAAAAACCGAGAACTCCCAAGTACAATCGAAGGAATTGCTAAAAAGCTATTACTGCTATACACTGGACCATATACAATAATCAGAGATAACCAGAACAACACCTATGAAATTGTAGACCCACTTACCAAAAGAACAAAGGGAGTTTACAACCAAGCATCATTGAAAAAGTATTATGCAGAAGAATAAAGTAACAATTGATAATTTCTTCAATACAAAAAGAGAATTTCTGAAATAATCAATTCTAGTAAGGAGGCAATATGTAATGGTACATATAACACAGCCAACACCAATGTATCACAAATGGATTAAAAGCCACTCTAAATAAATTAATCTACAAAAAATGAACTTACAATCATGAACAGAGAAGGTATTATGACCAAAATAGGGGACTAAACTAAAATATGATTTATAAGTAAATGTACAATTGAGGAAAAGAAGACACGACTAACGACAAGACGACGTACCTAATTACCCAATAGATCAAACAGTGAGAAAGATACCAATGACAACAACAACCAGAAGAAATTTACTAAGGGGTGATGAAGGAATCAGTGCAACTAGGGAGAAAACATAATCAAGTCAGCTGCCAAAAGGAGATAATAAATGATAATAAATTAACCCATGATAACAAAAGTATTATTAATAAAAAGAAAATAAAAGTGAGTCAACCAACATGATTTAAATCCCTAAGCTGTGACTTGACACTGACATAAACTTATTAATGAAATACATTCAATGACTTACCATACAGTATAAACAGAACTCAATAAAATTAACTATTGAAGGTAGAAATTAAGAGGGAGAGTGAGTACCAGTATGGTAATTGTTCCATTAAATGATGTATAAACATAATAAACAGACAATGTCCAAAGTACTAATAAAAATTTATAAAGTGGAATTACAATTATTGTAAAAGATCACTAGTAATCAACAATAAAGGTTGAGATAATAACCAAATAAAATTATAGCTATAAACAATAAAATATCAGTGTTAGATAAGAGTAAATAAATCATGCATTATGTAGAAAACAGAAACTGACATTCAGCCATTGTTGAGAAACCAAATTAGGACATAACTAAATATCACTATAATATTGACGACTCGGAACACAAAGTTTTTTATAAGTAAAAACGTAAAGTTTTACCTTACAGCCTAAACCGGCTTTCACCTATAGAAGTAAGCTGGTTCTATAGGTGAAAGCCGGTTTAGGCTGTAAGGTAAAACTTTACGTTTTTACTTATAAAAAACTTTGTGTTCCGAGTTGTCAATATTATAGTGATATTTAGTTAAGTAACGGACACGTCATGGACAACGAAATCCAAGAATAGGACATAACCTAATCTGGCCAACTAGTTTTCAATAAAACAGTAAAAAACTATAACTAAGATGATGTTAAATCAAAATGTTTTGTAGTGTAACATAACTAGATACTATAAGGAACATTCAATGTACAAAAGATAATATTAGAAAGAAACATAAGTGCTGAATAAATGTAATTTAATAATAACCAAGTGTATCACATAGACTGGGTACCTGGGACAGAAAGAATCTCACTTAAACCTGTAATAAAAGAATAAGGACTCAACCTATGACATTAAATAATGGATAATAACATTCAAATGATACAATTCAAGGATTATATCCACCTAGTTAATAATAATAAAGCAAATAATAAGTGAACACCAAATATAACTAGATGCAAGAAGTTCAAATAACTTCACACTAATGTAGTTCCCAATATAAAAGCAGGATCAACCACTGCCAAGTATTAAAAGTGTTATCAGAACACTGATATGAAATAAAAATAATAAAGAGATAGATGTGCAAAATTGCAACTAATGAAAAATGTAACACTCAAGTGTACTAAAAACTCATCAAAGAAACTGTAATTAAAGTAATATAGACCAATAATAAATAATGCTGACACTATCAGAAGTGGTAATGACAAGTTCATTATGCATAGGCCACAACAAAGTTGTATTATCGACCACTAATATTATAAATTAATTGATAAACAATTAATATGACCATAGGCCTAGAGTCTAATCCTAGGAAAATGAATAATTCATAGCTGTAATTAAATAACACTGTGTGAAAGGTTATTGTACAGTACTAATAAGTTGTCACCATAGACAACAGTGAAGAAAAACAATGTATTTAATATAAAATGTAAAATAAGAGATATAATTAGTTTGTACGAAGTGTGTTTTTATCAACCCCTTAGCAGAACTATATGATAAGGGTATGCAAAATACTCGTAATAAAAAGATAGAAACAATAGTAGTTATAAAAATGTTATCAGTGTAATTATAAGTAAATTATTTGATTTATAAGAAAAAATAATTAATTGCAAGCCCGTGGGCGTGCCCGTGTAACCAGAGAATCATAATCTCGACACCAGCATACTGACACTTACTTGCGCACCTGTTTCGCTGAATGTTGCCGAGAGCTCACGAAAATAAAGACAATTAGCCAATCAGGGCCCATTATTAAAGATAAAGTGCGGAATCCCGACACAGGTAACAACAACAGTTGTAACGAATAGTTCTGACGTCCGTCTTTGTTTAAGCCCCGCGATGGCAGCCAATCTTTAACGAAGAGATGTTGTCGTCTCTGTACTTATGTATATGGTGTGTGTTCGCCTCACACTGGTGTCGTTACTTCAATGTTTTGCGCTAACGAAGTCCGGAGCGATGTTTCAAATTACCAGTACAACGCGAGTGAAATCTTACCTGTTATTCCATAGGGGTTTATGAATCCCGGGTGGTGCCAAATTGTTTATTTAAAACAATTAAATTAATAAATAACGTGACATAAAGAGTTCTAATCTATGACGGCCGGGAGTATTCGAATTTGTTCCCGCCTTCGTAAGATCTACTAAATCACTCAGGTAGTTTGTCGAGTTGCAGCGAGAGCGCTGGCCATCGATTCTGGAAGTTCGCTAAAATGCACAAATTATTCAATACACTTCCCCATGAAATAAAAACAATGGTTACACTCTGTACTAGTTTCTTTAATGATTGATTGGTAATTATTCAGTTTGACAAGAAAATATACTTGGTTATTCAATAAATTTTGCACCGACAATTAATATGAGACAATTTCTCCAGGGTTTGGCGAAATCGATTTTGGAACGATTCATACGGCCTAAGATGGCTACAGTTTAGTTTGTTTACAATCTGTTCCGTTTAAAATCTAGGTTCTTTTGATTATGAGAAAAAACATTAATTATGATTACAATAAAAAGTACACTACCTTACATTATTTGTACTTAAATAATATAAAGTGTAGCTACAATTTGTTACTGCAGTGTAGTAAAGTGTGTTTCAAAAGTTCGCAATCTAATGCTAGGTTATTTCCATAATTAATAAATTTTCAGTGTTTGTTTATCTTACTTAATCTTTGAAAGAAATTATATTCAGTTTATAGTGAGAGCTCTGATAACTGTGAGAAATATTTAAAGTGAGTTTATTTCAGGAAATTGGGTAATTCAATTATACTTATCAAATCAGACGACTTGGTATAAACAGTATTTCAGTCGTAATGTAAGTGGGCTGCAATCGTATTCAGTTTTCAATAATCTTGGGGCTTAAGTATGTCTTGCGTCCTTTTCATGTCAGTTGTAGTCATTTTTTCATTTAATTCTCAGGTAAAATGGTCCTTGGCATCAGTTAAATATTATTGTTCCTCGTCTTCTTCTTACTTGTTCATGTTTTTGAATTTTGAATACTTTTTATACATTTAAAATGAAAATTTAGGTCATTCAATATTTGGCGTCTAATCTTGACGAGCGTCACTTTGAGAGTACTATAAATTAACAGAAAATTCATAACCAACGGTCTGTTGTCATGGTTACATGTTAATTCTGATTGGTTAATCTTGTCTTATAACCATTGTTATCAAATTTGAATTATTATTCAAAATAGCTGTATATCTTCTGATTGCTTAAATTCTTCTGTCTTCCTTCCTGAGTATTAAATATTATCACTACTGTTATTATTTCCTTTCAAAGATTGTTTTGATATCCCATAAGGTTGGGTTCTATAAGATATTAACGTTTGTACAATTATGTTAATATTCGTTAATTACATTTCCTTTTTAATTTAAGTCCTTATTCTATCATTTTTGTTTTAATATGATTTACAAATTATCCTTGGCCGGTTACTCGCCTTGGATTAGTTAAATTCCTTATTGATTTTATACAATTTGCAGTTATTTGTTTTTTGCAGTTAGGCATTTCATAGGCCTAAGCAGCCATTGATTATATTTACTTATTTTATACAAATTATATCTCATCTTACTTTAATGTGTTTTGTTTTGTTATTTTAATTGGTTGTTTTATTTGTAGATGTGTTTTGGAACTAATTTTATACTATTTGTAGGTTTCTATTATTTTCTACATCATGGCTTGTTAATTATTTCCTAACTGCTTTTCCAGTGTTATTATTTTTGTATTGATTTACCTTCTTATTTATCTATTTTGCCCTTGTTAACAATATGGCTATTACTTACTATTAAAACATAACATCTAGGCCTATGGTCTGTACAATTCCTTCAGCCATATCCTATTCATCAATTTAATTAAACAATTTTTAACAGTTATTAGGTAATGTTTGTTTACAATTCATTTCATTTTTATTATTATTTTTGTGTGATAAGCATCATCACTCCTTTTAAACTTATTCAATTAATTATCCCTTATAACTTGGGGTGTTTATTGATTTCATTTCTAATTCCTTATTTCTTACATAATCTCTATCTTCACTCCATGGTAACACCAACTGTTTACCTTTCATGTGATTCTCCCTTCTAAATACTAGTGTATACTGTACAATTTAACTTAATTTTATTAATAATAAGATTCTTATTTTAATAATAATGTCACCATCCCTATACAATGTTCATTACAGGTTATTATCTGTTTACTCCTAATACTATCATTAACAACATTATTAATTATTAATATGGTTCACTATTAATCATTTAGAGTTTGTTTACAGATTATTAAGTGTTTTTTCCTATTAATATGGTTTCTAATTATTTTGGGGTTTTACACTTTCACTTTTGCACTCTTTAAATGTTTATATTAAGTGTTTATTAGTGGGTAATCCCTATAATTACTTTTTCTTTGTCACTTAGTTGATTTTATATTCTCACTATCTCACTATCTCTCTCATTACAAATATTATTTACATTATTAATAAGTTTATGTCGTTATAGAGTTTTTTGTTACATCTAACTCTAATTCTTGGGTTAGTGTACTTTTATTTTTTCACATTACATTATTGGGTTATATCAAATCATTTACATTTATCTTTCAATCGATAATAATAATTATTTTATATATTGGTTAGTTATTGGTTTTGTTTCCAATATTACTTTTGAGTGTACCATTTCTCCTTTTCATATTCTATATTATTTGTCCGTGTTTTCTCATTCGGTTTCACTTTATTTCCTTTATACTTGGTTAGTTTCATGTTCATTATCCTTCTTCACCTTCATATTATTTTGTTTCTTTTTATTTTGGATTTCCCCTTCTCACTTGGTTTTATTTCATTTGGTTGTATGGAGTTATCCACTTTCTTCAATTGGTTTCATTCTTGTTTGATTTCGTTTTTTCCCTACTTCTTTTTGTTTCTTTTTATTTGGTCAATCACTTGGGTTAGGTCATGTCGTCCTTTGTCATGTAATTGTCATTTTATTTTCATTATATTAAACATTTTATTTTATACGAATTACTTTTTTATATTCTTGATTCATCTTTTTTATCCCTGGTATTGGGGTTGCTTATTTGTGTTGTAACACAGTTCATCTCCAGCATCGACACAGACTCCACGTGGGTTAGAGTGACCATGAAACATTGAATTGATAAGCCGACAGCTGATAAAGCATAATAACCTCGAAATGCCAGGTTGAGGTTAGGTCGGATAATAGGGAAAGTGCAGTTTATATTAACCAGTGTTCTTAATCGGAGTACATGCGTATAGGCAGTGAGTGAGAGGAATTAATGAAAATTAATTCAGTTTTAAAAAAATTAATAAGAAATAAAAATTTGTGTGATAGTGACACTTTGATATCGACGGTACATACAAGTATCAGTGCCAATGATTATCATTTTATACAAATAATTAAACAAACAAAGAATGCTATCAGCAAATTTAATTAAATCAAATCTAGCCCTATTTCGATGGAAAGGGGATCTTAACAATTGAATAAACAATTAACAATGAAAGAGTTGACCATTAACAATTTTGACTTTCTAGTTAATAAAATCAATTGTAATATTTTTATAAAGAGACATTGAATCATCAATGAGGGAATTAAATGAACCCTAACATATAGTATTTTAAGAATAATATTGTGTTTAATTGTAAGACCATAACTAAATGTAACATACTAGTTAACCCTAGTAATGCATAAATTTTAATTACCTGTTCGTTGTTTATATCCACTCTTGTAAGATAATTAATGAAAATATCACTGGATTTCATTTATAACAGTGTTGTATGAAATGAGTAACACATTTAATGAATCATTAAAATCAAATAAGTGAGGTTACGATGAACCCTATTTAACCTCCAATTCAAGTAATGAACAATCGTTCAGAGTTTATGTTATTTTAAAGAATCAAATAATATTTTTTATTCTCCGCCTACTCATTATTACAGTAGTGCATTTCTTTTGTTAAAGTGTATCTTGCAGACTAAAAGAACCTGCTATTTTTATAAAGTAAAGTAACGAAATTGTTTACATCCAGACTAGTCGATTATTAGACGCAGTCTGGCCACCCTGAGATTTTAATTATGTGTAAAGAGTCCATACTCGACATTAATTTTTTTAAAAGCAAATGAATAAGATAATTGTATACTGACAATTATTAAAGATGAGTTCAATAATAAAGCATTATTTCACGAATGACAAAAGAGTTGACTGTTATTGTAAATGAATAAGACTTGCAGCTTAGGTGAGCGTCAGCAACGGTTGGTACCAGAGACTGCGGAGAGAATTTGAATCAAATGATTCTCGCTAGTAATACTCTCACACATTAGTAGCCCCAACCATCACTAGTAAGTATTTTGATAACTGTAATACTTATGTAATTTTCAGTGAAGAGACACAGCTTTCGAATCACCTCAGCAACAAGCAGATGAGTCAACTGAAACCATTCGACATCGAGCTCACAACACATAACAACTAACAACGAAATTAATAATTCAATAATTATAATAATACTTATTTAATGTTAACGGGAGAGTATCTCGTGTACTTACAAATGGCGACCAACGTTTGAGGCGTGAATTAGGTAAATAATTTTAACCTAATCAATAAATAAATTAATAATAGACCTATACGTGACGTAATCATAGACACAGAAACAGCTGTTCAAAACATGCACGTTAACGATCAAGACCCAATACGTCATGACATAAAACGAAAACTCCAACGCACACATATACAACCAAAAAGACACAACAACAAAATAAAAACGCTTAATAATGTAAAACAAAAGTTATTACTTGAACACAACATAACAATATTAAAAGCTGATAAAGGGAACATAAACGTCATAATGGACAAACATGAACTAAACACTAAAATTGAGAATTTCTTCAATGAAAATAACATAACGAAAATAAATAAAGACCCCACACTAAAATTTCAAAAACAGATTAACAAATTTATAAATAACACAAAACACATAATCAAACCAGAAAGCACCAAATACCTTAAACAAATCAAACCTAACCCCCCAAAACTAAATGCATTACCAAAAATACACAAACCTAACATTCCCATCAGACCATTAATAAACAACACACAAGCTCCCTCCCACAAAATTGCAAAACACCTAGACAAAATAATCAGAAAAAACATTAATCTCAGTAACAATACTTCTATCAAAAATAACATCGAACTAGTCAAGAAAACCGAACACAAGAAAACCACAGCTACACCAACATAGATACTAATATTGAAATATTACACTACATACCCAAAGGTCGAAAACTTAACACAGCAGAACAATATGAAATATACAAACACCACACAATACAACCAAAAAACATACTTAACGATCAATTACTGTATAAATCACACACACTTTTTGACACAATTATACATAAAACTAAAAATAATTTGGATCCCCGTGCCAATCCCCTTCCTCCATACACCACCCCCGATATACCTTTCAAAATAAAAACCATTACAAGTTAATGGCAGTCTGTCTCAAAGCTGACGAAGGCGAACACCACGCCGAAACGCGTACGAGAAGAAAAGACAAGTAAGTTTCACAAGTTGAAAGTTTCAATATTCTATAAAAATAATTGACCTAATTTTTGCGGCAGCTGCAATACACCAATACTGAAAATGCACTGGAGAGCAACGTCTAAGAAACGCGCGGCGGAAGTGGAGAAGGAAATAAACATGGACGACAAGGAGGCGACGCCAGTTGAAGATATAGAAGAAATATTACATCCAGCAGAACCTACAAAACCCGCACAACAAGAAAAACAACCCGAGAAACCCACACAAACAGAGGACGCTAATTTCATAGAAATGATGAAGAAAATGATGGAAGATAATAAGGAATTCAAGGGAGAATTAAATAAGAAAATAGAATCGCTAAAGGAAGAGTTGAAGGAAGACAGTCAGAAAAATATCGAATCACTGAAAGAAGACACACGAGCGTTAAATAAGAAAATAGATGACAGTAACAAGGAGTTGAAGGAAGACTTCAAAGGGGAATTAAATAAAAAAACGGAAGAGACAAATAAAAACATAGCATCATTAAAGGAAGATACCCGAGAATTAAGCAAGAAGATAGATGACAGCATCGAAGATAGTAACAAGAATATGGAACTTATCAGTCAGAGAATCGAGGAGAATAACGAGAAGATAAATACGAAGACAGAAGAAGAAATAACCGGAGTGAGAAGAGAGATTTCCGAAGTCCACGAGAGGTGCGAACTGAACAGTCAAGAACTACAGCAAGCAAAAGAAAACATTCATACTAGAATCAACCACATCGAAGAAAATAACTCAAATAAATTCGAATCGATGATGAAAAAACAAGAAGACCTGACGCAGGCACAGACGAATTTAGGGACGAGGTGTGAAGAAATAACTGCAACTGTGAACGATGTTCGAGACCAAGTCCACAGCGACAAGGAAAAAATGGGCGAGGTACAGCAGCGGGAATTCAACAACTTCAGAGAGGAAATTAACCTGTTCCGGAGTCAACCAATCCAGATGACGGGAATACCGAACATGGACAACCGGGACACAATATATTTCCGAACCTACAAGAAAAATCCAATGGAGTTTATTGAGTGAGTCGAAGAGAGTATAGCACGGAATCGGGAAACCAGGTGGACAGCGATAAGCATGCTGGACGAATATTTCAAGGACGTGCACGACAACTGGTGGACGGCTACAAGACAGGAAATCCAAAACTATGCCGATTTTAAGACACTATTCAAGGCAAAATATTGGTCCGAGTCGACGCAAAATATCGTGCGCGACGACATTTGCAACAGCAAATATGACCACCATAAAGGAACAAAACTCACGGCATACTTCTTGGGGAAAGTGTGCATGGCCAGGAACCTTGAACCCAACATACCGCAGGAGTGCCTCGTAACAAAGTTGGCGTACCACTTCGAAGAGGGCGTGGCCAGAGCTCGACTAAATGGACAGATTCGTACTATACAAGCCATGTCAGCCTTACTTGAAAACTATGAGCACGAGCGGTATTACCGGAGGAGTCACCAAAGACCAGACACTTACTTTGAAAGGAACAGCCAGACCAACAACAGAACCAATTATCGTGGCAACTACAATAATCCAAACCGGAACAATACCGACCAAAATCCTCGACCGACCAATAACGGTAATCGTTATCAGAATAATAACAGAGATAACCCAAACTACCGACCGAATAACAATAATAATTTCAATAATAATTATTGACCGAACAGCAGCGGAAACCAGTACCGACCAAACAACAATAATAATCAATATAGGCCAAACAATAACAACAACCAGAACCATGGAAATTACCAAAGGATGAACTACGTTTGAGTCGAAGATGAAAATAGAGGGAGGCGATTTTACCAAGGACGTCACAGTTTTAGCGAACGCTACAATCAATACAGCCAAGACGTAAGAGGTAGAGAATCAGGATACGACTCGCGAAGGAGTCGCAGCAGTGAAGATGTCTGCCGAAACCACAACAGCGAACATACTTATAACAACACTGATAGACTCGAAGGAAGAGAAAACCACGCGCCAAGTACGACAGAGAGGAGCGGCGAAGAGAGTGCCATCTCTTTAAACGGACAGCGGCAGTGAAAAACTCGACGAAACCCTCACTGAACTGATCTATTGGGTACGACAAGATACGACACCAACTAATAAACGACGAGACATTTACTATTATTTGTAATAATTATTTAAAGGATATTAGGGGAGATTTAATGGAGGAAGAAAACAATAAAACTAACAACAATAACAGCGAGATCGCATATATAGCCGCCGATGTGAACGGAATACCTACCAGAATAATGATCAACACAGGAGCAAATGTATCCCTGATTGACAACCTCGAACTAAACAGAATACAAAATGGGAATGAGGAGATAATATCAACCCTACCAATAAACAATACCACGTTAATCGGAGCAACGGGACGCCAAAATAAAACCATTAGGAAACAGGTCCAATTAGAAGTAAAGGTAAAACGATCCCTATAATCTTTTTAGTAGCCAGTGGGGTTACCATTTAATTTATTAATACGCAGCTGTAATTGATATGAGCAGAGCGAAAGTGTCTCTGAGCTCAAATTATATAGAATGGATGGCAGAGTTAATTGGAAGCAAAGAAGCCCCTCACGACAGGATCATTTGTTATGTTACGGAAAATAATAATTATAGGAATCAGATACCAAGAGAAAAAAAAATTATGAAGACGAAAGGGACGACCTATGGGAAGAAAAGTTAGAAGAGATCCGAAAATTCCAGTCAGCTAAAAGTGATAGAAAAATAACTAACGATCAGGTAGAGGAATTAATCTCAATTTATAAGCGATATCGGCACGTATTTTCCGACACACCTGGAAAAATAAAGAACTTTCAGTGCGAAATTAAGTTTAAGGAACCAGTTGAACTTAAGAAGAAATCATACCCTATTGCCTACTCCCAAAAAGAAGCAGTCAGAAAGGAGATCAACAGACTAATTGAAGAAGATATAATTGAATACAGTTGAATCGCTTATTTTTGAAGGGCCTCTTGTCACAAAATCCAAATTTACGGTAAACAAAGAAAAACTGCTTATTTCTTAAACATCTTTAAAAAAATGAAATTTAAATTTTTACTACGATTTTAGATATCCTCAGAACTCTCAATTTTTTTTTTGAAATTTTGTCTTAACATTTGAACCTTTTTTTCATTTTCTGAAAGTCGCTGACATGAGGCATTTCATATACAAAAGTGAAAAAAATTATAATACAGTTGATTTTCTGAAAGCAAATTGTTAGTTTAACTTAAAAAAGAACATGTTTTATTTACACTATTTTTTATTGAAACAAACTATATTTAAAATACATATACATATGTATATATATACATTTTTTTATCAGTCAAAATAGCAATACAATTTTTTTTGTCTCTAATTCTTTAGTTTTCCGTTTTGGAAGTAAAACAAATCAGACTGTTACCTTAACAAAAGTAAATATTTTAAATCAGTATGCCTAGGTTTATTATTTGAAAAATAAAAAATATAATAATATGTGACTACAAAGACAAAAGTAAATTTCTTGTGGTTCTTACATTTTCTTTCAGTCCTTCTTTTTAGTCGGCCACTGTAATAACTCACTGTAAAACCAGCTATGTTCACTTGGTACGTAATGCAACACCTTTTTCAAGTCATTAATCTTTTCTTCGCGGATTGGCCTTTTTTCTTCGTATGCTCTTTGCGTTGATAAACTGACCAAAATCTGATTTGCAGGAAATAAGCTGGAACGTTTTCCTCTGGATTCCATCAATGAAGTCAGCTGCTGAGACTTCTCCTTTTCTTGACTTTTCAAGGATAAATTCATGGTATACTGATACAGTAAGAAACTCCCTTTTTCCTTTCTTTTCTTTCTTACTTTCTTCAGAAGCTGTAGTTTTTTTTTGTAAAATTGGGGCCACCACTTTTGGAAATCCAAAATATCTTCTGTTTGAACAAGATCAACCATAAATTTCCCTTGTTTTGTTGAGGACAAAATCATAGATGCAACTTCTTTTACAGTGTAGTACCTGTCTTGTTTCCTCAATTTCCTTTTAACTAGACCAAAATCCCTGTCACAGGGTAAATAAGAATGGCCTCTAATTGGTAGCCTGTAGACTACTTTTTTAAATCTACCACTGTCAGTATGAGACATTAAGAATCTTATCATAGCATGATTTTTGTTCTGCCCGGCACAGTTGTCACTGTACAGGTAGAGTTCATCAACAGTAGAGGGAACATTGTCATTGATGTATCTCAATAAAAAGGTGCATACTTCATTACTCCCCTTTTGTGCAACCCCCTCGTGATACAAACAGAAAGTTGCATTCTCGTTCTTGGCATTATGTATGCCAAAAGGAAGAACGTACAGTTGTCTGAGATAGTACATCTCTTGAACAGGGATTGTTGGTAGCGAGATGTTTTGCATGTAGTCAAAACATAAAAGGAGTGCATTTTTATGGGTGGTACAGTACACTTTAGTATTACGTAAGCTGTTATAAAATTTATTACTCCTCCTTTTATGGACAAGGAGCTGTGCAGCTGCTACTCTTTTTGCAGTATCATGGAGCTGTGGGTTTTTAGGTCTTACACTGAGCTGCTCACACTCACAGCACGTATCTATTTGAGGCCTACCAAAACGATAATTGAAATTTTCCTTGTACATTTTATAGTAATAACTGTATTTACAATCAGAATCAGTTACACTGTATTTTTCTTTGAACAAAGAATGCATCATTTTAATGTCAAGCTCTGCGTCTAAGTACTTGCTTTCCTTGGAAGCATAGTGACTAGTCTTCACAGGAAATGAATTAATATGATCCTTAATCATGTCTGTAAAGTCCTTTGGAAAAGTCTTGCGATTGTTTTGCTGTCCCCTGAGATCTATAGGGCTCTTACCCATCAATAATAGCTCTTTTAGCCTTCTCACTCTTTTTTCACCAATACCATGCAGACTTTAAAAACGCTTTTTTACATACCTTAATTCTTGATTTTCCAACCATTACAAAAAAATTAAATGAACTTGCATGATCCACAGAGTGACTGGGCCTGGGTTGCATTTCAGCTTCCCCATTATCTTCTGTAGGCCTAAGCCTAGAGCGTTTGGTCTTCACAGGAAGTGCTTCTATTAAGGACTGAAAAAACTGATCTTGTTCGTCTTTGCTGATAAAATCTCCACTTTTGTGTAGGATTTCAATTTGGTCATGTTCAGTTATTTTGTTGAAACATTTCAGTCTGCACCTGAAAAAAACAAAAAAAAAAAAACTAAAATTAGCCTACGATATGAAAGCAGAGAATATTATTTTAAGTTACTAGTTTTGGAACAGCAATAAAACGAAAGATTTTTCCTTTTAAGAATCAGACCAAATACGAATCTATTTCAAAGATAGAGAGCCTAGATATAAGTGATGTTATAAAAGCCTAATTATTAAACTCTTTATTACACCTTCAGACAGTCGACTCCTGTCAAACATCGACTATTTAAGTAGAGCATTAATCTACTTACGTGCAAGGCATTCCTGTTTTCCGGGCTTCCGCAATGTGTCCTTTATAGTTAACATACTCATATCCATGAATTCTTGCTTCCTTTATTAGATTGACTTTGTAGCTCATAGGCCTACGAACACCTTTCTTACGCTTTTTACATACTTCTAAATCACCTTCATTAGCACTTTCACCCTCACTATCTGACATTGTTCACTTCACTAAGACAACAGAACACTTTTAAAAAAATATTTCACATAAAACTAAAATGAAACTTGCTTTGCTAAATCACAGTGTAAATGTAAACATAACCTCAGTGCTGAGAATGCTCAGAAAACTGTGACAGAAAACAAATGTGACCAACACACAGAACTAAACTAACAAAAAACACGAATATGATCTAATGACAGTATTGGAGCAATGGGACAAGAGACCTTTCATATACAAACAATGTATGGATGCATTAAGATTCCATTTTCACACAAAAGTGGATTTATTAAAAAATGTGACAAGAGGCCTTTCATAAATAAGCGATTCAGTTATTCCCCATACACCAATCCCATTGTAGCAGTACCGAAGAAAAATGGAAAGGTGAGAAATGTTTGGATGCCAGGGAAATAAACAAGATAATAATAAACGATCGAACATCACCAGGAAAAATCGAAGAAATCCTCAAGAAGTTTTATGGCACACGTTTCATTAGTACCTGGGACACCGTTTGCGGGTATTGACAAGTGGAATTGCACCCCAATAGCCGAAAATATATGGCATCCATATTTGAAGGGCACAATTATCAATTTGAAAGGCTACCGTTTGGACTTGTGAATTCAGTAGCAGTTTTTGTGAAATGTATGGATAAAATTCTAGGACAAGAGGCATTACAATTTACAACCGTATATGTGGATGATCTGCTAATTACTTCAGACAACTGGGAAATCATTGCAGAAGGGTCGAACAAGTGTTATTAAAATTGGCAAAAAATAATGTAACACTAAAGCTAGAAAAATCTAAGTTCATCGCAGATGAAGTACAATTTTTGGGCTTCAACCTATCAGAAAATGGAATCACCCCATCACAGGAAAAAATTGAGTCGATACAACTATTCCCAACACCCAAGAACAAGAAGCAGTTACAATCATTTTTACGCATCTGCAATTATTATAAGAAATTTCAGAGCAATTACTCAAAATTAACATCAGAATTTTCACAGCAGTTATCATCCAAAGACAAGTGGAAGTGGGGACCAGAACAGGACACCACCTTCCAACTGATCAAGGATAAATTTTTAGAATCGGTGATGTTACACCACCCAGACTTCAAGAAAGCGTTTTACATGAATTGCAACGCCAGCGATGTGAGTCTAGGATCAGTTTTGTACCAAAAAGACGACGAAGGGAATCACCTTGTGATTAGCTTCGCAAGTCGGGTATTGAATAAAAGTGAACGCAACTATCACGTAACTGAAAAGGAGCTACTCAGCATTGTATTTGCGCGTAACAAATTTAGAACTTACATTTTGGGTTACACAGTAACTGTCAGGACAGACCACAAATCAATATCCTTTCTAAAGAACTGCAGTCTGAGTCATGGGAGACTAACAAGGTGGACACTAGCGTTGCAGGAATACAACATCAATTGGGAGTACGTACCAGGAAAGAGCAACATAGCATCAGATGTGTTATCTAGAATTAATATAAAAGATCAAACATTTGAAGGGGAAAAGGAGACAATAGCCAAGATATACCACATCATCAAAGACAAAACGGAACTAGCCGAGATTATCAACAAAATAAAACATCAACAAGAAAGTGACAGTAAACTACATAACATTTGCCAAAGACTAAATGAACAAGATGACAGGATCACCCCATACTAGTGCATACACAATGACATCTTATTTATTAAGGACAGACACAGATGTAACCAATGGAAGATAGTAATACCAAGGACTGTCGAGAAGGAGATCACCATGGATTACCACATCAGATATGGACACATGGGGGCAGTGAAGGTAATATGAGCATTGGAGGAACATGTGTACTTCAAGGACATTAACCGGAGAGTACGTTAATACATTAAACATTGCCACCTATGTCAATTAGTGAAATGCAACAATGAAAGAAAGGAGGGGTTAATGATACCGATAACATCCTCTAAAAAACTAGTGAAAGTGTTTGTGGACATCTGCGGTCCATTGCCAAGAAGTGGGGGAAGGCGACAATATAAATTCATTGTCATCATTTTTGACCACTATACAAAATTTACAAAGCTCTATCCAATAAACAGAGCCACAACCAGATAACTTTTAGAAATAATTATCCAAAAATACATACCAGAAGTGGGAACACCAAGATCAATAATAACGGATCATGGGACTCAGTTTAAGGGGAGGAGATGGAAGGAAACACTATTGAATCATGGAGTGAAAACATTTAAGACATCGGTATACTACCCTAGCAGCAACCCAGCTGAACGAGTTCTCCGAGAAGTAGGAAGTTTTAAGAAATTACTGTCATAAACAACAGAGAAAATGGGAAGAATACTTACCATCTACAGAAGATTTTATCAACTTGGCATATCATCAAGCAATAGACACCACCCCATTCACAGCCATGTTTGAGAGGAGACCACCCAGAGAAATTACAGAGTTAATAAACTTTCCTCCAAGTGATGAGTATGAATTCGACCAAATAAGATTCTACAACAAAACGGTAGAATGAGCAGAAAACCTACGAGAAAAATGCAAAAAACTACAACCCAAAATCATAAAGTATAAAATAGGAGAGAAGGTACTATTAAAAAACCGAGAACTCCCAAGCACAATCGAAGGAATTGCTAAAAAGCTATTACTACTATACACTGGACCATATACAATAATCAGAGATAACCAGAACAACACCTATGAAATTGTAGACCCACTTACCAAAAGAACAAAGGGAGTTTACAACCAAGCATCATTTAAGAAGTATTATGCAGAAGAATAAAGTAACAATTGATAGTTTCTTCAATACAAAAAGAGAATTTCTGAAATAATCAATTCTAGTAAGGAGGCAATATGTAATGGTACATATAACACAGCCAACACCAATGTATCACAAATGGATTAAAAGCCACTCTAAATAAATTAATCTCCAAAAAATGAACTTACAATCATGAACAGAGAAGGTATTATGACCAAAATAGGGGAATAAACTAAAATATGATTTATAAGTAAATGTACAATTGAGGAAAAGAAGACACGACTAACGACAAGACGATGTACCTAATTACCCAATAGATCAAAGAGTGAGAAAGAAACCAATGACAACAACAAGCAGAAGAAATTTACTAAGAGTGATGAAGGAATCAGTGCAACTAGGGAGAAAACATAATCAAGTCAGATGCCAAAAGGAGATAATAAATGATAATAAATTAACCCATGATAATAAAAGTGAGTCAACCAACATGATTTAAATCCCTAAGCTGTGACTTGACACTGACATAAACTTACTAACGAAATACATTCAATGACTTACCATACAGTATAAACAGAACTCAATAAAATTAACTATTGAAGGTAGAAATTAAGAGGGAGAGTGAGTACCAGTATGGTAATTGTTCCATTAAATGATGTATAAACATAATAAACAGACAATGTCCAAAGTACTAATAAAAATTTGTAAAGTGGAATTACAATTATTGTAAAGATCACTAGTAATAAACAATAAAGTTGAGATAATAACCAAATAGAAACATAGCTATAAACAATAAAATATCACAATCAGAATGATCACAGTTGCACACCACTATATAAAAATTATCCCGATTAGCGCTTTCAAGCCTCACAGCCCATCGTCAGATCGGAATAGGCAGAAATTATTTTAAAACAAACCCTTCACCCCTCTCACAACCCAGCTCACACACAACAAGCTATAATATAAATGACCCTTCCCCACCCCCTAAACCCTGTCCCACCATCTGCACAGTTACATATTTTTCTAGCAAATTCCTTGTGTTTCAGCATTGTGTGTGTGTGTGTGTGTGTGTATCCTTTTAAACTTACCCTTTTCCTCTCCACACACGTGGGTCAGTCACACACCCTTATTTTAAAACATCCAATTAGTACTATGCAATATAATTCTTAATCTTATCTATCTGTCCTCTATCATTTACTTCTTAATCATGTTATAAAATATTTCTTCATTATCAAATTTAATTTTAATATTAATTAAATTGTCTAACCCTTTTTCTCTTTCTTTCAATATTTCTAACTCCTCTCTAAGCTTCCTTTCAACTGTGTTATTTACTACTTTTACAATTTTGTATTCTTCCAAAGGATTAACAAACTTATGGTTGTCTTCTATGAAATGTCTTGCATATAACGAATTGGTTGTTCTATTACCTTCTCCACGTTTGTGGTCAGACAACCTGCATACGAATTTTCATCCTGTCTCACCTAGGTACACTTTGTTGCAGTCTTTACATTTTAATTTATAAATTCCGCTTTTCTGTAATACTGGAATATTTCTATATTCTTATTCCTTATCTTATCAAATACCGTTTCACATTTTTTAATAGCTGTACCTACTCCATATTTATTAAAACATTTTATAATTTTTATAGTATGTGAACCTATGTATGTCAATGACCCTGCATAATTCTTTTGTTCTGGTTCTATTTTAGCTTTTTGTACATTAACCCTTTTCATAACTTTATCCACTATATTGGTGTTATAATTATTATTCCTTACAATTCCCTTTATCGTTTTTAACTCCCTATCTTTTGATTTGGTCTCTTTTAAACACTTCTGAGCTCTGTAACAAAATGAATTGATTGCCGCCATTTTATATCTATATGGGTGGTAAGACTCTCTTGGTATAATTATATCAGAATACGACTCTTTCCTAAATATCCCAAACTGTAGTTTCTCATTATCCTTAATTTCTGTGTTCAAATCTAAGTAATTTATTTTCTTATCTCCTCTCTCTTCTTTAAATTGTAAGTTTTTATCCTTATTATTTACCTCATTTATAAACTCATGCACTTCTTCTACGGCTTAATCAATAGATATAATAGGGAATTATATGACAGACACATAGAATTGTTATGAATATACTCGTATGTAGAGTTAGAAGAAATATTATATAATTTTGGTTTGGGGTACGTAGAAAAGAAATTGGAAAAAAATAAAATAAAAAAATGGTAGATAAGTTAAATAAATTAATAAGAAAGAACGAAGTAAAAAAGGAACACCTCTCTAAGAATAACTATGAAAAAAGAGTAATAAACCTTACAGAGGTGAATTTCAATACAGAAGAAAAAGAAATGTTAGCAAAAGGCTTAAAATACGCACCGCCACCAGAATTAAATCAAGAAAAAACGATTATTGAATGCGAAAGCATAATACAAAAACTATGAAATGAAAATGATAAAAAAAGAATAAGGTGGGAAGTAGGGAATGTAGTAGATAAAATATTTAAGAAAAGTTTGTATAATTCAAAAAATGAACAAAAAATCAAATCAACTGTAACTAAACTTAAGAATAAAATAAAGAAGAATGATATTATAGTTACGAAGGCGGACAAAGGAAATACAATGGTACTACTGAGAAAGGACGAATACATAAAGAAAACGGAAGAATTTATAAGGGAAGGACCATACGAGGAAATAAAGTATGATTATACAAGTAAGTACCAGTCAAGGATAAAACAAATGATGAAACAGATAACATTTATAGAAGAAAATAAGAAAAAGTATTTATTGGAAAGTAATCCAACAGAACCAACTTTTAAAAGTCAGGTTAAGATACATAAAGAAGGAAATCCAATTAGACCGATTGTTTCTTTTATTAATGCACCTATTTATAAATTATCAAAGGAAGTTAGCAGAGTACTGAAAGAGAAATATGAATTTGGGACAAAATACAAGATAGAGAATAATGTAAAATTGATAGAAAAATTAGAAAATAATAGGATTAATGTAAATACAAAATTGATATCACTGGATGTTAAGGACATGTTTACCAATATCACAGTAAATAAAGTTATTAAGCTAATAAACGATAATAATATGGGAGAATACAGGTACAGTACTGTGCGAATTAATGTGAACACAAGTGATAATTTGAAAAAAAAAACAACATTTATTAGTTATAGACGAAGAAAAAAGAGAAAAGAATACAATTTAAATTGTTTTAATAGGAAATATGTCCTCCCTTGGCTTTTATAACTTCTTCAACACGTTTTGGCATAGAATCAACAAGTTTTTTACAGTTTTCTGATATTTGCTGGTCTCGAAACCATGTGTGGATTACAGCCTCAATCAGTTTTGTTTTTGTTGTGCAATCTATTTTATGAAGTCTAGCTTTTACAATAGCCCACAGATTTTCAATCGGATTAAGGTCCGGTGAGTTTCCTGGCCATTCAAGGCATGATATCTTTTTGTCCTTGAAATATTTCATCATGATCTTGGACACATGACATGGAGCCGAATCTTGTTGAAAAACTGCTTGACTATTGGCATCAACTTTTCTTAGTTCAGCTTCCAATCTGTGTTCTAGCAAGTCTCTGTATTTTTGCGAGTTCATCATGCCTTCGATCGGCACAAGGCATCCAGTACCTTTATAAGAAAAGCAGCCCCAGAACATCTTCTTTAATGGATGTTTAACTGTTTGATCAATATGAGCTGTCGTAAGTTTTTCGTTGTCACTTTTTGTAACGAAACGAGATCGCTGTCCTTGTACCAAAAAATGGCTCTCATCTGAGAACAACACTTTTCTCCAATCTTCAACAGTCCAGCTCACATATTTTTTTGCCCAATCATATCATTTTGTCATCATGGCAGCAGTCAATAACTGTTTTTTTTTTGAGGTCTGACTGTTTCTCTTCCTCCTTCTATAAGTCGTTTTTGTACGGTGGAGTCATGAACAATAACTCCAGCGTGTGCTAAGTCTTGCTGAAGTTCTTGGCTGGTTTTCCTAGGGTTTAATTTACTTTCCCTTATTAAAAAAGCTTCATCCCTTGCTGTTGTCTTTCTTTTCCTTCCACATTTCCCTTTTCTGTTCACTTCAATCGTCCCAGTGTCCCTTTTTTGCTTCAAAATCTTGTTGACAGCTCCTAAACTCACACCACACTCCTTGGCAATATCTCTTTGAGTCATTGATGTGTGTTCACTCAAAGTAACAATTTTAGTGTGCTTTTTGGGAGTAATATCCATCTTCAAAAATAAAAAGCAAATAAAGCCTTAGATCAGCTTACTTCAGCAAAAACACAATAATTCTAAAAAAAAAAACAAAATGCAATGCATCTGTTGCTTGCTATGTCTCATTACTCACTGACTGTCAGAACAGTAAAAGAAAATGGCCACTACTTTGACATAAAAGTGTTGCCAACTGTGAAAAAAAAGTAAAATTGTGATAATTATGATGTGTTCACATTAATTCGCACAATACTGTATAAAAAGCAGCTGATGAAAGTAATTAAAGAATGTGTAAATCAGAACTATTTTAGGTTTAATAACAAGTTTTATATACAGGAAAAAGGTTTACCTATCGGGTCTTCATTATCCCCTATTCTTGCTGAAATATACATGAATGATTTTGAAAAGCAATTAATAACTTCCACTAAGTATAAAGACAGTATAAAATTATGGTCTAGATACGTTGATGATGTATTAGTAATTTAGGAAGGAAGCATAGAAGAAGTGCATGAGTTTATAAATGAGGTAAATAATAAGGATAAAAACTTACAATTTAAAGAAGAGATAGGAGGTAAGAAAAGAAATTACTTAGATTTGAACATAGAAATTAAGGATAATGAGAAACTACAGTGTGGGATATTTAGGAAAGAGTCGTATTCCGATATAATTATACCAAGAGAGTCTTACCACCCATATAGATATAAAATGGCGGCAATCAATTCATTTTGTTACAGAGCTCAGAAGTGTTTAAAAGAGACCAAATCAAAAGATAGGGAGTTAAAAATGATAAAGCGAATTGTAAGGAATAATAATTATAACACCAACATAGTGGATAAAGTTATGAAAAGGGTTAATGTACAAAAAGCTAAAATAGAACCAGAACAAAAGAATTATGCAGGGTCATTGACATACATAGGTTCACATACTAGAAAAATTATAAAATGTTTTAATAAATATGGAGTAGATATAGCTATTAAAAAATGTGAAACGATATTTGATAAGATAAGGAATAAGAATATAGAAATATTCCAGTATTACAGAAAAGCGGAATTTATAAATTAAAATGTAAAGACTGCAACAAAGTGTACCTAGGTGAGACAGGACGAAAATCCGTATGCAGGTTGTCTGACCACAAACGTGGAGAAGGTAATAGAACAACCAATTCGTTATATGCAAGACATTTCATAGAAGACAACCATAAGTTTGTTAATCCTTTGGAAGAATACGAAATTGTAAAAGTAGTAAATAACACAGTTGAAAGGAAGCTTAGAGAGGAGTTAGAAATATTGAAAGAAAGAGAAAAAGGGTTAGACAATTTAATTAATATTAAAATTAAATTTGATAATGAAGAAATATTTTATAACATGATTAAGAAGTAAATGATAGAGGACAGATAGATAAGATTAAGAATTATATTGCATAGTACTAATTGGATGTTTTAAAATAAGGGTGTGTGACTGACCCACGTGTGTGGAGAGGAAGAGGGTAAGTTTAAAAGGATGCACACACACACACACACACACACACACACACACACACACACACAAACACATACACACACACACACACACACACACACACACACACACACACACACACACACACACACACACACAACACTGAAACAAAAGGAATTTGCTAGAAAAATATGTAACTGTGCAGATGGTGTGACAGGGTTTAGGGGGTGGGGAAGGGTCATTTATATTATAGCTTGTTGTGTGTGAGCAGGGTGGGGGAGAGGGGTGAAGGGTTTGTTTTAAAATAATTTCTGCCTATTCCGATCTGACGATGGGCTGTGAGGCTTGAAAGCGCTAATCGGCATAATTTTTATATAGTGGTGTGCAACTGTGATCATTCTGATTGTGATTTCAACCACTAACACAAATTTCTTCATTAAATGTCTGTTAAGATGTGCAATCGACTACAGGTAATGGGCAACAACAAAGAGGTAATAAACGACAACAATAAGGTAAGTAAAGTTTTTAAATATCTTAAGTTAAAAGTTAAATTGAAGAGGGTTTTAAGTAAAATATGGTTTAATAAACAATGTCTGGATAATAATGTCATCCCAAAGTACGCTCATTTTAAAATTAAAAATAACAGTGTAGCCAAAAAAGTAAAAGAACAAAGCGAGAAGTTGTGGATAAAACTGGAAATAAGGTCACTCTACGGCTTAATCAATAGATATAATAGGGAATTATATGACAGACACATAGAATAATTAAGAATATACTCGTATGTAGAGTTATAAGAAATATTATATAATTTTGGTTTGGGGTACATAGAAAAGAAATTGGAAAAAAATAAAAAAATGGTAGATAAGTTAAATAAATTAATAAGAAAGAACGAAGTAAAAAAGGAACACCTCTCTAAGAATAACTATGAAAAAAGAGTAATAAACGTTACAGAGGTGAATTTCAATACAGAAGAAAAAGAAATGTTAGCAAAAGGCTTAAAATACGCACCGCCACCAGAATTAAATCAAGAAAAAACGATTATTGAATGCGAAAGCATAATACAAAAACTAGGAAATGAAAATGATAAAAAAAGAATAAGATGGGAAATAGGGAATGTAGTAGATAAAATATTTAAGAAAAGTTTGTATAATTCAAAAAATGAACAAAAAATCAAATCAACTGTAACTAAACTTAAGAATAAAATAAAGAAGAATAATATTATAGTTACGAAGGCGGACAAAGGAAATACAATGGTACTACTGAGAAAGGATGAATACATAAAGAAAACGGAAGAAATTATAAGGGAAGGACCATACGAGGAAATAAAGTATGCTTATACAAGTAAGTACCAGTCAAGGATAAAACAAATGATGAAACAGATAACATTTATAGAAGAAAATAAGAAAAAGTATTTATTGGAAAGTAATCCAACAGCACCAACTTTTAAAAGTCAGGTTAAGATACATAAAGAAGGAAAACCAATTAGACCGATTGTTTCTTTTATTAATGCACCTATTTATAAATTATCAAAGGAAGTTAGCAGAGTACTGAAAGAGAAATATGAATTTGGGACAAAATACAAGATAGAGAATAATGTAAAATTGATAGAAAAATTAGAAAATATTAGGATTAATGTAAATACAAAATTGATATACTGGATGTTAAGGACATGTTTACCAATATCACAGTAAATAAAGTTATTAAGTTAATAAACGATAATAATATGGGAGAATACAGGTATAAAAAGCAGTTGATGAAAGTAATTAAAGAATGAGTAAATCAGAACTATTTTAGGTTTAATAACAAGTTTTATATACAGAAAAAAGGTTTACCTATGGGGTCTTCATTATCCCCTATTCTTGCTGAAATATACATGAATGATTTTGAAAAGCAATTAATAACTTCCACTAAGTATAAAGACAATATAAAATTATGGTCTAGATACGTTGATGATGTATTAGTAATTTGGGAAGGAAGCATAGAAGAAGTGCATGAGTTTATAAATGAGGTAAATAATAAGGATAAAAACTTACAATTTAAAGAAGAGATAGGAGGTAAGAAAAGAAATTACTTAGATTTAAACATAGAAATTAAGGATAATGAGAAACTACAGTTTGGGATATTTAGGAAAGAGTCGTATTCTGGTATAATTATACCAAGAGAGTCTTACCACCCATATAGATATAAAATGGCGGCAATCAATTCATTTTGTTACAGAGCTCAGAAGTGTTTAAAAGAGACCAAATCAAAAGATAGGGAGTTAAAAACGATAAAGGGAAATGTAAGGAATAATAATTATAACACCAACATAGTGGATAAAG
The DNA here is from genome assembly GCA_034769895.1 of Magicicada septendecula. Classification (NCBI taxonomy): domain Eukaryota; kingdom Metazoa; phylum Arthropoda; class Insecta; order Hemiptera; family Cicadidae; genus Magicicada; species Magicicada septendecula. Next base: position 432,133,864 of record CM068368.1, on the reverse strand, counting down.
TTATGAAAAGGGTTAACATACAAAAAGCTAAAATAGAACCAGAACAAAAGAATTATGCAGGGTCATTGACATACATAGGTTCACATACTAGGAAAATTATAAAATGTTTTAATAAATATGGAGTAGATATAGCTATTAAAAAATGTGAAACGGTATTTGATAAGATAAGGAATAAGAATATAGAAAAAATTCCAGTGTTACAGAAAAGCGGAATTTATAAATTAAAATGTAAAGACTGCAACAAAGTGTACCTAGGTGAGACAGGACGAAAATTCGTATGCAGGTTGTCTGACCACAAACGTGGAGAAGGTAATAGAACAACCAATTCGTTATATGCAAGACATTTCATAGAAGACAACCATAAGTTTGTTAATCCTTTGGAAGAATACGAAATTGTAAAAGTAGTAAATAACACAGTTGAAAGGAAGCTTAGAGAGGAGTTAGAAATATTGAAAGAAAAAGAAAAAGGGTTAGACAATTTAATTAATATTAAAATTAAATTTGATAATGAAGAAATATTTTATAACATGATTAAGAAGTAAATGATAGAGGACAGATAGATAAGATTAAGAATTATATTGCATAGTACTAATTGGATGTTTTAAAATAAGGGTGTGTGCCTGACCCTCGTGTGTGGAGAGGAAGAGGTTAAGTTTAAAAGGATGCGCACGCACGCACGCACGCACCCCCCCCCCCCCCACACACACACACACACACACACACACACACACACAACACTGAAATACAAGGAATTTGCTAGAAAAATATGTAACTGTGCAGATGGTGGGACAGGTTTCAGGGGGTGGGGAAGGGTCATTTATATTATAGCTTGTTGTGTGTGAGCAGGGTGGGGGAGAGGGGTGAAGGGTTTGTTTTAAAATAATTTCTGCCTATTCCGATCTGACGATGGGCTGTGAGGCTTGAAAGCGCTAATCGGCATAATTTTTATATAGTGGTGTGCAACTGTGATCATTCTGATTGTGATTTCAACCACTAACACAAATTTCTTCATTAAATAAAATATCAGTGTTAGATAAGAGTAAATAAATCATGCATTATGTAGAAAACAGAAACTGACATTCAGCCATTGTTGAGAAACCAAATTAGGACATAACCTAATCTGGCCAACTAGTTTTCAATAAAACAGTAAAAAACTATAACTAAGATGATGTTAAATCAAAATGTTTTGTAGTGTAACATAACTAGATACTATAAGGAACATTCAATGTACAAAAGATAATATTAGAAAGAAACATAAGTGCTGAATAAATGTAATTTAATATAACCAAGTGTATCACATAGACTGGGTACCTGGGACAGAAAGAATCTCACTTAAACCTGTAATAAAAGAATAGGGACTCAACCTATGACATTAAATAATGGATAATAACATTCAAATGATACAATTCAAGGATTATATCCACCTAATTAATAATAATAAAGCAAATAATAAGTGAACACCAACAATAACTAGATGCAAGAAGTTCAAATAACTTCACACTAATGTAGTTCCCAATATAAAAGCAGAATCAACCACTGCCAAGTATTAAAAGTGTTATCAGAACACTGATATGAAATAAAAATAATAAAGAGATAGATGTGCAAAATTGCAACTAATGAAAAATGTAACACTCAAGTGTACTACAAACTCATCAAAGAAACTGTAATTAAAGTAATGTAGACCAATAATAAATAATGCTGACACTATCAGAAGTGGTAATGACAAGTACATTATGCATAGGCCACAACAAAGTTGTATTATCGACCACTAATATTATAAATTAATTGATAAACAATTAATATGACCATAGGCCTAGAGTCTAATCCTAGGAAAATGAATAATTCATAGCTGTAATTAAATAATACTGTGTGAAAGGTCATTGTACAGTACTAATAAGTTGTCACCATAGACAACAGTGAAGAAAAACAATGTATTTAATATAAAATGTAAAATAAGAGATATAATTAGTTTGTACGAAGTGTGTTTTTATCAGCCCCTTAGCAGAACTATATGATAAGGGTATGCAAAGTACTCGTAATAAAAAGATAGAAACAATAGTAGTTATAAAAATGTTATCAGTGTAATTATAAGTAAATTATTTGATTTATAAGAAAAAATAATTAATTGCAAGCCCGTGGGCGTGCCCGTGTAACCAGAGAATCATAATCTCGACACCAGCGTACTGACACTTACTTGCGCATCTGTTTTGCTGAATGTTGCCGAGAGCTCACGAAAATAAAGACAATTAGCCAATCAGGGCCCATTATTAAAGATAAAGTGCGGAATCCCGACAGAGGTAACAACAACAGTTGTAACGAATAGTTCTGACGTCCGTCTTTGTTTAAGCCCCGCGATGGCAGCCAATCTTTAACGAAGAGATGTTGTCGTCTCTGTACTTATGTATATGGTGTGTGTTCGCCTCACACTGGTGTCGTTACTTCAATGTTTTGCGCTAACGAAGTCCGCAGCGATGTTTCAAATTACCAGTACAACGCGAGTGAAACCTTACCTGTTATTCCATAGGGGTTTATGAATCCCGGGTGGCGCCAAATTGTTTATTTAAAACAATTAAATAACGTGACAGAAAGTGTTCTAATCTATGACGGCCGGGAGTATTCGAATTTGTTCCCGCCTTCGTACGATCTACTAAATCACTCAGGTAGTTTGTCGAGTTGCAGCGAGAGCGCTGGCCGTCGATTCTGGAAGTTCGCTAAAATGCACAATTTATTCAATACACTTCCCCATGAAATAAAAACAATGGTTACGCTCTGTACTAGTTTCTTTAATGATTGATTGGTAATTATTCAGTTTGACAAGAAAATATACTTGGTTATTCAATAAATTTTGCACCGACAATTAATATGAGACAATTTCTCTAGGGTTTGGCGAAATCGATTTTGTAACGATTCATACGGCCTAAGATGGCTACAGTTTAGTTTGTTTACAATCTGTTCCGTTTAAAATCTAGGTTCTTTTGATTATGAGAAAAAATATTAATTATGATTACAATAAAAAGTACACTACCTTACATTATTTGTACTTAAATAATATAAAGTGTAGCTACAATTTGTTACTGCAGTGTAGTAAAGTGTGTTTCAAAAGTTCGCAATCTAATGCTAGGTTATTTCCATAATTAATAAATTTTCAGTGTTTGTTTATCTTACTTAATCTTTGAAAGAAATTATATTCAGTTTACAGTGAGAGTTCTGATAACTGTGAGAAATATTTAAAGTGAGTTTATTTCAGGAAATTGGGTAATTCAATTATACGTATCAAATCAGATGACTTGGTATAAACAGTATTTCAGTCGTAATGTTAGTGGGCTGCAATCGTATTCAGTTTTCAATAATCTTGGGGCTTAAGTATGTCTTGCGTCCTTTTCATGTTGTTGTAGTCATTTTTTCATTTAATTCTCAGGTAAAATGGTCCTTGGCATCAGTTAAATATTATTGTTCCTCGTCTTCTTCTTACTTGTTCATGTTTTTGAATTTTGACTACTTTTTATACATTTAAAATGAAAAAAATATAGGTCATTCAATATTTGGCGTCTAATCTTGACGAGCGTCACTTTGAGAGTACTATAAATTAACGGAAAATTCATAACCAACGGTCTGTTGTCATGGTTACATGTTAATTCTGATTGGTTAATCTTGTCTTACAACCATTGTTATCAAATTTGAATTATTATTCAAAATAGCTGTATATCTTCTGATTGCTTAAATTCTTCTGTCTTCCTTCCTGAGTATTAAATATTATCACTACTGTTATTATTTCCTTTCAAAGATTGTTTTGATATCCCATAAGGTTGGGTTCTATAAGATATTAACGTTTGTACAATTATGTTAATATTCGTTAATTACATTTCCTTTTTACTTTAAGTCCTTATTCTATCATTTTTGTTTTAATATGATTTACAAATTATCCTTGGCCGGTTACTCGCCTTGGATTAGTTAAATTCCTTATTGATTTTATACAATTTGCAGTTATTTGTTTTTTGCAGTTAGGCATTTCATAGGCCTAAGCAGCCATTGATTATATTTACTTATTTTATACAAATTATATCTCATCTTACTTTAATGTGTTTTGTTTTGTTATTTTAATTGGTTGTTTTATTTGTAGATGTGTTTTGGAACTGATTTTATACTATTTGTAGGTTTCTATTATTTTCTACATCATGGCTTGTTAATTATTTCCTAACTGATTTTCCAGTGTTATTATTTTTGTATTGATTTACCTTCTTATTTATCTATTTTGCCCTTGTTAACAATATGGCTATTACTTACTATTAAAACATAACATCTAGGCCTATGGTCTGTACAATTCCTTCAGCCATATCCTATTCATCAATTTAATTAAACAATTTTTAACAGTTATTAAGTAATGTTTGTTTACAATTCATTTCATTATTATTATTTTTTGGGTGATAAGCATCATCACTCCTTTTAAACTTATTCAATTAATTATCCCTTATAACTTGGGGTGTTTATTGATTTCATTTCTAATTCCTTATTTCTTACATAATCTCTATCTTCACTCCATGGTAACACCAACTGTTTACCTTTCATGTGATTCTCCCTTCTAAATACTAGTGTATACTGTACAATTTAACTTAATTTTATTAATAATAAGATTCTTATTTTAATAATAATGTCACCATCACTATACAATGTTCATTACAGGTTTATTATCTGTTTACTCCTAATACTATCATTAACAACATTATTAATTATTAATATGGTTCACTATTAATCACTTAGAGATTGTTTATAGATTATTAAGTGTTTTTTCCTATTAATATGGTTTCTAATTATTTTGGGGTTTTACACTTTCACTTTTGCACTCCTTAAATGTTTATATTAAGTGTTTATTAGTGGGTAATCCTTATAATTACTTTTTCTTTGTCACTTAGTTGATTTTATATTCTCACTATCTCACTATCTCTCTCATTACAAATATTATTTACATTATTAATAAGTTTATGTCGTTATAGAGTTTTTTGTTACATCTAACTCTAATTCTTGGGTTAGTGTACTTTTATTTTTTCACATTACATTATTGGGTTATATCAAATCATTTACATTTATCTTTCAATCGATAATAATAATTATTTTATATATTGGTTAGTTGTTGGTTTCGTTTCCAATATTACTTTTGAGTGTACCATTTCTCCTTTTCATATTCTATATTATTTGTCCGTGTTTTCTCATTCGGTTTCACTTTATTTCCTTTATACTTGTTCATGTTCATTATCCTTCTTCACCTTCATATTATTTTGTTTCATTTTATTTTGGTTTTCCCCTTCCCACTTGGTTTTATTTCATTTGGTTGTATGGAGTTATCCACTTTCTTCAATTGGTTTCATTCTTGTTTGGTTTCGTTTTTTCCCTTCTTCTTTTTGTTTCTTTTTATTTGGTCAATCACTTGGGTTAGGTCATGTCGTCGTTTGTCGTGTCATTGTCATTTTATTTTCATTATATTAAACATTTTATTTTATACGAATTACTTTTTTATATTCTTGATTCATCTTTTTTATCCCTGGTATTGGGGTGGCTTATTTGTGTTGTAACACAGTTCATCTCCAGCATCGACGCAGACTCCACGTGGGTTAGAGTGACCATGAAACATTGAATTGATAAGCCGACAGCTGATAAAGCATAATAACCTCGAAACGCCAGGTTGAGGTTATGTCGGATAATAGGGAAAGTGCAGTTTATATTAACCAGTGTTCTTAATCGGAGTACATGCATATAGGCAGTGAGTGAGAGGAATTAATGAAAATTAATTCAGTTTTAAAAAAATAATAAGAAATAAAACTTTGTGTGATAGTGACACTTTGAGATCGACGGTACATGCAAGTATCAGTGCCAATGATTATCATTTTATACAAATAATTAAACAAACAAAGAATGCTGTCAGCAAATTTAATTAAATCAAATCTAGCCCTATTTCGATGGAAATGGGATCTTAACAATTGAATAAACAATTAACAACGAAAGAGTTGACCATTAACAATTTTGACTTTCTAGTTAATAAAATCAATTGTAATATTTTTGTAAAGAGACATTGAATCATCAATGAGGGAATTAAATGAACCCTAACATATAGTATTTTAAGAATAATATTGTGTTTAATTGTAAGACCATAACTAAATGTAACATACTAGTTAACCCTAGTAATGGATAAATTTTAATTACCTGTTCGTTGTTTATATCCACTCTTAGAAGATAATTAATGAAAATATCACTGGATTTCATTTATAACAGTGTTGTATGAAATGAGTAACACATTTAAGGAATCATTAAAAACAAATAAGTGAGGTTACGATGAACCCTATTTAACCTCCAATTCAAGTAATGAACAATCGTTCAGAGTTTATGTTATTTTAAAGAATCAAATAATATTTTTTATTCTCCGCCTACTCATTATTACAGTAGTGCATTTCTTTTGTTAAAGTGTATCTTGCAGACTAAAAGAACCTGCTATTTTTATAAAGTAAAGTAACAAAATTGTTTACATCCAGACTAGTCGATTATTAGACACAGTCTGGCCACCCTGAGATTTTAATTATGTGTAAAGAGTCCATACTCGACATTAATTTTTTTAAAAGTAAATGAATAAGGTAATTGTATACTGACAATTATTAAAGATGAGTTCAATAATAAAGCATTATTTCATGAATGACAAAAGAGTTGACTGTTATTGTAAATGAATAAGACTTGCAGCTTAGGTGAGCGACAGCAACGGTTGGTACCAGAGACTGCGGCGAGAATTTGAATCAAATGATTCTCGCTAGTAATACTCTCACACATTACTAGCCCCAACCATCACTAGTAAGTGTTTTGATAACTGTAATACTTATGTAATTTTCAGTGAAGAGACACAGCTTTCGAATCACCTCAGCAACAAGCAGATGAGTCAACTGAAACCATTCGACATCGAGCTCACAACACATAACAACTAACAACGAAATTAATAATTCAATAATAATAATAATACTTATTTAATTTTTATCGAGAGAGTATCTCGTGTACTTACAAATGGCGACCAACGTTTGAGGCGTGAATTAGGTAAAAAATTTTAACCTAATCAATAAATAAATAAATAATAGACCTATACATGACATAATCATAGACACAGAAACAGCTGTACAAAACATGCACGTTAACGATCAAGACCCAATACGTCACGACATAAAACGAAAACTCCAACGCACACATATACAACCAAAAAGACACAACAACGAAATAAAAACGCTTAATAATGTAAAACAAAAGTTATTACTTGAACACAACATAACAATATTAAAAGCTGATAAAGGGAACATAAACGTCATAATGGACAAACATGAACTAAATACTAAAATTGAGAATTTCTTCAACGAAAATAACATAACGAAAATAAATAAAGACCCCACACTAAAATTTCAATAACAGATTAACTAATTTATAAATAACACAAAACACATAATCAAACCAGAAAGCACCAAACACCTTAAACAAATCAAACCTAACCCCCCAAAACTAAATGCATTACAAAAAATACACAAACCTAACATTCCCATCAGACCATTAATAAACAACACACAAGCTCCCTCCCACAAAATCACAAAACACCTAAACAAAATAATCAGAAAAACATTAATCTCAGTAACAATACTTCTATCAAAAATAACATCAAACTAGTCAAGAAAACCGAACACAAGAAAACCACAGCTACACCAACATAGATACTGTTACAACACAAATAAGCCAAACCCAGTACCAGGGATAAAAAAGATAATTCTTAATATAAAAATACTTCATATAAAATAAAATGTTTAAAAATGAATAAAAATAAATATTATTGACACGTCGAACGACGATATTACCCAACCCAAGTTATTGACCTAACAACAGAAACACAAAGAAGGGAACCACGAAACATACACAAGAATAAAAAAGGTGATTGACCAAACAATTATGAACTAACAAAGGAAGATAAGAAACCAGAACTAAAGAAGAATCAAAGGAAGGGAACAAATCCCTACGACTAAATAGAAATTAAACCAGATGAGAAGAGGAGAACCGAACCAAGATGAAGACAATTGAAGAAGAGGAGACAGGTTAAACCCAAGGAGAAAATAACACACATATAAAGGGGAGAAATAGTAGACTCAAAGATAGAATACTGTAAATAAACCCCAAAAAATTATCCATTAATGAAACAAATAGTATTGTTGTAATTGAAATAACTTATGTACCTATTTTAAAGACAAAAGACAATTGTAAAGTAACGTAGTGTAGAAAAGTACACTAACACAATTATGAAGGTTAGATTTAATGAAAAATAAATAACCTAATATTATTAATAATAAAAATTATGCTGTAAAGAAATAGTGAGAAATAATAGGAGAAAAGTATAGGGATTACCCATTAAAGTGACACTTAATACAAACAGTGAACCAAAGTAAAGTGCAATAGTGAAAGTGTAAATACCCTAAAAATAGTGAAAGTGTATCAGTGATAAACCTCTATTAATTAAAGGTGAAGGTGATACGGGGAAATAGATATTTTAAGCAATTAAAAATGTAATAATAAATAAGAAAACACTTTATAAAGCATTGATGAACAATCAATGATTTGAGTGATCTTGTGAACATTTATATAATTAAAAATAATTAAAGGTAATATTTCAAATAAATATAAGTAAAGCATGTAATAATATTCAGGGAGAAAGCCCAGACAAAAACAGTTTGTATTAACATGGTATGGAGGAGATAGTAGTATAGAAATAAGGTTTTGTTTTAAAATTAAGAATACAATGAATAAAACACCCCATGTTGAAAGGGGAAATAACTTTCATAAATTTGCAAGAAGTGATGATGTTTATCACTCAAAGTAGTAACAAAAGAAAGAAATTAATGTTAAAACTAACAATAACTAGTAACTTATAAAGAATAGTTTGTTCCAATGTTATGAAGAGGATATGGCTGAAGGAAGCTTGCAGTCCATAAGCCTAATTGTTATATTTTAAAATATGAATAATGAAAATGTATGTCGAATAGTTATTAAAACACAAACAGGATCAACACACAACACAAACAATTATGATAACTAAGTGAAGCCCATCAGGCTGAATTAAAAATGTAATTTAAAAGAAATCAACCAAAAACCATCATGGCTAATCTTGGCTATGAAAACATCTAACTGTCAGACACACACAAATGTCAATTGTAACAATTTCACAAGGAACTTTACTAACCTAAGACCAGTGAATGGCCAGTAATTATATGTAAATCATTTTAAAACAGAAATGTTATTATAAAAGTTTAATTTAAGAGAGATATGTAATTTATCAAATATCACATATTTAGACTAAAGTTAATGTATAATAGAATATGACCTTATGAGGTATCATTTTAAACTTTGAAAGGAAGGAAAGATAATAGTGATATTATTTATTACCCCAAAGGAACTATAAAGGAATAAAACCATTAAGAAAATAATAATAAATTTGAATAAAAATTCAAATCTCTTAACAATGCTTTTGAAAGAGGTATTAACCAATCCAAGGATTGCTGTTACCATAGTAACGGGCCGTTGAATAAGAATTTTCCGTTAAATTTATTAGACTTGAAGAAACGAAGCGTCGGTAAGCGGCACGCAAAATTGTGATGATTGAAATTTTACTTTAAAGAGTTACGAAAAGTTTCGGAAGTTAACCACAGTAACCAAAGACGGATAGATGCAAACCTATCAAGATTAGTCGATGTCCTGGAACCAAATGAATAAATTAATTAGCAGAAATCCCAAGACAAGATAGAAAAAGATGTCCGAAGCCTAAAACCAGTCCAAATTTGCAGAATATCCACTACCCCAGATGACAACATATCAACCCTGTCTGAACTGATAAGTACCAAATAAATTCCTTTCTTCCAAAAAACCAAATTACTTTAAATATTTCTCAAATGATCAAATTTCTCACTATTGAACAAATATAATTTTCTTTCAAAGGTTTTAATGCATAATTTACTTACTTAAAAACATTTTGTTAATTGAAATATAACCTCGCATTAGAGTGAATTTTGTAACAAACTATACGACACTACCGAACAATTTGTAAAAACACATTATACTTTCTAAGTACGTATAAGGTATGGTAGTGTACTTTTTTAATGTAACCAACTTGTATGTCTTATTTCATAATCCAAAGGACCCCAGATTTTGAACAGATTCTTTAATTGTATGTAAACAGTAGCCATCTCAGCAACGAGAAAAAGGTTGTTTTTAAATCAATTTGCCAACCTTGAAATATTGGTGTCTCATGTTATAAGCCGGAGCAATTTGTTATCAAACCATTTATAATCCTTTTTTGTCATATTCATTAATGACTGAATTTGTATTAAAATCACAGTACAGAGTCTTCCTATCGTTTTATTTCATAGGACGTTGTAGAATATATGTGTGTTAGCAATTTTTATTCAGTAACCAACTAGCGCTCATCACGAGTGGGCAAGACGACAACTTGTACAGCGGCGGGAACCATTTGAACGCTCCAGCTGTCAACGCTAATAACACTCATCAACTTGTAATTTAACTATTTTAATTGTTTTGATAGAAACAATTTGGCGCCACCCGGGATTCGCAACCCCTATGAATTAACAGGTAGGTTGTACTGGTAATTTTGACAACACTACAGACTCCAGTAGTGACTACGATTTATGTAACGACCGGTGTGAGGCAAACACACCACATTAACACTAATACACATAATAAACAAGTGTAAACACATTTTAACAGGTACGCACCAGTTACTTCGTTACATATTGACGAACCCAACGCGGGGCTTTAATTTAAATAAAAAGGAAGTACCACCAAATACTTCGTTACATATTGGCGACCAGCAACGTGAGGCTAGAAGGAATAACTAGTGGCGGTTATGAATAGACACGGGATGGTTACGAGGCTCAAAGGTAAGGAAGCATTAAACCAAGAAAGAAACCAAGAAGAAATGGAAGAAGTTGAGGAAATAGAAGTTGAGGAAACGATCGGAGAATTGTTGGAAGAGAATCCACAGGAGGACCAACTGGAAAATCGAAATCCACCTGAACCAGAAATAGAAGCAGAAGTAATGGTAAACAACCAACCAGTCAAACCAACAGAAGAAATGAAATTAGATAGCATGATGAAGTTCATGATGGAACAATTTGGACAAATGAATAAAGATAGAAGACAGGACAAGGAAGATTTGAATAAAAAATTAGAATCATTGCAAGAGGGAAGGAAGGAAGACAAGGAAGATTTGAATAAAAAATTGGAAAAACTGGACCAAAACAGTGAAGAATTGAAGAAGCAAATGAAGGAGAGCATAGAATTTCTGAATAACAAAATGGATAGCAACCATGAAACCCTGAAGAGAAGTCAGGAGACATTGGAAAAGAAGAGCGAAGAGCTGAAGAAACAGATCAAGAAGGATCTGGAAATAGTAAATAAAAGGATGGAAAATAATCATGATATTCTCCAACAGAAAATAGAGGAAGAAAGTGAGAAAACCAAGGAGGAATGGAAGCAACAACTGGTCGAATGTCGAGAGGAGATCAGGCAAACGGTAACGGAGACCAACGAAACAGTGATACAAGTCCGGGAAGAATTGAACAATGAAATAAGCAATGTTGAAGAGGAAGGTAGATTGAGAGCGACCGAATTCTACCAAGTCGTTACCGAAGGATGCCAGAAGAACAAACAGGAGGTGGTCAAGGAACTGGAGGAGAGGCACCAAGAAATACAAATAGATGTAAACAATCGTGTGGAGAAGGTATACACCGTCATCGATAAACTAGACGGACTGACCAGAGAAAACAGAGAGAAAATCCAGGGGATCAGTATACGGGAGAAACGAATGCAAGAAGAGCTGGATGCACTAAGAGAGAAACCTTATAATAACACACAGATCATAACCAGCGAAAATCAAGAGATAATTAATTTCCGCAGCTACCAGAGGAACCCGATAGAATTCCTCAAACGGGTAGAAGAGCTAATAGAAAAAAATAGAGAAACCAGGTGGTCCAGTGTGAGAAGTATGATAGATGAAATGTTCTGGGACACCCATGACAACTGGTGGACGGCCACTCGACCCGAGATCAATGACACACACAGGAGTTTAAGAGACAATTCCGGGAGAAATATTGGTCCGAGTCCACACAGAATGTGGTCCGCAATGATATCAGCAATGGGAGATACGAGTCACAAGGAGGACACACTTTAACGTCATACTTTTTGGGAAAAGTATGTTTAGCCAGAAATTTAGAACCCAAGATACCCGAGGAGTCTCTGGTAATACAGCTGGGTTATCATTACGAAGAAGCAATACAGAAGGCCAGAAGGCAAGGACAGATAAAAACAATTCAAGGAATGGCTAGTCTATTGGAGGACCTGGAGAATGATGGCCAATACCGAAAAAACCGGATCATGAACCAACGACACAACAAATGGAATGAACATAATAATACGACCAATTTCAATGTACCATACAATCATCCACAAAACAATAACCGGAATAACTGGGGCCGAAACAATAATAATAATAATGAAGAACAGCCATTTAGTAGAAATACCCAGAATCATTCTCCGAATAATCAGCCAGGTAACAGAGGTCAACAAAACCATCGTCAAGGGAACCAAGATAACAATAGAAACATCCCAAATAATAACCGACCGAATGATAGTTACAGAGGAGCTGAACCTGAACAACGACCATAACTACTACGGCAACCGGTACCATCCTAGTTACCAGTACAACCGGGGACCTGGGGGTAATCAAAATAGAAGCGACGACAGACGTAGGGTAAACTTCATCCGCGGGCAAAGGCAGAGTAACTACAGAAGATATAGCCCGAACTGGCGTCCAAACTGCTGTTACCACTTATCGAATAATAATAACAATCCATCAGCAGAGAGTAGGAACAATGAACCACCTCGGAATGAAAATAACCACTGACAGGAACCCAACACCAACGAAAATAATAGCGAAAATGGGTAACAGTCCATGAGAATCTGGGTTTTTCAATACTGCATGATCCGGCAAGTAATGACGAAGGACCCCGGACAGCTCAGGTAAACCACATAATGGCAGAAACCAGCCAAGAAACAAATGATAACCCCAGAAATGAAAGTAATATAGAGGATGAACACAGCTATGCAGAGAGGGTATGGCCCCAACATGTGGTGAGATGGTGATGACATAAACTTAAAAAATTATCCAGAATAAGTGTGACTATCAAACACTTGAAGGAGAAGAGGTGAAGAATAACGAAGTGTCGAACAAAAAGAGAAGGCAATAATAAAGGAAAGAAAAGGAGAAGTCAACTTACAAAAATATAAATAACAAGGACCGGTATAAAGCAATATGAATAGAACAATTATGTATATCATAATAGGCCATACGTTATCACAAAAGATAATGGTAATAATACTTACCAGATAAGTAATATAAATACAAGAAAAATAAAGGGAGTTTATAACCAAACTTCGATAAAAAAGTTTTATGAAGAAGAATAAAATAACTAGAAATGAAATAATATTTCAAAATTCCAAAAGAGATTGTAAGATCAACTTACTACCTTATTTAGATGATATATGCGGAATAAAAAGAATTAATATAAATGAATAATAATGTAAAAAACAAAGGAATCAGTTACACAAATTCCTTTCAATTTAAATAAACTCACAGTCTAATAAGAGGTTGATATATGAAGTATGAGATAAAAAAGTGAGATAATAAGGAATAAGTTACACACATTCCTATATAATATAAATGTAAGAATCACAAACTTACAATTATAATTAAACAAAAAATAACTAAAAAAAGGGAATACGCTACAAACATTCCTTTAAGGTAAGACAATTAACTTACAAAGAATTATCAAAAATGATATTTAATACAGAATAAAATATACAAAATTAAAATCAATCTCAAATTACTGAGATAAATACCTGAAATTATAATGAATCAAATGTATTCTAAGAAAAAAAAAGAAATGTGAACTGGTACAAGGAAGAGAGAGAAATTATGTATAAAACAAATATACAGAAATGGTTAAAGCAGAATCTTGCTAAATAACCAAGAAAAGAATAAAAATGTCTAAGACAATTAAAATGATCACAACGAGCATTGAAAACAAAATAATGAAAAGTTAGATATGATGAAATTAACATATGAATAAATATAAAAACAATCAAGTGTATGAGTAAATGATAGTGTATAGTTAAGATATAGCGGAAGGAAGAATGAGTAAAGGGCCAAAGTGATCTAAAAACAAACCACAAGGTGGACAATCCCAAAGTATATTATTATATTAATATTATTATTATTGATGTAAGTCACAAGTTGACAAAGAAGGTATTTAAGATTGACTGTTGAAAAGTCCAGCAATCCAAATAAACTGAGCAGAGATGATGTGCCTCTGGTCTCAGAAAAATGAGTAGTAATGGAAGAAACCAGCTACTATAAAAGTTAGGGAAAAAATTGTGTATGAGGGAAAATGCACCAATGGAAATAAATAATAACAGATCCAAATAAAATGGAATGAATTAAGTAAGAAGAGAAATGAAGAATGGAGAAACAAACAAGAAAGGAAAGGAAAAAGGTTATCTATAACTGATAATTTCATAAAAAACTATGCTAGTGTTTTATTAAAATGATCAATTTTAGAGGAGAGGCATTATGTTACAACACAGATAAGCCAAACCCAGCACCAGGGATAAAAAAGATAATTCTTAATATAAAAATACTTCATATAAAATAAAATGTTTAAAAATGAATAAAAATAAATATTATTGACACGACGAACGACGATATTACCCAACCCAAGTGATTGACCCAACAACAGAACACAAAGAAGGGAACCACGAAACATACACAAGAATAAAAAAGGTGATTGACCAAACAATTATGAACTAACAAAGGAAGATAAGAAACCAGAACTAAAGAAGAATCAAAGGAAGGGAACAAATCCCTACGACTAAATAGAAATTAAACCAGATGAGAAGAGGAGAACCGAACCAAGATGAAGACAATTGAAGAAGAGGAGACAGGTTAAACCCAAGGAGAAAATAACACACATATAAAGGGGAGAAATAGTAGACTCAAAGATAGAATACTGTAAATAAACCCCAAATAATTATCCATTAATGAAACAAATAGTATTGTTGTAATTGAAATAACTTATGTACCTATTTTAAAGACAAAAGACAATTGTAAAGTAACGTAGTGTAGAAAAGTACACTAACACAATTATGAAGGTTAGATTTAATGAAAATTAAATAACCTAATATTATTAATAATAAAAATTATGCTGTAAAGAAATAGTGAGAAATAATAGGAGAAAAGTATAGGGATTACCCATTAAAGTGACACTTAATACAAACAGTGAACCAAAGTAAAGTGCAATAGTGAAAGTGTAAATACCCTAAAAATAGTGAAAGTGTATCAGTGATAAACCTCTATTAATTAAAGGTGAAGGTGATACGGGGAAATAGATATTTTAAGCAATTAAAAATGTAATAATAAATAAGAAAACACTTTATAAAGCACTGATGAACAATCAATGATTTGAGTGATCTTGTGAACATTTATATAATTAAAAATAATTAAAGGTAATATTTCAAATAAATATAAGTAAAGCATGTAATAATATTCAGGGAGAAAGCCCAGACAAAAACAGTTTGTATTAACATGGTATGGAGGAGATAGTAGTATAGAAATAAGGTTTTGTTTTAAAATTAAGAATACAATGAATAAAACACCCCATGTTGAAAGGGGAAATAACTTTCATAAATTTGCAAGAAGTGATGATGTTTATCACTCAAAGTAGTAACAAAAGAAAGAAATTAATGTTAAAACTAACAATAACTAGTAACTTATAAAGAATAGTTTGTTCCAATGTTATGAAGAGGATATGGCTGAAGGAAGCTTGCAGTCCATAAGCCTAATTGTTATATTTTAAAATATGAATAATGAAAATGTATGTCGAATAGTTATTAAAACACAAACAGGATCAACACACAACACAAACAATTATGATAACTAAGTGAAGCCCATCAGGCTGAATTAAAAATGTAATTTAAAAGAAATCAACCAAAAACCATCATGGCTAATCTTGGCTATGAAAACATCTAACTGTCAGACACACACAAATGTCAATTGTAACAATTTCACAAGGAACTTTACTAACCTAAGACCAGTGAATGGCCAGTAATTATATGTAAATCATTTTAAAACAGAAATGTTATTATAAAAGTTTAATTTAAGAGAGATATGTAATTTATCAAATGTCACATATTTAGACTAAAGTTAATGTATAATAGAATATGACCTTATGAGGTATCATTTTAAACTTTGAAAGGAAAGAAAGATAATAGTGATATTATTTATTACCCCAAAGGAACTATAAAGGAAAAAACCATTAAGAAAATACTTAACAAATTTGAATAAAAATTCAAATCTCTTAACAATGCTTTTGAAAGAGGTATTAACCAATCCAAGGATTGCTGTTACCATAGTAAGTTGAATAAGAATTGGTTGAATAAGAATTTTCCGTTAAATTTATTAGACTTGAAGAAACAAAGTGTCGGTAAGCGGCACGCAAAATTGTGATGATTGAAATTTTACTTTAAAGAGTTACGAAAAGTTTCGGAAGTTAACCACAGTAACCAAAGACGGATAGATGCAAACCTATCAAGATTAATCGATGTCCTGGAACCAAATGAATAAATTAATTAGCAGAAATCCCAAGACAAGATAGAAAAAGATGTCCGAAGCCTAAAACCAGTCCAAATTTGCAGAATATCCACTACCCCAGATGACAACATATCAACCCTGTCTGAACTGATAAGTACCAAATAAATTCCTTTCTCCCCAAAAACCAAATTACTTTAAATATTTCTCAAATGATCAAATTTCTCACTATTGAACAAATATAATTTTCTTTCAAAGGTTTTAATGCATAATTTACTTACTTAAAAACATTTTGTTAATTGAAATATAACCTCGCATTAGAGCGAATTTTGTAACAAACCATACGACACTACCGAACAATTTGTAAAAACACATTATACTTTCTAAGTACGTATAAGGTATGGTAGTGTACTTTTTTAATGTAACCAACTTGTATGTCTTATTTCATAATCCAAAGGACCCCAGATTTTGAACAGATTCTTTAATTGTATGTAAACAGTAGCCATCTCGGCAACGAGAAAAAGGTTGTTTTTAAATCAATTTGCCAACCTTGAAATAGTGGTGTCTCATGTTATAAGCCGGAGCAATTTGTTATCAAACCATTTATAATCCTTTTGTCATATTCATTAATGACTGAATTTGTATTAAAATCACAGTACAGAGTCTTCCTATCGTTTTATTTCATAGGACGTTGTAGAATATATGTGTGTTAGCAATTTTTATTCAGTAACCAACTAGCGCTCATCACGAGTGGGCAAAACGACAACTTGTACAGCGGTGGGAACCATTTGAACGCTCCAGCTGTCAACGCTAATAACACTCATCAACTTGTAATTTAACTATTTTAATTGTTTTGATAGAAACAATTTGGCGCCACCCGGGATTCGCAACCCCTATGAATTAACAGGTAGGTTGTACTGGTAATTTTGACAACGCTACAGACTCCAGTAGTGATTACGATTTATGTAACGACCGGTGTGAGGCAAACACACCACATTAACACTAATACACATAATAAACAAGTGCAAACACATTTTAACAGGTACGCACCAGTTACTTCGTTACATATTGACGAACCCAACGCGGGGCTTTAATTTAAATAAAAAGGAAGTACCACCAAATACTTCGTTACATATTGGCGACCAGCAACGTGAGGCTAGAAGGAATAACTAGTGGCGGTTATGAATAGACACGGGATGGTTACGAGGCTCAAAGGTAAGGAAGCATTAAACCAAGAAGGAAACCAAGAAGAAGTGGAAGAAGTTGAGGAAATAGAAGTTGAGGAAACGATCGGAGAATTGTTGGATGAGAATCCACAGGAGGACCAACTGGAAAATCGAAATCCACCTGAACCAGAAATAGAAGCAGAAGTAATGGTAAACAACCAACCAGTCAAACCAACAGAAGAAACGAAATTAGATAGCATGATTTAGTTCATGATGTAACAATTTGGACAAATGAATAAAGATAGAAGACAGGACAAGGAAGATTTGAATAAAAAATTAGAATCATTGCAAGAGGGAAGGAAGGAAGACAAGGAAGATTTGAATAAAAAATTGGAAAAACTGGACCAAAACAGTGAAGAATTGAAGAAGCAAATGAAGGAGAGCATAGAATTTCTGAATAACAAAATGGATAGCAACCATGAAACCCTGAAGGGAAGTCAGGAGACATTGGAAAAGAAGAGCGATGAGCTGAAGAAACAGATCAAGAAGGATCTGGAAATAGTAAATAAAAGGATGGAAAATAATCATGATATTCTCCAACGGAAAATAGAGGAAGAAAGTGAGAAAACCAAGGAGGAATGGAAGCAACAACTGGTCGAATGTCGAGAGGAGATCAGGCAAACGGTAACGGAGACCAACGAAACAGTGATACAAGTCCGGGAAGAATTGAACAATGAAATAAGCAATGTTGAAGAGGAAGGTAGATTGAGAGCGACCGAATTCTACCAAGTCGTTACCGAAGGATGCCAGAAGAACAAACAGGAGGTGGTCAAGGAACTGGAGGAGAGGCACCAAGAAATACAAATAGATGTAAACAATCGTGTGGAGAAGGTATACACCGTCATCGATAAACTAGACGGACTGACCAGAGAAAACAGAGAGAAAATCCAGGGGATCAGTATACGGGAGAAACGAATGCAAGAAGAGCTGGATGCACTAAGAGAGAAACCTTATAATAACACACAGATCATAACCAGCGAAAATCAAGAGATAATTAATTTCCGCAGCTACCGGAGGAACCCGATAGAATTCCTCAAACGGGTAGAAGAGCTAATAGAAAAAAATAGAGAAACCAGGTGGTCCAGTGTGAGAAGTATGATAGATGAAATGTTCTGGGACACCCATGACAACTGGTGGACGGCCACTCGACCCGAGATCAATGACACACACAGGAGTTTAAGAGACAATTCAGGGAGAAATATTGGTCCGAGTCCACACAGAATGTGGTCCGCAATGATATCAGCAATGGGAGATACGAGTCACAAGGAGGACACACTTTAACGTCATACTTTTTGGGAAAAGTATGTTTAGCCAGAAATTTAGAACCCAAGATACCCGAGGAGTCTCTGGTAATACAGCTGGGTTATCATTACGAAGAAGCAATACAGAAGGCCAGAAGGCAAGGACAGATAAAAACAATTCAAGGAATGGCTAGTCTATTGGAGGACCTGGAGAATGATGGCCAATACCAAAAAAACTGGATCATGAACCAACGATACAACAAATGGAATGAACATAATAATACGACCAATTTCAATGTACCATACAATCATCCACAAAACAATAACCGGAATAACTGGGGCCGAAACAATAATAATAATAATAATGAAGATCAGCCATTTAGTAGAAATACCCAGAACATTCTCCGAATAATCAGCCAGGTAACAGAGGTCAACAAAACCATCGTCAAGGGAACCAAGATAACAATAGAAACATCCCAAATAATAACCGACCGAATGATAGTTACAGAGGAGCTGAACCTGATCAACGACCATAACTACTACGGCAACCGGTACCATCCTAGTTACCAGTACAACCGGGGACCCGGGGGTAATCAAAATAGAAGCGACGACAGACGTAGGGTAAACTTCATCCGCGGGCAAAGGCAGAGTAACTACAGAAGATATAGCCCGAACTGGCGTCCAAACTGCTGTTACCGCTTATCGAATAATAATAACAATCCATCAGCAGAGAGTAGGAACAATGAACCACCTCGGAATAAAAATAACCACCGACAGGAACCCAACACCAACCAAAATAATAGCGAAAATTGGGTAACAGTCCATGAGAATCCGGGTTTTTCAATACTGCATGATCCGGCAAGTAATGACGAAGGACCCCGGACAGCTCAGGTAAACCACATAAGGGCAGAAACCAGCCAAGAAACAAATGATAACCCCAGAAATGAAAGTAATATAGAGGATGAACACAGCTATGCAGAGAGGGTATGGCCCCAACATGTGGTGAGATGGTGATGACATAAACTTAAAAAATTATCCAGAATAAGTGTGACTATCAAACACTTGAAGGAGAAGAGGTGAAGAATAATGAAGTGTCGAACAAAAAGAGAAGGCAATAATAAAGGAAAGAAAAGGAGAAATCAACTTACAAAAATATAAATAACAAGGACCGGTATAAAGCAATATGAATAGAACAATTATGTATATCATAATAGGCCATACGTTATCACAAAAGATAATGGTAATAATACTTACCAGATAAGTAATATAAATACAAGAAAAATAAAGGGAGTTTATAACCAAACTTCGATAAAAAAGTTTTATGAAGAAGAATAAAATAACTAGAAATGAAATAATATTTCAAAATTCCAAAAGAGATTGTAAGATGAACTTACTACCTTATTTAGATGATATATGCGGAATAAAAAGAATTAATATAAATGTTAATGTAAAAAACAAAGGAATCAGTTACACAAATTCCTTTCAATTTAAATCAACTCACAGTCTAATAAGAGGTTGATATATGAAGTATGAGATAAAAAAGTGAGATAATAAGGAATAAGTTACACACATTCCTATATAATATAAATGTAAGAATCACAAACTTACAATTATAATTAAACAAAAAATAACTAAAAAAAGGGAATACGCTACAAACATTCCTTTAAGGTAAGACAATTAACTTACAAAGAATTATCAAAAATGATATTTAATACAGAATAAAATATACAAAATTAAAATCAAGCTCAAATTACTGAGATAAATACCTGAAATTATAATGAATCAAATGTATTCTAAGAAAAAAAAAAAAAGAAATGTGAACTGGTACAAGGAAGAGAGAGAAATTATGTATAAAACAAATATACAGAAATGGTTAAAGCAGAATCTTGCTAAATAACCAAGAAAAGAATAAAAATGTCTAAGACAATTAAAATGATCACAACGAGCATTGAAAACAAAATAATGAAAAGTTAGATATGATGAAATTAACATATGAATAAATATAAAAACAATCAAGTGTATGAGTAAATGATAGTGTATAGTTAAGGTATAGCGGAAGGAAGAATGAGTAAAGGGCGAAAGTGATCTAAAAACAAACCACAAGGTGGACAATCCCAAAGTATATTATTATATTAATATTATTATTATTGATTTAAGTCACAAGTTGACAAAGAAGGTATTTAAGATTGACTGTTGAAAAGTCCAGCAATCCAAATAAACTGAGCAGAGATGATGTGCCTCTGGTCTCAGAAAAATGAGTAGTAATGGGAGAAACCAGCTACTATAAAAGTTAGGGAAAAAATTGTGTATGAGGGAAAATGCACCAATGGAAATAAATAATAACAGATCCAAATAAAATGGAATGAATTAAGTAAGAAGAGAAATGAAGAATGGAGAAACAAACAAGAAAGAAAAGGAAAAAGGTTATCTATAACTGATAATTTCATAAAAAACTATGCTAGTGTTTTATTAAAATGATCAATTTTAGAGGAGAGGCATTATGTTACAACACAAATAAGCCAAACCCAGTACCAGGGATAAAAAAGATAATTCTTAATATAAAAATACTTCATATAAAATAAAATGTTTAAAAATGAATAAAAATAAATATTATTGACACGACGAACGACGATATTACCCAACCCAAGTGATTGACCCAACAACAGAACACAAAGAAGGGAACCACGAAACATACACAAGAATAAAAAAGGTGATTGACCAAACAATTATGAACTAACAAAGGAAGATAAGAAACCAGAACTAAAGAAGAATCAAAGGAAGGGAACAAATCCCTACGACTAAATAGAAATTAAACCAGATGAGAAGAGGAGAACCGAACCAAGATGAAGACAATTGAAGAAGAGGAGACAGGTTAAACCCAAGGAGAAAATAACACACATATAAAGGGGAGAAATAGTAGACTCAAAGATAGAATACTGTAAATAAACCCCAAATAATTATCCATTAATGAAACAAATAGTATTGTTGTAATTGAAATAACTTATGTACCTATTTTAAAGACAAAAGACAATTGTAAAGTAACGTAGTGTAGAAAAGTACACTAACACAATTATGAAGGTTAGATTTAATGAAAAATAAATAACCTAATATTATTAATAATAAAAATTATGCTGTAAAGAAATAGTGAGAAATAATAGGAGAAAAGTATAGGGATTACCCATTAAAGTGACACTTAATACAAACAGTGAACCAAAGTAAAGTGTAATAGTGAAAGTGTAAATACCCTAAAAATAGTGAAAGTGTATCAGTGATAAACCTCTATTAATTAAAGGTGAAGGTGATATGGGGAAATAGATATGGAGGAGATAGTAGTATAGAAATAAGGTTTTGTTTTAAAATTAAGAATACAATGAATAAAACACCCCATGTTGAAAGGGGAAATAACTTTCATAAATTTGCAAGAAGTGATGATGTTTATGACTCAAAGTAGTAACAAAAGAAAGAAATTAATGTTAAAACTAACAATAACTAGTAACTTATAAAGAATAGTTTGTTCCAATGTTATGAAGAGGATATGGCTGAAGGAAGCTTGCAGTCCATAAGCCTAATTGTTATATTTTAAATTATGAATAATGAAAATGTATGTCGAATAGTTATTAAAACACAAACAGGATCAACACACAACACAAACAATTATGATAACTAAGTGAAGCCCATCAGGCTGAATTAAAAATGTAATTTAAAAGAAATCAACCAAAAACCATCATGGCTAATCTTGGCTATGAAAACATCTAACTGTCAGACACACACAAATGTCAATTGTAACAATTTCACAAGGAACTTTACTAACCTAAGACCAGTGAATGGCCAGTAATTATATGTAAATCATTTTAAAACAGAAATGTTATTATAAAAGTTTAATTTAAGAGAGATATGTAATTTATCAAATGTCACATATTTAGACTAAAGTTAATGTATAATAGAATATGACCTTATGAGGTATCATTTTAAACTTTGAAAGGAAAGAAAGATAATAGTGATATTATTTATTACCCCAAAGGAACTATAAAGGAATAAAACCATACTTAATAAATGTATAAAATACATTTATAAATTTACTTAATAAATTAAATACTTAATAAATTTGAATACAAATTCAAATCTCTTAACAATGCTTTTGAAAGAGGTATTAACCAATCCAAGGATTGCTGTTACCATAGTAAGTTGAATAAGAATTGGTTGAATAAGAATTTTCCGTTAAATTTATTAGACTTGAAGAAACGAAGCGTCGGTAAGCGGCACGCAAAATTGTGATGATTGAAATTTTACTTTAAAGAGTTACGAAAAGTTTCGGAAATTAACCACAGTAACCAAAGACGGATAGATGCAAACCTATCAAGATTAATCGATGTCCTGGAACCAAATTAATAAATTAATTAGCAGAAATCCCAAGACAAGATAGAAAAAGATGTCCGAAGCCTAAAACCAGTCCAAATTTGCAGAATATCCACTACCCCAGATGACAACATATCAACCCTGTCTGAACTGATAAGTACCAAATAAATTCCTTTCTCCCAAAAAACCAAATTACTTTAAATATTTCTCAAATGACCAAATTTTTCACTATTGAACAAATATAATTTTCTTTCAAAGGTTTTAATGCATAATTTACTTACTTAAAAACATTTTGTTAATTGAAATATAACCTCGCATTAGAGCGAATTTTGTAACAAACTATACGACACTACCGAACAATTTGTAAAAACACATTATACTTTCTAAGTACGTATAAGGTATGGTAGTGTACTTTTTTAATGTAACCAACTTGTATGTCTTATTTCATAATCCAAAGGACCCCAGATTTTGAACAGATTCTTTAATTGTATGTAAACAGTAGCCATCTCGGCAACGAGAAAAAGGTTGTTTTTAAATCAATTTGCCAACCTTGAAATATTGGTGTCTCATGTTATAAGCCGGAGCAATTTGTTATCAAACCATTTATAATCCTTTTGTCATATTCATTAATGACTGAATTCGTATTAAAATCACAGTACAGAGTCTTCCTATCGTTTTATTTCATAGGACGTTGTAGAATATATGTGTGTTAGCAATTTTTGTTCAGTAACCAACTAGCGCTCATCACGAGTGGGCAAGACGACAACTTGTACAGTGGCGGGAACCATTTGAACGCTCCAGCTGTCAACGCTAATAACACTCATCAACTTGTAATTTAACTATTTTAATTGTTTTGATAGAAACAATTTGGCGCCACCCGGGATTCACAAC
Source organism: Magicicada septendecula (assembly GCA_034769895.1). Taxonomy (NCBI): domain Eukaryota; kingdom Metazoa; phylum Arthropoda; class Insecta; order Hemiptera; family Cicadidae; genus Magicicada; species Magicicada septendecula. Next base: position 432,109,436 of record CM068368.1, on the reverse strand, counting down.
CCCCATGAATTAACAGGTAGGTTGTACTGGTAATTTTGACAACGCTACAGACTCCAGTAGTGACTACGAATTATGTAATGACCGGTGTGAGGCAAACACACCACATTAACACTAATACACATAATAAACAAGTGTAAACACATTTTAACAGGTACGCACCAGTTACTTCGTTACATATTGACGAACCCAACGTGGGGCTTTAATTTAAATAAAAAGGAAGTACACCAATTACTTCGTTACAATACTAATCTTGAAATATTACACTACATACCCAAAGGTCGAAAACTTAACACAGCAGAACAATATGAAATATACAAACACCACACAACACAACCAAAAAACATACTTAACGATCAATTACAGTATAAATCACACACACTTTTTGACACCATTATACATAAAACTAACAATAATTTGGATCCCCGTGCCAATCCCCTTACTCCATACACCACCGCCAATATACCTCTCAAAATAAAAACCATTACAAGTTAATGGCAGTCTGTCTCAAAGCTGACGAAGGCGAACACCACGCCGAAATGCGTACGAGAAGAAAAGACAAGTAAGTTTCACAAGTTGAAAGTTTCAATATTCTATAAAAATAATTGACCTAATTTTTGCGGCAGCTGCAATACACCAATACTTGAAACACCAGTTGAAGATATAGAAGAAATATTACATCCAGCAGAACCTACAAAACCCGCACAACAAGAAAAACAACCCGAGAAACCCACACAAACAGGGGACGCTAATTTCATAGAAATGATGAAGAAAATGATGGAAGATAATAAGGAATTCAAGGGAGAATTAAATAAGAAAATAGAATCGCTAAAGGAAGAGTTGAAGGAAGACAGTCAGAAAAATATCGAATCACTGAAAGAAGACACTCGAGCGTTAAATAAGAAAATAGATGACAGTAACAAGGAGTTGAAGGAAGACTTCAAAGGGGAATTAAATAAAAAAACGGAAGAGACAAATAAAAACATAGCATCATTAAAGGAAGATACCCGAGAATTAAGCAAGAAGATAGATGACAGCATCGAAGATAGTAACAAGAATATGGAACTTATCAGTCAGAGAATCGAGGAGAATAACGAGAAGATAAATACGAAGATAGAAGAAGAAATAACCGGAGTGGGAAGAGAGATTTCCGAAGTCCACGAGAGGTGCTAACTGAACAGTCAAGAACTACAGCAAGCAAAAGAAAACATTCATACTATAATCAACCACATCGAAGAAAATAACTCAAATAAATTCGAATCGATGATGAAAAAACAAGAAGACCTGACGCAGGCACAGACGAATTTAGGGACGAGGTGTGAAGAAATAACTGCAACTGTGAACGATGTTCGAGACCAAGTCCACAGCGACAAGGAAAAAATGGGCGAGGTACAGCAGCGGGAATTCAACAACTTCAGAGAGGAAATTAACCTGTTCCGGAGTCAACCAATCCAGATGACGGGAATACCGAACATGGACAACCGGGACACAATAAATTTCCGAACCTACAAGAAAAATCCAATGGAGTTTATTGAGTGAGTCGAAGAGAGTATAGCACGGAATCGGGAAACCAGGTGGACAGCGATAAGCATGCTGGACGAATATTTCAAGGACGTGCACGACAACTGGTGGACGGCTACAAGACAGGAAATCCAAAACTATGCCGATTTTAAGACACTATTCCAGGCAAAATATTGGTCCGAGTCGACGCAAAATATCGTGCGCGACGACATTTGCAACAGCAAATATGACCACCATAAAGGAACAACACTCACGGCATACTTCTTGGGGAAAGTGTGCATGGCCAGGAACCTTGAACCCAAGATACCGCAGAGTGCGTCGTAACAAAGTTGGCGTACCACTTCAAAGAGGGCGTGGCCAGAGCTCGACTAAATGGACAGATTCGTACTATACAAGCCATTTCAGCCTTACTTGAAAACTATGAGCACGAGCAGTATTACCGGAGGAGTCACCAAAGACCAGACACTTACTTTGAAAGGAACAGCCAGACCAACAACAGAACCAATTATCATGGCAACTACAATAATCCAAACCGGAACAATACCGACCAAAATCCTCGACCGACCAATAACGGTAATCGTTATCAGAATAATAACAGAGATAACCCAAACTACCGACCGAATAACAATAATAATTTCAATAATAATTATTGACCGAACAGCAGCGGAAACCAGTACCGACCAAACAACAATAATAATCAATATAGGCCAAACAATAACAACAACCAGAAGCATGGAAATTACCGAAGGATGAACTACGTTTGAGTCGAAGATAAAAATAGAGGGAGGCGATTTTACCAAGGACGTCACAGTTTTAGCGAATGCTACAATCAATACAGCCAAGACGTAAGAGGTAGAGAATCAGGATACGACTCGCGAAGGAGTCGCAGCAGTGAAGATGTCTGCCAAAACCACAACCGCGAACATACTTACAACAACACTGATAGACTCGAAGGAAGAGAAAACCTTCATCAGAATTTTCACAGCAGTTATCATCCAAAGACAAGTGGAAGTGGGGACCAGAACAGGACACCACCTTCCAACTGATGAAGGATAAATTTTTAGAATCGGTGATGTTACACCACCCAGACTTCAAGAAAGTGTTTTACATGAATTGCAACGCCAGCGATGTGAGTCTAGGATCAGTTTTGTACCAAGAAGACGACGAAGGGAATCACCTTGTGATTAGCTTCGCAAGTCGGGTATTGAATAAAAGTGAACACAACTATCACGTAACCGAAAAGGAGCTACTCAGCATTGTATTTGCGTGTAACAAATTTAGAACTTACATTTTGGGTTACACAGTAACGGTCAGGACAGACCACAAATCAATATCCTTTCTAAAGAACTGCAGTCTGAGTCATGGGAGACTAACAAGGTGGACACTAGTGCTGCAGGAATACAACATCAATTGGGAGTACGTACCAGGAAAGAGCAACATAGCAGCAGATGCGTTATCTAGAATTAATATACAAGATCAAACATTTGAAGGGGAAAAGGAGACAATAGCCAAGATATACCACATCATCAAAGACAAAACGGAACTAGCCGAAATTATCAACAAAATAAAACATCAACAAGAAAGTGACAGTAAACTACGTAACATTTGCCAAAGACTAAATGAACAAGATGACAGCATCACCCCATACTAGTGCATACACAATGACATCTTATTTATTAAGGACAGACACAGATGTAACCAGTGGAAGATAGTAATACCAAGGACTGTCGAGAAGGAGATCACCATGGATTACGACATCAGATATGGACACATGGGGGCAGTGAAGGTAATAAGAGCGTTGGAGGAACATGTGTACTTCAAGGACATTAACCGGAGAGTACGTAAATACATTAAACATTGCCACCTATGTCAATTAGTGAAATGCAACAATGAAAGAAAGGAGGGGTTAATGATACCGATAACATCCTCTAAAAAACTAGTGAAAGTGTTTGTGGACATCTGCGGTCCATTGCCAAGAAGTGGGGGAAGGCGACAATATAAATTCATTGTCATCATTTTTGACCACTATACAAAATTTACAAAGCTCTATCCAATAAACAGAGCCACAACCAGATAACTTTTAGAAATAATTGTCCAAAAATACATACCAGAAGTGGGAACACCAAGATCAATAATAACGGATCATGGGACTCAGTTTAAGGGGAGGAGATGGAAGGAAACACTATTGAACCATTGAGTGAAAACATTTAAGACATCGGTATACTACCCTAGCAGCAACCCAGCTGAGCGAGTTCTCCGAGAAGTAGGAAGTTTTAAGAAATTACTGTCATAAACAACAGAGAAAATGGGAAGAATACTTACCATCTACAGAAGATTTTATCAACTTGGCATATCATCAAGCAATAGACACCACCCCATTCACAGCCATGTTTGAGAGGAGACCACCCAGAGAAATTACAGAGTTAATAAACTTTCCTCCAAGTGATGAGTACGAATTCGACCAAATAAGATTCTACAACAAAACGGTAGAATGAGCAGAAAAGCTACGAGAGAAATACAAAAAACTACAACCCAAAATCATAAAGTATAAAATAGGAGAGAAGGTACTATTAAAAAACCGAGAACTCCCAAGTACACTCGAAGGAATTGCTAAAACGCTATTACTGCTATACACTGGAATATAAACAATAATCAGAGATAACCAGAACAACACCTATGAAATTGTAGACCCACTTACCAAAAGAACAAAGGGAGTTTACAACCAAGCATCATTGAAGAAGTATTATGCAAAAGAATAAAGTAACAATTGATAATTTCTTCAATTCAAAAAGAGAATTTCTGAAATAATCAATTCTAGTAAGGAGGCAATATGTAATGGTACATATAACACAGCCAACACCAATGTATCACAAATGGATTAAAAGCCACTCTAAATAAATTAATCTACAAAAAATGAACTTACAGAGAAGGTATTATGACCAAAATAGGGGAATAAACTAAAATATGATTTATAAGTAAATGTACAATTGAAGAAAAGAAGACACGACTAACGACAAGACGACGTACCTAATTACCCAATAGATCAAACAGTGAGAAAGAAACCGATGACAACAACAACCAGAAGAAATTTACTAAGAGTGATGAAGGAATCAGTGCAACTAGGGAGAAAACATAATCGAGTCAGATGCCACAAGGAGATAATAAATGATAATAAATTAACCCATGATAACAAAAGTATTATTAATGAAAAAGAAAATAAAAGTGAGTCAACCAACATGATTTAAATCCCTAAACTGTGACTTGACGCTGACATAAACTTATTAATGAAATACATTCAATGACTTACCATACAGTATAAACAGAACTCAATAAAATTAACTATTGAAGGTAGAAATTAAGAGGGAGAGTGAGTACCAGTATGGTAATTGTTCCATTAAATGATGTATAAACATAATAAACAGACAATGTCCAAAGTACTAATAAAAATTTGTAAAGTGGAATTACAATTATTGTAAAAGACCACTAGTAATAAACAATAAAGGTTGAGATAATAACCAAATAGAAACATAGCTATAAACAATAAAATATCAGTGTTAGATAAGAGTAAATAAATTATGCATTATGTAGAAAACAGAAACTGACATTCAGCCATTGTTGAGAAACCAAATTAGGACATAACCTAATCTGGCCAACTAGTTTTCAATAAAACAGTAAAAAACTATAACTAAGATGATGTTAAATCAAAATATTTTGTAGTGTAACATAACTAGATACTATAAGGAACATTCAATGTACAAAAGATAATATTAGAAAGAAACATAAGTGCTGAATAAATGTAATTTAATATAACCAAGTGTATCACATGGACTGGGTACCTGGGACAGAAAGAATCTCACTTAAACCTGTAATAAAAGAATAGGGACTCAACCTATGACATTAAATAATGGATAATAACATTCAAATGATACAATTCAAGGATTATATCCACCTAATTAATAATAATAAAGCAAATAATAAGTGAACACCAACAATAACTAGATGCAAGAAGTTCAAATAACTTCACACTAATGTAGTTCCCAATATAAAAGCAGCATCAACCACTGCCAAGTATTAAAAGTGTTATCAGAACACTGATATGAAATAAAAATAATAAAGAGATAGATGTGCAAAATTGCAACTAATGAAAAATGTAACACTCAAGTGTACTAAAAACTCATTAAAGAAACTGTAATTAAAGTAATATAGACCAATAATAAATAATGCTGACACTATCAGAAGTGGTAATGACAAGTGCATTATGCATAGGCCACAACAAAGTTGTATTATCGACCACTAATATTATAAATTAATTGATAAACAATTAATATGACCATAGGCCTAGAGTCTAATCCTAGGAAAATGAATCATTCATAGCTGTAATTAAATAACACTGTATGAAAGGTTATTGTACAGTACTAATAAGTTGTCACCATAGACAACAGTGAAGAAAAACAATGTATTTAATATAAAATGTAAAATAAGAGATATAATTAGTTTGTACGAAGTGTGTTTTTATCAACCCCTTAGCAGAACTATATGATAAGGGTATGCAAAATACTTGTAATAAAAAGATAGAAACAATAGTAGTTATAAAAATGTTATCAGTGTAATTATAAGTAAATTATTTGATTTATAAGAAAAAATAATTAATTGCAAGCCCGTGGGCGTGCCCGTGTAACCAGAGAATCATAATCTCGACACCAGCGTACTGATACTTACTTGCGCATCTGTTTTGCTGAATGTTGCCGAGAGCTCACGAAAATAAAGACAATTAGACAATCAGGGCCCATTATTAAAGACAAAGTGCGGAATCCCGACACAGGTAACACAACAGTTGTAACGAATAGTTCTGACGTCCGTCTTTGTTTAAGCCCCGCGATGGCAGCCAATCTTTAACGAAGAGATGTTGTCGTCTCTGTACTTATGTATATGGTGTGTGTTCGCCTCACACTGGTGTCGTTACTTCAATGTTTTGCGCTAACGAAGTCCGCAGCGATGTTTCAGATTACCAGTACAACGCGAGTGAAACCTTACCTGTTATTCCATAGGGGTTTATGAATCCCGGGTGGCGCTAAATTGTTTATTTAAAACAATTAAATTAACAAATAACGTGACAGAAAGTGTTCTAATCTATGACGGCCGGGAGTATTCGAATTTGTTCCCGCCTTCGTACGATCTAATAAATCACTCAGGTAGTTTGTCGAGTTGCAGCGAGAGCGCTGGCCGTCGATTCTGGAAGTTCGCTAAAATGCACAAATTATTCAATACACTTCCCCATGAAATAAAAACAATGGTTACGCTCTGTACTAGTTTCTTTAATGATTGATTGGTAATTATTCAGTTTGACAAGAAAATATACTTGGTTATTCAATAAATTTTGCACCGACAATTAATATGAGACAATTTCTCTAGGGTTTGGCGAAATCGATTTTGGAACGATTCATACGGCCTAAGATGGCTACAGTTTAGTTTGTTTACAATCTGTTCCGTTTAAAATCTAGGTTCTTTTGATTATGAGAAAAAACATTAATTATGATTACAATAAAAAGTACACGACCTTACATTATTTGTACTTAAATAATATAAAGTGTAGCTACAATTTGTTACTGCAGTGTAGTAAAGTGTGTTTCAAAAGTTCGCAATCTAATGCTAGGTTATTTCCATAATTAATAAATTTTCAGTGTTTGTTTATCTTACTTAATCTTTGAAAGAAATTATATTCAGTTTATAGTGAGAGTTCTGATAACTGTGAGAAATATTTAAAGTGAGTTTATTTCAGGAAATTGGGTAATTCAATTATACTTATCAAATCAGACGACTTGGTATAAACAGTATTTCAGTCGTAATGTAAGTGGGCTGCAATCGTATTCAGTTTTCAATAATCTTGGGGCTTAAGTATGTCTTGCGTCCTTTTCATGTTAGTTGTACGTAGTCATTTTTTCATTTAATTCTCAGATAAAATGGTCCTTGGCATCAGTTAAATATTATTGTTCCTCGTCTTCTTCTTACTTGTTCATGTTTTTGAATTTTGACTACTTTTTATACATTTAAAATGAAAATTTAGGTCATTCAATATTTGGCGTCTAATCTTGACGAGCGTCACTTTGAGAGTACTATAAATTAACGGAAAATTCATAACCAACGGTCTGTTGTCATGGTTACATGTTAATTCTGATTGGTTAATCTTGTCTTACAACCATTGTTATCAAATTTGAATTATTATTCAAAATAGCTGTATATCTTCTGATTGCTTAAATTCTTCTGTCTTCCTTCCTGAGTATTAAATATTATCACTACTGTTATTATTTCCTTTCAAAGATTGTTTTGATATCCCATAAGGTTGGGTTCTATAAGATATTAACGTTTGTACAATTATGTTAATATTCGTTAATTACATTTCCTTTTTAATTTAAGTCCTTATTCTATCATTTTTGTTTTAATATGATTTACAAATTATCCTTGGCTGGTTATTCGCCTTGGATTAGTTAAATTCCTTATTCATTTTATACAATTTGCAGTTATTTGTTTTTTGCAGTTAGGCATTTCATAGGCCTAAGCAGCCATTGATTATATTTACTTGTTTTATACAAATTATATCTCATCTTACTTTAATGTGTTATGTTTTGTTATTTTAATTGGTTGTTTTATTTGTAGATGTGTTTTGGAACTGATTTTATACTATTTGTAGGTTTCTATTATTTTCTACATCATGGCTTGTTAATTATTTCCTAACTGATTTTCCAGTGTTATTATTTTTGTATTGATTTACTTTCTTATTTATCTATTTTGCCCTTGTTAACAATATGGCTATTACTTACTATTAAAACATAACATCTAGGCTTATGGTCTGTACAATTCCTTCAGCCATATCCTATTCATCAATTTAATTAAACAATTTTTAACAGTTATTAGGTAATGTTTGTTTACAATTCATTTCATTCTTATTATTTTTTGGGTGATAAGCATCATCACTCCTTTTAAACTTTATCAATTAATTATCCCTTATAACTTGGGGTGTTTATTGATTTCATTTCTAATTCCTTATTTCTTACATAATCTCTATCTTCACTCCATGGTAACACCAACTGTTTACCTTTCATGGGATTCTCCCTTCTAAATACTAGTGTATACTGTACAATTTAACTTAATTTTATTAATAATAAGATTCTTATTTTAATATAAATGTCACCATCACTACACAATGTTCATTACAGGTTATTATCTGTTTACTCCTAATACTATCATTAACATCATTATTAATTATTAATATGGTTCACTATTAATCATTTAGAGTTTGTTTATAGATTATTAAGTGTTTTTTCCTATTAATATGGTTTCTAATTATTTTGGGGTTTTACACTTTCACTTTTGCATTCCTTAAATGTTTATATTAAGTGTTTATTAGTGGGTAATCCCTATAATTACTTTTTCTTTGTCACTTAGTTGATTTTATATTCTCACTATCTCTCTCATTACAAATATTATTTACATTAATAATAAGTTTATGTCGTTATAGAGTTTTTTGTTACATCTAACTCTAATTCTTGGGTTAGTGTACTTTTATTTTTTCACATTACATTATTGGGTTATATCAAATCATTTACATTTATCTTTCAATCGATAATAATAATTATTTTATATATTGGTTAGTTATTGGTTTCGTTTCCAATATTACTTTTGAGTGTACCATTTCTCCTTTTCATATTCTATATTATTTGTCCGTGTTTTCTCATTCGGTTTCACTTTATTTCCTTTATACTTGATTAGTTTCATGTTCATTATCCTTCTTCACCTTCATATTATTTTGGTTTTCCCCTTCTCACTTGGTTTTATTTCATTTGGTTGTATGGAGTTATCCACTTTCTTCAATTGGTTTCATTCTTGTTTGGTTTCGTTTTTTCCCTTCCTCTTTTTGTTTCTTTTTATTTGGTCAATCACTTGGGTTAGGTCATGTCGTCGTTTGTCGTGTCATTGTCATTTTATTTTCATTATATTAAACATTTTATTTTATAGGAATTACTTTTTTATATTCTTGATTCATCTTTTTTATCCCTGGTATTGGGGTGGCTTATTTGTGTTGTAACACAGTTCATCTCCAGCATCGACGCAGACTCCACGTGGGTTAGAGTGACCATGAAACATTGAATTGATAAGCCGACAGCTGATAAAGCATAATAACCTCGAAACGCCAGGTTGAGGTTAGGTCGGATAATAGGGAAAGTGCAGTTTATATTAACCAGTGTTCTTAATCAGAGTACAGGCAGTGAGTGAGAGGAATTAATGAAAATTAATTCAGTTTTAAAAAATTAATAAGAAATAAAAATTTGTGTGATAGTGACACTTCGAGATCGATGGTACATGCAAGTATCAGTGCCAATGATTATCATTTTATACAAATAATTAAACAAACAAAGAATGCTATCAGCAAATTTAATTAAATCAACTCTAGCCCTATTTCGATGGAAAGGGGATCTTAACAATTGAATAAACAATTAACAACAAAAGAGTTGACCATTAACAATTTTGACTTTCTAGTTAATAAAATCAATTGTAATATTTTTGTAAAGAGACATTGAATCATCAATGATGGAATTAAATGAACCCTAACATATAGTATTTTAAGAATAATATTGTGTTTAATTGTAAGACCATAACTAAATGTAACATACTAGTTAACCCTAGTAATGGATAAATTTTAATTACCTGTTCGTTGTTTATATCCACTCTTATAAGATAATTAATGAAAATATCACTGGATTTCATTTATAACAGTGTTGTATGAAATGAGTAACACATTTAATGAATCATTAAAATCAAATAAGTGAGGTTACGATGAACCCTATTTAACCTCCAATTCAAGTAATGAACAATCGTTCAGAGTTTATGTTATTTTAAAGAATCAAATAATATTTTTTATTCTCCGCCTACTCATTATTACAGTAGTGCATTTCTTTGGTTAAAGTGTATCTTGCAGACTAAAAGAACCTGCTATTTTTATAAAGTAAAGTAACGAAATTGTTTACATCCAGACTAGTCGATTATTAGACGCAGTCTGGCCACCCTGAGATTTTAATTATGTGTAAAGAGTCCATACTCGACATTAATTTTTTTAAAAGCAAATGAATAAGACAATTGTATACTGACAATTATTAAAGATGAGTTCAATAATAAAGCATTATTTCACGAATGACAAAAGAGTTGACTGTTATTGTAAATGAATAAGACTTGCAGCTTAGGTGAGCGACAGCAACGGTTGGTACCAGAGACTGCGGCGAGAATTTGAATCAAATGATTCTCGCTAGTAATACTCTCACACATTACTAGCCTCAACCATCACTAGTAAGTGTTTTGATAACTGTAATACTTATGTAATTTTCAGTGAAGAGACACAGCTTTCGAATCACCTCAGCAACAAGCAGATGAGTCAACTGAAACCATTCGACATCGAGCTCACAACACATAACAACAAACAACGAAATTAATAATTCAATAATAATAATAATAATACTTATTTAATTTTAACGAGAGAGTATCTCGTGTACTTACAAATGGCGACCAACGTTTGAGGCGTGAATTAAGTAACAAATTTTAACCTAATCAATAAATAAATAAATAATAGACCTATAAGTGACATAATCATAGACACAGAAACAGCTGTACAAAACATGCACGTTAATGATCAAGACCCAATACGTCACGACATAAAACGAAAACTCCAACGCACACATATACAACCAAAAAGACACAACAACGAAATAAAAACGCTTAATAATGTAAAACAAAAGTTATTACTTGAACACAACATAACAATATTAAAAGCTGATAAAGGGAACATAAACGTCATAATGGACAAACATGAACTAAATACTAAAATTGAGAATTTCTTCAACGAAAATAACATAATGAAAACAGATTAACAAATTTATAAATAACACAAAACACATAATCAAACCAGAAAGCACCAAATACCTTAAACAAATCAAACCTAACCCCCCAAAACTAAATGCATTACCAAAAATACACAAACCTAACATTCCCATCAGACTATTAATAAACAACACACAAGCTCCCTCCCACAAAATCGCAAAACACCTAGACAAAATAATCAGAAAAAACATTAATCTCAGTAACAATACTTCTATCAAAAATAACATCAAACTAGTCAAGAAAACCGAACACAAGAAAACCACAGCTACACAAACATAGATACTAATCTTGAAATATTACACTACATACCCAAAGGTCGAAAACTTAACACAGCAGAACAATATGAAATATACAAACACCACACAACACAACCAAAAAACATACTTAACGATCAATTACAGTATAAATCACACACACTTTTTGACACAATTATACATAAAACTAAAAATAATTTGGATCCCCGTGCCAATCCCCTTCCTCCATACACCACCGCCAATATACCTTTCAAAATAAAAACCATTACAAGTTAATGGCAGTCTGTCTCAAAGCTGACGAAGGCGAACACCACGCCGAAACGCGTACGAGAAGAAAAGACAAGTAAGTTTCACAAGTTGAAAGTTTCAATATTCTATAAAAATAATTGACCTAATTTTTGCGGCAGCTGCAATATACCAATACTGAAAATGTACTGGAGAGCAACGTCTAAGAAACGCGCGGCGGAAGTGGAGAAGGAAATAAACATGGACGACAAGGAGGCGATGCCAGTTGAAGATATAGAAGAAATATTACATCCAGCAGAACCTACAAAACCCGCACAACAAGAAAAACAACCCGAGAAACCCACACAAACAGGGGACGCTAATTTCATAGAAATGATGAAGAAAATGATGGAAGATAATAAGGAATTCAAGGGAGAATTAAATAAGAAAATAGAATCGCTAAAGGAAGAGTTGAAGGAAGACAGTCAGAAAAATATCGAATCACTGAAAGAAGACACTCGAGCGTTAAATAAGAAAATAGATGACAGTAACAAGGAGTTGAAGGAAGACTTCAAAGGGGAATTAAATAAAAAAACGGAAGAGACAAATAAAAACATAGCATCATTAAAGGAAGATACCCGAGAATTAAGCAAGAAGATAGATGACAGCATCGAAGATAGTAACAAGAATATGGAACTTATCAGTCAGAGAATCGAGGAGAATAACGAGAAGATAAATACGAAGACAGAAGAAGAAATAACCGGAGTGAGAAGAGAGATTTCCGAAGTCCACGAGAGGTGCGAACTGAACAGTCAAGAACTACAGCAAGCAAAAGAAAACATTCATACTATAATCAACCACATCGAAGAAAATAACTCAAATAAATTCGAATCGATGATGAAAAAACAAGAAGACCTGACGCAGGCACAGACGAATTTAGGGACGAGGTGTGAAGAAATAACTGCAACTGTGAACGATGTTCGAGACCAAGTCCACAGCGACAAGGAAAAATGGCCGAGGTACAGCAGCGGGAATTCAACAACTTCAGAGAGGAAATTAACCTGTTCCAGAGTCAACCAATCCAGATAACGGGAATACCGAACATGGACAACCGGGACACAATAAATTTCCGAACCTACAAGAAAAATCCAATGGAGTTTATTGAGTGAGTCGAAGAGAGTATAGCACGGAATCGGGAAACCAGGTGGACAGCGATAAGCATGCTGGACGAATATTTCAAGGACGTGCACGACAACTGGTGGACGGCTACAAGACAGGAAATCCAAAACTATGCCGATTTTAAGACACTATTCAAGGCAAAATATTGGTCCGAGTCGACGCAAAATATCGTGCGCGACGACATTTGCAACAGCAAATATGACCACCATAAAGGAACAACACTCACGGCATACTTCTTGGGGAAAGTGTGCATGGCCAGGAACCTTGAACCCAAGATACCGCAGGAGTGCGTCGTAACAAAGTTGGCGTACCACTTCGAAGAGGGCGTGGCCAGAGCTCGACTAAATGGACAGATTCGTACTATACAAGCCATTTCAGCCTTACTTGAAAACTATGAGCACGAGCGGTATTACCGGAGGAGTCACCAAAGACCAGACACTTACTTTGAAAGGAACAGCCAGACCAACAACAGAACCAATTATCATGGCAACTACAATAATCCAAACCGGAACAATACCGACCAAAATCCTCGACCGACCAATAACAGTAATCGTTATCAGAATAATAACAGAGATAACCCAAACTACCGACCGAATAACAATAATAATTTCAATAATAATTATCGACCGAACAACAGCGGAAACCAGTACCGACCAAACAACAATAATAATCAAAATAGGCCAAACAATAACAACAACCAGAAGCATGGAAATTACCGAAGGATGAACTACGTTTGAGTCGAAGATAAAAATAGAGGGAGGCGATTTTACCAAGGATGTCACAGTTTTAGCGAATGCTACAATCAATACAGCCAAGACGTAAGAAGTAGAGAATCAGGATACGACTCGCGAAGGAGTCGCAGCAGTGAAGATGTCTGCCGAAAACACAACAGCGAACATACTTACAACAACACTGATAGACTCGAAGGAAGAGAAAACCATGCGCCAAGTACGACAGAGAGGAGCGGCGAAGAGAGTGCCATCTCTTTTTACGGACAGCGGCAGTGAAAAACTTGACGAAACCCTCACTGAACCGATCTATTGGGTACGACAAGATACGACACCAACTAATAAATGACGAGACATTTACTAAAATTTGTAATCATTATTTAAAGGGTATTAGGGGAGATTTAATGGAGGAAGAAAACAATAAAACTAACAACAATAACAGCGAGATCGCATATATAGCTGCCGATGTGAACGGAATACCTACCAGAATAATGATCGACACAGGAGCAAATGTAATCCTGATTGACAACCTCGAACTAAACAGAATACAAAATGGGAACGAGGAGATAATATCAACCTTACCAATAAACAATACCACGTTAATCGGAGCAACGGGACGTAAAAATAAAACCATTAGGAAACAGGTCCAATTAGAAGTAAAGGTAAAACGATCCCTATAATCTTTTTAGTAGCCAGTGGGTTACCATTTAATTTATTAATAGGCTGCGACGTATTGAGAAAATACGCAGCTGTAATTGATATGAGCGGAGCGAAAGTGTCTCTGAGCTTAAATTATATAGAATGGATGGCGGAGTTAACTGGAAGCAAAGAAGCCCCTCACGACAGGATCATTTGTTATGTTAGGGAAAATAATAATTATAGGAATCAGATACCAAGAGAAAAAATCAATTATGAAGACGAAAGGGACGACCTATGGGAAGAAAAGTTAGAAGAGATCCGAAAATTCCAGTCAGCTAAAAGTGATAGAAAAATAACTAACGATCAGGTAGAGGAATTAATCACAATTTATAAGCGATATCGGCACATATTTTCCGACACACCTGGAAAAATAAAGAACTTTCAGTGCGAAATTAAGTTTAAGGAACCAGTTGAACTTAAGATGAAATCATACTCTATTGCCTACTCCCAAAAAGAAGCAGTCAGAACGGAGATCAACAGACTAATTGAAGAAGATATAATTGAATACAGTTATTCCCCATACACCAGTCCCATTGTAGCAGTACCAAAGAAAAATGGAAAGGTGACAATATGTTTGGACGCCAGGGAAATAAACAAGATAATAATAAACGATCGAACATCACCAGGAGAAATCTAAGAAATCCTCAAGAAGTTTTACGGCACACGTTTCATTAGTACCTGGGACACCGTTTGCGGGTATTGACAAGTGGAATTGCACCCCAATAGCCGAAAATATATGGCATTCATATTTGAAGGGCGCAATTATCAATTTAAAAGGCTACCGTTTGGACTTGTGAAGTCAGTAGCAGCTTTTGTGAAATGTATGGATAAAATTCTAGGACAAGAGGCATTACAATTTACAACCGTATATGTGGATGATCTGCTAATTACTTCAGACAACTGGGAAGATCATTGCAGAAGGGTCGAACAAGTGTTATTAAAATTTGCAGAAAATAATGTAACACTGAAGCTAGAAAAATCTAAGTTCATCGCAGATGAAGTACAATTTTTGGGCTTCAACCTATCAGAAAATGGAATCACCCATCACAGGAGAAAATTGAGTCGATACAACTATTCCCAACACCCAAGAACAAGAAGCAGTTACAATCATTTTTACGCATCTGCAATTATTATAGGAAATTTCAGAGCAATTACTCAAAATTAACATCAGAATTTTCACAGCAGTTATCATCCAAAGACAAGTGGAAGTGGGGACCAGAACAGGACACCACCTTCCAACTGATCAAGGATAAATTTTTAGAATCGGTGATGTTACACCACCCAGACTTCAAGAAAGCGTTTTACATGAATTGCAACGCCAGCGATGTGAGTCTAGGATCAGTTTTGTACCAAGAAGACGACGAAGGGAATCACCTTGTGATTAGCTTCGCAAGTCGGGTATTGAATAAAAGTGAACGCAACTATCAGGTAACCGAAAAGGAGCTACTCAGCATTGTATTTGTGTGTAACAAATTTAGAACTTACATTTTGGGTTACACAGTAACGGTCAGGACAGACCACAAATCAATATCCTTTCTAAAGAACTGCAGTCTGAGTCATGGGAGACTAACAAGGTGGACACTAGTGCTGCAGGAATACAACATCAATTGGGAGTACGTACCAGGAAAGAGCAACATAGCAGCAGATGCGTTATCTAGAATTAATATACAAGATCAAACATTTGAAGGGGAAAAGGAGACAATAGCCAAGATATACCACATCATCAAAGACAAAACGGAACTAGCCGAAATTATCAACAAAATAAAACATCAACAAGAAAGTCACAGTAAACTACGTAACATTTGCCAAAGACTAAATGAACAAGATGACAGGATCACCCCATACTAGTGCATACACAATGACATCTTATTTATTAAGGACAGACACAGATGTAACCAATGGAAGATAGTAATACCAAGGACTGTCGAGAAGGAGATCACCATGGATTACCACATCAGATATGGACACATGGGGGCAGTGAAGGTAATAAGAGCGTTGGAGGAACATGTGTACTTCAAGGACATTAACCGGAGAGTACGTAAATACATTAAACATTGCCACCTATGTCAATTAGTGAAATGCAACAATGAAAGAAAGGAGGGGTTAATGATACCGATAACATCCTCTAAAAAACTAGTGAAAGTGTTTGTGGACATCTGCGGTCCATTGCCAAGAAGTGGGGGAAGGCGACAATATAAATTCATTGTCATCATTTTTGACCACTATACAAAATTTACAAAGCTCTATCCAATAAACAGAGCCACAACCAGATAACTTTTAGAAATAATTGTCCAAAAATACATACCAGAAGTGGGAACACCAAGATCAATAATAACGGATCATGGGACTCAGTTTAAGGGGAGGAGATGGAAGGAAACACTATTGAACCATGGAGTGAAAACATTTAAGACATCGGTATACTACCCTAGCAGCAACCCAGCTGAACGAGTTCTCCGAGAAGTAGGAAGTTTTAAGAAATTACTGTCATAAACAACAGAGAAAATGGGAAGAATACTTACCATCTACAGAAGATTTTATCAACTTGGCATATCATCAAGCAATAGACACCACCCCATTCACAGCCATGTTTGAGAGGAGACCACCCAGAGAAATTACAGAGTTAATAAACTTTCCTCCAAGTGATGAGTACGAATTCGACCAAATAAGATTCTACAACAAAACGGTAGAATGAGCAGAAAAGCTACGAGAGAAATACAAAAAACTACAACCCAAAATCATAAAGTATAAAATAGGAGAGAAGGTACTATTAAAAAACCGAGAACTCCCAAGTACAATCGAAGGAATTGCTAAAACGCTATTACTGCTATACACTGGACTATATACAATAATCAGAGATAACCAGAACAACACCTATGAAATTGTAGACCCACTTACCAAAAGAACAAAGGGAGTTTACAACCAAGCATCATTGAAGAAGTATTATGCAAAAGAATAAAGTAACAATTGATAATTTCTTCAATTCAAAAAGAGAATTTCTGAAATATTCAATTCTCGTAAGGAGGCAATATGTAATGGTACATATAACACAGCCAACACCAATGTATCACAAATGGATTAAAAGCCACTCTAAATAAATTAATCTACAAAAAATGAACTTACAATCATGAACAGAGAAGGTATTATGACCAAAATAGGGGAATAAACTAAAATATGATATATAAGTAAATGTACAATTGAGGAAAAGAAGACACGACTAACGACAAGACGACGTACCTAATTACCCAATAGATCAAACAGTGAGAAAGAAACAAATGACAACAACAACCAGAAGAAATTTACTAAGAGTGATGAAGGAATCAGTGCAACTAGGGAGAAAACATAATCGAGTCAGATGCCAAAAGGAGATAATAAATGATAATAAATTAACCCATGATAACAAAAGTATTATTAATGAAAAAGAAAATAAAAGTGAGTCAACCAACATGATTTAAATCCCTAAGCTGTGACTTGACACTGACATAAACTTATTAATGAAATACATTCAATGACTTACCATACAGTATAAACAGAACTCAATAAAATTAACTATTGAAGGTAGAAATTAAGAGGGAGAGTGAGTACCAGTATGGTAATTGTTCCATTAAATGATGTATAAACATAATAAACAGACAATGTCCAAAGTACTAATAAAAATTTGTAAAGTGGAATTACAATTATTGTAAAAGACCACTAGTAATAAACAATAAAGGTTGAGATAATAACGAAATAGAAACATAGCTATAAACAATAAAATATCAGTGTTAGATAAGAGTAAATAAATCATGCATTATGTAGAAAACAGAAACTGACATTCAGCCATTGTTGAGAAACCAAATTAGGACATAACCTAATCTGGCCAACTAGTTTTCAATAAAACAGTAAAAAACTATAACTAAGATGATGTTAAATCAAAATGTTTTGTAGTGTAACATAACTAGATACTATAAGGAACATTCAATGTACAAAAGATAATATTAGAAAGAAACATAAGTGCTGAATAAATGTAATTTAATATAACCAAGTGTATCACATAGACTGGGTACCTGGGTCAGAAAGAATCTCACTTAAACCTGTAATAAAAGAATAGGGACTCAACCTATGACATTAAATAATGGATAATAACATTCAAATGATACAATTCAAGGATTATATCCACCTAATTAATAATAATAAAGCAAATAATAAGTGAACACCAACAATAACTAGATGCAAGAAGTTCAAATAACTTCACACTAATGTAGTTCCCAATATAAAAGCAGAATCAACCACTGCCAAGTATTAAAAGTGTTATCAGAACACTGATATGAAATAAAAATAATAAAGAGATAGATGTGCAAAATTGCAACTAATGAAAAATGTAACACTCAAGTGTACTAAAAACTCATCAAAGAAACTGTAATTAAAGTAATATAGACCAATAATAAATAATGCTGACACTATCAGAAGTGGTAATGACAAGTGCATTATGCATAGGCCACAACAAAGTTGTATTATCGACCACTAATATTATAAATTAATTGATAAACAATTAATATGACCATAGGCCTAGAGTCTAATCCTAAGAAAATGAATAATTCATAGCTGTAATTAAATAACACTGTGTGAAAGGTTATTGTACAGTACTAATAAGTTGTCACCATAGACAACAGGGAAGAAAAACAATGTATTTAATATAAAATGTAAAATAAGAGATATAATTAGTTTGTACGAAGTGTGTTTTTATCAACCCCTTAGCAGAACTATATGATAAGGGTATGCAAAATACTCGTAATAAAAAGATAGAAACAATAGTAGTTATAAAAATGTTATCAGTGTAATTATAAGTAAATTATTTGATTTATAAGAAAAAATAATTAATTGCAAGCCCGTGGGCGTGCCCGTGTAACCAGAGAATCATAATCTCGACACCAGCGTACTGACACTTACTTGCGCATCTGTTTCGCTGAATGTTGCCGAGAGCTCACGAAAATAAAGACAATTAGCCAATCAGGGCCCATTATTAAAGATAAAGTGCGGAATCCCGACACAGGTAACACAACAGTTGTAACGAATAGTTCTGACGTCCGTCTTTGTTTAAGCCCCGCGATGGCAGCCAATGTTTAACGAAGAGATGTTGTCTCTGTACTTATGTATATGGTGTGTGTTCGCCTCACACTGGTGTCGTTACTTCAATGTTTTGCGCTAACGAAGTCCGCAGCGATGTTTCAAATTACCAGTACAACGCGAGTGAAATCTTACCTGTTATTCCATAGGGGTTTATGAATCCCGGGTGGCGCCAAATTGTTTATTTAAAACAATTAAATTAATAAATAACGTGACAGAAAGTGTTCTAATCTATGACGGCCGGGAGTATTCGAATTTGTTCCCGCCTTCGTACGATCTACTAAATCACTCAGGTAGTTTGTCGAGTTGCAGCGAGAGCGCTGGCCGTCGATTCTGGAAGTTCGCTAAAATGCACAAATTATTCAATACACTTCCCCATGAAATAAAAACAATGGTTACACTCTGTACTAGTTTCTTTAATGATTGATTGGTAATTACTCAGTTTGACAAGAAAATATACTTGGGTATTCAATAAATTTTGCACCGACAATTAATATGAGACAATGTCTCTAGGGTTTGGTGAAATCGATTTTGGAACGATTCATACGGCCTAAGATGGCTACAGTTTAGTTTGTTTACAATCTGTTCCGTTTAAAATCTAGGTTCTTTTGATTATGAGGAAAAACAATAATTATGATTACAATAAAAAGTACACTACCTTACATTATTTGTACTTAAATAATATAAAGTGTAGCTACAATTTGTTACTGCAGTGTAGTAAAGTGTGTTTCAAAAGTTCGCAATCTAATGCTAGGTTATTTCCATAATTAATAAATTTTCAGTGTTTGTTTATCTTACTTAATCTTTGAAAGAAATTATATTCAGTTTATAGTGAGAGTTCTGATGACTGTGAGAAATATTTAAAGTGAGTTTATTTCAGGAAATTGGGTAATTCAATTATACTTATCAAATCAGACGACTTGGTATAAACAGTATTTCAGTCGTAATGTAAGTGGGCTGCAATCGTATTCAGTTTTCAATAATCTTGGGGCTTAAGTATGTCTTGCTTCCTTTTCATGTTAGTTGTACGTAGTCATTTTTTCATTTAATTCTCAGGTAAAATGGTCCTTGGCATCAGTTAAATATTATTGTTCCTAGTCTTCTTCTTACTTGTTCATGTTTTTGAATTTTGACTACTTTTTATACATTTAAAATGAAAATTTAGGTGATTCAATATTTGGCGTCTAATCTTGACGAGCGTCACTTTGAGAGTACTATAAATTAACGGAAAATTCATAACCAACGGTCTGTTGTCATGGTTACATGTTAATTCTGATTGGTTAATCTTGTCTTATAACCATTGTTATCAAATTTGAATTATTATTCAAAATAGCTGTATATCTTCTGATTGCTTAAATTCTTCTGTCTTCCTTCCTGAGTAATAAATATTATCACTACTGTTATTATTTCCTTTCAAAGATTGTTTTGATATCCCATAAGGTTGGGTTCTATAAGATATTAACGTTTGTACAATTATGTTAATATTCGTTAATTACATTTCCTTTTTAATTTAAGTCCTTATTCTATCATTTTTGTTTTAATATGATTTACAAATTATCCTTGGCTGGTTACTCGCCTTGGATTAGTTAAATTCCTTATTGATTTTATACAATTTGCAGTTATTTGTTTTTTGCAGTTAGGCATTTCATAGGCCTAAGCAGCCATTGATTATATTTACTTGTTTTATACAAATTATATCTCATCTTATTTTATGTGTTTTGTTTTGTTATTTTAATTGTTTGTTTTATTTGTAGATGTGTTTTGGAACTGATTTTATACTATTTGTAGGTTTCTATTATTTTCTACATCATGGCTTGTTAATTATTTCCTAACTGCTTTTCCAGTGTTATTATTTTTGTATTGATTTACCTTCTTATTAATCTATTTTGCCCTTGTTAACAATATGGCTATTACTTACTATTAAAACATAACATCTAGGCCTATGGTCTGTACAATTCCTTCAGCCATATCCTATTCATCAATTTAATTAAACAATTTTTAACAGTTATTAGGTAATGTTTGTTTACAATTCATTTCATTCTTATTATTTTTTGGGTGATAAGCATCATCACTCCTTTTAAACTTTATCAATTAATTATCCCTTATAACTTGGGGTGTTTATTGATTTCATTTCTAATTCCTTATTTCTTACATAATCTCTATCTTCACTCCATGGTAACACCAACTGTTTACCTTTCATGGTATTCTCCCTTCTAAATACTAGTGTATACTGTACAATTTAACTTAATTTTATTAATAATAAGATTCTTATTTTAATAATAATGTCACCATCACTATACAATGTTCATTACAGGTTATTATCTGTTTACTCCTAATACTATCATTAACAACATTATTAATTATTAATATGGTTCACTATTAATCACTTAGAGTTTGTTTATAGATTATTAAGTGTTTTTTCCTATTAATATGGTTTCTAATTATTTTGGGGTTTTACACTTTCACTTTTGCATTCCTTAAATGTTTATATTAAGTGTTTATTAGTGGGTAATCCCTATAATTACTTTTTCTTTGTCACTTAGTTGATTTTATATTCTCACTATCTCTCTCATTACAAATATTATTTACATTAATAATAAGTTTATGTCGTTATAGAGTTTTTTGTTACATCTAACTCTAATTCTTGGGTTAGTGTACTTTTATTTTTTCACATTACATTATTGGGTTATATCAAATCATTTACATTTATCTTTCAATCGATAATAATAATAATTTTATATATTGGTTAGTTATTGGTTTCGTTTCCAATATTACTTTTGAGTGTACCATTTCTCCTTTTCATATTCTATATTATTTGTCCGTGTTTTCTCATTCAGTTTCACTTTATTTCCTTTATACTTGATTAGTTTCATGTTCATTATCCTTCTTCACCTTCATATTATTTTGGTTTTCCCCTTCTCACTTGGTTTTATTTCATTTGGTTGTATGGAGTTATCCACTTTCTTCAATTGGTTTCATTCTTGTTTGGTTTTGTTTTTTCCCTTCTTCGTTTTGTTTCTTTTTATTTGGTTAATCACTTGGGTTAGGTCATGTCGTCGTTTGTCGTGTCATTGTCATTTTATTTTCATTATATTAAACATTTTATTTTATAGGAATTACTTTTTTATATTCTTGATTCATCTTTTTTATCCCTGGTATTGGGGTGGCTTATTTGTGTTGTAACACAGTTCATCTCCAGCATCGACGCAGACTCCACGTGGGTTAGAGTGACCATGAAACATTGAATTGATAAGCCGACAGCTGATAAAGCATAATAACCTCGAAACGCCAGGTTGAGGTTAGGTCGGATAATAGGGAAAGTGCAGTTTATATTAACCAGTGTTCTTAATCGGAGTACAGGCAGTGAGTGAGAGGAATTAATGAAAATTAATTCAGTTTTAAAAAATTAATAAGAAATAAAAATTTGTGTGATAGTGACACTTCGAGATCGATGGTACATGCAAGTATCAGTGCCAATGATTATCATTTTATACAAATAATTAAACAAACAAAGAATGCTATCAGCAAATTTAATTAAATCAAATCTAGCCCTATTTCGATGGAAAGGGGATCTTAACAATTGAATAAACAATTAACAACAAAAGAGTTGACCATTAACAATTTTGACTTTCTAGTTAATAAAATCAATTGTAATATTTTTGTAAAGAGACATTGAATCATCAATGATGGAATTAAATGAACCCTAACATATAGTATTTTAAGAATAATATTGTGTTTAATTGTAAGACCATAACTAAATGTAACATACTAGTTAACCCTAGTAATGGATAAATTTTAATTACCTGTTCGTTGTTTATATCCACTCTTATAAGATAATTAATGAAAATATCACTGGATTTCATTTATAACAGTGTTGTATGAAATGAGTAACACATTTAATGAATCATTAAAATCAAATAAGTGAGGTTACGATGAACCCTATTTAACCTCCAATTCAAGTAATGAACAATCGTTCAGAGTTTATGTTATTTTAAAGAATCAAATAATATTTTTTATTCTCCGCCTACTCATTATTACAGTAGTGCATTTCTTTGGTTAAAGTGTATCTTGCAGACTAAAAGAACCTGCTATTTTTATAAAGTAAAGTAACGAAATTGTTTACATCCAGACTAGTCGATTATTAGACGCAGTCTGGCCACCCTGAGATTTTAATTATGTGTAAAGAGTCCATACTCGACATTAATTTTTTTAAAAGCAAATGAATAAGATAATTGTATACTGACAATTATTAAAGATGAGTTCAATAATAAAGCATTATTTCACGAATGACAAAAGAGTTGACTGTTATTGTAAATGAATAAGACTTGCAGCTTAGGTGAGCGACAGCAACGGTTGGTACCAGAGACTGCGGCGAGAATTTGAATCAAATGATTCTCGCTAGTAATACTCTCACACATTACTAGCCCCAACCATCACTAGTAAGTATTTTGATAACTGTAATACTTATGTAATTTTCAGTGAAGAGACACAGCTTTCGAATCACCTCAGCAACAAGCAGATGAGTCAACTGAAACCATTTGACATCGAGCTCACAACACATAACAACTAACAATGAAATTAATATTTCAATAATAATAATAATAATAATAATAATAATAATAATAATAATACTTATTTAATTTTAACGAGAGAGTATCTCGTCTACTTACAATATTTATGTGTTGTTCAGCAACAACAAGTTTGAAATGGCCCACATTCACATACATAAATAACAAAATGACAAAGCTAACAAAACTGTTTGAAAATACAGACATTAAAATAGCATACACAACTAAAAAAAAAATATTTTACAAAAACTAAATAATCCACACAACAAAGACAATACAACAACCAATGGTATATACAAAATTGAATGCCAAGATTGCAATAAATTGCAATAAATGTTACATAGGACAAACAAGAAAACAACTGAAAAAACGTTATTTTGAATTCTTGGATTTCATTGTCCATGACGTGTTCGTTAATTAACTAAATATTATTATTTCTCTACGACTTGGAACATAAAACTTTTTATGGGTAAAAACAAAAAAAACTTTACATTACAACCTGAACCGGTTTTCATTTTTAAAAAGCTTCTTCAGAGGTTGCCGCTGGTAGTACAGTCCGTCTTGTTGTTGGTGACAAAATAGATTTTCAAAAGATCGATGTTGTGTGTGTGGGGTGTGATATGTTTGAATAATGTGTGTGATTTGAATTGCGTCTGTTCGTTTAGGATGTCGATTTTATTTGTTTTTGTGTGTTTATATATTTCCAATTGTTCTAGAGTGTCTAGTTTTCGGCCTTTTGTGTGAACGTGTAGAATGTTCATGTTGTATTTGATGTTTTTGTATGTGTGGTTTGCTTCAATGAGGTGGTTTGCAAAGTGGATTCTGTAGTGGAGTGGAGTGCCTTTGTGTGTTCAATGTATCTTTGTTTGTAGCTACGTCCTGTCTGGCCTATGTAGAATTTGTTGTTGCAATCTGAGCAATTTAGTTTGTAAACACCAGGAAGATCAAATTTGTTTTGTGCTTTGTGTGTGTGTTTTGATAGTGCGTGTTCTGTTTTGTTTGTAGTTTTGTAAGCGATTTTGTATCCTGCTTTTTTGAATTTGTGGGCTATTTTTTCAGTTTGTTTGTTGATGTATGTTAGTGTTATGAATTTGTTATTTTCTGTCTTTGTCTGTTGTTTGTTTTGTGTTTTGTGTAGGAGTTTATTGACTATTGTTCTGTCATATCCATTGGATTCTGCTAGATATTTTATCGTGTTTAGTTCATCTTTGTAGTATTTTTCATCTAGGGGGATGTTGTTAAGTCTATGTATCATGGTTCTGAAGGCAGCTAGTTTGTGTTTTATTGGGTGATTGGAGGAGTTTTGTATTAGTGTGTCAGTTGTAGTCGGTCTTCTGTATATATTGAATTTGTGCTAGTGTTGAAGTTTTGTGATGGAGAGGTCTAAGAAGTTTATGCTATTGTTGTGTTCATATTCGGCAGTAAAGGTTATGTTTTTATGTATTTTGTTTATGTGTGTTAGTAATTGTTCACATTGTCTTTTGTTTCCCCTGTATAGTATTAGAATGTCATCAACGTATCTGTGCCAATATAGTATTTTATGCGATGTCTGTCATTGTTTGTGAGGATTTTTGTTTTTTCTAAGTGTTGGAGGAAGACTTCTGCTAGAATGCTGGATATGGGTGAGCCCATGGGTAGACCATCATTCTGTGTGTAGAATTTATTGTTATAAGTAAAGTAGTTTTGTTTTGTGATAATGTTCAGAGTTTCTGTTATTTCGTTGATAAGTTTGTCTGGTGTGTTGTTCTGTTTGAGTTTGTTTTGTAGGATGGTGATTGTTTCAGAGATGGGGATTGGGGATGTTTGTGTACAGGTTATGTCAAAGGAGGCTAGTGTGGCATTATGGGGGATGTGTATGTCTTTTATTTTTGGTACTAGGGCTGTGTTGTTTTTTACTGCAATGTTGTTGTCTAGTTGTGTGTGTTGTCTGATAATTTTGTCTAGATGTTTTGCGAGTTTGTATGCAGGGGCATTGCGGTAATTGATAATGGGGCGGATCAGAATTTCTTCTTTATTGATTTTGGGAAGCACTTGGAGGGTAGGGGCTGATGGTCAGATTTGTCTCATGTAGGGCTTTTGTTTGTGTGTCATTATGTGTTGGGCTTTGTTGATTAGTTGTTTTACTGTGTTTTGGTATCTGTAGGTGGGGTCGTGTTTTAGTTCTGTGGTGTTTTTTTGTTCTTTGAAGTTTTGTACTTTGTTGTGTAGGTCGTCTGTGGAGATGATTACAGTCGTGTTGCCTTTGTCTGCTTTTACAAATGTGATGTTGCGTTTGTGTGCCTTTTCTCTCAGTTTGATGGCTGTGTGTATTTCTGAGTTGTGGTTCTTGTTGTCTGGTGTCTTATGTGCTCCTATTATATTATTTACAATATGTCTTAGTGTGTATTGATGTTCTGGTGCTGTGTTTTGTATATTTGTTTCAGCATAGAAAGATACATTGAACACACAAAGGCACTCCACTCCACTACAGAATCCACCTTTGCAAACCACCTCAGTGAAGCAAACCACACATACAAATCATCGACAATGACATGAACATTCTACACATACACCCAAAAGGCCGAAAACTAGACACTCTAGAACAATTGGAAATATACAAACACACGAAAACAAATAAAAACGACATCCTAAAAGAACAGACGCAATTCAAATCACACGCATTATTCGAACATATCACACCCCACACGCACAACATCGATCTTTCGAAAATAGATTTTGTCGCCAACAACAAGACGAACAGTGCTACCAGTGGCAACCTCTGAAGAAGCTTTTTAAAAGTGAAAACCCGTTCAGGTTATAAGGTAAAACGTTTATGTTTTTACCCATAAAAAGTTTTGTGTTCCGAGTCGTAGTGAAATAATTATATTTAGAGTTATTTTGAACATCTAAATGCATGCAAAATAAATCTAATTTGGCCATACATGCAATAAACACTGGACATGAATTCCCAGACGTAACCAACATGATGCGAATAAAAGACATACCACACAAAGGCACCATAATGAACATTTGGGAAAATTTACAAATATACAAACATGAAACAGAAAACAAACTAATACCTGAACAAAGCCAAATTAATACAAAACATGACACAATTTTTAAAGTACTCAACATAAAAAATACACAAAATACGAATATGTACACCATAATCACACACAATAATACCAACTTAAAATACCAAAAACCAACAGGAAACCATAACAACAACCAACCACCACACAAGTACTCCACAAGATCCAAAATTAAGAAGGCTGAGGATGGGAACTCAAAGCGTCCCGAAACATGTTCCAAATAAAGAAAAACATCTTTGGTAAAGTTACTATAAATACTAAATATTTTATATATATATTGTAATGAAACAAAATGTTACAAAAAGAATAGTAAATAATAGTGAAATCCGATCCAGAGAGGAACCAAGAAATAATAATTGATAGCAAATTAAAGGAAACCTAGTTGGTTTGACTTATTTAATATTATCAAGAAACCCAGAAATAACCCAGTAGAATAGGGCAGTAAACAGACAAAATTAAATAAATAAACCTAGTAGGCCTAAATAATCAAATTACCCTGAAACACAACTAAACCTAATAAAGAGTACCTACTCACAAAATAAAAATTGTATTAATTAAAATCATATAGGCCTATAATAAGGATAGAAAAGGGGACACAAACCTTTACAGTGATATGAGTGATATACTAATAAACAGTGGCACAAACTATAGTTAAACAGTGTGCTATTTATTATTTATAAAAAGTGTTTTAGTATTATCATACAGACAATAGTTTAAAAGTATGAAATAATTAAAGTTGTCAAAAACAATTATTATTATTAAGAGTTTTGTTGTATGTTATAAGATTTTATGTCACCAGTTAATTTATGTAAATATATTTATCTCAGGTAGTCAAAGTAGAAATTACAATCAACCATAACAAATTGTTCCACCACATATCGTAGAAATTCAAATTAATAAGGTTTTACAGTTATAAACTGAGGCATGTTTAGTATCAAATTGTTTATAATTATATAATTAATCATCATGTAAACATTGCATGTATCATTAGTGTATAATAATAAAATTATCTATTAAAGGTAATTTATAAAAATGTAAAGTAATTAATGGGAATCGATCATATAACATTTAACCTGTACATAAATGGCCAATCAAAATTTAAGAAGTTTGTATGAGTTCGGTGACTAAAAAAGAAGAAATAACACTTAATTGTAATTGTGATGAAGAACAGTTTAATAGTGCGTGTCGAGATGTAATTAAAATAAAAATATAAAAATATATAACCCGTTTGTGAAAGAAGATCTGAATGACCATCATCGAAGATAAATAATCCCTCCACTACAATTTTCATGAACCAGTAATACACACAATCAAGAGATTAACCAGAATAAACCAGAAAACTTTCGGCAATATCGTCTAGATGTGTAAAGTATAATTTGACAATATTTTTATCCAACAAGGAACAACCACTAGACAATATACCAATTTACACTAACACTAATCACTAGTAAACATTTTAAAGTGAAAACAAATTCAATATCTAAACGAACAGTGAATACAAGGAAAACATTTATTGTACACATTAATAAACTTCATTATTTTCTGAGACGGACAATGGTAGCCATGATGTTGACGTCAATCTAACCTACATGCTTTTACGAAGCTTATTGAATATCGTCAAACTTTGTATGTTACTTAATATATAATTTTTTTAATTTTTAGATTATAAGTAATAGATTGTTTGTAAAGGTACTCTATATTATTAATTATCATTTAAAGGAACTTTTCGTAGCAGCCACAAGAATTCCCACGAAATATATTAACATTATTTAATTAGTAAATCCTGAGATAAATATCGATTGTGACAACCGTATGTATCGAATGGAATTTTCCAATAATTTGAACCTATATTATAGAGATTAAACCATTATGTTATTAAATCATATCCATGCGTTATTATTTCAGGAACGTAATATATTATCAGCATTTATTTTATAATTAACAAGGATAAGAAGAATTCGGGGAGTCATTGGAAGTACGCAAACTGCAAAAACCAAGATTAACCTCAAATAATAGGTTAAAGCCTAATATCGAAGGTGACTTGAAAATTACTTGGGATGACTCGACCGCTATTTTGAATTGATTTTTGGAGTTCTAACTACTGAACTGGAATAATTATAATTCTGATTCAGAAACCAAGGCAGAATAATTCAATTCTTTTACTTATATATTTAAATCACATTCGTAAACACACAACATAAATATTCCACGATCAGCTGATACACTATTTAAAAATATTTATTACAAATTAACATATACAAGGAATAACATGGGCAAATTATTATACCATTAAGATACTACGGGTACACTAGAAGTATTATAATTTGGTGCACCAACTAGTGAGGCTGAAATTAGGGAATATTAGGTGAAGAAATTGAAACAAGCAAATTAATTTCCTAATTTTTAGCTGGCGACTGCTATAAGTTCCAAAAAATAATAAAGATGCATAAAAGGGCGTCGTCACTGAGATGGACGAAGGAGGCAGAGAAAGAAGTCAGGATGGAAGAGAAAGAAATAACATCGGTGGAGGATGTGGAGACGGTAGCAAGAAAGGAAGATAGAGGAGACCCGAATCTTATAAAACTAATGGAGTTAATGAATACTATGAGTGAAAAAATGGACAGAAATAAGGAAGAAACGAATGACAATTTTAAGAGCATCAAGGAAGAATTCAGTGAAAACTCAAAGAAACAAAATGAAATTTTGAGGCAAAACTTATTAAGACAAATGGAGGAACAAAACAAGCAAACGAAGGAAGATTTGAAGAGCATCAAGGAAGATCACAGACAAACAAACGAGAAAATAGACGGTATGAAGGAAGAGATTAACGAGAAAATAGACAGTATTAACAGGAATACAGATGAAAACAATAGACAAATGAATGAGAACTTGAGGCAAATTAATGACAAATTCGAAGAGAATAATAAAATAATGAATGACAAAATAGACAGCATTAAGGAAAGCAATAGACAAACCAATGAAAAAATTGACAGTATTAAAGAAAGTACTAACGAAACCTTAAGGCAAACTATAAGTGACAATAATAACCAAATGAAGGAAGAATTCAGACAAATCAATGAAGAGAATTTAAGAAGAATTAATGGTAGAATTGAACAGGTCAATGATACAATTAACCAGAAGATGGACAAAATCGATGAGGAAAGGAAGCTAGAAATAGCTGACACTAATGAGAGATTGAGAAAAGCTAACGAAACCATTATACAAAATAAAGCATTGATAAATACCAGAATAGACCAGGTCCAAGAAAATAGTCGTATTCAAATAGAAGAAATACAAAAGGAACAAGAAAATTTAGTGAATTTACAGAAACAAACCGGAGAAAGGTGTGACAATATTAACACTACGGTGAACAATTTAACTGGTCAAGTACGCCAAAATCAAGAAGAAATTGAGTTAATTAGAACCAGACCAAATAATATTACTCATGTTTCCACAAACGAAACCAGAGAAGGGATTAATATCAAAAATTATCGTAGAAACCCCATGGAATTCCTGGCCAGAATCGAGGAACATTTTAATAAACATCGAATAACTATCTGGAGCTCGATTAGAGAGATGTTGGATGAGCATTTTAGGGAGATTACGGACAACTGGTGGACAGCAACCAGGAATGAGATAGTGGACTACGCTCAATTTAAAAAACTGTTTAAAGAAAAATATTGGTCCGAAGCTATACAAAATATTATAAGGGACAACATTTGTCAGGGAAGATATGATGGAAACAGAGGTACATCTCCAACTACTTACTTCTGGGGAAAGGTGTGTTTGGCGAGACACCTAGAGCCAAGAATACCAGAAGAATCCCTAGTAACTAAAATGGCATACCATTATGACACAGGAATTGCCAGAGCACGCCTGGGAAGCCAGATTAAAACGGTCCACTCAATGGCTGACTTATTAGAAAATTATGAACACGAGGGTTACTACAAAAGAAGCAGACAACGAACTGATCAGTGCGGTTCAAGAAATAATAACCATTGTATGAATCCTAATCACTATAATAACACGAATAACCGGAATAGTTATAACTTTAATGGCAACGATTGTAGTTCCAACCAAAATTTTACTCCAAATAATAACCAACAAGCAAATTTCAATCGAAATCCAATTAATAATAATAGTAACAACAGGCCCAATCAAAATTACCATCCGGGTAATAGAATTAATAATAATAACTATAATAACTTGTTATCTTTCAAATTACATACTTATGTATCTGTATATTACAAATACACAGTAACTGTCTTTAACATAATTATTGTGTTTAATAACGGGCGCCATGTTGGAAACTACCAACAGCTGCTAGTACATTTATTCTACGGGCCAGGTTTCTGTTAAGCGAACGATATTGTAGAATGGGAAGTGTTATCTGAAATAAATACTCTGAAATGGTTATAAAAAAAACTTATTATTTAAGCAGAAAGTTTTACATATATATTTGACTCGACCATGCGCCTCGGGGCGTAGTCCTATGTATCATTAAATAGACAGACATATTTAAAATTGAACCTTGTAAATCTAAACATATAATAAACATATAGTAACACCAAAGACAAATTTAAGATATATATGTATGCACAACCCAGGCACTTAGAAATTATACACTCGCCCTCTCACTCTCTCTCTCTCTCTCTCTCTCTCTCTCATTCTGGTACAATTCTTTTTTAATGAGCTCATTTTATTAAAATTTTAAAGACTTTGTAAATTGAATTTACTTTGAAAATTTTATTTTGGTCATTTCTTTGAAATTAAGTTTGATTTGAAATAAAAATATATGCTGTTGTTGGAACGTTTTCACCAAATCTGTAGCTGTTGTTCGATCTGTCGGTACGGTAAAACTTCGCGTACCGCGAGTTTACCGATTTCACTTCCCGGTCACATTTTTGAAGTTGTAGATTCAGATAGTTAATTTATATAGTTAATTAACCACTTTTAGTGACTCAAAAGTTAAAATTCACTATTCGTGAAAGATTTGCCGGCCGGCTGCGATCACGTTCCCTGTTGAAATGACACAGAGTCTTTGTTCCATATTTCCGAGGTGGGGTGAATCTACGTCACTCGGCTATTGTCTGTTTGTTGACAGCATCGTGTTGTTTACAAAAACAAATTCCTGGCCGCTGACGTCATCAAGGATCGTCGCTTTATCGCATTATTCGACATACAGTTTTTTGTGAGGCTTCACGTTTTTTGTTATGAATCAGTCAGAATCCTGGCAAATATTATATAGTCCACTCACGGTATATTCATAAAGGTTATTAAATGTTTATTTAATTTTGACCAAATGAAGGAATACAATATTTATGGTTCTTTATACCATATTTAGGGTGATTAAAATGTGTACCATAATTGTACCATTACAAACTACCGAACAAACCAAAATTATAATAATTTTAGAAATAACTCAGGAGTTAATACCAATAATAATAACCAGGGTAATTATAATAATAATCGTCCGTACAGACCAAGAATAAATTATATTAGTGCAGAAGAAGGGGATTACTGGAGATACCATCAACCTCGGAGGAACAGTTTTAATAACAGTTATGATCAAAGAGGAAATCCCAGAGGGATGAGTCACCATTATAACCGAGTAAGAAGTAGAAGCCAGGAGGACTTCCGAGAATCAAGGGGAAGTGAACAATTAGACAACCGAGAGGTTGAACAACCAGGAACCAGCACACCATTCCAGGCAAATCAACAGTCATGCCCGGAAAATAATCATGATAGCCTTAATTTAAACGGAGTGAGGCAGTAATAAACCCTCGCGACCCCTTACTGCTACTAACTACTGGGTACAAAAACCACCAAATTCAAAAACATAGTAATAACAAATTACTACCAACTAATTATGAAAAGCTAATTATGGAAAATAAAAGAATTTTGAAGTATAACAATAACCAAAGTTTAAGGACGGATAGTCAAAATCTTACTATTATTTACAATTATTATTTGAAAAATCTTCGAGAAGAACTGTTGGAGGAAACGGTGACAAGTAGAATCAATCAGCATAATGAAATCTTATACATAACCGCTCAAATTGAAGGAATTCCTACACGAATAATGATAGATACTGGTGCAAATGTATCACTTATTAACGACGCTGAACTGGAGAGAATACAGAAACAAAGTAAAAATATAATACCTACCTTACCTGTCAATAATGTTATTTTAATAGGTGCCACTGGGCATCAAAATAAAACAGTGAGAAAACAAGTGTCATTGGAAATAGAAAGCAAAGGTGTTACAATTAATATTATATGTTTGGTCGCAATCGGCCTACCATTCGAGTTATTAATCAGATGCGATATGCTGAGGAAATATTCAGCCATTATTGATTTGAGCAAGGAGAAGGTGTCCTTGAACTCAGAAGGTGTTATGTGGACGGCAGAGTTAATAGGAAGCGATGGTGCCCCTCTAAACCGTACCCATCACCAAGTTAGGGAATTAAATTTTTTAAAGAATGACACCCAATGCAGAAAAATAATCTATAATATGACAAATGAAGACCTGTGGAACAGTAAATTACAGGAGATAAGAGAGTTTAGACACCAAGGCACAAATAATTTGACAGCAAAACAAGTAGATCTCATTATGATATATAAGAAGTATAAACATGTATTTTCAGAAAAACCAGGAAAAGTAAAAAACTATCAGTGTAGAATACAATATAAAGAACCAGTAGAATTCCACAGAAAATCCTATCATATACCATATTCATTGAAGGAGGCGGTTAGAGCTGAAATTAATAAAATGTTGTTAAATGATATAATTGAGCATAGCCAATCACCATATACTAGCCCAATAGTAGCAATTCAGAAGAAGAACGGGCAGGTTCGACTTTGCTTGGATGCCCGAGAAATAAATAAACGTATAGTAAATGATCGCACGTCACCTGGAGAAATAGAAGAAATTCTAAAAAAATTTCATGGTACAAAATTTATCAGTACCTGGGACACAGTTTGTGGTTACTGGCAGGTGGAGTTGCACCCGATGAGTCGAAAATATATGGCTTTTATTTTTGAGGGTAGAAACTACCAGTTTAAGAGATTGGCATTTGGATTAGTCAACTTGGTAGCAATTTTTGTACAATGTATGGATCAAGTATTGGGTCAGGAAGCGCTACAATTCACCACAGTTTATGTAGACGACTTGTTGATTACCTCATCCAACTGGGAGGAACATTGTCACAGGGTGGAATATGTATTGAGTAAGTTAGCAGAGAACGACATAACACTAAAACTCGAAAAATTCCAATTAATAGCGAAGGAGGTTCAATTTTTAGGTTTCAATTTGACTGAACAAGGTATTTCCCCATCACAAGAAAAGGTTACTGCAATCCAGAAGTTCCCACAACCAAAGAATAAGAGGCAACTCCAATCCTTCTTAGGACTGTGCAATTACTACCGGAAGTTCCAACGCAATTATTCCGCATTGACATCTAAATTTCAGGAACAGCTGTCTTCCAAAAACAAATGGACATGGGGACATGAACAGGATGCTATACTACAACAGATAAAGGATAAATTCTTAGAGACAGTAATCCTTCATCATCCAAATTTTGATCACCCATTCTTTTTGAACTGTGACGCAAGTGATGTCAGTCTTGGGACGGTATTGTACCAAGAAGACAAAGAAGGAAACCATTTAGTCATCAGTTTTGCCAGTCGTGTGTTAAACCACTGTGAGAGAAGGTATAGTGTTACTGAAAAGGAACTATTAAGCATAGTCTTTGCTTGTAGTAAATTCCGAACGTACATTTTGGGATATCCTGTAACTGTCAGAACAGATCATAAGTCCATCTCATTTTTAAGAAGTTGTAAGCTGAGTCACGGAAGGCTTACAAGGTGGATACTCGCCTTGCAGGAGTATAATATCGAATGGGAATATATTCCAGGGAGTCAAAACGTGATAGCAGACGTGTTATCTCGAATAAACCTGGACACCCAGACATTTGAGGGTGAGAAGGAAAGGATTATCAAGGTGTACAACATTCTCAAAAGTAGATCTGATTTGGAGGCATTATTACAAAATATCAGAGCTAATCAGTTATTAGACCCAAAATTATTGGATTTCGTTGTCCATGACGTGTCCGTTACTTAACTAAATATCACTATAATATTGACAACTCGGAACACAAAGTTTTTTATAAGTAAAAACGTAAAGTTTACCTTACAGCCTAAACCGGCTTTCACCTATAGACGGCTTCATCAAAGGCTGTCGTTAGTAGCGCTGCTCGTCTTGTTGTTGGCGACGAGAAAGTGTTTCGAAAGATTGGAGCTGTGTGTGTGTGGTGAGATGTGTTCGAATAATGCGTGCGATTTGAATTGTGTCTGTTCGTTTAGGATGTCGTTTTTATTTGTTTTTGTGTGTTTGTATATTTCTAATTGTTCTAGAGTGTCTAGTTTTCGGCCTTTTGTGTGTACGTGTAGTATGTTCATGTTATTGTCGATGTGTTTATATGTGTGGTTTGCTTCAATGAGGTGGTTTGCGAAGGTAGATTCTGTAGTGGTGTGGAGTGCTTTTGTGTGTTCAATGTACCTCTGTTTGAAGCTACGTCCTGTCTGGCCTATGTAGAATTTACTGCAATTTGAACAACTTAGTTTATATACACCGGGTAGATCGAATTTGTTTTGTGCTTTGGGCATGCGTTTTGATAGTGTGTGTTCTGTTTTGTTAGTAGTTTTGTAAGTGATTCTGTATCCTGCTTTTTTGAATTTGTGGGCAATTTTTTCTGTTTGTTTGTTGATGTATGTTATTGTTATGAATTTGTTGTTTTCTGTCTTTGTCTGTTGTTTGTTTTGTGTTTTGTGTAGGAGTTTACTGACTATTGTTCTGTCATAACCGTTAGATTCTGCTACACAAAACACACGTTAGTAAACTCCTACACAAAACACAAAACAAACAACAGACAAAGACAGAAAACAACAAATTCATAACACTAACATACATCAACAAACAAACAGAAAAAATTGCCCACAAATTCAAAAAAGCAGGATACAGAATCGCTTACAAAACTACTAACAAAACAGAACACACACTATCAAAACGCATGCCCAAAGCACAAAACAAATTCGATCTACCCGGTGTATATAAACTAAATTGTTCAAATTGCAGTAAATTCTACATAGGCCAGACAGGACGTAGCTTCAAACAGAGGTACATTGAACACACAAAAGCACTCCACACCACTACAGAATCTACCTTCGCAAACCACCTCATTGAAGCAAACCACACATATAAAAACATCGACAATAACATGAACATACTACACGTACACACAAAAGGCCGAAAACTAGACACTCTAGAACAATTAGAAATATACAAACACACAAAAACAAATAAAAACGACATCCTAAACGAACAGACACAATTCAAATCGCACGCATTATTCGAACACATCTCACCACACACACACAGCTCCAATCTTTTGAAACACTTTCTCGTCGCCAACAACAAGACGAGCAGCGCTACTAACGACAGCCTCTGATGAAGTCTTCTATAGGTGAAAGCCGGTTTAGGCTGTAAGGTAAAACTTTACGTTTTTACTTATAAAAAACTTTGTGTTCCGAGTCGTCAATATTATAGTGATATTTACCCAAAATTAATAAAAATCAAGGAACGTATGGCGAACCAAAACTCTTCAATAAACCAATTCTATTGTGAACAAGAAGGAATTTTATTTATAAAAAATACATTGAACCAAGAAGACTGGAAGGTAATCATTCCCAGAATCATGGAGAAAGAACTAGTGTTGGAATATCACATAAGATACGGACATATGGGTGCAGTAAAGGTAGTGAAAGCATTGGAGGAGAATTGTTACATTAAGAACATACACAGGAAGGTACAAAATTATATAAAACCCTGTCATATCTGTCAATTGGTCAAAATTAATAATGAACGAAGGGAAGGTGTAATGATACCTATATCGTCAGAACAAAAATTGAAAAATTATTCATTGACATATGTGGACCATTTCCTAGGAGTGAAGGTAGAAGCCGGTATAAATACATTATAATCATTATGGACCACTTCACCAAATTCACCAAATTGTATCCAATCAGTCGAGCAACTACGCAGAAAATTCTTGAAGTAATAACTGCTCAATACATTCCAAAAATAGGAATACATGTTTCAATAGTTACCGACCATGGTACACAGTTTCGAGGCAGAAAATGGAAGAACACATTGTTAGAACTGAACATCAAAAGCTATAAGACCTCCGTATACCACCCCAGTAGCAATCCATCAGAAAGAATACTGAGAGAGGTTGGTAGAATCTTAAGAACCTATTGTCATCAACAACAAAGGAAGTGGCCTGATTACTTATCATCCACAGAAGATTTTTTAAACTTGGCTTATCATCCATCTATAAATTGCACTCCATACACTGCCATGTATGAAAAACAACCACCCAGAGAGATCCAAGAATTGATTAAATTTCCTAACTCTCCACCGTACCAATTTAATAAATTAAAATTCTATAATCAGGTGATGGAAAATCTGGAAAAACGCAGAAATAAATACCAGAAAATAAAGGGTAAAATAATTAAATATGAAGTAGGAGAGAAAGTTTTGTTAAAGAACAGGGAATTGCCTAGCACTCTAGAAGGGATATCAAAGAAATTATTATTACTATACGTTGGACCCTACACCATAACAAAAAACAACAACAACAACACTTACGAATTAACCGACCCCATTTCAAAGAAGATCAAGGGCAATTATAATCAACAATCCATGAAAAAATATCATGAGGAAGAAAAGGAAAAATAACATAAGTAATTATGTCCTCACACTTAATGAAGTGTTCGGAAATAATGACTTCTGAAGGGAGGCAATTTGTAACGAAACAAAATGTTACAAAAAGAATAGTAAATAATAGTGAAATCCGATCCAGAGAGGAACCAAGAAATAATAATTGATAGCAAATTAAAGGAAACCTAGTTGGTTTGACTTATTTAATATTATCAAGAAACCCAGAAATAACCCAGTAGAATAGGGCAGTAAACAGACAAAATTAAATAAATAAACCTAGTAGGCCTAAATAATCAAATTACCCTGAAACACAACTAAACCTAATAAAGAGTACCTATTCACAAAATAAAAATTGTATTAATTAAAATCATATAGGCCTATAATAAGGATAGAAAAGGGGACACAAACCTTTACAGTGATATGAGTGATATACTAATAAACAGTGGCACAAACTATAGTTAAACAGTGTGCTATTTATTATTTATAAAAAGTGTTTTAGTATTATCATACAGACAATAGTTTAAAAGTATGAAATAATTAAAGTTGTCAAAAACAATTATTATTATTAAGAGTTTTGTTGTATGTTATAAGATTTTATGTCACCAGTTAATTTATGTAAATATATTTATCTCAGGTAGTCAAAGTAGAAATTACAATCAACCATAACAAATTGTTCCACCACATATCGTAGAAATTCAAATTAATAAGGTTTTACAGTTATAAACTGAGGCATGTTTAGTATCAAATTGTTTATAATTATATAATTAATCATCATGTAAACATTGCATGTATCATTAGTGTATAATAATAAAATTATCTATTAAAGGTAATTTATAAAAATGTAAAGTAATTAATGGGAATCGATCATATAACATTTAACCTGTACATAAATGGCCAATCAAAATTTAAGAAGTTTGTATGAGTTCGGTGACTAAAAAAGAAGAAATAACACTTAATTGTAATTGTGATGAAGAACAGTTTAATAGTGCGTGTCGAGATGTAATTAAAATAAAAATATAAAAATATATAACCCGTTTGTGAAAGAAGATCTGAATGACCATCATCGAAGATAAATAATCCCTCCACTACAATTTTCATGAACCAGTAATACACACAATCAAGAGATTATCCAGAATAAACCAGAAAACTTTCGGCAATATCGTCTAGATGTGTAAAGTATAATTTGACAATATTTTTATCCAACAAGGAACAACCACTAGACAATATACCAATTTACACTAACACTAATCACTAGTAAACATTTTAAAGTGAAAACAAATTCAATATCTAAACGAACAGTGAATACAAGGAAAACATTGTAGCGGGTCAAATTTTGGGTATTTTTTTATTTTAAACGTTTGGGGCTGACATATATATTTTACTTATTTCGTTTTCGGGCGGACTGGTATAATAAAGTATTGTAAAGCTGCATTATTGTGCAACGTTATTTTCCAAGCAACAGCACGAGGTTGAGAAACAGCGTTTGGAACAAAGGCAATGCGCAATTTCAGTGGTGTAACACGGCAGAAGAATTTACCTCCACCAAAATTCTAAGAACTCTGTGCATGTGTTTTGACGCCCGTATGCAACTCAGCCGGGCGGGGATCGGCAATGACACCGTGAGAGACACCACAGTTGAGACAAACATGGCGCTGGGACGAAAAGTTAGTAGTTCCAATCGACCAGCTACCGGAAAACAGCGTTAAACTCCGCCTACTGTGAGCGACATCAGCAGAGCAGATGCCAATATCGGCCTCTGGTACCACACATACCAGTTATAATCCATGCATAAAATGGTTATGCCACCGCAATTAAGCACCAACGGCGACTAAAACATGATGGCCGTGACTGCTCATTTCCCGCGACTCAAGGAAACACCTTGGGCAGTTCGTCACTGATCGTGTCTGGCCAGACACCCCCCTAAAGGGGCTCTTCAGATTTTTCCACGTTTCAGTCTTAAAACTCTATTTTGTGAACTACTAGGCGGCAGTGAAACCAATAGTTATCAATTAGCAACAACCGTGAAATCCGGAACTCGTCACAAAGTCAAAAATGAGAAAAACGAACAGTGCGAACTAAAACCGCGTGCCGGCTGCGGAGGGGTATTTTTATATTATTAGATTCAAGGTGTTAAAGGTTTGTTAATAATGTGAGAGTGTGTGATGCAGGCTGGGCTATCTACATAGATGTAAGTAATATAATTTAGGTATATCATAGTAAGATGTATGAACCAGGGTAACAAAATTTGGAAAACCATGTGAGAAAATTTATTGGAAAAATTTAACCTTTAACGTTGCAATATTTGATAATTAAAAATCATAATTTCTCTTCATAAAATGTGTAGAGTAAGTTATTTCGATAACCTTTAACACAGGTTTGCATCTGACGTACATGTTATCGAATTCTGGACCCGAATATAAGAAACCTTGCAGGTAGGTGGAAACTGTATTTTTGTATTTTATATATTTAAAAGGTAAATGAACATAACATTGGCGCCCGTGACAGGAACGAATTTAATAAATTAATTAAATTCAACATCTACAAAGATGCAAACGTGTGTTGTTAGGTTAGCGGAATAAAATAAAAAGTGCGTCATTAGCACAAAATTGGCTATATAGTAGATTACATATTGATTATAGTATATATACGCACAAGTATTATAAAAAAGTAAGAATGGCAGATAACAATGAAGTCAGCTTATCTGACAGTCAGACCGAGAGTCAGATAGACTCCGGTATTCAAACGGAAGCAAGGTCAATAGACGAGCAGAATGTAGAAGTATCCATAATTAGTTCGCCGGGAGCGATTTCTACTCCCGTACCAATTAAAATAAATACAAGAGAAAAAGAGTTGTCATTAAATGATTTGTTTAATCTCATTAACAATAGATCTGATGAACAGAAAAACGAGATGCAGGAATTCAAAAGTAGTATAAATAAGAAGTTCGATATTCAAAAGAATAGTTTTGAGGAGTTACTAAAAAATCAGAATAAAGAGTTGAAACATGAGATACAAGAAATTAACAAACATTGTGAAAATACCAAAGTAGAATTTACCAATAGAGTCAACCAAGTAGAGACCAAGTTAGATGATTCAATGCAAAAGGTAAATGTTAAATTTAATGAAATAGACAGTCAGATAGATAGAGTTGAGAAGCAGATAACTGAGAATAATGAAATATTAATGAATACAATGAATGAGCATAACAATGACATAGAATCTAAAATTATTAAATGTAATATTGAAACTGATTGTAAGTTGAATAGTGTAGTAATGACAGTTGAAAAATTTAGTCAGAATATTGATGAACACCAAAGTAAGATAGAATCTAAAATATATGAAATTGAAAGTAATTATAAGACAGAAATACAAGCAGTAAATGAATCTATCGATGTAATATCAAAAAATAATGTACAGTCTGAATATAGTAATGACAAAAAATTATATTCTCTTGAACAAAATATTAGTAGTATGAGAAATGAATTAAGTTTAGTGAAAAATCAAAATGTAAACAATGTTACTGAGCGCATATTCATGACACGAGATACAAATAATGAAATAGAATTAGAAACTTTCAATTGCGACAATCGTAGAGTACACCCAATGCAATTTTTAAATAGGGTTAGGGAGTTTAATCGGTTTAATAGTAGTAGCTGGGAGGTTAAGTTGCTGAAGATTATCAAATGTTTTAAAGGTAGTGCCGAAATATGGTCGGAAGTACACCATACCGAATGGGATAGTTTTGAGGATTTTGAAATAGCTTTTCGAAACAAATATTGGTCAGAAGAAGACCAAGAAATATTAAGAAGTAAAATAATGGGTAACGGGAATTTCGGTAGGATTAATAACCACCTAACCATATATGTGATGACCATATACAACGAAGCTGAATATCTAGAACCACCGTTGCCTTTCCGATCATTTGTAAGACATATTAGCAAACACCTGCCCAGAGAAGTGCAAATTACGCTAATGACTAGAGAGATTACAAATGTAAGCGAGTTAGAAAACATGTTAGATGTATTACAGAATATAGGGGAACGCGACATAGGGCGACGTTCAACCACACCAGTAGTACCACACCGTAATAATAATAATAATTTCCATCATAACAGGGGTACACAGAATTTTCATAGAGGAGCGCGGGGAGGAAGTT
The DNA here is from genome assembly GCA_034769895.1 of Magicicada septendecula. Lineage (NCBI taxonomy): Eukaryota > Metazoa > Arthropoda > Insecta > Hemiptera > Cicadidae > Magicicada > Magicicada septendecula. Next base: position 432,067,229 of record CM068368.1, on the reverse strand, counting down.
TCGATAATAGGGGCGAGAGTTGGAGGTGTGGAACATGTGAAACCGACAATTATGCTAATCGAACAAATTGTTTCAGATGTCATCGGAACAGGGAGTGCGCCAGGAACGAGCGAGCAAGCCCAGCACCCAATCAACAGTCGAGGGGAGGAGAATTTTATAGAGGAGCGCCCCGAGGAGGAGGAAATCATAATAGAGGTAGAGGAGGAAATCATCAAGCTGTGGCGGGTCCCTCCACGGAAAACTAGGGAGGACAATGGAGAAGCGGGCCGAACCATTGTCTATGGAAAACAGGAGGGTCCAAATAATCAACAGATACCATAATAACGTTATCAAGATGGACATGGCGAAGGAACTGTTAGAAGAAGAGGAGAATAAGGTGATGGAACGCAGAACAGGATTAACTGAGGTGACGATTAACATTGAAGGTAAGAATTATAAAACTTTAATTGATACCGGTAGCGAGATCTCAGTAATTTCTGAAAATGTCATGGGTGAATTAAAAGAGTTAAACAAGAATATACCGTCATTACCAGTTGCAGGGGTTACTGTAGTGGGGGTAACTGGGGTGAGAAGTAAAAGAATAACCAGACAAGTACAATTAAATCTTCTCATAAATGAAGTTGAATTTGAAAACACTTTCCTAGTAGTTAAAGGGTTGAGTCTAGATGTAATATTGGGAAATGATTTTTTGGAAAGAAACGGAGCAGTAATAGATTTCAATAAACAATTAGTGAAATTTGAGAAGGGGAATAAACCAGTCAGAATAGAGTTTAAGAAAGTAGTAAGTGAAGCTAAAGTCACGGGAATAAAAATGTTACATAAACAGATAACTGATAGAGAGATAGAAACTAAAATAAATATATGTCTTGAGAGTGATAGCATAGAAAATGAGGAGAGAGAGGTGCATGAGCGTAATGAGAGAGTGTGGGCAAATAGAGCCGATAAATTTTTCAATGAAAATACAATTGTAGGAAATACTCAACAACAGGAGCTGTGGGCAGTTGTCGAGCAGTACAGAGCGGTGTTTGATGAATCACCAGGGAAAGCGAAGGACTACATCTGCGAGCTGAAAGTTCGGGACCACGCACCATACATGCAGAGAAGCTACCCAGTGCCGTTTTCGAAGAGGAGGGCTGTACAGGAGGAATTAGACCGGATGATGCAAGGAGGCATAATTGAACGCTCAGTATCACCTTATTCAAACCCTTTGGTGGTAGTGATTAAGAAGGATGGCAAGGTAAGGTTATGTTTAGATGCTAGGAAAATTAATCAAGTTATTATACCTGACAGGGAATCTCCAGAACCCATAAATGAGATTTTACAAAAGTTTAGTGGAGTCAAATACATGACGTCCTTAGACCTGACCGCTGGATACTGGCAGGTGCCATTAGCAACAGAGAGCAGGAAATACACAGCTTTTCTTTTTAACGGTAAGAATTACCAGTTTAAACGCTTACCTTTTGGATTAAACACCAGTGTTGCCAGTTTTATCAAATGTTTAGATAATATTTTACAACCTAAGGATTTAGATTTTTTAACTGTATATGTCGATGATATCTTGATAGCCTCTAGAACGTTCACTGAACATTTAGAACACATAGAATATGTATTAGATAAGCTACAAAGAGGGGGTTTAACAGTGAATTGGGACAAGTCTAAGTTTCTGCAGACAGAAATACACTTTTTAGGATTTATTATTACACAGGAGGGGATATTAGCCAACCCTGACAAAGTCGAAGCCATAATGCGATTCCCTGAACCTAAAAACATTAAGCAACTACAGAGTTTTTTAGGCCTATGCAATTTTTACAGGAAATTTCAGGAGAACTACGCACACACAACATCCAAACTGAGTGCTGTACTGCAGAGGAATAAACAGTGGAGATGGGGCGATGCGGAACGAGCTGCGTTTAATGAAATTAAGAGAAAGTTTAGTCACATGATCATGATGAATCATCCCGATTTTAATAAGACTTTTTATTTACAGACCGACGCCAGCAATGTAGCGCTAGGTGCCGAGTTATACCAGGAGAGCGGCGACAAGGAACACCTAACGATCGCCTTCGCCAGCAGATCACTATTATCGGCGGAAAAGAATTACACGACAACTGAGAAGGAACTACTAAGTATTGTGTTCGCCGTGGGTAAATTCCGCACGTACATCCTAGGGAATACCACGATCATCCGGACGGACCACAAGGCACAGTCATTTCTGAATTCATGTAAGCTAACACACAGCCGATTAACCAGGTGGGTATTAGCCTTACAAGAATATAACTTTTCATGGGAGTACATAAAGGGGTCAGATAATAAGATACCAGATACCCTTTCTAGAATAGATGTTATAGACAATAAAACTGGTAGGGACCTCAAAGAAATAGAAATTTTCAGACTAACTAGGGAAGATAGAATTTTTGGTGAGGAATTAAGTGACATTAAAAACTTGCAAAGATCTGATAGCAAACTGGGTAAAATAATTGTTAGTTTAGAAACAGATGTAGAGGGATCTGAATATAATGAGCGATTTCAAATATATCAAGATATTTTGTTTAAAAAAGTAGATGGTGGGGAGCGTGATTGGAGGTTAATTATACCTGATGGGTTAATAGATAAAATTGTTTGGGATTGTCATATAAGGTATGGTCATTTTGGTGCGAGAAAGTGTGCAAATGTTTGGAAAGAGTCATGCATATTTAAGAATATGGAGAGGAGAGTGAGAAAAGTGTTGAGAGTGTGTGATTTATGTCAAAAATCGAAGGTAGTGAATTACAGAGCAGAAGGGGAGATGAATTACATAAAAGTAGATAAACCTTTCGATCTAGTTGCGGTTGATTTATATGGACCATTACCCAGAGGTAGAGGAGGTGTGTTATATGTATTTGTAGTTTTAGACACTTTTTCAAAATTTGTAAAGTTATATAGTATTAAGAGGGCAACTAGTAAGGTGCTTAGCGAGAAGATAGTCAAAGATTATATGCTTAATGTGGGAAAGCCGAAAATTATATTATCTGACCATGGTCCACAGTTTATAAGCGGCAAGTGGCGGCAGACGCTTGGATGGGAAGGCATCATACCCAAGCATACGGCAGTGTACCATCCTCAGTCGAATCAAGCAGAACGGGTGATGAGAGAGATTGGCAGGATATTCCGGGCGTACTGTCACGCCAGACACACAGAATGGCCATCCTACGTGAAAAAAGTAGAGGAGTGGCTGAATTGTACCACCCATGAGTCCACGGGATTTACGCCGCATGAGTTGATCAGGGGAACAAGGCCGCCCAGGATATTAGAACAACTTTTCACATACCCACCTGAAGGTCAAATTTCGGACAGAAACGTGAAAATTAGGTTGGCGAACGAGAATTTACTTACTAGAGGAGAGCGACGAAAACAGAAACATGATGCTAAGGGTAAATGGACCAAATATGAGGTAGGTCAGTTAGTGTTAGTAAAAAGACACGATTTGTCCAGTGCTCAAGATAGGGAAATAAAGAAGTTTTTCTTGTTGTATGAAGGACCGTATGAAGTTGTTGACATTAAAATGAATAATGCTTATGTTTTACGAAACCAAACAACGGGGGAAATAGTGGGTACCCATAACGCCACCAACTTAAGAAGGTATTGGTCAAAATGAAATAATAATAAACAAAATAATACATTGAATTCTGTAATTAAATATAACTAAACCACTATAATAAACCTATAGTTAAATAATTATAAATAACTATGAATAACATAAAACAGTTAGTGGTAGCGGATAGGTGTTCCCCACTTGTCCCAGTGGGGTTCCTCTATTTCAGGGACGCGCCCCTGCCCACGCGAGCCTTGGTTTTCTCCATGTACCTTTGTTTTCGGAGGAAGCTTTGTCCCTACCTTTAGTCCTAGTTCGTGACCCTGTAATAATCCTTATCCCTTTTACCTTGCCGATTTCCCTAACCCTTCCCTTAGAGTAAACACACAAACAATAGTTACACAAATTGGCACACTTTTTTGGAACCATTTGATTGCCTTAATTCTAAATACTACATTAGGGTAATCCTCAAAATTAAATAAACCGGCGTTATTTATGAATTGTAAACTCATCCCTTAATTAGGTAAGTAGTGGAGAAGTTTTGTGGCTGAGTAGACAAACTAAATAATAAATTTTGTATAGTTTAACCGCATTATGGTATATCGAGATGGGGTTGTAGATTAGTGGTTGTGGTCGGTTTTGTAATTTGAAAGAAATAAAAGGGAGGGTAGTTCAGTATATGCACTGTAGGGGTTCTGTTCGTCTTCCATCGCATCTCTATATACAATAATGCGGTACATGTAACATATAACCTATTTACAGGTAGTTAAGAAAAAATAATAAGTATAAATATTAAAATAAGTAAGTAAATAATTTTGGAAAATATTTCACCGTAAAAGTTGTAACCAAAGGGTTTAATTATTATTTTGTGGTACCTGCTATGTTAGGTTATGAGTACGGTATATTGGTAGTTGGAATGTGATTGTGGAGGAATTTAAAGAGAGATTAGAACCAATGATGTCATGTTTGTAAAACTTATTGAAATATTAAGAAAAACTGAACCATTTAATCACGTAGAATCATTTTGAAAATGGTAATTAAAGTCATGGAAATTGTAATTTTACATATTGATGCATTAACTTCATAAAATAAAAATGTAAGAGACAAATATGTTATCTAAAAGATTTATAAAACTTGAAAAGTGTAGCAAGCAGATATGTCAGTATATGAAGTAACCCAAAGTGTTTAGTCTATGAAAGCTGAAACTGAGAAGGTTTATAACTGTTGTTTATACAAGTCTGGCACACAACTGTGTTCATGTAAACAGTAGACAGGTGTGTTGGAGTGGTATGTTGTGACTAATGCCTACAGACATACTTGGTGACCATAACAAAACTCTATTGTGACATAAAAGAATTAAAGAAAATTTTTTGCTAAAATAATAATGAGGTAATCATTGTAACTCAGAGTTTGAGACATTAAAAAACCATTAAACCATTAAATTAATCAAATTAATAGAAATGATGCTTTTTATCAATGAACTTAAAGTGTTTGAATTGTAATTTTGGGGGAAAAAATAAAATAAAAAAATAAAAAAAAAATAAAAAAAAAACTTGTTGTCAATACCAGAAGTGGGGATGATTTTGGGGGGTAGATTGGTGCTCAATGAAGTGACAGAACAATGGAGTGTGGAACTGCAAATGTAGAAAGTTTAATTTTCAATTGTTAATAAATTAATTAGCTATTAAGTGGCTATTGTGGGGGTTGCCTGTGCTCTCGCAAGTAGCGAAATGGGTTGGGGGTAGCAGTGAGTGTTACCTCCATCGGAGGCCAAAAGGGCGATAAATGTGTGGCACACCTTATCAGTGTAAATTAAAGTGTACACACTGCCAAACTACCGTGTCGCACATAGTAGTGATGTGTAACAGGCAATTAAATTAAAGTCAGATTTCCTCGACTTTTCGGGCGGTTACTGTCTTACCAGCACTAACCGTGGTTTTGGCTAGCGGCCAGCTATGGTCATATCAAGCCCCTTGCCCATAGCTGACTTGAAATTGGTATATATTTGAAATTGAATGGGGGGACAATTAGAGGAGATCTCCCGGAACTATGGAACAGCGGCTGCCACTCTGTGCGAGGAGGAACAGCAAGACCGGTGGCAGATCCGTTTTAAGGGTGCATGATTATATAACCAGAACAGTATGATGTTCAAAACTTTAAAACTTAACAGCGGAAGCAGAGACACGGAGAGGCAAAACCTACTCCAAAATATACCGTCTCTGTGGAAGCGAAAGGGCGAGACAGTCCTCCATAATCTGAAATAGTGTGTGTGGCTGGGAGGTGACGCAAAGGAGTCACGAATTTAAAATTTTATGACGTAAAAGTTTTTTGCTTATTCAAGGTTTAATCCAATCAAAAATGCTTGTGCTCTGTCCACATAATTATATGCTCAGACTCGTAAATTAAGGTGTTCATGCTATAAGTTTAAGTGTATTATGTTATTGTTGTCTATTAGATAAGCATTGATAAGAATATGTAATTTTATTATGTGTGTATTTGTTTAAGCCAATAAGTAAATCGTCTGGCAGGTTAACATAAGCATCAGAATCAGAAAAATGAGAAACAATGAGGTGAGAAGGGAGAATAAATGAAAATAAATATGTATATTTCATATAATTTGCTCAATTTTAAGATGTATTTTCATTGTGTTTTTATTATGTTAGGATATCAGTTAATCAGAAATAATGTCACTGGTATGTTGGTTTGTAAATGTTACAAATAATTAATGTCCAATGTAATGTTTAATGTATTACAGATATTTTGAAGTAATGATAAAAATAATTTGCTACAATGAGAAATAAAGTAACAATTTATGCCAGCTAATAAGAGACAATTTTTGGGTGATGCATAATTTTATGGGACACATATATCTGTCCAAGTTGAAATCAAAGTTGAATTTGAAATAGTATAGATGAATATGATGTAATGTTGTTTTTGAGTTAATGTAATGTGACAGAATGTTTGAGAAGTATTAATGTTGACACAGCAGTTGTGGAGAATAATTGTAGATTTTGAGTGATATATATTTATGTTTATGATTAATAATATTATTTTGTTGTATTTGTAGTAAGGTTATGAGATTGAGATTTTTGGGGATGGCAATTTTGTATTAGGGGGTAGTGTCATGTAGGAGTTCGCAACAAAATATGTTGGGACGGGAATTGGTATCGATTTTAGTGGGGAAGGGGCCGCCTTAGGTAAAATCCGGGCCACCAGATAAGGGAATTGAGTTTTTTGGGGGTGGGGAAACACGTATCCTATGTACAAAGGGTTAGAGAGTATTTTATAGGTAGAGAAGGCGGCGAATTGTGTTAAATGATAAGTTGGGGTTTAGAGTGTCCTGATTAGTAGATATTTTTTATAGAGTTGGGTGTCATGGGAGTTGAGGTTGATTAATATTAGAGTAGGAGGGAGAAAGTTTATATATGTATAGAGATCTAATACAGAAAAATGAGAATAAATAATTTATATCACCCATGGTAAAGTGTAGCGAGATTGTTAGATGAAGAGTAGGATTGTTAAACTGTTAACTAAAGAGAGGAATTTATAATAAAGAATATACAATTGTTTATTTTTTTCAACCAGTGACAGAATTTTGATTAAAATTTGAAAATAATGTAAAATTAAGAATTGTTTGTTTTAAATAATTTAAATATGAAGCTGATGATTATTTATATTAAATATTTGTTCGTTTTGAATATTTTGTTTTATTATGTTTTGTATTTCAAGTTAGGATATTACAGATGTTCAGTGTATTTTCAGAAATCATATATAACATATGTAGGTCAAGGGTTCTGGACTTGACCTAGTTACGATCAGCTGATGGGGTCATACACCTACTAAGCTTGTGTATAGTAGGAAGCCAATTTTAATTTGTTTGTTTGATTAATTCAAACCAATATTTGAATAATTTTAATAAATGTTATTTAATAAACAAATTTAATAAAATTTTAATGAATACATTTTTTTTTGAATTTTAAAATTTTGAAAATTTTAAATTTTTTTTTTGGGAAAAAAAAAAAAATTTTCGCCTGCCAGCGAGTGAATAGTTGAGTAATGATTCTTTCATTATGTGTGTATTAACCATTTTTCTTTTATTGTATTGCATTATATTGGTAGACTATAAGTGATTCTCCTGTTAGAATAAGGATGAGTTTATGTTATTAGAAATGTCTAGATTAAGTCATTCGAAACAAAAATTGGAAAAAAGAGGAAGAGAATTTTTGATAAAAGATTATTTTTTTTGAATTCTGAATTGTTTAAATTTATAATAAATTTTAAAAGGAAGTTTTCATTTTAATGTGTTAGGGTAATATGTAATGTTAGGGTGTGTGAGCCCAGTATCTGCTAAAGGCAGCCCAGCTTGCAAAAAGGGGATCCATATCGGCGGAGGAGCTGGGATAATTTTAGCCAGGGATTGAGGATTTTGGGGGTAGCGTGTTAGAAGGCGAGGCGCGCTGTGGTGCGAGTCTGATCGATTTCTCGGTGTTGGGATCTCTTATAGAGAAGTCCAGTGATCTCGTTCAGATGAGTCCATGGTCGCTGAGCCAGGGGGGTCGTGTACCCGAGAGACTAAGAATCAGGGGGTTGTTGGCACCAGTTCCTCACCGGTCCTCTTCGGGGTTTGTCGATGAGATTTCTTCTGTCATGGACAGCAGAATTCTCATCGAGGGGGTATTGTAGCGGGTCAAATTTTGGGTATTTTTTTATTTTAAACGTTTGGGGCTGACATATATATTTTACTTATTTCGTTTTCGGGCGGACTGGTATAATAAAGTATTGTAAAGCTGCATTATTGTGCAACGTTATTTTCCAAGCAACAGCACGAGGTTGAGAAACAGCGTTTGGAACAAAGGCAATGCGCAATTTCAGTGGTGTAACACGGCAGAAGAATTTACCTCCACCAAAATTCTAAGAACTCTGTGCATGTGTTTTGACGCCCGTATGCAACTCAGCCGGGCGGGGATCGGCAATGACGCCGTGAGAGACACCACAGTTGAGACAAACATGGCGCTGGGACGAAAAGTTAGTAGTTCCAATCGACCGGCTACCGGAAAACAGCGTTAAACTCCGCCTACTGTGAGCGACATCAGCAGAGCAGATGCCAATATCGGCCTCTGGTACCACACATATACCAGTTATAATCCATGCATAAAATGGTTATGCCACCGCAATTAAGCACCAACGGTGACTAAAACATGATGGCCGTGACTGCTCATTTCCCGCGACTCAAGGAAACACCTTGGGCAGTTCGTCACTGATCGTGTCTGGCCAGACACCGCCCTAAAGGGGCTCTTCAGATTTTTCCACGTTTCAGTCTTAAAACTCTATTTTGTGAACTACTAGGCGGCAGTGAAACCAATAGTTATCAATTAGCAACAACCGTGAAATCCGGAACTCGTCACAAAGTCAAAAATGAGAAAAACGAACAGTGCGAACTAAAACCGCGTGCCGGCTGCGGAGGGGTATTTTTATATTATTAGATTCAAGGTGTTAAAGGTTTGTTAATAATGTGAGAGTGTGTGATGCAGGCTGGGCTATCTACATAGATGTAAGTAATATAATTTAGGTATATCATAGTAAGATGTATGAACCAGGGTAACAAAATTTGGAAAACCATGTGAGAAAATTTATTGGAAAAATTTAACCTTTAACGTTGCAATATTTGATAATTAAAAATCATAATTTCTCTTCATAAAATGTGTAGAGTAAGTTATTTCGATAACCTTTAACACAGGTTTGCATCTGACGTACATGTTATCGAATTCTGGACCCGAATATAAGAAACCTTGCAGGTAGGTGGAAACTGTATTTTTGTATTTTATATATTTAAAAGGTAAATGAACATAACAACATTTATTGTACACATTAATAAACTTCATTATTTTCTGAGACGGACAATGGTAGCCATGATGTTGACGTCAATCTAACCTACATGCTTTTACGAAGCTTATTGAATATCGTCAAACTTTGTATGTTACTTAATATATAATTTTTTTAATTTTTAGATTATAAGTAATAGATTGTTTGTAAAGGTACTCTATATTATTAATTATCATTTAAAGGAACTTTTCGTAGCAGCCACAAGAATTCCCACAAAATATATTAACATTATTTAATTAGTAAATCCTGAGATAAATATCGATTGTGACAACCGTATGTATCGAATGGAATTTTCCAATAATTTGAACCTATATTACAGAGATTAAACCATTATGTTATTAAATCATATCCATGCATTATTATTTCAGGAACGTAATATATTATCAGCATTTATTTTATAATTAACAAGGATAAGAAGAATTCGGGGAGTCATTGGAAGTACGCAAACTGCAAAAACCAAGATTAACCGCAAATAATAAGTTAAAGCCTAATATCGAAGGTGACTTGAAAATTATTTTGGATGACTCGACCGCTATTTTGAATTGATTTTTGGAGTTCTAACTACTGAACTGGAATAATTATAATTCTGATTCAGAAACCAAGGCAGAATAATTCAATTCTTTTACTTATATATTTAAATCACATTCGTAAACACACAACATAAATATTCCACGATCAGCTGATACACTATTTAAAAATATTTATTACAAATTAACATATACAAGGAATAACACGGGAAAATTATTATACCATTAAGATACTACGGGTACACGTGAATTATTATAATATATATAGGAAAATATTAATTTTGGGGAGTCATAATTTATATAAAAAAGGAAAATTAGGTGAAGAAAAAAAATCATATTTAAATCTAATAGAGTGTGTATCATTTGCTTTATCTTTTACTGTTAAGTGAGTAATATAGTTCAGTAAAAGTGAAACTAGCATACAAACTGAAAGCCACCTACAAATAATTTTATATCAAGCAATTCCATTAAATGGGCAGAATCTAGGACAATGATAGACAAATTCAGATAAAAAATAACAGCATCAGAAATGATGTGTCTGAGAAGAGTAGTTGATAAAATTCAAAGGGTTAGAACATAAAACTACAGTTAGAGAAGAACTAGAAATAAAATTAAAAAAAAAAACAGCTATATTAGTATGGACACCTAGTACGTATGATGATAAACCAACAAAAATCTTTGAAATGAAAGTAGATGGAAGAAGACCAAGAGGGCAACCCAGAATGCAATGGAAAGAAAATGTCAGAACCTCACAAATAATAGAGGGAAGAAGAACATCATAGAATCAGAGTAAATAGTAAAACACAGAAACATCTACATACAAATGATGGATAAATACAACACTATTATACAGGATAAGTGAGAAAAGAAATAAAAAGAAGCCAATTTTCAAACTATTTGACATAAGTAGTTGTTTGACAGAAACATAGTTTTATCTTACTCATCAGTTGATATTTTCAAAAAACTTTTTCTGAAAACGAAAGGGTTTTGTTAGATTCACACATTTTTAAAGACACGGCATTCTAGATATTAGGTGACAATGAATTGAATTAACAACGAGTGTTATGGCTTTCACATATTGTAACGCAACAGAAATGCTAGCATTCAAGTTAAATAAAAACAAGGTTCACAGAATAATAAACAAGTCAATATTTAACCCCATGATAGAATAAAGATCTAATAATTATATTTATAATCATAGATAAAGGTAAATAAGGATGCAAGGTAATATTAACAAGAATAACCGAACCTGTAAGTTAAATAATAGTTGATGATATATGTTCAATGAAAAACAAACAAAAAATGAAACAATAATTTACTTTATAGTAATAGCAAATAAGAATTTTGAGTTAAGAGATATTATTTTATGACAACAAGTATTATGATAAAGTTTATGTTATGTTATACCAAATATGTGTTGAGTTAATGAAAGATAATGAAACAAGATGTATTATTCAATGACTGTTGTAGAATGAAGTGTGAAGCAGATAATTAACGTTAATAGATTTGACTTTTATTATATGTGATCCATAGGTCAAGATAAAATTGTTATTAGATATGGAAAAAATAATTGTTAATGTAAATGTTAAGAGTTAAGATTTGATTGTATGTATGAATTTATGTAAAAGGGGCTATAGATGTGTACCAGTTATAAACACAGGTAGATCTGTTTACAATAAAAGGCCTAACAGCCAAAACCACTATATAACCACTCATAACATAAAGGTTAGGTACATCAATTAATAATAATTAATGAATACGATTTGAAGAGTTAGAAAAAACATTAAATTAATAATGATATATAATAAAATTTATACAAATTATGCTAATACCATAATGCCATGATATCGATTAATAACATATAATATCGAAAGTAGATTAAATATAAAAAAGGAAAAAAACCGGCTTATATAAAAAACCAGCAGAATATGTGTAGAAAATAATAAACCTACTATCGGTAAAGTTACATTCCGATAGGATAGCAAATTGATAAAGAATAGACAAAAAATATATGAAATAAACACTATATTCAAAACATATGGAAGGAAGAAATTATGTGTTGCTAGGGATGACAGAAGAAGAGGAAGTTGTTGATTTGACAATAATTGCTTTGATGATCTGAATGTGATGAGATTAAAAAACCCAAGAATTATCTATTTAATTGGAATATTTTAAATTATCAGACACGATTATAAAACACAAAATCCTAATGACAATATTTATGACTATCACCAGTACAGTTTAACCAAATAACACTACAGTATGAAATCACAATAGAGAATAAATAACTAGATCCTACAAGGAAGAACTTGAACTGTCCCATATCCGAAGGGAATTGATGATGCATTAAATCAAATAGAAAGAATTAACAGTATCACAATTAATAATATTCACTACACCAGAATTTATAACCTTTCAATTACACGGAACAACACTAATTGCTTCAACCGAGAGAAGAACGTATTTGGATCCTGGCGTTGCAGAAGAAGCATTAATCGGGCTGTAAACCAATCCAGAAAGCTGTAATTCCGAAGTGGACAGGAGAAGAATTCCATTCTATTAAATCGAAGAAAGAAAATCGTACGGCATAATTGTCCAGAACAGTAAATTTATCAATCAACCGCCTACACGATTGGCTTCGTTCTAGTCTGGTAAATTATTATTATATTAATCATACTAACTACACAACACTTTAAATTTGTAAATCTTGCATTCTTATCTATGTATTTTTAATCTTCCCCACAGTTACAAGAACCTTCACACCCTGAATTAAATTAATTACAAATTAAAACACACTATATAACTAAATTTAAATAAAGTATCAGAATAATCAACAATCGATTCATACAATCTATAGCCCAAGCATATGTTAATTAGAACATATATTATTCAATGTTAAAGAAGTAAACAAATAAAAAACCTTTATATATTGGCAAAATCTTGTTATTTGGAGTATGGTTTAATGAGCTAGGAATAAAAAAGTAACTGAATAAGTATAGAATAATTGGTTAACATAAACATTGAAATAACCTATAAGTTTCGTTGAGCCGATACTACAGCGCTTATAGCGGAATTATCTGACACCAAAGAGAGAGCATAAAAATACAAAATTAGACAGAATTCTCTTCAAGGTATAATAGGGTTGAACGGAATTATAAAATAACTCATTAATTATTTAAGTTACAGGTACACAAACACTGATAGTTTTTAGAGAACTAAGTTAATAATTAATTACTTACATCAATACATACCACAACTCCAAATATCTCCGAGATTTACATAATTAAAATAATTCAAAACACATTGGCATAGGTGTATGTACAAATTGACAAACCCAACAGTGGGGTTTTAAGGAGAGGAAACCCATTCCTGTACAAATTGACAAACCCAACAGTGGGATTTTAAGGAGAGGAATCTAGTTTACCTACAATATCCATTCAATAATCCAATTAACTACAGTGGATTATTGATAATAGACTCTGAACTCTATAACTCTGAAGGAAAAAACATGATTCCATAATTTGCCTCATGAATGTGCATAAAATTGGAGTATCTGTAAGATTATCAAGTATGTAATTTAAGATTAATTTATATGTAAGGGTATTTACAATTTATCACTTCAAAACTAGTAATTACCCTAGTTGTAACTTCTGATGTATTAGTATACAAACCGGGACACATAGAAATAATGTAAACTTTTTCACAAAGAAATTATAATTTTTTTTACTGATAATTCGTTTTTAGTAATATATTTTTTATTATATATATATAAACTTTCACGTATGAACTTACTTTCGTTATCACTTCCCCATACGTTTCAAGGTGATGTGCCTCTTCCTCTGACTCCCACTAAGGAAGAGGCACATCACCTTGAAACGTATGGGGAAGTGATAACGAAAGTAAGTTCATACGTGAAAGTTTATATATATAATAATATTTAAAAAAGTGAACGAAGAGGATGAATCAACAAGATAATTAATATATTTTTGTTTGGAAGATAATTGAGTTAGTCTAAATAAATTAATTTTTCTATTTAGGTTATGGGTTATTCACAATATATATATTTAAGTTATTCACTAACCATGACTAATAGTATAACTTATAAGTTGAAGTATAAGCCCATAAAGTTAGCAACCGCCACCAATTTATTAATTCTTGTTCACATTCAAAAGTTGCCTACGATTATTTCCTGTCTAAATTGCATTATTAATTGTCTATGTCTAATACACTAAAAACTCGTTTATCCGAATTTGATGAGACCGTGCCCGTTTCGGAAAAACGAAATTTCGGATAAACCTAAACTTCTATTTAAATAATAATACTTATGTAAGTACAGTAACTTTATTTAATAATAATAATTTAAAAGTTACTTACAGTTCTGGTTATTGACTTTATACTTTATATCATGTGGAATCGCTTGTCTACGCTATTAAGTATAGACTATAGTGAAAGGAAATTGATTTAGTGTACTTTTAAAATTTACTAAAAATTGTTTAGGCTAAACCGGATTTTTGGATAAACGAGTTTTAGTGTACTACATATGGAGAGCAAATTCTGAATACTGTTACATGGATATGAGCCCACATTTTTGAACACTATAGGGCCTTCAATTCTGAGCATCATCGTATAGAGTCCAGCAGAAATATCTGACAGTTTTTGTTTTGTTATTGTATCATGTGGAAGGGTTGTGACATGGTGGGGTGGCAGGCAGACATGGTATTTCCATTTCAGTTGCCATGGAGCCTTGAGACATGACACACTGAACTTTCAATGTTGAATCATTTTTTAAAAACAATGAATCTGTTGTCATCACCCATAGAAAATTTAGTCAACATTTCAATTACTTAAGAAAATTTAATTATAAACTGAGAGATCTGATAACATATAGCTGACAGGAAATTAAAACGTTTTTTTGTAGATATAGTAATAAAATGCAGGTGTTGCCTAAGAAAATGGGTAGTCAAACTGTTTCTGTGACTGAATTCTTGGATTTTGTTGTCCATGATGTGCTTGTGAATTTAACTAAATATAATTAAATCACTATTGTCTCAAAACAGAAAATGTTTTATGGGTAAAAAACGTAAAAGTTTTACCTTATAGCCTGAACCAGTTGAAAAGCTTCTTCAGAGGCTGCTGCTGGGAGCACTGTCCATCTTATTCTTGGCGACGGTATCGACTTTTGAAGGATCGATGTTGTGTGTGTGGGGTGTGATATGTTCGAATAACCCGTGTGATTTGAATTGTGTCTGTACGTTTAGGATGTCGTTTTTATGTGTTTTCATGTGTTTGTATATTTCCAATTGTTCAAGAGTGTCTAGTTTTCGGCCTTTTGTGTGTGCATGTAGAATATCCATGTTAGTGTCGATGTTTTCGTATGTGTGGTTCGCTTCAATGAGGTGGTTTGCAAAG
Organism: Magicicada septendecula; assembly: GCA_034769895.1. NCBI lineage: Eukaryota > Metazoa > Arthropoda > Insecta > Hemiptera > Cicadidae > Magicicada > Magicicada septendecula. Next base: position 432,051,839 of record CM068368.1, on the reverse strand, counting down.
GTGGATTCGGTAGTGGAGTGTAGTGCCTTTGTGTGTTCAATGTATCTTTGTTTGAAGCTACGTCCTGTCTGGGCTATGTAGAATTTGTTGCAATCTGAGCAGTTTAGTTTGTGAACACCAGGTAGATCAAATTTGTTTTGTGCTTTGTGTGTGTGTTTTGATAGTGTGTGTTCTGTTTTGTTTGTAGTTTTGTAGGCAATTCTGTATCCTGCTTTTTGAATTTGTGGGCTATTTTTTCAGTGTGGTTATTGATGTATGTTATTGTTATGAATTTGTTATTTTCTGTCTTTGTCTGTTGCTTGTCTTGTGTTTTGTGTAGGAGTTTATTGTCTATTGTTCTGTTGGATTCTGCTAGATAGTTTATTGTGTTTAGTTCGTCTTTGTAGTCTTTTTCATCTAGTGGGATGTTGTTAAGTTGATGTATCATAGTTCTGAAGGCAGCTAGTTTGTGTTGTATTCGGTGATTGGAGGACAGACTTTTTGTTTATTTTGTGTTAGCTGTCACACGATATAGGTACAGTAGTGGCTATTGAATCTACTCTTTGAAAAATGATGTAATTAAGGTTCACTTCATTGAGGTACACTGATTATATTTATTATGTTTCTCTTTATAAGGCACTGAACATGGTTAACGATTCATGCCAACATGGTTTCATGACCAGAAGATTTACGGCTACAAACCTAACCTTTAACTTACTTGCACTGGTGTAAAAAGTACATCAAAATTGGGGTGAATGCTGTTGATTCTTACTGAAGTTATCCCCATCCAAACCATGTAACCTATGGCTATTATGTCACCTAGAAGTACATACAGCTATGTTTTGACTGTTGATAAGGCATGTGAGATATTGTGCAAGTTTTCCTGCGGTGTACATAAATGTACGGTGATCAAGAAAGTCTGTAAGTGCAAACATCCATTTGTGTTTACTGCTATTGCACATTATCAATATAATTAACTATAATATATTTTAGTTTAACAAATGATTTTTTTTTTTAAGTTTATCAACTGTGAACTACGCAGCTATGAAGAAATGCTGAATTTACAAATGTGTAGCTTAATTTCTGTTAAAGAATTAAGATTCAGTGCAGTGAATAGAAAAGTAAAATTTTGTTGTTTTATTTCTATAGTGTGTGATCCAGTACTGGGCAACAATGGGAAAATGTATGTTCCAGAATCACTGCTTCAGATATACAGAGAAACTATTATTCCACTGGCCAATATTATCACACCCAATCAGTATGAAGCAGAGTAAGTATTGTGTACAAACAAAATAAACATAATGTTATGATGGTCTACTGATCATTGTATGGTACAGTGGAAAACAAAATACAAGACACCAATTAAGTCACTAATAACCAGCTTTAATTGTCACAATTAAACATTTTGTAATCAACAAGGCAGTCTCTTACAACAAATCAAATAAAAACTGTTAACTAATGTCACATGCAATAAAAATGTCAATTAATAGAGTCCCACACAATTATAAAACACATAACACTTCGCCACAATACTTTGAACCGCACTGGAATAAATCACCGCTAAAACTAAACTGACAGTCACTGAATGCCTATATTTATACCCCACTGCGATTCCAGAATAATCCATAATACACGTCAACTCTACACTAGAGCTTAATTGCTTGGGGCCTTGACACAGTGCGCGCGGCTGGCGAAGTCTGGAACAGCCACATTAATGCCTGTTAAGAATCATGTACACACACAACATTACAGCTGGTTTCACTAGAATAGCCGAGAACCATGTAGAATGTTCTGTAATGTCGTAACACTGTCCCCTCCTTAAGCCTGTTTGTCCCGAACTGGCAAACCATCTCTGAAGTAACACTTGGCCAGGGGATCTACATAGCTGGTCTACTTGAGAAAGATAATTCTCTGGCTCTTCAAATTCAGTCTCGTGTGACCCGAACATCAAGTTCCCAGGAATATGAGTTTTCCGCTCAACCACTAGTTTTGCTGGAATCACTCCCATTGCGTCATGTACTGATGACCTACATGCCATTAGCTGGTCCAAGTCTAATTTGTTCTCATCAACAACCTCTTGCATGGCATCATCTTCAGCAGCATTTCCCGCGGGTGCTTCCATTAACTCAGGAACAAGCAAGAGTCTTGTCTTGACACCCATAGTTGGCTTTCCAATCACTTCTTTTGTCATTACACTTATTTGTACTTTCTCTGCTAGTTCTTCTTTCATTTCCGCTTGCAATAGGAAGGGTTCCTCTTGACCAGACCTGTTGACTTTTTCTTCGACCAATGCCACTTGCATAATCTATGGTTTCTAGACCCTGTCATTTTAACCATGCAAAGCTTTATCTTCTCTTGGGCAACCCTCAGGGCCAACCCTGTTTTTAAAGGTTTCAAGAAACCATTTCATAATCAGGGGCTTCTGGATCTTTTCATTATGCAAATATTACGGATGCAATGAATCCATAGGCATTCATAATATCCATGCCAAGAATCACTTCATCGACAATGTCTGCAGCAAGCATTTGGTGGCTAAACTCGAGAAGACCCAGGCGTACACGTACATCTACCTTTCCTAACACCTTGATGGGGCTTCCAGTCACAGTCTATATTGTACAAGAGCTAATTTGAGGCTGGCGGTTACTGTTGCGCCCGTGTCAACTGTAAATGATGTTGGTTATCTTCTGCAAATCCATTAATGATCAAGTTTCCACTGGTCTTAAGTAACATGTAAACTGTGTGCTGTTCTGGGGCTTTACTTCTCCAATTGGTGCGATCACTCTCTTCTCTCAGTATTTTCTTCTCCCACCAGTCTACCCGTAGACACCACGTTTCCCACAGTTGTAACACTTCGGTCTTCTGTCTTTTTCCCATTGTTCAAATCATTGCGGTGCTTTTGAACATTTGAATTGTTTGTCCGACAACATTGTTTCTCTGCACCCATCGTAATGGCAGTGTGATACTGGAATCTTCTGACTATAATGCAATGGCATAAACCCATTAAGCTGACTTGGCAGCTTCAGACTCTAGGGCGTGAACAAGAGCTTCTGAGCTATTTTGGTGTCTTGCCATTCATAACACTTACTGAAGTTCACAATCTCCGATGCCATCAATAAATGTCTGCAAAACAAACCTTATTCAAAATTCTTCTGGCGCTTCAGGATACGCCAATCTAATTAGTATGTCAATACTTACTTCAAACTCTTGAAGACTCTCCCCGGAATGCTGTCGCCTTGCTCTCAACTGAGTGCAGTACACATCTTGCAAATGTTCACCGTACCATAATTCTAGAGCTTTAATCAATTTGTCATAGACATTCTGGCTGTAAGGTGGCACTTTCTGTAGTAGCTCTGCGGCAGGCCCTTTTAAAGCGAGAACGAGTGAAACTCCCTTGTCTTTCTCTGTCTAATTATTTGCGTATGCGGCAGCTTCAAATTGGTGTAGATACATTGCCCAGTGTGTGCTTCCATCAAAGGTTGGGGCCTTGACATGAACTGTCCCAACCGCAGGCAAGGTGACTTTCTCTATTGTCTTTTCTGTCTTTATCATTGGTACAGTCTGTTCAGAAATTTGTTTTGGTTGTATCTTCATGAACTGCTCAACTTAATTTTTAATTTGCTCTCTTATATTTACCATTGAGTCTTCTACTGAAGGTATTTTATTTGACATGGATTCTTCTATGACAGATATGTTTGTTCTATATTTGATACAGATTTTCGACTGTAGACAATCTTCCCTCTTGACCATTCACATTACTGCGTAATTCGCCTAAGTCACCACATAGGAGACCCAACTCTGCAATAGTATGTTCTTGCAATTGTTTTGCATGGATTTTTATCTGCTTGTCTGCTTTTTGTCCATTTTATCTGCTTGTCATCCTTCAGTTTCCAAAATTAGTGCTTTCTGCCGTTCTTGTATTCCCAGCAGGAGGGTTTTCTGTTTCTCTTCTGCTTTCTCATCCTGTTGTTTTTCTGCTTCTTCCGCCTCATCTCAGCGTCTTTTCTCTGTCTGCAACAGTAGCGCCTGGAAATTTTCCATCATCTGACTGGCATCCATTGTTTACCGATTAATTACAAATTACACTAGTCTTGTACAAAGTGCCCACTGCCACTTTTAACGGTTCTGTCGCACTTCAGACCCACTGTTACGATGGTCTACTGATTGTCATATTGTACAGTGGAAAAAATACAAGACACCAATTAAGTTACTAACCACCAGCTTTAATTATCACAATTAAACAGTTTGTAATCAACAAGATAGTCTCTTACAACAAATCAAATAAAAATTGTTCACATGCAATAAAAATGTCAACTAATAGAGACCCACACAATTATAAAACACATAACACTTTGCCACAATACTTCAAACCGCACTGGAATAAATCGCCACTAAAACTCAAACTAAGCACCACTGAATGGTCATATACGCGTCAACACTAGAGCGTAACTGCTTGTGGCCTTGTACACAGTGCGCGTGGACCAGTGAGTCTGGTACAATCTCATTAACACCTGTTAGGAACCACATATGCACACACAACTTTACAGCTGGTTCTGGTGGAATAGCCGAGAAACATGTAGGACATCCGTAATGGTGTAGCAATAATATTCTAGAATAATTACAATTCAATGCACAGAGAATATTGCTCTCCTCCCTTTTTCAGTAAATGGGATTGACAGTCTAAATGAAGTTTGAGTTGTATATTGTTTGAGTCATGCAAAAGATACACATGGTATTAGCTTAGCATCATGAGGGAAATAAGTATCTATACTAACAAATATAGTAAAAAACAGCAGAAGCTGTAACAGGCTTTCCACCTATGCATCTGTTGCAAGCTTAGGATCACACATTAGAAATTTGTGTTTTCATAGTTTACAATAACTGAATTCACTTTAAAACTAATTAAAAAATTCTGACCCATAAAGAATAAAAATATTGGTAACATAAAAACAATCCTATCCCTCCAATGATGTGTACTCATTATTACACATCAGTATGTGAAATAGAGGGAACAAGTGAAGTAAGCATAGTTTTTGCACAAGGTAGTATCAGAAAAATTCCAAGACTAGGACTATATAGGCTACAACAAAGCACTTACTTTACTTAAGTTTGGCCACAAACCCATTCGAAGTAATCCCCTTGTGCAACGATATGCTGCTCCCTGAACATTTTCCTCTTCTGGAAGTCCTGTTCTTAAAGCATGTCAAGACCATCTGTGATTTGTGTTTGATTTCATCAATAGTTTTGTTAATGGTTTTGTCCTTAAGCTTGAGTTTCATTTTTGTGAAAAGAAAGAAGTTTCAGGGGACCAAATTTGGTGAGTAGAGTAGAAATTTGGTGAGTAGAGTAGGTGAGGAATGGTGATCATGCATGTGGCCTAAAAATTACGGTGTTTCTAACACTCTGTGAGGGTGCATTGTCATAATGGAGCAGCCAACTGCTAATGCAGGACAGGTCTTTTCACCAAATGTCCTCTCTCAGACATCTCACAACTGCAGCAAAACTAGGCATTGACAGTTTGGCTCAAGAGATGAACTAGTGGTGTATAATCTCACAAAAGTCAAAGAAAATGATAAGCATGGATTGTATAACACCCCTGACTTGCCTTGCCTTTTGTGGCATTGGAGATGCTAGACACTTCCATTTTGAAGACTATTGTTTGGCTCTGGATATATCTGTAGACCGAAGTCCCCATTCCTGATGACCCTTCGTATGAATGTTTGCCAGGACCTACCAATGAAGATATTTACATGATATGTTCTATCATATAATGATATCATATATCATGTTCATATCTACCAATGAGTTCAACATGATACGTTTTCTGTGCCCAGGTAAGAATATTCGGAACAAACTTTACATCACTGCAGTGCATTGTCTCAAGACAAATGTCGCATATCATACACTGTATTGTTTTTGTGGTCCTTAAAAGGACCATTGGGTGAGGACACTAGTTGCTGCTGATGTCAGGAGTGTTCCGCAAGAGCCGCGGTGTGATGTTCACCAGCTAACCTCGCTGTTGGTTCTGCGCCACAGTCTTCTTCACTTGGCAGCAGGATGTAGAGCCCGCTGCTGTCCCAGTCAATGTGCTTCACTTTATCACCTTTCTCTTCCATTTCTGTCTTCTTTCCTGTCGCTTCCTTTGTGTCATATCTGATGGAATGAATTTTGTGTTTTTTTTTTCAAGTCATTTGAGGCTTGCCAAGATGAGCAAGTCTCAGGCTGTTTTTTAAGATGAGCCTCCTTCAGCCAGTTTGGAATGTGGCTTGTGGAGATGCATGCCAGCACAAGCTGAGAGCCAAGAAGGTGGAGGCACCAAGTAGAAGTAAGTGGAGTATATGTGTGGGTATGTGTGAATGTAGTGTGGACAGCCATATAGGGTATGGGAGGGATTAGGATTAGTGTGTGCCAAACTAGAAAACTGAGACAGTGGGGTTGAGTAGCACAGGACACTAGAGATGGAGGGTTGTGTCAGAATGGCGTCAAGGGATAGGCGGGAGACTCATTTAACAGGGCATAAGATTAGGTATATATTAATGGGGAATCATAGAATTTGGGGATTGGTGCAGGTTGGTAGTAGAGTTGGTGTTGCAATTAGTTAATTAGTTATTTTTTTTCTGTTTCTATTTTTGATGGGAGGTTCGTTGCCGATAGCCAGTATACGATTAATAAAGAAGGAGAGTCTATGAGTGTTCCTGTTACTCTGTTGATGGAAGCTGCAATGGATTGGAGGGAGGCACGATTTTTGGCAGTCTGGGTATATTTCTGGTATCTGCTTGTAACGGGACAAAATTGGTGTACCCAAATGTATGTAATAATTTTATAAAACCTATTGTTAGAGATGTGTTAGAAATTATAACAAAGCGTAGGTGAGTCATACAGCGCAATGCGAGTGGAACAAGACGATTACCATATAAGGTGAGGAATGCGGTTAATTTGATTCATGTCACCAGTGAATCACAGGTTAGTCATGTGTGTGTGTGTGTGTGTGTGTGTGTGTGTGTGTGTGACGAACAACAACGAAAAGTTTCCAGGCTCCAGGGCAGGACGAGGTGTGGAATTCCACCTCAAACCAGTTTTCAAAGGCGCAACTACAATGGAAATCTGGTGGGGTGAAGCTAGGCTCACCCAGTCTCCAGCCAACTACGAAACGAGATACACGTGTGTTCTATTAGTGGCCTCGTGCGTTTATGGTAGGCCGAAATAGTTACAGTAGGCCTACCAAAGAGTATAGAAATGTAATACAGCAGTGATAAACTTTTTAAAAGCATAAATTAAAAACAGTGTACATAATATAACAGTTCTAAAATGTTTATTGTGGTGTTGTAGTGAAAAAGGGTCGGTCAACATAGTGCGCAACATCTGGGAACATGTGGCAGATAAGTAACAGTGAAAAAACAAATTAATTGGCCAAAAGTTGATTAAAGTTTGTATTGTATTAATATTATTGTATTAATAAAGAGTTTGTATCACAAAAAGGGGGTTAAATAGAGAGAGAAAGAGTGAGAGAGTGTGTGAGAAAAAAAAGGGGGGTAAGAGAAAGAGAGCAAAGTACTGATTTGTATATTTAGTAATAAGATACAATATTGGGAAGTCAATAAGTTTATATGAAGTTATAAAGCAATTAATAATGTGTTTAGATACAATAAACCACATTTTTTATCATAATCATGCGTTAGAGTAATCATTACGCCAAATTACCCATAACCTATCTTCTGTACCAAGAGCTTGTCTAAATGAACCTGTGAGAGTTTTTATTTAAGGGGGTTCAATAATAATTAATTATCTAAATTATTTCTTTTGGGAAGAGTGTAATTGGTTTCAACATTTACTCCTTAAAATGTCGTGGCGACCTTGAGGGCTTTTGGAAATCTTCTGTGTTAAAGGTAAGTCGATAATAAGAAATTCGTAAGAATCGGGGTAAGTATCTTTGTGTCTTTAATTGTAAAGTTACATGCTGGCTCCCTGCGATTATTCCAGGTTGGTACGGGGATCAGATGTCTGTTGCTACTGTCACAACTCTACCGGGTCTTAAATACTCTCCTCCGGCAGGTTTGAGTTGATGGTGTAACTTGTATTGACTTCCATCCTTCTCCACCAGGTTGATGTCCCCACCGAATGTCGCGGTCATACTGAAGGGGCCTATCTCCGCCCTTTGGCTGGTCTGGCGTGACTCCTCATGCTAGCCTACCACTAGCATAGGGTCTTGCGTCCTCAGTTGTGGATACTGCTGCTGCTGATACCTTATCTAGTATGACTGGGTTGCCACTTCTCTCTCTTCAATCGGCCAGATGTCATGCTACACATGTGTTTCCCAAGTTTCAGGTCCACAAGAAGCGTTGTAGCTTTATCTTGGTGCTGGGCACTGGATGTTCTCCGATTGCTCTAAGGTGCTGCTGCTGAGGGAGATTGCTGTCCAGTGTTATCTCATGTCCCAGAAATGAGACATCTTCCTGGCTGAAGTGACACTTACTGAGTGCGCAGGTCAGATGGTGCATCTGCAGCCTTTCCAGGACTTGATCAAGTTGTCGCAGGTGAGTTCCCCAGTGAGGGGAGTAGATGATGATGTTGTTGAGGTAGACGAGGCAATACTTCCATAAGAGATCTGTTAGCACATCCTGCATCATCTATTGGAAGTCCATCTGGAACTAATAACAGCCTCCATCTGGTACTGAGAATGCCATGTACTTTATTGCTTCTTCATCCAGGGGAATCTGCTAGTAACTGCTCTTCAGATCCAGAATTGAGAAGACTTTGACCCCACTGAGGTCCTTGATAACCTCATAGATCAATGGCAGTGGTGAGTCTACATCCTCAGTCTGCTCATTCAGCCTCCGAAGTCTACGCAGAACCAAGGTGTAGTGTCCTTCTGCTTATTATTACCACTGGAGAGCTGTATGGAGAGGTGGTCAGTTGGCTCATCTGGTGCACAACATTTCTTCTACTTGGTCCCAGATGGTCCGGTTCTTCTTGTCTGAATACCCATATATTTCTAGCTAGCCCGAATGGTTGGCTGCCCTCCTTCACCTGGATCTCGTGCTTGGACACAGATGTAGTTCCCAGAGGGGCACTGGAGAATAGGCTTCGATAATGGTGTAGCATATCCAGGAGTCGTGTTGGATGCCATCTGATGTTTGCAGGCTAGCCTAGTTTATCTCCTCTTCCTCAGGCTCTGCACAGTCTCCTCACAAAAGTGTCACCGCACACGGTCATAGAAACTTGAGTAATACATCTCCTGATGTTCACAGCATGACACCACTCAGTATACTTACTAAAGAAGGCCACTGCTGATGACTATCTGCCTGCACAACTGTGTGCTGCTATCTCTTTTAAAGCTGCAGAACTAGTCTTGGAAGTTTTTGATACTAAAATAATAAGTAAGATCTTGAGTCACATATAACTTGTAAGCAACAGTTGTGCAATACGAGTATTAATGGTAAACGCAAGAAACTATTAAAGTATAGGTTCAAACATAGGAACAAGTCATTGACTACATATATCTTTCAGTTATTTAAGGGTTATGATAGTTACCAGCAGGAGTGTAGCATGGGAGGTGGTATGTCAAGTCAATAAAGTTACAAAGGTTTAAAAAAAAAACAAACATTTGGTAGTTTCACAATTTATTCTTAACCTCTGACAACTGTTTCAGCCTATTATGCTATTCTCAAAGGGCTGCTAAGAACAACTAAATACAAAGAATGTGTACGGTGGTGAACATGGGTTAATGGTGTGTATATAGATATGTGTGGGGTGTGTATATTGGAGGGGCTGGAGGAGCTGGACTAGGGAAGGTCAAGTGACTGTAAAAACTAAATATAATAGGAATGAAAATTATAAAATTAACTAAACTAAATAACTGCTTTTAATAAAGGAGATACCGTACAAAGAATTCTGTCTGTTCATTTGTTAAATTTTTGTTACTTTTTATTACTTTTCTAATTTCTAAAACTTCCAATAAATCCACTTTTGTTACCTTTTTGTATGCTATGCAGTGGTATTGTTTTTTGTGTCTATTATAAAATGGTTGTGTTTTAAGCAATGATCTGTGAAACTTGTATTCACTGTATTATTTAAAATCGATTGTGTATGTTCAGAAACGCATTGTTTCAGAGCAAGGCCACATTGTTCAATATAAATAGCAATATACTCTGCACAGTGTATTTGATAAATTCCAGTTTTCCTAGTATGTTTGATTTTATTTTTTATTGTTTAACAGTAATGAGAAAAGATTAAGTTTACTTACTGATACCATGTTAAGACCACCCTTTTTAACCTTATTACAAATTTTAAACTTTTCATATCTTCTCTTTCAAGTGTAAATTGAACAGTACACTTAATTGGAGAGAAGAGGAATTAATATAATCTTAAAACATATGGAGCTGTCTATCCATTCCTGTCCAGGTACAAAATACATCTTGTCCAATGAAAAACATTTTTATGTTGGGGTTATTAATATAAAAATGTTTTCTTCTATTAACGTCATAAATATTTCACTTAATAAAAGTGATAGAGGAGAGTCCATAAGTAAGTCATTTAATTGTTTATAGATTGTATTCTTATTTACATTATAGATTCTATAGATTTTATATTTAAAACATTTTAAATACCTAGGTTGTGATATTTCCTCCGATTACAGTAAAGATATTGACCAAAAAATTAGTACCGTTAACCGCATTTGCAGAACTATCAGTCGATGCCTGAAAAATAAAGCCAGGAAAGAGATAATGTTGAAATTTTATACAACAATGGCTGTCACTGTACTTATATATGGCAGCGAAACATGGGTAATGACAAAGGCACACGAAAATCGAATTCAGGCACAGGAAATGAGATTCTTAAGATGAGTTAAGGGATGTAGTCGAATAGACAGAATAAGAAATTAAACAATTAGACAAGAACTTCAGGTATTCAACTTAAATGAAAAGATAAAATTTAATAGAAACATGTGGCAAGAACATTTAGAAAGAATGCAACAATACAGGATTCCAGTAAAAGCTAGAAAATACAAAGCCAGAGGAAGAAGAAATTTAGGTAGACCAAGGAAAAGGTGGGAACTGTAACAGGCAGAATGCCTAAAACATGAAGTGAAGAAGAAGAAGATTTAATTCTTAAACTAGAAATAATTTTGTCCTATGCAAGTATCTAAGACTGAGAATAATAATTCATTTTTCTGTGTACTGTTTAAAGTTAAACTATTTTGTATATGTGAGGAACAGATAGACAGCTGAACATCTACAGGTATAGACAGAAATAAATTCTTAACATCAAATGAAACTAATTTTGCGTGAAGTGGCAAATGTACATTTTTTATATTATTAACCAATTGTAGAGTTTTTAATAGACACTTTGGGTTAATTTAATAGACCTCATATGCAGGTGCAATATGAAACAACTGGACGCATGGGGCAATTGGGCTTATGTATTTTTGGTAAACTATACAAAACAGGAGCTTCCAGATTCATCATAGTTAACATGAAACTTTTTGTGTTTGGGAATATATTAGAACAATTTATAATAAGCAATTTTATCTGTTTTTGAAACTTGTTAGTAGGATCTGTATTTAGTGTCTTGAAATCATCATTCCTGAAGAGTGAATCTGTCTTTTCAATATATTCACTCTTATTTAATATTGTAATTGTATTGCATTTATCAGCTTTGCAAATAAATAGCTTTGTTAACTATGTATTTATCTGAATATTTTAAACAAAACTTATTGTTATTACTTTTTGATATAATAATTACACAAGAAACTAATTCATTATCTCTTACATCAAGGTTGTCTAAGTTAATAAGTGCTATTTCTGTATTTATACAGAACATTTCCAAGTCTCTTTTGTATGTTATGTTCGGACAGTATTTCAAACCCCTATTTAACAGATTTAGTTTTCTCTGCATAAAGGTTTTTTTTTTTAAATCCTTTGTAGTAATATGTTTCACCAAGTGCCCAATGAGTCTTCAATTGTGGAAAGCTACAAAAGTTTCTACATGCCTAAATGACATGTATAGCATAATAAATTTTTAAGTAAAAGGAAAAAGAATAAGTAAGTAAAAGGAATAAGGAAAAAGTAAGAATTTAAAGAAAAACGTTGGCTGGTTGACATTAACATAGCCAGCAGACTAATCTGGCACTATCAAGATCAGGTAAATTAACAGAGATATAAACTGTGAGGTAATAATACAATAAGAGAGGAGATCATATGCATAGCCAAGACATACAGAAGTTAAGTAATATAGAGGATACTGAAGACTAATGGTGTGCAGACATAAGAAATGGGACAAACACATAAAAAGAATGGTTGATTGATAAATTGATGACAAATGCAAGAGGGATCCATGGAGACCAAGACAGAGATGGAGGGAAATGTTGGATTAAATAGGTTGTAAACTTCTAACACAGAGGAAGAAGATAAAGAAGTAAAAGACTAAGCAAATTTGCTTATCTTGCAAAATTCAATATCTGATAAATTAACAGAGTACTTTCATCAAGACACAATTGACTAGTACTCAACATACAGAAAACAAATCTAAGTATTGCATTAACATTACAATATGCTTAAATATTTACTTAAATAAATATAACATCACCAATGTAGGTGTAGTAAAGCTCTGCTTACTGCCTCAGATAATGTTCTGCAAATCTGCATATGGTTCAAATTCAGTTGTTTGAGGTGTAGCCTGTTGGTTTAAATTTAAAACTACAATAATGTTTCTAAAATCATCAAGTCGAAAATTATTCTAATGATGGACAAGACATGAATAACAGAAGGGTAATTATACACTCAGACCATATATGAAGGTAACTACATGTTATTCTTTATGGTAAAAAGTAAGAAGGATGAATGGCGTAGCTGGTAAATGTTATGCAAATTAGGGAACCAGAGGATTTCAGTGGTATAGCCATGTTGAAAAAAATGATAGTAAAGTGGGTCCTGAGAACTAAAAGAGGAAGGAAGTTATTTATTTAAACTCTCCATAAATATTATAGTCTTGAGTGCAGATTGTAATTCATTCACTGCATGTTCAGTCACATTAATTAAAATGCAACTGAACAAATCATTTTCATAATGAGATTATTGTTTTCTGTTGACAGGTTACTAACTGGGAAACCTATTTTAAATGCAGAAGATGCTTGGAACAGTATTGAGACATTACATTCGATGGGCTCTGACACTGTTGTGATTACATCGACTCATTTGGGTTATGATAATTACTTAATGGCATTTGCCAGTAGCAGGAAAGGTAAAATTATTATAGATAATTAAAATAACGAGTACAGTAGCCTCATAGTGATATAGTTTCCAAGGCTATATACAGCTTTGTTCAAGGTGTTTTATTCTTCAGTCAGCTTTAATATAAGCTTCTTTATAATCTTTTTTTTTTTAATAGGTAGAAATTATAGTTGGTGACTTTTATGCATAGAAAATTTGCTGCCCCGAAAATTTGTCCCTTCTGCACAATTCTGACTAGGCCCCTTTACCAAAAAATGTACGTGTGTGGGTGTTCAGATACTAAATATTAAACATATTTATACCAGTATGCAGCTTATGTATGGAATTTTTGGTGAAGTGAAAAGAGAATATGAAACCAACAAAGAGAAGATAGCAATGATGAAGAAGGTAGTCAAAGGGGACATGTCCTTGACAGGAAGGAAGTGTTAAAAATGCTAAATGGTCTGCAGTCATATTTTGAAGCCCAAGATAATATTGATGAAGAACTTTTCAATTATATTAGAGTGTGCGCAGAAAATACAATGTCATCATGAGAGGCAGAGAAAAGTAACATTTTTCTTTTCTTTTCACCAGTAACGTATGGTAACAGTACTGCACCCAATTTATATGTTAAAACATAGAACTGTATTCTATTACTTTAAATTTACTATAAAAAAGTGAAATGATTTTGATCTAGTACTTATCACATGTATTAATTTCAATGTTAAAGCATGTGTTGAAATACCTCAAAACTTTACTACTCGTAATATTTATATTACACGTAAATCAGGCAGACAATATGGTAGCACATAAAAATCTGTAATTTGAAATATCATTAATCTGCAGTTCTTTTTGGTATCTAGGAGTCTGAATTAGTTAGATTTTACTATTAAATCATTATAACAGTGAATGTCTTTGTCAAAAAAGCTGAAACAAATATCTTCATTTCATAATCTAGCTTGTCTCGAAGATTCTTCTATTAGCAGAAGGACCTTCATTTGTGCCATCAACAAGCTCTCAAATCTATCTATGAGTATCTGTTGCACCATTCTGAACCATATAATAGTTTGGACATAGCCATCACCTTGTAAAATATGATTAAGTTTCTTCCTTTTCCATTTATCTTCATGTTTAAAAAATTGCAATGCAGCTCTTTCAGTTTCAGTTTTTTGTGGTCACATTTTATTTTTCTCGTAAGTCAGATCATAACGTAGATAACTAATGTGTTAATGCCACTAGATTCCTATTCTACGATTTAATAATCAGTAATAACCTTCGATATCATCACAGAAATTTTTAAATATCTATCATTTGAGTTCTTAACTGAAAAATAATTTACAATTGTCTTAACAGTAGATACAACTATATTCTGCACTTTATAAAATACCTTCAATGTCTTTAAGTGAGTAGTTTATGAGCAAATAAAATGGTGAGCATTAACTTTTAACGGAAAAGCCGTTACAAGTTACTGACAGTCTGTCTCACACCGCTGATGAAGGCGCACATCACGCCAAAACGCGTACGGGAGGAAACAAAGTAAGTTCACAAGTGAAAGTTTAATAACCAATATTAATTTAGTGCTGTGAAAAAAGAAGATGAACTATCAAAACAACTATTAACTTTTATCATACATGATACTTTCTTTTCCTTCTTTGTCAGTGTTTTTCAAGTGAGGATTATTTCTCTGTTTTAACATCTGTTTTGATGATTTCCCCAAGAGTTTGTGTATGTTTTTGACATTGCAGGCATTAATATATTGCAGAAATCCTCTGAGGATTCACGAAACATGTTCCAAGTAAGGGAAAAACATCTTGAGGTAAAGTAATTATAAACATTAAATAAATTATGTATGCATCAAGGAACAGACTGTAGCAAAAAGTGTTTGAGTCCAGAAATATATAAATATAATTTGGCCACACATGCAATAAACACAGGACATGAATTCCCAGACATAACCAACATGACACTAATAAAACACATACCACACAAAGGCACCATAATGAACATATGGGAAAATTTGAATAAACTAATACCTGAACAAATACAAATCAATACAAAACATGACACAATTTTCAAAGCACTCGACATCGAAAATACACAAAATACATCGAAAATACAGTAGAGCATCGATAATTCAGACTAATTGGTGTTCGACCCAGTCCAGATTATCGATTTGTCCGGGTTTTTGGACATATACAAGAAAATCACTACTTAAAGTATAAGGACAGATGGGATACTTACGAAAATTCAATGTTAGGTTAGAAACATTATTTTCGCTATATTTATTACAAACACTTACACAAATATTGTATAGAAAAATTTTTTGATCACAAATTCTGAAGAAATTTAATTACACAGATCAGAACTACAAAAAAGGTCACCAATATTTTTTTTGAACAAGGATTGAAGTGTGTTTATTGGAGACCAGGTCTCTGAGTCTCTTTAGTAAGAAAAGTTGGGTAATAGAGCATTCGGGCTGCTTTTCCAGCCAAGACATTGCAGTTTCTAATGCGTTGAATGCATCAGGGTGTGAAGGTCCGGTTGATGCCTTATCAGTGATGTCTTCACTTTCATCATTTACGTTATCGTCTGGGGGCTTGACCTCAGCTATAGTGTTGGTTATTTCTTCATCATTTAAAATTTGATCTCCATGGTCATTTTTATCATTTTATAACCACACTCACTTGCATCGTTTTCATTGCAGTCTTTGAAACCTGGTATTAACTTTAATAATGACGCAACTTCATGTAAAATATTTTCTTCCACCCTTTCGTTTTCAGCTGGATTTTCTTCTATCCGATCTTCTTCAATAATCCATAGCTTCTTCCATCCATTTTGCAAATTGTCTTTTGTAAGAGTTATCCAAGCATTTGCTAACATGTAACTGCAGTCCTTCAGATTCAATGTTTTAGCAAAAGCAACAACACTTTCTTCATCTTGTTTAGCTAGCAGCAGAGGACGCAGTACCTGTTTTCTATACATTTTCTTCATTTTTTCTATGATACCCTGATCCATGGGTTGGAGTAGCGCTGTCACATTTGGAGGTAAGAATTGTACCTTAAAATTTTTGTCGATATTATTTATTTTGTCACGAGAAGGATGTGTTGGGACGTTATCGATTATAAGGAGCACTGTCACGAGAATAACCAACTATTAAGAGAAGAATTAAGGGAAGTGAACCAGAGAAATATTGACAAATTAGACGAAAGGATAGAGTTATTGAAGGAAGAGTTGAGCAAGGAAATCAACGATAATAATGAATCCACAAACAAGAAATTAGAAGAAGAAACAATAGGAATAAAACAACAAATTATGGAAGTTGACGAAAGATGTATCCAGACCGAGCGAGAAGTATAGGGTTTTAAGGAAGAAGTAAACACCAAAATAACCAATATCAAAGAACACAATAGAACCAAATTGGAAGAAAACTGAAGAGAAACACAGGAAGAATTAGGGAAGGTACGGAACCAAGTCCCAGAAAGGTGTGATGGTATTGAAGTGGCCATGACAAATATAACCGGTCAAGTAAAGCAGAGCCAAGAGGAGATCGAATTAATTCGAAATAGGCCCACTAACATTACGGGTATTCCTGTTAATGAAAATCGAGAATGGCTGAATTTTCGCCAGTATAAAAGAAAACCTATGGAGTTTTTGGCCAGGATTGAAGAATATTTTGCTAAACATCAGGGAAATAGATGGAGTAACAACCGGGAACTATTGGATGAGTCTTTCAGAGAGATGACCGTCAATTGGTGGATGGCGAATAGGAGTGAAATCACGGACTACCAACAATTTAAGAACATGTTCAAGGCAAAGTATTGGTCGGAGACAACACAGAACTTGATACGTGATAACATCTGTCATGGAAGATACAATGCCCAAGTAGGTAATACCGTGACTGCCTATTTCCTAGGAAAAGTATGTCTTGCAAAACATTGGGAACCGACCATACCAGAGGAATGCCTAGTAAACAAATTGTCATACCACTACGATGAAGACCTCATAAGAGCAAGGAGGGGTAGCCACATAAAAACGGCGCAGGCTATGACAGAATTATTAGAAAATTACGAAAACGAAGACTACTATCGGCAAAGTAGAAGGAGGAATGATGGGCCTGACGTGAGAAATAATCAGTACCCCAATAATAATCAATAATAATCAGTAAATAATAATAAGAAATAATCAGTACCATAATAATAATAACTACCCCGGGAACCGCAACAATTCAAATTATTATAACAATAATAATCATACTAATAATAATAATAATAATAATAATAACTTCCATAATAACCAGAATCCTAACAGGAATAACAACAGCTACCCAAATCATAGAAATAATTATTATCATAACAGTAGTAATTATAATAGTCAGAGAAACCCCAACCAAGGTAATACAGAACATTATTATAATAATAATAGGAATTACCAATCTAATAACAACAATAATAATAATAGGGTTTCTAGACCAAGAGTGAATTTTATAAGGGCCGAAGATAATGGTCAAAGGAGAAATCAACACCAAAGGGAGAATGATAATGAGCATTTACAACGGAACAATAGCATCGAAGAATCCAGATCCGGAAGCAGGAACCAAAGAAGGGACCCAAGGGACGCACCATCCGGAAATGATCAAAGAGATGAGAACTGAAGGAATAGGAATTGTTGCGTACTGGAAGCTCTTGAAGTTTTCTTGAGTTATTCCTAGAAACGCTGAATGAGGAGGGGCTGGTTCGAAAGTAAATTGAAGTGGACTGTATAATTTTTCATGTAATAATCTTTTATTGAAAACTGTTGAAAATTGATACTATTGCTGACACGTGCAGAAGTTTACTCGACATGATGCCCGTTAAATTAGTTAGTAATAAAAGTCGAAAGACATAATGAATAAGGCAGAGATCGCCAAGTATGATCAGTGCATGTTGCACATAATAATAATTAAATGATGAACGGATGAAAGCCAGTAGCTGCGGCTGGTACTTTTACGAGTGCTCAGCTCGGAGTATTGTGAATAACTAACTAACTTTCCGCTACAGACAGCCCAGCTGAGCCGGCTGTAGACGGTAGATAAGAAAAACGTGACGTCATCTGCGCGTGTCGCATTGCAGTATTTAAAGTATAGAGTTTACAAGTTCAAAGTCTGAACAGGAATGATGAAAACAATCAAGTAAACGAAGATTATGATTGGATACCATTCAGTGACAATCCTGCTAGGAATTTCCGAATTGCCTACAATCAACGGAACCCACCAGAACTCCGAATTCCCCTAAGAGGAAATGGTAACCAATCCAACACACCTCAGGGCGAAAGACAAGAAATCGAAGAAGAAGAAACCATGGCCAACAGGTGGAATGCATAAAAACACATACATTCAAAAACAACGTAAGATCAACTTCAACAATTATTTATAGGAATTAATTTTGAATTGAAGTAATAAATAAATTCAAAAGAAAGTAAGATCAGCTTACAACAATTATTTACAGAAATCAATTTTGAATGAAATAAAAAGATATCAACAAAATTTCAAAAGAAAGATAAGAACAACTTATATCAATAATATGAGTAAACTAGTTTTGGAAAGGAAATATTAAGAGATTTATGAAATACAAGGGGAAGTAAGGACCATTTAAATAATATAATGTTAATGGAATAATTTGGATGAAACCCATAGCGAAATAATAATTTTGAAAAAAAAATATAATATAACTATGATCACTACTTTAATCGTAATTATGATAAGAACAATTGGAAGAATAACTGTAATAAAATAATACCATTAGAACTCTTAATGAGAACCAAGAAAAAAAAAGAAATAATAATTATAAATGCTATTAATTTTGATAACCAGAAGAAGACTGTGCGACCAATACAAGAATTAAAGAGAATTCAGATGAAAAAACTTACACCCAACAACTAGTGATAAATATATCAACAGAACTTCCAACCATGATAAAAATAAATATATCAACAGAGCTAAAAAGATAGGAGAATAAATAATAAGGAGAATAAATCATAAGAAGAATAACTGAAATAGAAAATATTAGTAAATCTAAGAAACTACGAAGTGGGGTATCCAAGGATGTTTTTTATTAGTCAAAAAATAGACTATTCTTATATAATTTTATTAAATGACTGTCTGTAGATAATTCTAGCAGTGTTATATTTTGAGCAGAGATGATGTTCCTCTGATCTCAATTAGAAGTGTAGTATGGCCAGCAGAGTATATGTAGCCAAAAGTGCCTCTCTGGACTGCTCCAGCTCACATGTTAGGGAATGTTAGGGAATGAATATCCCATGGGTAAAGAACTAAGTTAAGAAAAAAAAATATAATAATAATAAACCTCAGATAACAATATCTATCAAAGAAGAATCAATTTAAAAAAAAAAAAAAAAAAAAAAAAAAAAAAAAAAAAAAAAAAAAAACTTAGCTCAAGTATGAAGAAGCAGATGTAGAAATGTAGAGGAAGACAAAGAATATACTAACTAAAAAATGTCATAAGCAATTATTTCATACATACTCAAAGTTTGATCTGAACTAATCACTTCTGGAGGAGAGCAATCTGTAGCATGACAGATTATCCACATTATTCTAATTTAAAAAATGATCATATATAAAATAAAAATAAAATGACATCAATGAAAACCACTATAAAAATTAGTCAAGGACCACAAAGTAGTGAAATAATAGTTAGGAGAGATAAAATAATTAAAATCAACCATGGAATATATATAAGAAATAATAGAAAAATAATGATAGGTCAATGTATAAAGTAATTAGACCCAGGTAGTATAGGAGTAGGTCAGGAAATGCCCAATATAGACAAACATCCAAAATAAAAGAACAACTATTAGAGAAACAACCATATGTAATAAATTTAAAAGCCCCCCCAAAACATGAAACTAAATGAGAAAAGTATAATGCAATAAAATAAGAGTAAATGTGAATTAGGTGTAAGTGAAGGTTCTAGAATAAATGTAAAAATGTACCAGTGCAATTTAATCTTATAATGAAAAGCGAATCCGGATGATCTAAAGTAAGTGATATTCTTTATCATATAATATCAGACAAAATGACAAAAAATGATATAAGAATATACAATACATAAGTGGAATGATCAAGGGTAAATCCCTAAAATAAAACAAAAACAGCAAGGACTGCATGAAAATTAATTTTAAGAAATATTTTAGTTGATGGAAAAACAGATGTGTATTGTTTATTTTAACAGTTCATTGAACTCAAGGCTTGAATGTCTGAGATGAAGTATAATTTTTTGTTATAAAATATTTGTTGTGTTTTAATAATATTAATTAATAATAAACCTTACTGTAATTTAAATAAGGGTAATTTAGTTAAGATGTCATAAGAATTGTAGGTGAGAGAGGGTATTAGCAAGGTGGAATAATAAGAAACATTGTAAATGAACTACCGGTAAAATAAAATCTAGGCCAAATGGTAAATCACACAAACCTTGTAATTAGTAAATAAAATAAAGGAAATTAATTAAATTGATGAAACTTATATAATGTAAATCAATTACTGTATATTATAACTGTAAAATACTTTGTAAAGGTATTGAAAAAATGTATAAGATATTATTAGAAAAAATGCAAGTGTAATAACACTGGAATATAAGAGGAAAGCCTAAATTAAAGATAATATGTAAATTAATTAACCCAAATCATAAAATTACAAAGAATTAAATGAAAATAACCATTTTATTTCAATCAGTGATCTTGCTCAATGATAACTAGAACATAATAGAAATTGTAAACCATTTGAGGTGACAGGAAGTACAGTTAAGGCCTACATTCTAATATACTGTAAATTTGACTTTTCGAGTTAAAAATACAATAAAGTATATCATGTTTGGTATTAAATAACGCAGAATTAACTAAGGAAAGTAATTATGTAATTAGTATTTAATAAAATTAAATAATAGTAAAAATGTAATTAATCATATAATGTAAAAAAGTCAATTATTTAGGCGGAAATTCCATCTGTTTAAAACTATGTAGAGTTAATATTAATTCAGCCAGAACTGATTGTATAGAGGAAGAAGGAGTTAGTTGATTGTTACACGTTGAGACGGACACTTCTAAACGAGCTCAGACAAATTAATTCATTTAAAAAGAGAGAAGATAATTTTTGAATATAACCGAACCTATAAAAAAATAAAACGAAAAGTGTAAAAATATGATTAATAAACACTGAGAGAACCTGGAATCAACCAAATTAATTTATTTATGGAGATTTGAAGTTATAACACAGATGGTAGAACGAAATAAACGAGAATTCTAAATTTTACCAACACTTTAAAAATTTTACTAAATTTAAAATTTTAAATTGGGCACTATAAAACCTCACAACCATTGGAACAAAAACACATTGAAAACACTGATTGCCAAGCCGAACAACTGACCACTAAGCTCGAATAATTACACTGTGATGAAGAGGAAATAACTACTACTGCGTGGAAGAGGAAAACACCAATAACCAACATTTATTTTGAAGAAATTCTGCAGTGAAGGCGTCTTGTATACACTCATCACGTGGGCGGCCATGATGGAATAATGCCAGAATCCTTTGCAGCGACTACAGGACGGCATCTCAAGTCTGGTTCGAGAATTTATCTTATTAACATTGTCTATTCAATAATAATTTTGTATTTTTAGATAACTAAGCAGTTTTTATTGTAAGCATTATACTTTTCAGCTTTGCCTGTGACGATTTAAATTGTAACAATAATCGTAAAATAAAAAAAAAATTAAAAAGTAAGTTTGCGAGCGATTAAGCAATTTTAATCTCACTATAATACTTAAAACCCCTGTATGTACTCAGTATGAGAATAAGTAGTAATTAAGAAGTTCAAGGAAACTTTAATAAAAAGGCATATTGTAAATAGTTATTATTGTCGTATTTAACCCTTTGCTTGTTGTCAGGCGGTGACCTGTTAATTCCGGACTCGACATGTCTCCCGAGTCGTCTGTAATTTAGGATAACATAAAAATCATAATGTTAATAATTAAAAATCTAAAGACACAGATATCCGTTAAAATAACTCATTAAAATTATATATGTTTATTAAGGTATAGTTTGTGTAATTAAAAAATGTTAACTTGAATAAAGGTAGGGACTATATTCTCGCGGAGTAATTGCCCCTCTCCCTTTGTTAAGTACCAGTTGAAGCGAGCAGAAAAACTCTCTCTCGCTATGTTGACCTCACAGTGTGCAGACGTACGAGCGAAAGCTCTGATAAAATGTTGTTAGTTTGTTTGTTTAATTTAAATGTAGTTTAGTAACTACTGCTACAAAAAGCATGTAGCATGTACCATTAACTATAAATATGTGGTAACAAGAAGAAATAATATGTAACAACAAAAAGTAAGAGTGTTAAGCAAGATGACGACTCCCTTCAAGAAGTAACTCACATTTCAACATCTTTCCTGAAGATGTGATCTGCTGGAACTGCTTAAAGACACGTATACCCGGCAGAAGACGCTGTTTAGGACATCCGAGAATCTACATATACTTACACCTAAGAAGCTTCAATCTCCTCTGTGAACTTTCGACACATTATTGACGAAGACCCGACTCAGATGATGACGGCGCGTACGAGGATTCCCAAGACGGACACCCCAGGACGAGGTTTCTACAATCCATTCTAAAGGTGACTCGATAGCCTGTCTATCGAGAGTTAATAATATTTGTTATACTACACACTTCCAAAAGAGACTTTTCAAAGACAATTAATTTAATGTAAACATTAAAAGAGTAAATCTAAGAGTTTACTGTAAAAACTCAAACATCATACGTTGTAACGCTTTATATATTGAAGTATCTTATTATTATTCCAAGTAATAGTACCATTCTTCAAATGGTTAAAGAAGTCTTGCAAGCTAAGATAATGAATTGAATATTAATAAAAGTCTTTACTATAAAATACAGAAAGTTAACCCGGATCCGAGGTATAGCAAAATAGAGTCAATTTGATCCCAAAGTTTTATACAAGAATTTAAATACTTTAGTTTAATTAGTGATGTCATGGGATCTGTCAGTAACAGTTGTTAAATAAAGAGAAGTCGTCTTGTTACACACAGAAAATGAGTGCGTAAATCAGTACAATACCTTCCCTTGTTTCCTTACACAGTTAGTAAGTAATTTGTGCAGTTAATTTGATTTGATTACAGTTCGTTACAACGTAGGCAGCCCATGTAATTGACAGAGCTCAGTTAAGATGGGTTCCCTGGATTTGTAACGCGGCAATACGTTACAAAATTGCGCCACTCTGCTAATTTTTATAAAGGTGTTGTAAGCCTCGTGACGTATACAAAATTGCGCCACTGTTTAATTATATAAAAGGTATTGTGTTGTTGTTGTCTTGTAAGAGTAATAGTGTACAGAGTGTAACAAACAGAATTGTGCCACTCTGTAGTTTTCTTAATTTGTTAGTAAATTAAATAACTCCCTGAATGTTATTGATCTATGCACTCAGAGAATGTAATTAATGTAAATTTAATTTTCCAAAACATATCTCATATCTTATGTATCTCGAAAGTACGTAAATGATAGTCAGTAGAAGTTGAAATCTCATTGTATGAAGATATATGCATGTACCTACTTGCATATATGACTTGTAATGTTTGGTCAACTGATCAATCTCTAACAGGTTTGTTTTAAGACAATCCATGACCTGTTGTTTCTTGAATACTCCTGCATAGTATATGTTAGACATACACTAACATGTGTCTGTAGTAACAAAACTTTGTTAATAATAATGCTCCTGTGTAATGTAGACCCAGTTAATTACGTGAAAAGAATTTCGTAATTTGAACTTGTGAACAAAATACGAGTTCATCTGAACTCGTAACTAATTGATTTAATTGGGGAAAGTATATGAATGAATAGAGTCAAAGTGTTATAAAGCGTAATAGTAATCCGTATTGTTGAATAAGATTCACCCTAACGTCTGTGCTCCCTTCCACCTGTTCGGACCTGTTCAGGAAGTAATCGCTGGCATTGTGTAGAGAACAATAAGAGTAAAACCCCCCATTCTCACTGACACACTCAGCCTACCTGTGTTAACTAAATAAAGAGGGTGACCTACATTCCAGAAAACAGCTGATCGGTATTCAACTTTGAAAAATATGTGTGTGGAATTTCTGTCTCTCCTTTAGAAGAGAAATTGTTCTTGTCTAATTTGTGTAAATTATTTACTTGAGAATTTATCTTATATATGTGTAATATATGTGTAGTGTTGTAGGATTAATTTTAAGTACGTTTTAATGTGTTAGAACTAAAAAAAAAATGGCCCAATTCAATCCGGATTTGTTATTAAAAGACGAGCTGTCTTACGAAGCTCTTTTGCGTGGATTACCCCATGCGAATGTAACAGTCGCGGAATTACGTAGGTCTATTCGCGAATGTGGATTTGATACACCCGTGCAATTAAACTACCTAAGTGAACTCGATTATGAAAGCGAGAAAGAAATTTGTAATGCCAAGTATAGTGAGCTTACCTTATTGTCTCAAACCCTCCAAGACGAGAAATCTCCGGCAATAATTTTGCGGACTACCCAGAGAATAGAGCATTTAACCAGGCGAATAAAAAATTTGTCGATCTGGCCTAATCTCACGGAAATACCTGTTGACGTACAAAACCTAGCTGACGAAGCTCTACGCCGCTTACCTTCAATTATTAATGACTTAAGAAGAAAATCCGACTCATTCAGGATGGACGAAATAGAGAAGTCCTTAATGAAATTACACATCTCCCCAGTACAATCTCCCACTACTGATTTACCTCCGCCTAACACTGATCGGAACTCACCCACCGTATCGCAAGTGCAAGCGAACCAAGAGCAAAATACTGATAAAGATTTAAATGCCCCTCCTCCCGAGGATTTTCAGTTTCGTCCCGGAAATCATGAATTGATTACCTCCAATGAATCAAATCGTTCTCATAAAGGAATGACAACTATGAACTATAACGCGGCCCTATACGGTAAAATGACTCATCCAGTGGAGAAAATCTTAACAGAAATCCCTTACACAGATGGACTAAATGTTTCCAAACTACTAACTTTCATTAGTTATCTTCTCCAGATAAAAGATCTACAGCAGCTGAATGACTGGCAAATTTTGCAAGTTCTGTTACCAAAGTGTAAACCCCCGTTGAAGAATCGTGTCCTAGAAGCCCTTACCTCTACATTCCCAGTAGATGAGCTACATAGCTCTATAATAAAATACTTTATTCCCACCGGCATTTATGAGGAAATAAAAAGAAAGACAGTACTCTGAGTACAAGGAAATCAGGAGAGATTAGCTCATTACATCTCCGACATTAGGGAGTCATCTCGACTACTACGTGTAGACTGGAATGAGACACAACTGGTCGACACCATTTTAATAGGAGTGTCACCTGAAGAAAGATCTCGTCTATCGTTGATAAATAGACCCAATACAATTGCTGATCTAGAACAGTGCAGTATCCATTCTTCAAATGTATGGTACTCTGATCAAAATAGACAAGCAATGAAAACCGCTGGAACTAATAGAAATGAATTGCGAGCACTAGTGCCTGATGTAACAACCTCTCATGAAAGGCAAGCTTTTAGTAAACCTCACCATGTGCGCAAAGCTGGTAAGTTAAGTGTAACACCATATAAAGCGGAAACAAAGTACCCACCTCGCAATAAACCCATCTGTTATAATTGTGGCAAATATGGGCACATAAGGAAAGACTGCAAGAGTAAGCCATTGGAACGGAATCACCCCGCTTCAAAAAAACATGTAAGGCAGGGAGACCCGAAATCCTGTGTCTTCCGCAGCTACTCGAAATCAGGTGAACGCAAAGAAACTAATAATAATAATAATAAAATATTTTATAACCAACGTGGAAGAAAAAAAAGTTCGAAAGAAATCGATCCCTATGTGAGAGAATTTCGTGAAAAATGTAACGCGATTAATAAATGTAACTGGACTAAAAATCTATTACCATTAATACGAGTTGACTTAGGCGTTACATCCACCATCGCCTTAATTGATTCGGGATCTAGTAGAACTTTAATCAGCCAAGAATTAGCGGACATATTAGCTAAACACCATCTAGTAAAACGGAATCAACCAGTGAATATAAAGTGTGCTACCGCTGATAAACGTAATATAAACATAAACCTGAGCATTACCGTTAAGGTTAAAATCAAGAACTTAACCTGGATGTTTACAATGTTAGTATGTAAGGAATTAGGACCTGATTTAATATTAGGTGCAGACTTTATTAGTAAGACAGGAATGATTCTTGAAATCTTTGAGCAAGTATATTATTTCCGATTTGACCGTACACGGAAATATAGATTTGATAGTAATAAAGAAAAATATTGTTCATCTAATGCGTATGTTATACACCAAGACTCAGATTTGTCTCACCTAGAAAAAAGAGATAGAGTGAGAATACTGATGCAGTAATAACCTAATAGAGTATAAAATTAATCTGAGCGATCAGAAAGTAATACGACTACCTCCGTACAAATTGTCGCCTCCCAAGATGGAAGTCATGCGAAACCATATCAACAAGTTGTTGGACCAAGGAGTCATAGAACCCTCTACGTCCCCATATTCTTCACCCTCCTTTTTAGTACCAAAAGGACAAGATAAACACAGACTAGTTGTGAACTATAGGCAATTAAACAAAAGAATAGAATTTGAATCAATCCCTCTTCCAGACATCCATAGTGCATTTCATTATTTCACTAAAGCTATGGTCTTTACGGTGATGGATCTGAATCAAGCTTTTCACCAAATACCCCTTTCTGAAGAATCAAAACGTCTAACCGCGTTTGCAGTTCCTTTTAATTTATACCAATTTACTAGAGTACCCTTTGGAATATCTCAAGGAAGTTCCGTATGTAGTAGACTGTTAGAAAGGATATTTCACGATATTAAATTTAAATATGTGTATCACTATTTGGACGACATCGTTATATACAGCGAATCTATGGAACAACATCTTAAACATCTACGCGAAGTGTTATCTCGGTTACTAAGAGCAGGATTAACAGTGAACCCAAAGAAGGTAAGTTTTGCCGTCCCTCAGTTTTCTTTCTTAGGTCACATCGTGAAAGCGAATGGAAAGGTAAGCATTGACCCCGAACGAACCCGCACTATTAGAGAATTTTCACCCCCACGAGATGCAAAAGGTATAGCCCGATTTTTGGGAATGGTAAATTATTTCCACAAATATATTCCCCATCTTGCCGAAATAGCAGCACCCCTAAACTCCTTACGAAAGAAGGGAACGAAGTTCGAATGGAGCTCACTACATCAAAACGCGTTTGAGCAACTTAAAGAAAGTATTATATCTCCCCCAGTTTTGCAACTAGCGGATTTCACGAAACCTTTCGTAGTGCAAACCGACAGTTCTAGTGTAGCGTTAGGGGGCAGTGATATATCAAGAGATAGATAACTGTAGACTACCTATTAGTTATGCATCACGAACACTTAGCGATCAGGAAAGAAAGTATTCAGCATATGAATTGGAATGTCTAGCAATTGTTTTTGCGTTCGAGAAGTTTAAACCCTTCCTAGAACATAAAGAATTCCTTTTGGAAACCGACAATCAGGCGTTATCTTGGTTATTGAATCACCCTAAACAGTTAGGACGAATTGGAAGATGGATATTGAAGTTAAACTGCTACAAATTCAGAGTGCAGCATATTAAAGGTACTCAAAACGTAGTCGCTGATACCCTGTCCCGTATGTTCCAGTCGCCCACTAAAACTCCCGAAAACAAAGAGAATCCGGAAATAGCACTTGCTAACGCCGTAATTACTGAATTCCCCCTTGCCTTTACAAACATTGCTCTGTATCAACAACAAGACCCCTCACTGAAGCCTATTATTGAACAACTTACGCAAGGTATTAAATCCGAGAAGTACGTATTGAGTAGAAATGTACTATGTCACAAGATAAGGAGCGGAAAGGAATTAAGAATAATAGCCCCTGATGTAATTAAGCCCATGCTGATGGAATACTTCCATTCATCTACCATAGGAGCCCATATGGGAATCAATAAGACAATACATCGTGTTCGAAAGGAATATCATTGGAACAATATGAACAGCGAAATAGCCAACTTTGTACAGAAATGTACATTATGTGCCCTCAGTAAACCAGCCAGGAATACTCAAGTAAGCCAACTGATTTCAGAAATCCCTAAGACCCCTTTTTCTAAACTTTATCTAGATTTCTCAGGTCCATATTGTAACTAAACTCTGTTACTCCGTTAGATGAATACTGGTGTTTGATAGAAATAATAAAATACTGTGTGTTCTTAATTGGTGTGTTTAATTGGTGTGGCTCTCGACGTCTTACTGGCCTGAAACACTTCCTTAAGTTTCCCAGTTGGTCGAGTCCCAATGGTAGCAAGACCGGTCGAGTAGCGTAATGTTGATGAAGAAATATATGTTCAGCTCCACCAAAAGTTTCAAAACAAAAATTGTTGTTTTGAAGAAAAAAAAAAAAAATATGTGTTTAAAAAAAAATTATAATTTAAAAAAAATTATAATTTTATTAATTAATTAATTATAATCAATTAATTAATAGAGTGCTGTGAAGTTTTAAAAAGTGTAACACTCTTCTGAAAAATTTTATTGAAGTTCTGGTATATTTTAAATGAACTACCACCACTCATAAGATTGTCTCCAGGGGATACTTGTTTACCTTTTTGTTTTTTAGGTTATCTTCACTTACAGGTGGTAAAGTCCTGGTAGATTGTTAATTAGAATTATATTAGTGGTAATTAGTAATATTGATGAAATAAAGAACTATTTAGTGTTGAAAAGTATTAATGTTTTATTAGTTAATGGCAATATTGACTCTTATCGATTATAATATCGATTCTCAGGATATCGAAAAAGTTACAAAGTATATTATATAAAATTCATACAGGGTTCTTTAAACAGCCAATTATTATCAAAGTCAGAGAAATCGGGCTAATATTTAAAAGTATAACGTTACAACAAATTAATAATTATTACTAAATACAGACATTGAATAATAAATTTGAAAATCATATAATTGTTTTCACCAACAGCTGACGTTGATCACGGAGAAGGCATTGAAATCGTCAAAGAAAGATGGCTGCCATCAAGCTGGACCAAATGTTACTCGTTTCTGCTACGTTCTGAATAATATATTTTCCGGCAGTATTCCTGTTCTGGTGTCTGCAAATCTCTTGTTAAATGTTGTGTAGTGCCTGGTGTAATGTTTCTGGGTTGTATTTTGTGTCTCTGTATAATTATAAGTTCAAACACTATTCCCGATTCCGACACTAATATGGTTATTGTATTATACAGTTTTCTGGTGTTTTGTGGTGTTTTTCGGAGTAGATATGTATTGTTCAGTGTTATTTAATGTTTCTTGATTGTTTCTGTCATAATGTGAGTGTTCTAGGAGTATTTTATAAGTCACTCGCGATTTCACAAAAACGTACTATTCACTCGCTTGACATTACCATTGCAAGTTAGGTTAGATTCGACACAAAACGCTTGTCATGTTAACCGTTCAAATACCAATAATCAACTATATTATTTCCTTCAGTTTCAATTAAACTCTTAGCCAATATAATATTATTCTTAACATTGTTCAAATATATTTTCATATCCTGTGCATATATAATAATTCACTATATGATTGCCTAAACTTTGGTTATTTATCAATTTTATTCACTAGATGTTATTTAAATTAATCTTTCAGTTCATTCGGCTTATTTTCAGATTAAATAATGCCGTTTTATAGTGTTTTCTGTCCAAAATTAGTAATTTTACTTTCATTTTGGTATTCTCTGAAAAGTCAAAACATCTCCCAAAATTTACTTCCTGTTATTATGTAAATTCAGCCATTTTATCAGTTATATTTAATATTAATAATCTTATATTGTATTAAAAAGGTTTATATTCCCTTATTTTCTTGTAATTAATTGAATTAGTTGTATTCTGGAACATTATTCTGGAATATATGACTCCCATGTCTAAATTTCTGAGTTTAGTCATTTTCATTTTTATTTATAATTCTGAATATAATTTATTAAAATCTTTCTAAATGGTATGGGCAATTATATGGCTTGATCTCAAGTTTATTTTGTCTAAATCCCTTTTGTTTATTTGCATTTAAATGAGTAATTTCTCTGTTTTAATGAAGTTTGGTTTTCCTTCTATAGCCTATGATTTTTTAACAATTTTTTCTTACAAAATATTTTACAAACAATATGTGATGTGTGATACCCTCTCTGACTTTTAAATATAGTCTTATAAACTAAACATTTTTCCAAATTACACAATAACAATGAGTATTGGTTACAATACCAATAACAGTTAAACAAATAAAGAATATTTTTTAAATAAATGGTTGTCTTCAACCTTCAGACATTTTACAACAAAATCCTTATTTCTAACATGGAAATACGGTTCACAAAAAAGGTTTTTTTACTAACTCAAGTCTTAATTACTTCCTACTATTTACAAGTAGTAATTATTTTTATAGTTCTGATGTTAGTTGTATCAGACCCAAACAAATGGCCTAATATCTAACACATTTTTAAACATTCTTATACTATATACATAAAAACCTTATATCTATATTCTTGTTGCTAACTATTATTATAAGTGGGATTCTACAGTTTTTATACCGTTTTTTACACATTGTCTTTGGGGAATTGTACCCTGTCATAAATAAATAAATAGCATAAATTGTTCAAAAAGTATTATGAAATCTGTTTTTCTTTTTGCATATAAAACAAAATGCTATTTTAAACAGATTTATGTCTTATAAGTAACATATTCTCACAGTACACATTTCAAGTCATTGAAAATTGCATATTTCATTGTATTCAATGTTTGTGATTGCCAAGAATGAAACACAAGGTTTATTTTCTATAATACCCAAAACTATCACTGGTTCACTTTGCACTTTTATATTATGTTATCGCTAAATGGTCGTATAGTCTTATTAACATAATAATTTGGTTAGTGTTTTACAATGGAGATTTGTTCCATGGGTACTATATTATTGTTTCATCTTAGTTCACAGGCAACTTTTACTTTATACACTTCTCTCTCTTAAATTTATATACATGTGGTTTTCATTTCGTTATACTTTTATTGGTTAATGATTTATTTTGGGGGTATGGGGATTTGGGTGTCTTTTATAAGAGCATGACATCTTCTTCAGGATGCTGCCTTCTTCTTCTTTCATCAGTCTTCTTTTCTCCTGCCTTCTGGGACTGGTATCTTCTCCATCTTCTTCTTGATGCCATCAGGTTTCTTGGGATCTTCTCCATCTTCTTCTTGATTTTAGAAATACACCACCTGTATTGGTTGATCTTGGCTTATTTTAGGGTTTCTATTCAATTTATTCTTCCTCGTTGTGGGTTTGGTCATATTCTGTACTGCTTGGTTATTCACTTTCTTACCTTCCTGGGTTATAACTTGAAAACCTTTGGTTATGAGACTGGTTTTGGATGACTCATCACTAGTAACTCCTTTTGTTTGAACTTGTATTTTTTAAATAATAATGATTTCTTTCCACAGTTGCTATGAATTAATCTATTTATATTAAACTTAATGCTTTCTTCCAAATTTAAATATTATAACTTTATTATTCTAATGATCAATTGCCATTCAATATTATGCATACATCTGTCACGTTACAGATTGCTCTCCTCCAGAAGTAATTATTTCAGACATGTTTATGGATGAAATAATTTCTTATGATAATTTCATCATTTCTTATAATTCATTTTCTTCTCCATTTTTATATCGACTTTTTTATATTAGAGTTTAATTAATTTTATATATATGGTTACTTGTTTTACTACTGATCCTTTTCGGATAGTTAGTGTCTTCTGAGATATATTATTATTGTAATACATTTTCTTTCTTTATCAACTTCGTGTTGTATCCTTGGGATATTAATTCCCTAACATTCCCTATCACGTGGGCTGGGGCAGATCAGAGGGGCACTGTACGCTACTTCTCTTCTGGTCATACACCACTTCTATAAATTGAGTACAGAGGCATATCCATCCCTGCTCAAAAAAACATAATGCTGCTGGAATTATCTTCAGTCAGTCATCGAATAAATAAATAAAAAGTAGTCTCATTTTCGACTAATAAAAATATCTTTGGATTCTTCACTTCGTAGTCTCTCAGATTATCTCACATTTTCTATCTTAATAAATCTTCATACTTATTATTATACTCATTATATATATATTTTTTCAAAACTCTTAACTTGTCTGATATTTTTATTTTAATTATGGTTGAAAACCTTTCTTTTAATAATTCTGGTTACTGTTTACAGTGTAACTCTCTTTCTTCTCCATCTGAATTCTCTTTATACTTTCTTCTGGTTACTCATAGTATTAGTATGGTCTTTATATATAGTCTTTCTTATTCATTATTTGAATGGTCTTAATATATTATATTTAATTTTTTAACATTGTATCTTTACATTAGATATTCAGGTTGTTATATTGATCATTTTATTTAAACATTTTTGTTCTTTCCTTTCTCTTAGAAAGTTATTAATCCGCCTTCGCATTCATTAACATTAATTCATTTATATTATATTTCATGTGGTATTTCTTCTCTTTGCATTTCATATAGGTCTTATTATTATCATTTGTTCAAAATCATCTTCTCCATCTGTTTGGTATGAGTTGTTCTTCTTTGCTCTTAATTAACTGTTTTCATTATCGTTTCATAAGTAATTAGTCTCTTTGCTTCAAAATTTTTTCCTTCTCTTGCATATTACACTCTTTTTTGTTATTCTTCTCTACTCCTTCAAATGCTATTGTGAATATCTAGCATTTATTCTGGATTAAAATTAATTCTTTTTTTCTGAATTAATCACTTTATTTTCTTCTCAATTCAATTATAATTTACTTTTTTTTTTTTTTTTTTTTTTTGGAACTTGGTTAGTTTTAATGTAAAATTCAAACTATTCTTTTTATTTAATTGAAAAATATTTCTCATAAATCCTTGTAATATGTTGATCTTATCTTGTTTCAAAGTTCTGACGTTCTATCAACATTCAAATTCTGTTTAATTCATTTATTCCCAGAATTGTTTCATTCAGAATTGTTTATAGTAATGTGATCTTACTATTATTTCTGAATGTTTTGGTATTTCTCCAAATTCAAATTCTTCTTAATTCTTCCAAAATGTTTTTCTCATAATTCAGTGGTAGTAAGCTGTGCTTACTTAATTTTAAATTTTTAATAAAATTAAGTTCAAAATTCTCTCTCTTTCTCTTTCTTCCATAAAGTTTTGTTCTAAATTATCAGGTTGTAGTAAGAAGTACTTACTCAATTTTAAATTTTTATAAATATATTTCAATTCAAAAGTCTTTCTTTTTCTTTCTTCCATAAAGTTCGTTCCAAAATTATTAGGTTGTAAGTTGTTCTTACATATTTAGAATTTTTTAATTTAATATATTAAATTTTAAGTTCAAAATTCTCAACTCATTCTTCATAATATTTCTTCATAGAAGCTTGATTGTACACACCTTTGATTTTTCCTGAAACGATTTCCCTCAACTCATAGGTATTGTTATGCTTATCATTTACCACAACATATGGTCCAGTGTAAAGTAATAATAATTTTTTTGTTATGCCTTCTAAGGTGCTAGGCAGCTCTCTATTTTTTAGGAGGACTTTTTCACCCTCTTTATATGTCACAATACGCCCTATTGCCTTCTGGTATTTGGCTTGCCGTTTTTCCTGATTTTCAGCTACCTTGTTGTAAAACTTCAACTGGTTGAATTTCCTATTATTGTTTGTTGGAAATTCAATGATTTGTTCAATGTCTCGGGGAGTCGGCTTCTCATACATGGCTGAGTATGGTGGGATTCCTATAGCTGGATGGTGGGCGTAATTTAGGAATATTTCTGTCGCTGCTAGGTACTCTTGTCACTTTTTCTGTTGGTTGTGACAGTACGTGCGCAATATTCTACCCACTTCTCTCAGTACTCTCTCAGCCGGATTGCTACTTGGGTGGTAGACGGACGTCTTATAAGTTTTGATCCCAAGTGCTAATAAAGTGTCTCGCCATCTCCTCCCCTTAAATTGTGTACCGTGGTCGGTAATAATAGAAGATGGTCTACCGATCTCTGGGATATACAAATCGATAATCACCGCCAAAACCTTTGCTGTTGTTGCCCGATTAACCGGATATAGCTTTATATACTTGGTGTAGTGATCCATTATAATTACCAAGTATTTATATCTGTGTCAACCACCACTACGGGGAAATGGCCCGCAGATATCCAAAAACACTTTTTCCAGTTTTGCGTTGGAAGTTATCGGTATCATGATACCCTCTGTCTTTTCATTGTTTATTTTTGCACATTGGCAGATTTTACAGGACTTGATGTACGTTCTCACCTTGCGGTTGATATTCTTGATCTTACAGTTTTCTTCTAGAGCCTGTATCACTTTTAACGCTCCCATGTGACCATACCTGACATGGTAATCGATGATGACCTCCTTTTCGATTTGGTGTGGGATTATCACCTTCCATGTCTCATCGTCCAAGGCGGTTTTTATGAATAAAATTCCCTTGTTAAGGTGGTAATATTTAGAAATGGTTTCATCATTGGCTTCCAAACGACTCACAATGTTTCTCAGCTTAGGATCAGACTGCTGATGGATTCGAATATTTATTAGCAAAGCTTGTAAATCGGCTCTGGTCGTGAATATGTTATAAATTTTTACCAAGCTCTCCTTCTCCCCCTCGAAAGTCTGATCTTCCAGATTTATACGTGACAACACATCCGCTACCACGTTCTTCTTTCCTGGGATGTATTCCCATTTCAGGTCATATTCTTGTAGGGCGAGTACCCACCTAGCCAATCGGCTGTGAATCAACTTGCACCTACGAAGGAACGAGATGGATTTATGATCAGTTCGTACCGTGACTTGATATCCGAGAATGTACGTCCGGAACTTGCTGCATGCGAACACCACGCTCAACAATTCCTTTTCTGTCACACTGTAGTTCTTTTCGCACTGGTTCAGTGTGCGACTAGCGAAGCTTATTACCAGATGTTGTCCCTCATCATCTTCCTGGTATAAAGTCGTTCCTAAGCTTAGGTCGCTAGCGTCACAGTTTAGAAAGAACGGTTTCTTAAAATCTGGGTGACGAAGTACAACACTCTCCAGAAACTTCTCTTTTATCAAGCGGAAAGTAAGATCTTGATCTTCACCCCAAGTCCATTTGTTCTTGGCAGATAACTGTGGTTGAAACTTGGCGGTCAACTCGGAATATCGGCTCTGAAACTTCCTGTAATAGTTACAGAGTCCGAGGAAAGATTGTAATTGTTTCCTGTTTCTTGGTTGCGGGAACCTCTGAATTGCCTCCACTTTCTCTGCTGATGGGGTAATACCTCTGTCGTCTAGGTTGAAACCCAAGAATTGTACCTCGCGCGCTATGAACTTGGATTTCTCCAACTTCAGTGTTATGTTGTTCTGCGCTAGTTTGTTTAGTACAAATTCCACTCTGTAACAGTGCTCCTCCCAGGTTCCGGATGTGATGAGTAAATCGTCAACATAGACGGTGGTAAATTGGAGCGCTTCTTGTCCCAAAATCTGGTCCATGCATGCCACAAATATGGCGACAGAATTGACAAGTCCGAAGGGCAGTCTCTTGAACTGGTAATTGCGCCCTTCGAAAATGAACGCTACATACTGGCGGCTTTGTGGATGCAGCTCTACCTGCCAATAACCACAGACCGTATCCCAGGTGCTAATAAATTTAGTACCATGAAAACGTTTTAAGATCTCTTCTATTTCACCGGGAGAGGTTCTGTCATTCACAATTGTCTTGTTCAACTCACGCGCATCTAAACAGAGCCGGACTTGTCCGTCATTCTTTGGAACAGCAATAATTGGACTAGTGTAAGGTGATTGACTAATCTCAATTATGTCATTTTCTATCATCTTGTTTATCTCTGTTCTCACGGCTTCTTTGAGCGACTGCGCGATTGGATATGACCTCCGGTTAAACTCTACGTTTTCTTTAAAACGAAGTTGGCACTGGTAGTTTTTTACCTTCCCTGGTTCATCAGAAAACACCGCCTTGTATTTCTCATATATAGCGATTAGACGATCAGCCAGATGCGTTGGTATTTTCTTGTTATCGCTTCCGCACTGGAAATTCCGTATTTCTTGGATCTTAACTGACCATAAATCCTCTCCTCCATGATTGTATATTATGGGTTTAGAAAGAGGGCTGTTTCTTATAATATTAATTTTCCGAAGTTGTTGATGTATCGGGCTGGGAAGTATAGTTGTGCCTCCTACCAGATCTGCGGTCCATGTTACTCCGTCTGGGAAAAGTGATACTTTATTTAAATTAAGATCGATTACTGCCGAATATCTACGAAGAATATCGCAACCGACTAAGATGTCAAATGGTAATCCGGTGGCGATTAAAAATTCCATGTCTAAAGCTATATCACGGCTAACGACACTTAAGGAAACTTGCTTCCTAATGGTTTTATTCTGGCGGCCAGTTGCACCTACCAATACAATGTTGTTGACTGGTAACATTGGCAAAGTTTTTCCACATGTACTCTGTATTCTCTCCAATTCATTGGAGTTTATTATTGAAATATTAGCGCCTGTGTCTATCATTATTTTAGTGGGAACTCTTTCCACCTCCGCTGTTATATAAATTATCTCATTATTACTGTTGCTGAGACTCTTCTCGTTTTCTTCCAAAAGTTCAGTTCGTATGTCTTTCAGATAGTGGTTACTTATAATAGTGATGTTTTTATGCTGATTTGCTGGTCGCAATTCATCCTTTTCTAACCCAGGAAGTATAAGCAGTAACGGGTCATTGTTGTTGATTACTGCCTCCTCTCGTTTAAAGTATTTTGGTCATTGTTCGTGTTATTATTGACCGAGGCATCGTTCGGGTAACTCTGGTTTGTTTCCTGACGTTCTGTACCCTGGGTGAGGTTTAACGCCCTGTTCTGTTGTCTGCCAAGATCCTCCAGGCTTGTACTTCGTCTTCCCTGTTCGTATCTTGGGCCGTCTCGTTCCGCACTCCTCCATCTTCGGTCGGCGCCATGGAAGCTGCTCCTCCTCGGTTGATAATATCTCCTGGGTCCGTGATCTTCTGCTCTTATAAAATTTACCCTAGGACGCGACACTCGGTTATTATTATTGCTATTATTGTTATTACTAAAATTATTATGATAGTAATTTCGGTTAGGTGGGTGAGGTCTGTCACCATTATTGTTGGGATATGGATTTCTCTGACTGTATGGGACATTATTATTTTGTTGATAAAAATTGTTTCTATTGTTTGGGTAGGGGTTGTTATTCCTAACGTCGTTAAAATTACCGTTAAACTGGTTATTACGCGGCGGGTTGTTAGGGCCGTCGTAATTACTGGGCTGGTTCCGGTTACTTGTATGGTTATTGCCGTTATTGGGGTAGGTAGTCGGCCTTACTTCTGGTCTCTCATTTCTCTTCCTGCTCTGCCGATAATACTCCTCGTTTTCGTATCCCTCTAATAACTCGGTCATCGCCTGGATCGTCTTGATCTGGCTGCCTCTCCGGGCCCTGATAATGTCCTCATCATAGTGATACGATATCTTGTTCACTAAACATTCTTCTGGGATTGCCGGCTCGAGGTGTTTTGCCATGCACACCTTCCCCAAGAAATATGCCGTCATACTGCTACCTAATTGTGCCCTGTATCTTCCATTACAAATATTGTCACGGATCAAGTTCTGGGTGGTCTCAGACCAGTATTTTGTCTTAAACATTTTCCGGAACTGTTGGTAGTCGGGAATTTCACTCCGGTTGGCCATCCACCAATTATCAGTTATGTCTCGGAAAGACTCGTCTAATATCTCCCTGCTATGGCTCCATTGAGTAATTTTATGCTTGGTCAAATATTCTTCTACCCTAGCCAAGAACTCCATCGGCTTACGTTTGTATTGCCGGAAGTTGAGCCACTCTCGGCTTTCGTTGACGGGCAATCCAGTGAAATGAGTCGGTCTGTTTCTAATCGCTTCCATCTCCTCTCGGCTTTGTCGCACCTGACCGGTGATACTGGCCATGGTCTCTTGTATATCATTACATCGTTCTGTGACTTGGTTGCGAACTTTTCCGAATTCTTCTTGATTTTCCATCCTCTGTTCTTCTACCTTCCTACGACTATGTTCTTCGATATTTGTGAACTTGATGTTCACCACTTCTTTAAACTCATTCACCTCCTTTTCGGTCTGGTTGCACTTTCCATCAATCTCTCGAATCTGTCGATTGACCATTATATTTTCTTCTTCCATCTTCTTATTCATCGCTTTCTTGTTAACATTGATTTCCTTATTCAGTTCTTCTCGCAACAATTCCATTCTTTCGTCCAGTTTGTCCAAATTCTCCTGATTGACCTCTCTTAATTCTTCTCTTAGAATTTGATTGTCCTCTCTCAATTCTTCCAATTTCTCCCCCATCTTCTCTTCCAACTTCCTGTTGTCTTCCTTCAATTCTTCCTTCAACTGCCGGTTGTTCTTCTCTATCTTCTTCCGGGTTTCGTCGATTTTCTGATTAGTATTTTCAATTTTATTAATCAATTCTTCTTTAGTCGCCTTGAATTCTTCCTTGAACGATCGGTTGTCTTCCTTCAATTCTTCCATGTTCTTGTTCATCCCAGTCAACTCTTCTTTTGTGGATTGATTATCCTTCTTCAATTCTTCTAACTTTTCTCCCATCCTCTCTTCCATCTTCTTGCTGTTTTCTTCCATCTTCTCTTCCATATTCTTGCTGTTTTCTTCCATCTTCTCTTCCATCTTCTTGCTGTTTTCTTCCATCTTCTCACTCAGTGACTGGTTATCATTTCCCATTTTCTTACTACTTTCGTCTATCTTCTTGTTATTATCCTCCATCTTGGACTCTAGGTTCTTATTAGTATCTCCAATAGCATCCATTTTCTTACTCATTGATTTGTTTTCTTCTTTTGTGGATTCCATTTGCTTATTTAACTGGTTAACTGTAAGAACATTTCCATTACCCTATCCATTTTACTCTCTTCCGTTACTTTGGATTTTTCTATATGTCTTTCCTGGACATTTACTTCCCCTGTTTGCGTGGGTATCTCCGGTTGTTCAGTTTGTTTGGACAACACCGGGGGTAATGACTCTTCCACCTCCACTGGCGTCGCCTCTTTATTGTCCATTACAATTTCTAATTCTTTTTCGGCCTCCGCCGCCCGTTTCTTAGATGTTGCACGTCGTTGCATTTTCCCTTGAAATTCTCTGGCTTTGTAGCTGTTGCCTAGCTCCAACTAGTGATTGGGCAGAATTTATTGGCCTTCCAATCGCTAATTAAAGCCCCTAAAGTTGTGCGCCAATTTGTAACTAAACTCTGTTACTCCGTTAGATGAATACTGGTGTTTGATAGAAATAATAAAATACTGTGTGTTCTTGATTGGTGTGGCTCTCGACGTCTTACGGCCTGAAACACTTCCTTAAGTTTCCCAGCTGGTCGAGTCCCAATGGTAGCAAGACCGGTCGAGTAGCGTAATGTTGATGAAGAAATATATGTTCAGCTCCACCAAAAGTTTCAAAACAAAAATTGTTGTTTTGAAGAAAAAAAAAAAAATGTGTAAAAAAAAATTATAATTTAAAAAAAATTATAATTTTATTAATTAATTAATTATAATCAATTAATTAATAGAGTGCTGTGAAGTTTTAAAAAGTGTAACACTCTTCTGAAAAATTTTATTGAAGTTCTGGTATATTTTAAATGAACTACCACCACTCATAAGATTGTCTCCAGGGGATACTTGTTTACCTTTTTGTTTTTTAGGTTATCTTCACTTACAGGTGGTAAAGTCCTGGTAGATTGTTAATTAGAATTATATTAGTGGTAATTAGTAATATTGATGAAATAAAGAACTATTTAGTGTTGAAAAGTATTAATGTTTTATTAGTTAATGGCAATATTGACTCTTATCGATTATAATATCGATTCTCAGGATATCGAAAAAGTTACAAAGTATATTATATAAAATTCATACAGGGTTCTTTAAACAGCCAATTATTATCAAAGTCAGAGAAATCGGGCTAATATTTAAAAGTATAACGTTACAACAAATTAATAATTATTACTAAATACAGACATTGAATAATAAATTTGAAAATCATATAATTGTTTTCACCAACAGCTGACGTTGATCACGGAGAAGGCATTGAAATCGTCAAAGAAAGATGGCTGCCATCAAGCTGGACCAAATGTTACTCGTTTCTGTTACGTTCTGAATAATATATTTTCCGGCAGTATTCCTGTTCTGGTGTCTGCAAATCTCTTGTTAAATGTTGTGTAGTGCCTGGTGTAATGTTTCTGGGTTGTATTTTGTGTCTCTGTATAATTATAAGTTCAAACACTATTCCCGATTCCGACACTAATATGGTTATTGTATTATACAGTTTTCTGGTGTTTTGTGGTGTTTTTCGGAGTAGATATGTATTGTTCAGTGTTATTTAATGTTTCTTGATTGTTTCTGTCATAATGTGAGTGTTCTAGGAGTATTTTATAAGTCACTCGCGATTTCACAAAAACGTACTATTCACTCGCTTGACATTACCATTGTAAGTTAGGTTAGATTCGACACAAAACGCTTGTCATGTTAACCGTTCAAATACCAATAATCAACTATCTTATTTCCTTCAGTTTCAATTAAACTCTTAGCCAATATAATATTATTCTTAACATTGTTCAAATATATTTTCATATCCTGTGCATATATAATAATTCACTATATGATTGCCTAAACTTTGGTTATTTATCAATTTTATTCACTAGATGTTATTTAAATTAATCTTTCAGTTCATTCGGCTTATTTTCAGATTAAATAATGCCGTTTTATAGTGTTTTCTGTCCAAAATTAGTAATTTTACTTTCATTTTGGTATTCTCTGAAAAGTCAAAACATCTCCCAAAATTTACTTCCTGTTATTATGTAAATTCAGCCATTTTATCAGTTATATTTAATATTAATAATCTTATATTGTATTAAAAAGGTTTATATTCCCTTATTTTCTTGTAATTAATTGAATTAGTTGTATTCTGGAACATTATTCTGGAATATATGACTCCCATGTCTAAATTTCTGAGTTTAGTCATTTTCATTTTTATTTATAATTCTGAATATAATTTATTAAAATCTTTCTAAATGGTATGGGCAATTATATGGCTTGATCTCAAGTTTATTTTGTCTAAATCCCTTTTGTTTATTTGCATTTAAATGAGTAATTTCTCTGTTTTAATGAAGTTTGGTTTTCCTTCTATGGCCTATGATTTTTTAACAATTTTTTCTTACAAAATATTTTACAAACAATATATGATGTGTGATACCCTCTCTGACTTTTAAATATAGTCTTATAAACTAAACATTTTTCCAAATTACACAATAACAATGAGTATTGGTTACAATACCAATAACAGTTAAACAAATAAAGAATATTTTTTAAATAAATGGTTGTCTTCAACCTTCAGACATTTTACAACAAAATCCTTATTTCTAACATGGAAATACGGTTCACAAAAAAGGTTTTTTTACTAACTCAAGTCTTAATTACTTCCTACTATTTACAAGTAGTAATTATTTTTATAGTTCTGATGTTAGTTGTATCAGACCCAAACAAATGGCCTAATATCTAACACATTTTTAAACATTCTTATACTATATACATAAAAACCTTATATCTATATTCTTGTTGCTAACTATTATTATAAGTGGGATTCTACAGTTTTTATACCGTTTTTTACACATTGTCTTTGGGGAATTGTACCCTGTCATAAATAAATAAATAGCATAAATTGTTCAAAAAGTATTATGAAATCTGTTTTTCTTTTTGCATATAAAACAAAATGCTATTTTAAACAGATTTATGTCTTATAAGTAACATATTCTCACAGTACACATTTCAAGTCATTGAAAATTGCATATTTCATTGTATTCAATGTTTGTGATTGCCAAGAATGAAACACAAGGTTTATTTTCTATAATACCCAAAACTATCACTGGTTCACTTTGCACTTTTATATTATGTTATCGCTAAATGGTCGTATAGTCTTATTAACATAATAATTTGGTTAGTGTTTTACAATGGAGATTTGTTCCATGGGTACTATATTATTGTTTCATCTTAGTTCACAGGCAACTTTTACTTTATACACTTCTCTCTCTTAAATTTATATACATGTGGTTTTCATTTCGTTATACTTTTATTGGTTAATGATTTATTTTGGGGGTATGGGGATTTGGGTGTCTTTTATAAGAGCATGACATCTTCTTCAGGATGCTGCCTTCTTCTTCTTTCATCAGTCTTCTTTTCTCCTGCCTTCTGGGACTGGTATCTTCTCCATCTTCTTCTTGATGCCATCAGGTTTCTTGGGATCTTCTCCATCTTCTTCTTGATTTTAGAAATACACCACCTGTATTGGTTGATCTTGGCTTATTTTAGGGTTTCTATTCAATTTATTCTTCCTCGTTGTGGGTTTGGTCATATTCTGTACTGCTTGGTTATTCACTTTCTTACCTTCCTGGGTTATAACTTGAAAACCTTTGGTTATGAGACTGGTTTTGGATGACTCATCACTAGTAACTCCTTTTGTTTGAACTTGTATTTTTTAAATAATAATGATTTCTTTCCACAGTTGCTATGAATTAATCTATTTATATTAAACTTAATGCTTTCTTCCAAATTTAAATATTATAACTTTATTATTCTAATGATCAATTGCCATTCAATATTATGCATACATCTGTCACGTTACAATATCCACGATCTAAATCAGGGAATACAATGTTACTCATCTGTGTAGATTCGTTCACTAAATTTGTTTGGATGTATCCCATGCGACGAGCATTAGCGTCGACGACTGTAAAAATATTACAGGAAAGACTATTTAAAGACTACGGTACTCCAGTACGTATAGTATCTGATAACGGTCCACAGTTTAAAGCAAAAGAATTTAGGAATATGTGTTTGAAGTTAGAGGTAGACCATATAACCACTACAGAGTATCGACCGCAAGGCAATATTGCTGAAAGGTATCTACGAAACCTCAAATCTGCGCTAATCGCCTATCATGCGAATGATCACACGTCGTGGGACCAAAACCTATCCTGGATTCAATATGCTTTTAATTCAGCTTATCACGAAGGTCACAAGTCGACCCTGTTTGAGTTACTGTACAAATACCGACCAAACCACCCTTTGTCCACAATATGGAATATACACGATCTGCTGCCCCTGCAAATAACGGATAAGCAGATAAAGCGAATATGGAATAAAGCCCGCTCTAATTTAAGAGCAAACTTAGAAAAATCCAGAAGATACCACGAGAAAGGTAATCATAACAATTCAATTAGGTACCAAGTAGGTGACTTAGTAATGTATAAAAGTCACCCCACTAGTAGTGCGATTGATAAGACCACCTCTAAACTATCATTCCGATGGTGTGGCCCTTACTGAATCCAGAAGTACCTAACTCCAGTTACAGTAGCCCTGTGCGAACCTGCGACTCGAAAATATGTGCGGAGAACGCATATGTCACAGCTAAAATTGTATAAGAAGAAAAAAGGTAATGGTATAACCCAGAATAGAAAAGGGAATACTAGGTGAGGAAGTAAATTATCCTTCTGAAACCGTGAAAATGTTAAACATAGAGTTTGGAAATGAGGCCTGATCAACCTGAGTTCCAGTTCTGCGAAGCATACATTAATGAATACTCATTAACTAGATGGGAACTAACACTCATTAACTCGATGAGTTATCTAGTACTCAATGGAAACAAGATAGAATTCTAAATAGTAAAGATTTAGAAAGTTACTCTACAGAGAGAGAGTAAGACAACCAGAAAGAAAAAACCGGTAGTAGATTTAAGTGATAGAGATAAGAAAGAGTTTTGTGTTTTATTTTGTAAATATTAAGTGTGAATAGTAAAAAAAAAAAGAGTAGTTAATAAAAATGTATAAAAATAGATTGTGTTGTGGAGAAGAAGCAAGTAGATATAATGCTAACCAATAACTATGTGAAAGAAATTACACACACTGACACACTGACTCCAAGTCCCCAGTTATAAAAAAAAAAAAAAAATAAAAAAAAAAAAACCGTAATGTGCAAATTAAGCGGTGGAGTATGTGACGATTTAAATTGTAACAATAATCGTAAAATAAAAAAAAAATTAAAAAGTAAGTTTGCGAGCGATTAAGCAATTTTAATCTCACTATAATACTTAAAACCCCTATATGTACTCAGTATGAGAATAAGTAGTAATTAAGAAGTTCAAGGAAACTTTAATAAAAAGGCATATTGTAAATAGTTATTATTGTCGTATTTAACCCTTTGCTTGTTGTCAGGCGGTGACCTGTTAATTCCGGACTCGACATGTCTCCCGAGTCGTCTGTAATTTAGGATAAGATAAAAATCATAATGTTAATAATTAAAAATCTAAAGACACAGATAGTCGTTAAAATAACTCATTAAAATTATA
This sequence comes from Magicicada septendecula, assembly GCA_034769895.1. Lineage (NCBI taxonomy): Eukaryota > Metazoa > Arthropoda > Insecta > Hemiptera > Cicadidae > Magicicada > Magicicada septendecula. The sequence continues at coordinate 432,007,085 of CM068368.1, read as the reverse complement.
TATGTTTATTAAGGTATAGTTTGTGTAATTAAAAAATGTTAACTTGAATAAAGGTAGGGACTATATTCTCGCAGAGTAATTGCCCCTCTCCCTTTGTTAAGTACCAGTTGAAGCGAGCAGAAAAACTCTCTCTCGCTATGTTGACCTCACAGTGTGCAGACGTACGAGCGAAAGCTCTGATAAAATGTTGTTAGTTTGTTTGTTTAATTTAAATGTAGTTTAGTAACTACTGCTACAAAAAGCGTGTAGCATGTACCATTAACTATAAAAATGTGGTAACAAGAAGAAATAATATGTAACAACAAAAAGTAAGAGTGTTAAGCAAGATGACGACTCCCTTCAAGAAGTAACTCACATTTCAACATCTTTCCTGAAGATGTGATCTGCTGGAACTGCTTAAAGACACGTATACCCGGCAGAAGACGCTGTTTAGGACATCCGAGAATCTACATATACTTACACCTAAGAAGCTTCAATCTCCTCTGTGAACTTTCGACACATTATTGACGAAGACCCGACTCAGATGATGACGGCGCGTACGAGGATTCCCAAGACGGACACCCCAGGACGAGGTTTCTACAATCCATTCTAAAGGTGACTCGATAGCCTGTCTATCGAGAGTTAATAATATTTGTTATACTACACACTTCCAAAAGAGACTTTTCAAAGACAATTAATTTAATGTAAACATTAAAAGAGTAAATCTAAGAGTTAACTGTAAAAACTCAAACATCATACGTTGTAACGCTTTATATATTGAAGTATCTTATTATTATTCCAAGTAATAGTACCATTCTTCAAATGGTTAAAGAAGTCTTGCAAGCTAAGATAATGAATTGAATATTAATAAAAGTCTTTACTATAAAATACAGAAAGTTAACCCGGATCTGAGGTATAGCAAAATAGAGTCAATTTGATCCCAAAGTTTTATACAAGAATTTAAATACTTTAGTTTAATTAGTGATGTCATGGGATCTGTCAGTAACAGTTGTTAAATAAAGAGAAGTCGTCTTGTTACACACAGAAAATGAGTGCGTAAATCAGTACAATACCTTCCCTTGTTTCCTTACACAGTTAGTAAGTAATTTGTGCAGTTAATTTGATTTGATTACAGTTCGTTACAACGTAGGCAGCCCATGTAATTGACAGAGCTCAGTTAAGATGGGTTCCCTGGATTTGTAACGCGGCAATACGTTACATGCCCTTTCTCTGACTATTATAAAATAACAGCTAAAAGAACCTGCACTTTAACATTAATATTTTATATACTGAGTTTAATAGCCCTGAGATAGAGTTTGTAATTGTCGATTAACTAATCGATTCAAAGTCGATTAGTATTTCTAACGTTAATAAATTATTTAAATATTATAATTTTGAGTTTCATTTATTGATAAAAAGATAGATAGAAGAATTCCAGATAATATTTTATACCTGGACTCCGAAAAAAGAAGAAAATAACTTCACTGAAGGAGTAACATCACAGAATAACGAAAGACCGCTAATCGATTATGTTATGAGATAATATAATTAACGCGGAAAAACAATCCTGATTATTCTAAACTATTAAATTGATTAAATTAATAATTAAAAGAAATAAAATTACATAAATACATAAAAAATAATTAAATAAATAAATAAAAATTTTTTATTACAATTTCTTTTGTAACTCAGAAAATCCAAAAATTACATATTGTAACAATGTCTTCGTGTATAGCAATGTTTTTACACGACAAAAGCCGTTGATTTATGCTTTTCGACGATGTGTAATCATGTAACTATAAAGACTGACATTAATAATTCACAATTCTGCACCTAGATCACAGAAGTATATACATTTCTATTCACGTATGCTTTGTGTTCTACCACATGGTTTTGTAGATGTAAGTGCTTCAAAACATACAATACCAAAAAAAAAGTTTAGTGAATGTAAATACAGTTGTGTATATAGGGTATACTAACAATATTATTGAATATTCAGAAGACACGTTTCAGTAGTTTTGTGACAATATGTTGTGTTATAGCCTAATTGTAATAATATTTCAACTTTTTTTTTTGTAAAAACATGGCAAATTTATAATGACATAGAAAAAATGTTATTTAAAATACAAGTTTCACTTTTATATAGTGTTTTAGAGAATAGTTGAATTTACAAAAAAAAAATAAAGCTTGAATTATTTATAAGTATATTGTTGGTTATGTACTATGTCAAAAAAGTGTGAAGTATGGCCAGATGTGATGGATGGACAGACCCAGAATCGCTCAGCCAGGTAAGTGTTAAAGTAGATGTCCCCATGCCATACATTTTTGTAAGAGATGCACCACTTTCATCTTCAGAAAGTTTGTTTAAAATTTGTAATTTTGTTTCAACACTTAAGAAAATAGGTTTTCTCTTACGAGACCCTGCAGATGACATTTCAATTGGGTAACTCAAATAAGAAATCACAAGCACAAATAAAGTTTATTTTTATGAACAAGCACAGCACATGACAATTCCGTTCACCCAAACAAACTGAACAGTACTGTTGTTAGGTGCAATGTGTTGCGACGATCGAGTTAGAAGTGGTGTTGTTGTTGTCATCCCCACCACTCCCATATTCCATTCATCTACTATAACACTGGACTACTATAACGATGCTCAAAGACTCAAAGACATTCAGTAATTTGAACAAGTTTGTGCAAAACGTTCCCTATCTATTGGAATCTCGATTCTGATACTTGCAGCTGACGAATAAAATATTTCTGTGGACAAGATCTGGATTTTTGACATCTGGATTATCGACGCTCTACTGTATATACACCACAATCACGCACAATAATTCCAGTTTAAAATACCAAAAACCAACAGGAAACCATAACAACAACGAACCAAAACACAAGTACTCCACAAAATCCAAAATTAAGAAGGTTGAGGACAGGAACAATATGTTTCCTGAAACATGTCCTAAATAAGGGAAAAACATCTTGAGGTAAAGTAATTATAAATTTTTAATATCACACACACACACCCACACACACACACAGACACCTACATATGTGAGTGCGTGCACGCGCGCGTGCTTATATGTATGTATGTATATTGCAATGAGACAAACATTCACAGCATGTGTGAATATTGTTACGAATCGTTAATATGCCCCTAGTTGTTGGTGCCAATTTATAATAAATTGCTAAGACTCGTATATTTGGTAAATATAAATTTGTGATGTTATTCAATTTCTTTCTTCTGCAAGTAGTATAATTCGTATATTCTTTTTAACACCTGACGCACGTTTCACTGAAAAATAGTATCATCAGAGGTTTCTAATATGATATTTTTCAGTGAAACGTGCGTCAGGTGTTAAAAAGAATATACGTATTATACTACTTGCAGAAGAAAGAAATTGAATAACATCACAAATTTATATAATTACTGCAAGAAACGTCGAGTTACTTATATAGAAAACGATGGATTTGGTAAATAGTATTTTCTTTTATTAAATTCCACACAAATGGTTGTCAAGGTACAAAAGTATCTAATTCCCATTGGTTGAACATTTTTTTACATTGTTAGACATGACTACTGTTTTTTATACAAAATTAACAAATATCTTCTAATTGGTATAATCTTTTTATACTACATTTAATACTAAATATTACAACACCATTGCATTGCTTTTTTCATAAATTAATTTGAAATCAAACGTGAATATTTTCTGTCAAGTACTTACAAAGTTACAAATTTGACAATTTTGTTTTCTATTATTAATTAATTCAAAACTAATTCTTTTGTATACATTTTGGTTCTCTAAAATTATACAACCAAAATTAAGATGATAACATACATGGTACCATTAATTTCTACTGTTTTAATATCCAATTTTACAAATTTCTTAATTTTACTATAGGCTTCTATGGCCTAGTGTATCTGATGTTCATTATACATTTATTATAACATATCCTTTTTGTTTTATGAACCTTAAATATTTTAAACACAATTACAATGAAATAAATTAACTAATACACAACAAATGATTATTCATAATCATGTTAAAACATAACATAACTCTTTTTTAACATCCTATGTAAATGCTAGTCTTCAATACATAACATACATTCCTTATCATACTATTAAACAGTACCGGGGGGCCGAGCTTAGCTCGGTTTCAAATAAAAAATATTTTTTTTAATAAGATTTTACATTTTTCTTTTTACATAACAAAACAAAAACAGATTTGCATTTTACAATATTAATTTAGAAATTGGAAATGAATTTTATGAAATTGGGAAACTAAAATAGTAATCTTATAACTTATCATGTAGGTTAACAAACATAATATATTTAAAAAAAATATATATAGCAATATATTTACAAATTTAATTTTGTACAATATTTTATAAAAAAGTCATGTTGAAATCATCCAAGTTGTCTGGAATGTCCAAAAAAAGATGTTCATCATCAGTATCCATTTGTAGATTATTCTGTACATTATTATTAGAATCAATATCATTCAATGTTTCTTTCCACACTATATTACGAGTGTGTCCAGGATTTTCTTGTGGTAGAAGAACTTTTAAACTGCCTTTCCTTTTAACTCGGGAAAAAGCGACGTATAACATTCCATGCATAAAAACTGGTGTTCGTAAGTCAACACCAACGTACTCAAATGTTTGACCCTGGACCTTGTGAGCTGTCATAGAAAATGTCGGTTTACGGGAAATTGATGTCTTTGCATGGTACAGCCAAGTTGACCTTTGTTAGAATCCAATGTAATTCTTGGGATATGTACCTCTTGACCCGATTTTTCTCCAGTAATTATCTTAGCTTTGATAATGTTATTGCACAACTCTGTAATATTTAATCTAGTTCCATTGCAAAGCCCTTCTGTAATGTCTAAGTTTCGTAAAAGCATTATTATAGTATCCTTTTTCAACTTAAGTCATGTGGCGGTAAATCGGCTATGTCAACAGAATTAAGAAAATCAGAAGTGAATTGAAGAGCTCCTTCTGCTTGATCTTTTACAGAGTCGTAGCTGTGATAAATTTTGATATCTCCAGGTAGTTTTTCAATGATCTCAGCATTAATTTTTGTTACATCTCTGTTCAAAGGAGCAATTATAGCTCTGTCTTTCATATCTTGAAATCTATTATTAGTAATACAGTTTCCAAAGACTACATCAATCAGATTTCCATTAGAAAGAATATCTACTGGTAGCTCAATTTCATCCATATTATTTACAGGCAACTCTCCATTCCCGACCTTCAACAAATATTCACCAAAATCTCTTTGCTCTGGATCTACACGCATATTTTCAGTCAAAGAAAAGAGATGGGAATGTTGCCAAAGGTTACTTCTTTTTATGCATAGATCTATCAGTTCACTTTTGTTGGCACGTTGTTGAACAGGCAAGCACTGTCGAAAATCTCCTCCAAAAACAACAATTTTTCCTCCAAATGGTAAATGTGGATTGCCCAGAGCGCGAAACAATTGGTCCATATTATGCATTCCATACTTAGGTAACATGGGTGCTTCATCCATTAAAAAAACTTGAACTTGAGCGAGTTCCCTGCCTTTTGAAGATCCTGGTTTTATATTTGAAACAGATTCAGCAGTTAAAGGAACTTTAAGTCCAAATGTTTTGTGGGATGTTCGACCATTAGGAAGTAAGATAGACGCAATTCCAGTGAACGCCATGCACTTTACATTACAATTCCTTCCAAAAAGAATGTGAAATAGTGTCTTATAAATAAAAGTTTTTCCCGCACCACCAGGTCCATCAATAAAAAAGCATCTTTGCTCAGATTGACCCTCAGCAGCACTTAAAATTCGATCCACAATTTCTAATTGTCTTCCTCGAAGACGTTGATACATGCTTTCCCCCAATTCTGCGTATTCATCAACGTTTACTATTTCTTCATTCAACTGATTTTCGTAATTGTCTATATCGTCCATATTGTATCTATGTACCCAGAAGTGGAAATTTTGACCTTCTGTAGCTTCTGTGTTCAATTTGTAAGCAATGATCCGATAAGCTCTTTTTATCGCTTTTTCAATAGAAGTGTTATTACGTCTGGCCTCTCTAATAAAGTCTTCGGCCAATTCTTCTTGGAACATATCCCATAAAGCCTTAGGATTTTCAGGAGCGCCAAGAATAAGAATTTGTGTGAATAGTGTTCTCATTACTGAAGGCATTTTTGACATGGCAGATTCTCTCAAACCTTTGACCCATTGTTGATCATCATATGTTAGTCCTCTAGCTAGCCAGGCTTGTTTATATGTAGCGTATCATGTTCCTTCTACCAATAAAAGGTCATCGAAGCTTGTAGCATCCTTGACGTGGTAGAGCAATAGCCGTAGATGGTAAAGTTCTGGTTGCGAAACAAAGTTTATGCTGTGAACTCTACCAATAACTCGAAGGCGACTGACCCTGGGCTGCCATTCACTGTTACTTCCTATCCACCTAAAGTGCTCTGGCATCTGCCAATAATAATAATAATGTATTTCTTGTTGATTTTCATTGTGGACTTGATTTTGTTGTTGCTGCTTCGAATGTGAATTATCTCTAAAGTAAGCTTCTAAAGTTGAACCTCTTTGGCCTACGTCAGCTAAATCTTCCTGCGTCTGTTCAATATTTGCCATTCGATATTGTCCAGGTAGATGAATATCTAAACGTTGAACAGTGTGACTTTTTTTCTGGATTTCCTAGCCAAAGAGACTCCAGCATGCCTCTGGAGGTGTGATCCATCGACCTTGCACATATGTTTCTGCTTCATTGTAATTTAATGTTCGTTGATCTTGAATTACCTTGACAAATGCACAGTCATGTCCCTTGTAAACATATTTATAAAGATATTTAACTGCTTTTATACTACCAATGTATTCTACATTAATATGGCAATTAAATTTTTTTAAAAGGTAAGCGTTATATGAAGCAACATGGCGATTGTCTCTTGTTGTTCGTCTACCTTGACTATCCTTATGATAAACAGCATGATGATGTGAAAAGTCTGGACTGTTTGGATCCATTCTCGAATCATAACGATGTCGATAATTGGTTTTTTCATCTTCAACTAAAGATGTAAACTCTTTGAATGATTTTGGAAATCCGAAGCGACACTTCATTTTTCCATCTTTATTAATCATACGTGGAGCTTCTTGGTTATGCTCTCCACACGGATTATGTATCATCCATTTAATCATCAAATCTCGCAGTATTGGGTCGTCATCAGGAATTTCAGCAGAAATCAAGTCATCAAGCTCCTCGACGTTATATATTTTGTCTTGAGAAGACATAATCAATAGCAAGTGCATGTGGGGAAGACCTCGCTTTTGAAATTCTATAGTGTACACATAAGCTGCAACTTTACCAAAAATTTGTTTTTATCCAAATCATCAATTAGTTCATGAAATTTTCTTTTTACGACCCTTGCAACGAGGTCAGGTCTATCTTGACCTGGTTGATTTAAAAGACTTTGATCATGGAATTGTATTCTTGTTGCTTCCTTAATTTCTGACCAATCAGGATTGCATGTCATCGTAATGAAATAATCCGGCAATCCTAGACGACGAACTAAGGCCATAGCATCTTCAAAATGTTCAGCGTAATATCTTGTAGATCCAGGAAATGAAGAAGGTAATATAAGTTTTTCCCCAACGGTAGCATTTTTTTGTTCAGCAAGTTGGTTTATAAAATTGGTAACTGAAGCGTAATTATTAGCAAGAATTTTTTTTTGATTAGCTTTAATCCAATCAATTCGATCTTTTATAACTCTTATAGCAGTATCAACGAGGTACTGTTGAAAAAGTTTACCACCATAATGTAGAGCGTTAAAATTTAGGAGACGCAGATCAGGACTTCTTACAGGATTCTCGAGTGGAAGAAATTGAGCAAATTGCGGCCGAAAAGCAATTCTATATTGAGCCAATTCAAGTCTTGTAAGGTGACGACAACTCGCATACGGAGTTCTTAATGGTAGATCTATGGAATATCCAAAAGTACCTTTGGGATAAAATAGAGGGTAAGTGAATGGCTCAACCCGTTGGTCGATGTTCCTCATTGTAACAATGGATTTACCTCTCTGTCGAATAACTAATTCATTATCTGGAAAACTTTGATCGGCATTCCAGATAAGTGACCACGGCGCAAACATCATTTTGGAATGGAATGTTATACCTTCTGTGGTCTGCACCCTCGGGCAACGCAAAGAGAAGTTTCACATAAGTTGGTTCAGTTCTTTCCTCAGCAGCACGCTGGTTCACTTCTTCTTCAACCTCTCGCATCATTATAAAACCTTGTACAAATGGATTTTGTGAGCAGATAATTCCTTCCAACAGGTTCATTAATGGGACACTAATTCCATTATTCAGTGGAATGTTGACACGTTCATTGACAGCATCTTCATTATCGAGGAAGTACATCTGTCCATATCAAGGTCATTCAAACTCACCTTGTGAAACACATTCTTCTGGAAAATGCAAAGCGCCACAATGCAAGCAAGCAACATTAAAATTTCCTAATGTGTGATTGGATACATCAGAAGTGACAGCTAATTTGTATGTTCGTAAAGGGTTCAATAGCAGAGCTCTTTGACGTCTTTCATTCCGGCGATGTTGCTCCTCTAATCGCTGCTGACGTCTTTCTTCATTTTCTTCAGCTCTCCTTTTACTTGCTCACAATCGATCGTTTTTTTGCCATCGTTCACGCTCTTCTGTTGATTCTGCCAATCTTCTGCGTTTATTATTTATCTCCCTTATTTGCTCACATAATTCTTGCGACTGGTAATCGTTAAGCTCCTTTAATACTTCATTTAGTCTATTCATACAATCATTCTTGGCACTTCGCACAGGTCTAGAAGTTGATGCCTGATTTTCATGAATGACGTTGTTAGTATTAATTTGAGGAACTTGTTTTCGGGCATTTGTTACTTCGGGAAGGGGAAGGGGTCTTGAAGTGGATGCCTGATTTTCATAAATAGCATCGATAGGATTATTTTCAGAAAGTTCGTCTCTGACATTTGTTATTTCCTGAAGAGGCTGTGGTAACTCATTTTCTTGCTGTCTTTGTTGCGGTGGCCTTAAGTTATTAAAAATTCGCCGTTTAGGAGGTCGTCCGTGAGGCATCTAAAAAATAACATTTTCAAATTGATTTTTTTTGCCAAAAATATTTAAAAGCACTTGAGCATAAGACTGGAAGTATAAGTAATGTTGCACAGTGTCCAGTGCTTGGTGGGTGTGCACAGAATAGTAATATGTAACCTAAGGTGATGACACTTACCTTCTTAAAAAACTATATAAATTACCAACCGAGCAAGAATTTGAGTCGCTTTGCACTTGCACAAACACTGTAATGGTTTTTTATTGTAAATAGATCACTGAGCAGAGAAAAATTGCAATTATTTTTTTATTTTACTGAGCAGATCTAACACTAAATAACTGATTGGAATAAAATCACTGTAAAAGACAAAGAAAATGATCACACAAATCGATTAATTTCTGAAATAGTTCACCTATAATTTTCAAATAAACCTTTGAATAAACAAACAGACACAACATTTTTTGAATAATAGTGTAATGAAATTTCGGTAATGTAAAAATTTCGAGAAAATTCCTCGAGCCGTTACGGGAAAAAAATTTATAGACGGACGGACAATTATTGCTCGTCTCAACTCTTATTTTGTTTATTTACATTGATTGCAACAGCTATTTATTCTTCTTCATATATAAACATATCGATACTGTGCCATTTGCATTTATCGACGGTTTCTGTAATTTATTTATCTGTACGGTAAGAAAGCTGGTTAGAAATTACAGTTGCCTAGCAATAATTAATTGTCGCGCAGTATCGGTCCTGCGATATTTTAAAATAAAGGCCCTCAGATTTGGCCCTTAGACGAATTTTGCGGAAAATGAGACCGAGTCCAATCGATTCCTGGTGTCAAAATACCCTTAGGTACCAACTTCTGAGAAAATTCCTCGAGCCGTTTCGGAAAAAAAATTTACAGACAAACAATTATTGCTCGGTTAATAGTATAGGATTGTACATTTACTATACAATAGTTCTATTCCTCCTATATTCTATTAACATTATTGTCATTATCATTAATTAGTTTACATTTTTTTAAGATACCTATTGTTTATATGGAACTATTTTTATTTTCTAACTTAGACTATCATCTACAGTTTTGTATTTCAATTTTTTTTTTTATATTTCTCATACTCTTATTATGGGAAAAGGGGTTGGGTAATAATCATAATGTTATATATGCTTCTCACTCACTCTTCCAATCAATTGGGTATTGTCATAGTCATAGTTATTGTCTAGTCCATATGTCGGTATTGGTTCTGTCTTCTAATAATTCTGTCCATCAATTCTTTAGTATATTAATTCTCTTTATTCCTTCAAGGTTGTAAATCTTTTATCTGTTTCTAATGGTAATTGTTTTTTTTTATCGTTCTGCTATCTTATGTCATGTTACAATATACGGGGACATATTTACAATATGCCTTAGTTGGTGTCCTGTCCTAAGAGTTGTGAATGGTTTAGGACAACGTTAGAATACGTACTACTTGTTAACATAGTTTAAAAGATAATGATAAACAATGAAAATCAGCAGTGCAGTGGTGTGAAAATGAATAAGTATTGTGCGCATAACAAAGTCTGTGTACATTTCGAGTGAAAGGTATTGCTAAAGATAAAAATATCTTGGGCGTTTTTAGATTTGTCGCAGAATGATGGAAAAGTTGTCAGAAAATTTCAGAACGTTTTGTATAGGTTGTAAGGAAAACTGGTTGCTCTCTGGTTGTAAGCAAAACAAAACTCTGCACTGCTATTATTGTTTGATATTTAATGAAGAAGAACCATGGGAGCAAAGTTGGAGTAGCCACTATAAAACATTTTGAAGCTAAACATGCTGGTAGCAAAACTCATATAAAAAATTCTGAGATGTTTCACATACTAGGATGTAACAAAATTAAACACTGTTTGTCCGAAACACCTAGAATTTAAGCAGTACAGCACAATGAAAATGTGGCACGAAATTGAAGGATAGTAGGCCATTTGATAGATGTTTGTTATTTAGGGATAAAAGAGTTAGCATTTAGGGGTCATAAGAAAAATAAGCAGCAGTCATAAACTTAAAATTTATTGGCAGAGGAAGAGTTTTCCATGAAAGAACATACACAGAGTGATTCAAAATTGCACAGCAATTTCTCAGGAACTGATTCCATAGCTAAAACCCAAGACACGGCGTGTAAAACTCATTTACAAGAAAATACGAAAGTTTGCATAATGCTTACAGTAATCATGATTTGTCACCATTAAAAAAATGTGAATAAAATTTATATTTTTCTACCAATATTTTCTAATTAAGATTCATAAAGGACACCAATAACAATACGATAGCTTTTCCTTGATATTTAGGCCAAATTGTATAACAAAATGCGTGTGTTTCAGACAGTCACTTAGCTATAATCTGATAGAGGTAACATTAACACTATTTACCATAGTTTTACTGGTTCATTAAGAATGTCAACAACCTTAGTAAGAGGTTGCTTTCGGCTGGTATTTTTATGTCTACCCAAATTATTTTGTCACGCTTCGCCACTGGATCCAACATATATCACTAAACAAATCAAATCACTAACAATCATAAGCCAAACCAATCACTAACAATGGCATTGATGCAAACCAATCACAAGCCACTACTACAAATACAGGGTGATTCAAAAAGGACTTTACAACTTTGAAAGCATACAGAAATTTATTTAGATAACTTACAGAGTCGGTTGAGGCGTCATTTCAAAGCAAAACACATCAAGTATGTCATCCAACATTCACTGTGGTTTGATGTGGCTATCATTTGTAATGCGGCATACATCCCACCTGAAGTCGATTTCATTAGCCAGACTTTAGTCAGTAAGTCGGGCGTCACTTCTGCAGCGGCGGGGTTAATTCGGAGTCTCAGCTCAGCAAGATCAGCAGGTAAAGGTGGTACAAAAACCTGATCTTTAATGAAACCCCACAAGATAAAATCTACTGGTGTCAAATCTGGGGAGTGAGGTGGCCATGCAATTGGACCTGCATGACCAATCCACCGACCTGGGAATCGGGTATCAAGAAAACCTCAGACTTCTACGCGGTAGTGAGGTGGTGCCCCATCTTGCTGATAGTACAGGCATCCATCTTGGTCATCCTCGTCTAACTGAGGAAATAGAAAATTTTCTAGCATATCCAGATACACGATACCATTTATGGTTGCCTCCTGGAAGAAGAACGTTAAAATGTTTTAACATGAAACACTTTTTGTTTGCTAAGGGCACAAAAAAACATTGACCTTAGGGCTATCATGAATATGCTGCAAGGTTTCATGGGGGTTTTCACTACCCCATATTCGGCAGTTATGGGTGTTCACCTTGCCACTGATGTGAAACGTTGCCTCATCACTAAAAATTACATTGTCTAGGAATGTCTCATTGTCTGCAATTCTATCGAACATTTCCACACAAAATTGCTGGCGAGCAACTTTATCTTCATCTGTAATGTGTTGAACCATGGTTAGTTTGTATGGCTTCAAGTGCAAGCGTTTACATAATACGCGCCAAACAGTCGGTTGTGGAATGCCAGTCTCACGTGACGCATGTCTAGTTGATTTCTTAGGACTACGGGAAAAGTTTTCTCTGAGTTATTCCACAGCAGCTTCAGGAACTTGTGGACGTCCTGGTGATTTTGCATGTCGTACAGAACAACCAGTCTCAATGAAAGTTTGGTGCCAAGAGTAAATTGTAGGCCTGATAGGAGGCTCCCTACCATACTCCATACAGAGTTTACGTTGAACTGCAGTTGCTGATTGCGTATCGTGAAACCAAAACACACAGCGAGCACGTTACGCACCAGTAAAAGTAGCCATTTTCAACAACAATGGTGACAGCACTACTGGTGGGTGTATTCAGTATTAATGGACTACGTGAGTCAAAACTTGATGGGTTTTGCTTTGAAATGACACCTCAACCGACTCTGTAAGTTATCTGAATAAATTTCTGTATACTTTCAAAGCTGTAAAGTTCTTTTTGAATCACCCTGTATAACATGCACAAGGTAACACACCCACACACACACACACACACACACTTATTCAGGAATGTCCAATAATATGCTATTTTTTGTAAAAATCAAATCTGAGTGACGTTTCCAATTCCATTGTCTGAAACTATGTTTGTAAGCAAAAATTATGTGTATTAATCAATAACTTTGTTACAAACTAAAGGTAAAAAGAAGAATACAGCATCAATTAGAACACCCTTATTTAGTGCATCATTTCTGGGAACAGGTGATTTGTTTACTACTTTGTTTATGGCTTGGATGGCAAAGTCTGATAACAATGTATGTACAGCTTTAGAGAAAACTACAGCAACTGTACAAGCTGTGTTGAGTAAGACATTGGATTCAGAAAGTAAGTATTACTTTTGTCTCTTGCAAATAAATATATATTATAAACAAATATATTGATCAATACTTTTGTTTTGTCACAGATAATTTACATACAAATAATGTATTCTGGTTACTAAGAAACAAATGTCGAAGGCTTGCATTTACATGGTGTGTTATGTAAATGTACATTACATGTTAACGATCTTTGTGTCTTGATCATATTTTAACCAAAGTTTATATGAAAACATGTTTTTATTATTCAATTGTTATTGTTTAATATTTCACTAGATGATAGAAATTTATTTATTATTTATATAACAAATAGCCTAATACTGTTCTGGTATTAGCAAGCCTTTTTATATAATTTTCCTAATAGTAACAATAATTAAAAAATTATTAGATTCTGAGAAAAGAAAAAATATGCTGAACAGTACGTACAGTGCATTGAACAGTATATATCAATGCATACAAATATGACGTACATAGACTGAAGGAATGCAATGTCACTGGTTAGTTGTTATTATGATTTTCAGTTATTGTTGTATATGACTATATAATTTTAACTGATAAAAAGTGATGTGTAAGTGCACTAAGTTATTTATCAAATTGCAGTTCTTATCTACCTATGAATTAATCTGGCCATGTTATTCCAATCATAACATTAGGATGAGTATAAGAGAAAGGATACAAGCAGGAAATAGATCATACTTTGCAAATATTAACATCTTTAAAAGTAATCTTGTTCCAAGAGATATCAAAACTTAAAGTACATTATTCTCTTGTGAGACCAGTTGTTACATATTGTAACAAATTAGAAAGGGCGTCCTCGTCTTCGTTTAAGCCCCGCGATGGAAGCCAAACTGTAACGAATTAGATGACTGGTGCGTCTCTGTAAAATGTGAACCAGTTTTTGTATGTGTACAATATGTTAGTGCGTTCGTCTCGCACTGGAGTCGTTACATTAATTTTTTGCTTATGATATCCGTAGCGTTGCGGTAATCACCAGTATAACACGGCAGTAACCTTACCTGTTTACTTATAGGGGTGTGTTAATCCCGGGTGGTGCCAAATTGTTTATTAAAACAATTAAAATTACTTGATACAGTGTTTTCAAGTGTGACGGTCGGGGCGTTCAAATAATTCCCGCTCGTACCGCCTTCTTAATCGTGTATACAGCTGTGTGAATGACAACTCGATCGGCCACCAAATCTAGTCTTCGTAAATAAACACAAGTAAAATACTGCACTCCCTATGAAATAATAACAACGGTTACTCCCTGTAATAGTTATTTTTAATGGGTGATAGTTAAAATGTTCAATTTGACAATTAGATTACAATAAATTTGCACCGACTTTTTACATGAAACACTTGCTCTCAAGGCTGACGAAAATCGATTCTGTAACGATATATCCGTATCAGCAAGGCAGCTGAACGTTAGATATTACTATGTTTTTTCGTTAAGAAATCGGTGGATTCTTGTGATAATGAGCTAAAGAATTCCTATGGTTACAATAAAAGTATTTTACCTTAATCTACGTGTACATAACTAATAAGGTGTGACGTTACAATCTGTTCTGTAGTGTCGTTAAATGTGTTTTGAAAGTTCGTGTTTAAGCAATAGGTTAGATTTTATGTTAACAAATTTTCAATGTACTTATTTTACTTAAATAATCTTTGAAAGAGAAATATTCGGTTTATAGTGAGATCAATTTACCTTTAGTAAAATTTAGAGTGATTAGGTTTTTGGAAATAGGTAATTCAATTGTACTTAACACATCAGCATGACTTGGTGTTTTCGTTCATTGGATCTGGGTAGGATTGGGCTGCAATAAGTTCTTTTTTCATTAATTTTTGGACTTCAATAGGTCTGACGTCCTTTTCTTATAAAGTTTGGTCAAAATTTTCTGTCAATTCTCCGTTGTATGGTCCTGGATCTTGCATGGACTGCTCTAATGGTCCGTCAACGTCTTATACAGTCATGGTTATGAACTTCGTTTACTGTTTTACGTTATTTTATTAGAAAATTGGTCTTCCAAACTTTGGCTTCTGTACTGCTTGACTGATGCTTCACGAGTAACAGTATTCAACGGTAATTTTCGCCACCAACGCCCGTTTCTATGGTAACTGAATAATTATGATTGGCTGATTTTGATTTGGCTGATTTTGATATAAATCCATTGTTATCAAAATTTGAATTCTTTACAAAATCCTCGTATATCTTCTGACTGCTGTTATTCCTCTATCTTCCTTCCTGATTATTAAATATTGTCACTATAGTATGTATTTCCTTTCATAGATTATTTTGATACCCCACAAGTTTGGGTTATTCAGGTTTTTATGTTTTTACAATTATGTTAATACTTGTTAATTACATTTCTTTTTGTATACAAATGCTTATTATAACATTTTGTTTTACAAATGATTTACAATTTATTCTTGGTGAATCCTTCACCTCGGATTTGCTAATTTCTTTGTTACTTTGTTATAATTTGTAGTTGTTTGTTTCTGACAGTTAGTCATTTTCATAGGCCTAAGTAGCCATTATGGTATTTGATTTATTTCATTTAAATTACATTTCATTTCAGCCTAATGGGCTTTATTTTGTTATTATAATTGGTTGTGTTGTGTTTTGGGTCTGTTTATGTGTTATTATCTTGTCACTATTATTTTATACATAATTGTTTACTATTTGGGTTTCCTCGTTTTCTAGTCATACATTTCTTAACTTTTTACTGATTTACTTTGCCAATAATAACAATGTGGCTATTATTTACTATTTTTTGATCTTATTACATATAATAATTAGGTCTATGGTCTGTATAATTCTCACAGTCATATCCAATTCATAAATTTGATTGAATAATTATTTAACTATTATTTGCTAATCTTTGTTTACCATTTATCTTATTTTATATTATTTTTTAGTGTGATAAACAACATCACTTTTATGAAACTTATAACTATCCCTTATAACATGGGTGTTTTTTGATTTGTTCATAACTCCTTAACTTTTTAAACAATCTTTACTTTCCCTCCATGTCAACACTATCTGGTCTTCTTCCCTTCAATCATAATTGCATTTACTTAAATTTAATAATAATAACATTTTTTCTTAACTAAATATTGTCTTATCAGTTTATACTGCTATTATTAATTACTAATATTCTTCACTTTTAATTATTTAGTGCTTCATTTGTATTTATCAATTGTTAATGATTTTATCATTCTCTATTCACCACTATATTACCATTCTATATTTTACACTATTTTCATTCAATCATCACCTTCACTTTTAAATTATTTATAGTTAATTATAATTTAATTAGTGTGCTTTCTTTATTACTACACTTTGGGGTTTTTACACTTTCATTTTGCACTTCACAAATGTTTTTGTTTTTTAAGTGTTTCTGAATGGGTAATCCCTCTAATTATTATCTCACTACCGTACTATCTCTTTCATTACAATATTTCCTTAATACTATTAACAATTTTATGTCCTTACATTTCTATTATTACATCTAACTCTAAATTGTGGGTTAGTTTTCCTTTTTTTTTTTTTTATATTCATCTTTAACATAGTTTAATAGGGTTTCTTCCCTAGATTATTATTGTCCATTAATGGATAATGACATTTACTTCTTCCTTTCTCATAGGTTAATTATTGGTCTTGGTTCCAATATTACTTTTGAGTGCATTATTTCTCCTGCTCGTATTCTTTATTACTTGTTTGTGTATCATTATTGGTTTTTATTTTTATCTATTTCCCTTCTTCTTCATTTTCATTGTATTTGATTAATACTTTGTTTTTCTACCTTCTCCTTTGGGTTCATTTTAACATGTTACACTGAGATGCAATAATAATGAACTATTCTCTCATACATGGAAAAGACATAGTGAAATTTATCAAATCACAGAGGTTGTGTTGGCTGGGACATGTTGAATGAATGTCCGAGGAAAGACTGCCTAAAAGAATGCTGAAGGGGAGATTATATACTACTAGATGTAGAGGCCGACTGAGGATGAGATGTTTGGATAGCGTAACAGATCTTGCTAGCATGGGAATTAGAGAGTGGTGAGGAAGGGTGGGAGAACAGGGAAGCCTGGAGGAGTATTGATGAGGAGGCTAAAGCCCACCAAAGGCTGTAACGTCAGATAAGAGAGAATGTTATTGCAATCATGCATATTTTGCTGTCAACCTTTTATTTCTGTTGAACAGTTCAATACAATTTCAACATACCTGAGGTAATGAACTATGATAGTGCACGACTGCAGTTTTGTTAAAGAGTCGGGGAAAATTATTTTAGGATGGATGGAGAAATATTATTTTGTACATTGTATTAAATAAAATTTGCAGCTCAGAAATGATTCTCAGTTCAACAACATTACAAATAATATATAACATAAAAGCTGTGTAAATAGGAAATTTGCTGCAGAATAGACACTGCTAAATAGTAGTTCATCTCAATTAGGCAGTGGATCTGCATCTGAATTTTCCATAAATCTTAGTAAAATGGTGGTACTATCATGAAGGTACTACCTTCATTTTTATAAGGTAGAGGTTCTAAATTTTTGAAAACTTTGGAAAGTATATATCTCATCACTTTTACTGAATCCATTATTGAGAAAAAGCTTTCTGCCTTCTACTACGATGTTAACAAGAAAATAAAAATAAAAATGAGTGTCCAAAAAAAACAAGAGAAATATATTCACAAACGAAACCAGTGATACAGAAGAAGAGCTCAAGTCAAATGTACTTCTCAATACATCTACCTAGGAGAAGAATTCCTACTGAAGTATGAGACATTCAGATGGATTAATAACTCCTCTGTAGTTATTTTTGACAATGTGTTGAAATATTTTTGCCAGGTAAAGTGAAACAAGAGGACATAATACTTTCTGTACAGATGGTGCTGCTTATTGGTAAAGGTAGCAAAAGGAGTACAAATGTATTCTAAAATGGTGCCTCATTCACATTTCTTCCATGTGACCTTCACAGAGTGGCTGAATATATTCAACGTCAATATCCTGAGATAATTGCAAATAGAAAGAAGATTTTTGTTACAGCTCCGCTCTGATTACTGAAGTTTAAAAAAAAGCATCATTACAACCTGTTATAACATGCCTCGATGCTTGATGCTGCAAACTGTTAGTGTACACATTTCTGTGTGACAAGATTTTATGGACTTGATTAGGTGTGATTCAACTGCAATCAAAACTGTCCACATGTTGTTTTTGGCACCACTGTCAAGAAATTTGGCCTAAATTAAATTAAACTTTTGTGTTTATCGGAATATAATAATCATGACATTTGTAAAGATGTAGGTTTATAATATTGGAACTGCCAGCAAATTTTGTCAGAAAATTTAGAAAGTGCTACATTACTATATTTTTGTGTCCTGTATATTGATTAACAATTATAAAAATAATAATAAAATGTGTATATATTAACGACTGATAAAAAAAGAACATAGAATTCATGTGTGCAGGCAGCTCAAAGAATGTTGTGGAAATGACTCACACTCAGTTTCACATAACTGGCAATGAAACTTGGGTACAACCCAGAAACAAAACAGCAATTACCTCAGCAGTGGAAGTCACCAAGTTCACTGAGACCAAAAAGTGCGTCTAGTTTGGACCAACATGAAATCATCAGTGTTGATTTGCTTTTTCAACAGCGAGCCATTGTCCACAAAGTATTTGTTCCACAGGGCCAGACAGTCAATAGACAATTCTGCAACGATGTTTTGAGATGGCTTCAAAAACAAGTTCAATGGAAATGTTCTGAGATGTGGGCTAACCAAACATGGGTCTAACGTCATAACAGTGAACCAGCTCAATAATCACTCAACATGCATGAGTTTTTAACTTCTATGAACATGATCACCGCCCCCTTACCCCCTTATTAACCCCAACTTAGCCCCTGCAACTTCTTTTTGTTCCAAAAAATGAAATGGAACTTAAGGGAAAACAATTTGATATGGTAAATGAGATTCAAAAGGTGTTGCAGGACATGCTGAAAAGACTGACATAAAATGACTTCCATCAGTGTTTTCAAGCATTAAAATCATGCTGTGTGCAACATATCAGTGCAGTGACTTTGAAGGAGATTAAATAATTTATTTTTTCTTGTAAGTGTATGCTTTTAACAAAATTAATTTCAGGAACTTGGGTAGCACCTCATGTATTTCCTGTCTGTCACATTTGTACTTCTACTCTTATAATACTGTCTATATGGCATTAAGTACAATAGAATAAATCTACTGTATTGCTATATGCATCTATAAATAAAAAGTACGGTATTTATAAAGATACCAGTATATTAATACCATTTTTATTTAATGACAAGTATTTACTTTGATTACAGAACATGAAGGAAACAAAAGGAGTCAAACAAGACCAAACATGGATTTGAAACTTGTACAATGCAAAACTGACATTGAAAATCCTACTGTAACTGTTACAGCTAAATCAGATGCTGATAATATTTAACTATTTGTTTATATGTATAAGCAATTTTTGCACTTATGAATTTTTTAAATTGTTGACTTAGTATTTGTTCAGAATCTAATTACGATAAGTTAATTATTTAACCAATTCCAGTGGCAGCTGGTGGTTGAAAAATTTGGGGGTTGCAGTTGGGTAGCACCTCATGTATTTCCTCTCTGTCACATTTGTAATTCTACTCTTATAATACTGGCTATATGGCATTAAGTACAATAGAATAAATCTACTGTATTGCCATATGCATCTATAAATAAAAAGTATTTATAAAGATATATTTCCTTTTATATTGTTTTATTCTCTGAATAGTAAATGTCCAAGTCTCCTTGCCTCCAAACAATACACAAGGAAAGCAAAATAATGCAATTTTACTGTCACACCCACGTAACCACAAATATTTACTGTATGAATCTTTTTTAAATTTATGAATAAATATTCTGTTACCTGATTTTACACTTTGATTAAAATTTGAAAGGTCTGGTTGTAACGGTACAGAATTGTGTGTTATAAAATAATAATTCAAATCAGACTTAATTCAAAGCAGTCAGTGTTCACCTGTGGGGTACCTCGTGTTAACCAACTATACATACAATGTTATTACAACACACTGTAACGGTACAGAATTGTGAGCCACCCCAGTTTAATTTTATATTAATTCAAAGCATCAATTCAATCACTTTTTAAATTGTTAACTTTCACCTGTGAGGAGCCCCAGTAACCAGCAATGCACATACAGTTAGCCTAAACAATTGCCCAGACGGATTGCGTAACTGCCCCAGCAGCAGGCTTTTTGTGAATCACAGTATGCAGTCTATCACCAGAGTTATCATCAGACAGCAGTGGAGAGCAGTGCATGTATAAGTAAAAACTTTATACAGTGGCCTCGGAAATTTCGGTAGGCCAAAGCGAATACAGTAGCCTAGGCCTACCGAATCTTATAAAAAGTGTGCAAAAGAGTAAAATGAAGAAAGAGATCGAGACAATTAACGAATACATTAATTTGTGCAGTTAGAACGGTTCTGTGTGATGTGGCTAATGTGACAGTGAAATACTAGTGATCGGGTAACAACTGGAACACATGTCAGTTAAGTAACAAATATATATCAAAGTGACTCCGTAACAATCTGATATCAGTTAAAAAACTATACAAATTTAGATTTATAAAAGAATTAATGAGAATACTATAAAGGGGGTAAAAGCTATATATTCAATGGGAGAAATCATGATTAAAAGTACTGGTTCCTATAAAATAATTAGTTGATAAAATTGATGTTTGAACAAATTCATGTTTTTCAGCTGTAGGCTACTTAATAAAATAAAATCAAGTTTGTTTAGGGATATAAAAATGTGTTAAATTAAGTTATTACGCCATAACCATTTCCTATTCTGTGCTGAAAACCTCGTCTAACGATCTTTGGGATTTTCTGAGTTTTAAGGGTGGTCAGATAGCGGGATTTTTATAAGGGCAAGAGTGTAGAAGGTTTCGATATTTAACCTTTAGAAAAAATATCGTGGCGACCTGGGCAGTTTCAAAAAGCAAGTTTTACGGGGACCATGACGGTAAGTAAAATTCTGGCAGTGGTGAGTATTATAATATGATGAGTGTAGTATTATAAAAAGGGGAAAAGGCGAGGACCTTTACAAGTGGCGACCCTGCCAGGATGTTCGTATAAATATTATTGGAGCTAGACCTGTTTTAAAGCACAGAAAGTAGGATTTGGTAACGGCGTATTTGTAAAATTAATCGTATTTAATTACGTTGTGAAAATTGGTGTTTGAATGTTTTGGTGGCGTAAATGTGGGGTTTATAAATAAATTTTGAAGTACGAGTATAAATATGGGTGAAGTAGGTGAAATGACCGACGAGGAGTGGGGTGAGATAACAAATGATAAAGGTAAGGTAGTTGAAGTAATAGGGGTAGAAAATAAGGCAGTAAATAGGCCTAGTGATAAGGATGATAGTATAATGGGAGTAGAAAGTGGTGAAGAGATAGACCAATGTAACTATACGCAAGTCGAGCAGGTAGCAGATAATAAGGTAAGTAGGGATAATATGAGTGAATCTGAATATCAGACGTATATGTTGAACCTTATAAAAACAGAGATGGTTAAGGGTTTTGATATGATGCATAAACGGTTTGACGAACTGGACAAAAAATGGGATAAACTTTTTGACAAAATGGATAAACGTTTTGACGAGTGGGACAAAAAATTGGAAGGAGATGGATATCAATTAAAAGAGAGTACAGAAGTTGAATCAAAACAGGTAAGTGGTAGTACTACCAGTAATCATAATGATGATATAACATTGAATAAGAATAATGATTATATAGCTGAAAATGGGGTATCTAAGAATGGTACGGTAAGTAACAGTGGTGAAATTAAAAACGTGGTGTTAGAGTGTAAGGTTGTGAGCAGAGAAAGTGTTGATGAGGTTATAAGTGGGTGTGTAGAGAGGTTAAATGGGCAAAGGGCAGATGTTCCCCAAGTTTATGGTGAAACAGAGTTTTCACAGGTGTTTAATGAGGACAGAGTTTCCTCCTGTATTTGTATGGAAGACAAGGTGTCTTCAGATGGTCCCTGTATTTTTTGTGATTTAACTGGTAAAGCCAGTAGAGGTAATAAATATTTAATGGTGCCCTTTGCATGGAATGGGAGAGTTCAGTATGGTTATGAGAGGTGTTGTAATGAAAGAGAGAGAAATAAAAATTTTTGAGATTAATAGAGGTTATGAAATGTTGGTGCAGGTGTTAGATATTGAGAGAGATGAAGAAAGTGAATTGCATTATGAAACAGAGAGAGAGGAATATTTGAATAAAACTGTTATAAATGATAAAATAACTGACTTGATGTTGAGAAAAAATACTTACGGAGACTGGACAAAAATAATTGATAGTGACAAGTTTTATGACATAATAAAAGGGATAATTTATGATATAGAGGTAATGGTTTATTATAATAATAATAATAATAATAATAATAAATTGGATGTAAATAAAAATGATTTATGCTATAAATATGTTAGGTATATACATGACGATGGAGGTTGAATTAAAAAAAACAATGTATGGACATTTTAAATACTTTAGTATATGGTAATGACTTGGCTGAATCAGGTATTAAAGTGTGACAAATAATAATTGGATATGACGAAAATTTGTAAATAAATGTATTGTGTTAATATTATTTTGCTGCAATGTACAGTATAGCTTATAGGTAACGTATGTTTGTAATAAGAACAAATGGCATAATAATATTTAAGTCTATTTTGTATGATGTGTGTATATTAAAAATGTTTTAAATAATATAATTACAGCTAAATTGTTTTGAGTGGAGGTTATTAAATAAGTGTCAAGTTAAACAAATAATTTTATTAACAAGGTTAATTTTATTAATGAATCAAAATTATATTTGGTTTGAACTGTAATAAATAGACTTTGACAAATATGTTAACTAAAAGATTTATAGAAATTGAAATTAAAAGTACAGGTATGAGGGGTGAGGTAACCAGAATGTTTAGACTATGTGAGTGTTTATAACAGTGCTTATAAAACAAGTCTTGCAGACAACTGTTGATGTAAACAGGTATGCTGTATGTTGTGACTAATGTCTACAGTCATGCTGAGTTGACAATAACAAAACTGTTGTAGTCTGCTGAATCATTGCCAGTAGCAAAATTCTATTATGAAATAAAAGAAATTAAGATGTGTTGGAATGAAGCTAATTTTTATAAGGTAAGGAAATGACTTAATGTTTTAATTGTGAGATAGTTAATATTTGTGTGATAGGATGTTGTTAATGTAAAATCATTTTGATCAAATGTAATTAATTCTGAAACTGTTAATTAAATAAAAAGTAAATTAATTTGGTAATTAAAGTAATTGAAAAGATGACTTTTAATAATAAAGCTAAATCTAGTTTGATCTGAATTTTGATGGTAAAATAAAAATAATTGATAAATAAAAATATAATGATTAAAGTATTCATTTAAATTAAAAAAATTGAAAGAACGTTAAAGTTGAGATAGTGTTTGGAAAATAAGATGTGTATATTACTGTCCATATAGATTTTTCATATGTCATGAATTTTTTGTTCCATATATATAGTAGTAAGGATACCTTGTATAATCTATGTATTATTCTGGAGGGTAACAGTGTATGGGTAACGTTCTTTAATTTGACCGGACTTATATGCACCATTGTATTATGTATATCCTATATTGTTTTATTAACACTATGTTCTAGGGTTAAGAGATATTCTATAATATAAAATGAGCCAGTACGTTGTCAATGAACCAGTACGGCTAAGAGGGAACAAATCAGTTGTGGGATATGGAGTGATGGAAGGCCGCTTGTCGATTTTTTAAATGAATGTTTCAAAGTCAGGCGATACTGGGGCGGGTATCTGTCCGAGATTATGGTGGTGGGATCTCGAGTAGAGAAGTCCCGTAAGATCGGATGGGTGCTGTCACAGTCGCCAGACTAGGGGGGTAAGAACCCACAATTTTATTAGAGTGTTCAGGGGGGTTGTGGCGCCATATCCTCACTGATCCTCTTAGGTTTAGGCAATAAGAGTTTGAACACCTCGGCCTTCAACCTCTTATTGGGGGGGTATTGTAACGGTACAGAATTGTGAGCCACCCCAGTTTAATTTTATATTAATTCAAAGCATCAATTCAATCACTTTTTAATTGTTAACTTTCACCTGTGAGGAGCCCCAGTAACCAGCAATGCACATACAGTTAGCCTAAACAATTGCCCAGACGGATTGCGTAACTGCCCCAGCAGCAGGCTTTTTGTGAATCACAGTATGCAGTCTATCACCAGAGTTATCATCAGACAGCAGTGGAGAGCAGTGCATGTATAAGTAAAAACTTTATACAGTGGCCTCGGAAATTTCGGTAGGCCAAAGCGAATACAGTAGCCTAGGCCTACCGAATCTTATAAAAAGTGTGCAAAAGAGTAAAATGAAGAAAGAGATCGAGACAATTAACGAATACGTTAATTTGTGCAGTTAGAACAGTTCTGTGTGATGTGGCTAATGTGACAGTGAAATACTAGTGATCGGGTAACAACTGGAACACATGTCAGTTAAGTAACAAATATATATCAAAGTAACTCCGTAACAATCTGATATCAGTTAAAAAACTATACAAATTTAGATTTATAAAAGAATTAATGAGAATACTATAAAGGGGGTAAAAGCTATATATTCAATGGGAGAAATCATGATTAAAAGTACTGGTTCCTATAAAATAATTAGTTGATAAAATTGATGTTTGAACAAATTCATGTTTTTCAGCTGTAGGCTACTTAATAAAATAAAATCAAGTTTGTTTAGGGATATAAAAATGTGTTAAATTAAGTTATTACGCCATAACCATTTCCTATTCTGTGCTGAAAACCTCGTCTAACAATCTTTGGGATTTTCTGAGTTTTAAGGGTGGTCAGATAGCGGGATTTTTATAAGGGCAAGAGTGTAGGTTTCGATATTTAACCTTTAGAAAAAATATCGTGGCGACCTGGGCAGTTTCAAAAAGCAAGTTTTATGGGGACCATGACGGTAAGTAAAATTCTGGCAGTGGTGAGTATTATAATATGATGAGTGTAGTATTATAAAAAGGGGAAAAGACCTTTACAACACGTCTGTGTTTATGCCTGGAGCCTGCCCGGCTAGACGTATTACGTAACCACTGGCAACTCAGTCTCTCTGTGAATTACAGAGACACATGCAATCACCCCAGTTTTCATCAGAGGAACACACACAACAGTAAGCAGTAAGCAGTCTTTGTTAAACCAGCCAAGAGACAGCAGGGCCGCGCAGGGCAGTTCAGGAGTGCACGGTTCTAAACTATTAATCTGTAAGAACAATATATCGTGGTCAACTAGTCAACTCGTAGCTTTCGACTGCGCGGTCACAAAAAGAAAAACAAAAATCAGTGCTCGAGCACCTCCATCGCCGGCCGGCAAAAGTAATGAACATTATTTTAATCTAAAATGACAGTGAATTACGAGTTAACGAACGGTGACGATAACGGCAGTGATATAAGTGGACCATAAAATCAGAAAGTTCGGAGGGTGTTAAATTATGGAAATAGTGGTGAAACAACAATAGGAACACCGGATGGCTGGGTAACTGTACTGAACAATTCATTGATGACAATAATTAAATAATTTTACTTAAAACATAAATACAATTGATAAATTAATAATTCAAAATTAAAATACTTTGGGGATGAGATCTCAGTAAGGGTTTTGAGTCTGTCATGGTACAAGAGAGAGTGTGAATACAGAGTACTGGTTCAGTAATTATATAAATTACTTGTAATAGTTTTATAAGAATAGTAGTTGATCAGACACGATGAAAATACAAATGTAGCATATACGTAAATTTTTTGTAATAAACTAAAATAATTTGTTTTAGTCAGCACAAACTGTATTACTATTATTTCACAATCAAACCCAAATAATCCTTCTGCAACTTGTTCGTCTGTAGAACCCTGGATTGAAACCCGAAGGTAAGATAAAAAAGTGAGTTTTTATAGATTTAATAAAGCTTATTACATACAATAAAAAACGAAAAGCTACAATTGGCGCCCGAACTGGGACGATTTGTGTGATTTATTTTAATCACACAGATCAGACCTAATTCTAGTTGCAGAAATGGTTATTTGAGAGTGAGGGCAGTTGTGTAGTTTAGTAAGCATAATTGTATAAGTAAACAATAATATAAAACAAAAATGGAAAATAAGAGTGACGAAGTCAACAAAATGGACTTAACTAATACTAGTACAGACAATCAAGTAAATACGATAGTAACCGAAATGGTAGTAAACGAAATAAGCCTAACCGAGTCTGTAACAATGGAAGGCGCTAGGATTCATTCAACGCCTATACAAAATAAACAATCTAATAGTAACGACATAATGAATATGATGCAATCACTTTTGGCAAAGCAAAATGCAATGTTAGAGGTAAATTTTAACGCCATGAATAGCCGTTTTGACATGAATGATACCAAGTTCAATGAACAAAATAAGAGATTTGAGGCTAATGATGATTTTTTGCGTAAAATGTCTAGCGATGTTAGTGAATTAAGGGGTGACAAATATTCGTTTTGACATAAACGAGACTAAATTTGATGAAATAAAGGGGGAAGTAAAACAAAATAAAGAACAAAATGTGAAATTTGAAAATAGTATAAACGTAAAGTTTGACAAATTAACTAATTCACTGTGTGACATTAATGAACGAATTAACAAAATACATAGTGAATCTAAAAGAAAAACTGATGAGTTACAAGAGCAGGTGGGTATGTTAGATAATAAGGTAAGTGATGACTGTAAAACAAGTGGTAATTATGATGAAGAAATAATTACGAATAATAATGGTGATCGTTTAAATGCAAAACAAGTGGTGAATTATAAGGTAAGTGGTGGTGATAATGAGAGTAGAAAGTTAGTTGGCGTTAGTAATGGAGTAGTGATAAGTACTGATGAGTTGGAGAAAGAACATAGAGATAGTTTCAATGAAGAGGGTGAACATGGGGCACATTTTTCTGGGGTTAAATGTGAAGCAGAGATTTCACAAGTTGTTTATGGGGATAACAGATCCTCACTAGGACATTTGGGCGACAATGGGTAGGCAAATGGTCAAATAAGATTTTTGTGTGTAGCTGGCAGGGCCAGATGGTGTTTAAATAATAAAGTGGTATTGCCCTCTGTGTGGAGTGAGAATATGAAATTGGGTTGGGAAAGTGATTATAAAGAGAGAAATAGAATGATAGAGGTGTTTAATGTAAAGAAAGGTTATAGAGAATTTATAGAGAGAATTAGTAATATTAAATGTTTACCTTATGAAGTAAACAGTGGAGTAGTAAACAATGATTATAGCGATAATTATGGTAAACACTTACCTGTTGGAAGAATTAATCTTCTGATAGTAGCCGATAATTGTGATAATGATGTAACTCACCTGGGTTTAACAATAAATACTAATGGAGACTGGACTAAAAATAATAATGTAGACTTGGTTTATGATAAAATAGAAATGGGGATGACCCTGAGAATTATTATTATGGTATAAAGGAAAAAACAAATTTTTATGGTTATCACACAAAGGGTAATCATACACTGTATGTAAATAAAAATGAAACATGTTATATGAAAATCAGACTAATTTTTGACGACGGGGGTTAGACAAATCATGAATGAACATTTAATTATTTGAGTTAATGGTAATTACTTGGCTTATTTAGGTAATGAAGTGTGGTAAACAATAATTGAATACGACGAAAATTTGTAAATAAATATGTTGGTATTAAATGTATTGTGTCAAGGTTATATTGTTGGAATGTAGACTATAGCTTATGTAACACATGTTTGTAGTAAAGATGAATGGTATAATAATAATAATAATATTTTATTTTACTAAATAATTAACAGGAGGTACTAATGAATTTTATTTTGAATTGTGTATTTAAATCAAAAGTGTTTTAAATAATGTAATTAAAGTTAAATTGTTTTGATTTGAGTTGAAATGAAACCAATTTAAAATGTGAATTTTGGTAATGAATTTGAATATATTGTGATTGGAATTGTAAAATCAATGGTAACTGATTACAATATTTATTTAAAGTGAAAATTAAAGGAAATGTTTATGTTAAGGTGATGTTAATATTCTGGTAGTGCATCAGCTGATATGCTGTTAACCTGGACATTGTATTTTGTGTGACTAATGTTTACAGTCATGCGGGAGTTGACAACAACAAGAATGTTTTATTTTGATGAATAATTGCTATGAGTAAATTTTATTATGCAATAAAATAAATACAAGATGTAATCAAATCGAGTTAACTTTTTGTGAATAAAATGAAGTAACTTGGTGACCTGGTTGTAATGTAGTTAAAATTTATGTGAGAGGATTTTATTAATGAAGAATCATTTTGAATACAATGTAATTAAAGTAAATGAAATTGTTTTGAACAAATGGGTAAGGAACTTAATTTTATTTTATTTTGAATTGTGTATAGAGTACTGAATAATGTAACAAGGTAATAATGATTGAAGTTGGATGATAAACTTTTTAGCAGAAAAGTAAAGTAAATGAGTTACTTGTATTATATGTAATGAATTTGTAAATTTTGTGGGGAATAATGTTTTGTTAGGGGAGAAAAGTACTAGTATATAATTTGTATGGGATTTTTATGTATTAGATGTAAGTATACAGTAAATTTATACTGCTATGTAGACATTGTAAGCTACCGGTTTATTTGAAACCAATGTAAAATGTGTAAATCTTGGTAATCAATGTAGTCAAATTCATTTGAGATAATCAGGTATATTCAAAAGGGAAATATTTGTTTTATTGTTGTATTATGTTTAAGAGTGAACCATAAAAGGTTATTGTATATTGTTACAATAAATAATAATCCCTGCCTGATAATAACTACGACTGTGGAACTCACCTTTTTTCCACCGTTCGTTTCAAAAATTATGCGTTGCCAACTTCTTTTTGTAACTCGAAGAAGGTTATATTTATTATATCAAAAGCAAACTCTGTTTTAAGAACTGTCAGGAACCAAACATACAGTATTACGGATAATAATAGTTTAACTATCCATTTTTTAAACCCTTTAGTCACCCAATAACGTTCCCGATTATTTTACGTCAAATTACCTGTCTTTCTTTATTTATTACCGGTTGGCTATTCTGTTTAGTAACCAGTAATGGTCGATTTTGTTAAGTCTCAAGGCGTGTAAATGTTCTTTTAGCTACAGAAAAACGTATTTAAACACAAATAAAAGTACAAGCTTTACAACAAATATCAAAATATTATATATTTGAAAAAATATGGACGACTAAGGTCACAAACTACGTTCGACAAAACTAGTGTTTATAGGTTAATTTGTTTAGTATAGTATTGAATTAATTTACAATTTTTTGCACAAGAAATAACTAGAATAGTAGTTTTGGTGTTAGTTTTAATAGTTCATTATCAAAATAAGTCCACAATTTTAATTGGTGAGTGTGAAATCAGTGTTATTAGTGTAATTCACTTTGTCTGTCTTCATTATGTGATAACTCAAAAATAGGTTATACTTAACAACTGTTTCTTCATGGTGGTAGTTTACCTGCCACCTTTAATGTTTTAACAAGAGTAATTGTTTCTATGACGAACGATAACTGCCGCACATTCAAACAGAATAAAATAATGAATTGTTCATGATATCCGGGCTGTTTAGCCGTGGTCCATGGTTTATAACAAAACCAAACGTTTCAGCAGCTCCACTGACTGCCATCATCAGTGGTATAAAAATCCTGCACGTCGGGTGTTTATGTACAGGCCCACAGTACTGTGGTATAGGCTAAAGCTGTCCTGCCATGCTACCTGTACTTATAAATTCAGCAAAGTCCCACGTACAGGTAAAAATGACACCATCAGCCAATCACAATAAAGATGGTGTATGAATGGCTCGCACCAAGCTATGCCATTAGGTACTCACTTGTTTTCCGAGAAGTACTGTGGGGAAGGCTGCTGATTTCCCGTGATGCTACCTGTGCTAATTGTTAACACTATAGCTATTATAGTGTTAATTTTTATACCACTGATGATGGCAGCCAGTGGAGCTGCAGAAACGTTTGGTTTTGTTATAAACCATGGACCATGGCCAAACAGCCCGGATATCATGAACAATTCATCTGACACCGGCCGTGAAAGCCTGAGGAATAGAATAAAATAATGTTTTGCATGCATCCCTGAATTGTAGAGGACTCAAGACCTATTGATTTTGGTGAAGATCAGTTAAGAGAAAGGGGTAGTTTACCTGCAACGTTTTTTGTGATGACAAGGTTAATTTTTTCTATGACGAATGATAACTGCCGTAAATTCAAACATAATCAAATAAGTTTTTGCATACATCCCTAAATTGTAGAGAACTCGAGGCCTGTTGATTTTGGTGAAGATCGGTTAAGGGAAAGGAGTAGTTTACCTGCAACATTTTATGTTGTAACAAGAGAAATAATTTCATGACGAATGATAACTGCCGTAAATTCAAACAGAATCAAATAATTTTTTACATATGTGCCTGAGTTGTAGAAGACTCAAGGCCTATTGATTTTGGTGAAGATCAGTTACAGGGAAAGGGCAGTTTACCTGAAACATTTTTTGTTGTAACAAGAGTAAAGTACAGTATTCCCTCGCCAACCGCGGGGGTTAGGTTCCTACAAAACATCGCGGTTAGTGAATCCGCGGTTGGTGAAGTTAACTTTATATGGGAAAAGTAAGGTTAGGGGAATCTGAAACAAAGCCAGAAATATAAAATACTGTACAACTCTTTATTATACAGTATACACTACATTGTTCGAATGTATAAAACCAGTCCAATGATTTCAAATAGCTGACAGTTATTTAAATTATAAAAATTTTCAAAATTTTTAAAATACTTTATTACATTATAACGAAAAAGCCGCTAAGACAAGGAAAAAATAGCGGCCAGTTTTTAGTGCTAAGTAAGTCCAGTTTTATAGCTTACTACAATTTTCAACTTAAAATTTTAAAATAAAAACAATTTTTAACACACAAGCAATTTAAACGCAAAATTTTAATCCAAACAATTTTAAATCGAGGCATGGGAATCGGCACTTGTGGAAGGGTGAGAGACGTCAGTTGACTTGCCACCAGATGATTTAAAATAGCATAAAAGAGAAGTCTGCTTCATTTTATTTTGAAACTCCTTCTGAAGCTGCTTGTATGGAGATAATAAATCCTTCAAACCCCGTTTGAATTTTATAGTTGACTCGTTGACAGCCATTAACCTGGCCACAGACGCAGCACTCTCACCGCGCCCTAACCTGTTCAAAACATCGAGCTTTTTCTCCAGCGGTAGTACATTCCTAGCCCTTTTGGCTAGCTTATCAACGCCAATTATGTTTTCCGAACGTTTGGAACACATTATGACGAAAAGATAGTTTATAAAAGAGTAAATTAACACTAGATAATAAGAACAACGCACACTAAAAACTAAAGAACACGCAATACGTCACGGCAGAAGAGCAACGCGCGACTGACCGACTTCAATCCGATTTGAAGGGATATGTGTGCACGAAGTGCTGCCTAGCGGATGCTACTACAAACCGCGTATAAGCGAATTCCAGCCCCGCGGTTGGAAACTACTGCGCATTTATAAAACCGCGTATAAATGAATTCCGCGGTTGGTGAACCCGCGGTTGACGAGGGATTACTGTACTTAATTTTGATAAATAAAGTATCCTGATAAGAAGATCTTAATAATCCACTGTAGAAACGTAGATGAAATATCTGTAAATGAAGAGGCTAGTTGAACGGAGTGGGGGTAATTTTCTATAAATGAAAATTATAGTTGTAGGGGGAGGGGATAATTTTTATGTGTACTACGTTATCGGTAACAAAGTAGTAGTAGTTGTTAAAATTCCTACCTGGGCTGTTTGGCCGTAGTCCAATGTTTGATTTTGTCTTGTAGGATATTGACTGTGTAACGGGGCAAAAAGGGGTATTATATTTTATTGTAATTTTATTCACTTCATACGGGCCCAAAACAGCGAGTCACCTACATAAAACGGTTCAGTGCGGTGTAGCTGTACGATGGAATGCGTCAGGTATGCAACAACGCAATACAATTCTAAGAACTGTAGTACTGTGCGATGCGCGCAAACACCAGCAGGCGCGCAACCGACGCCGAGAAGCTAAAACAACATGGCTTGGATGTGATATTTTTCCAACATGTGCTCTAGACACGACGGAAACATAATGAGAAATCCCGAACAATGAGCACGAACATTTATGTGACGTGCAGCGAGGCAGTGAGATTTCGTCGACGTCCAACACACGGGGGAGTTGCACTTGTTGAATGTGCGGTGACCGGGACTTTAGCACCAGAAGGCATTGATATCCGTCTTGTTCAAAAAGGTTGAGAAGTGGGGTTTT
This sequence comes from Magicicada septendecula, assembly GCA_034769895.1. Lineage (NCBI taxonomy): Eukaryota > Metazoa > Arthropoda > Insecta > Hemiptera > Cicadidae > Magicicada > Magicicada septendecula. The sequence continues at coordinate 431,974,219 of CM068368.1, read as the reverse complement.
CTGTCAACCCTCGTGGTAGTACTCAACCAACGCTTCGTCTGGCCAGGCGAGCTACCAAACGTGGAGTCTCAATAAACTTCAAAATTAGTTAGAAAGTTATCCGGAGTAAAATGAAGCCGTAAAATAAATAAGTGAGTGTAGTGGTTGACAAAGGAGAAGAAAATATGGAATAATAAACTTTCTGGGATACCGTAAAAGGGACTTGGTGTGAGACGTGCCACGCGTTCAGGGAGGACGCCACCAAAATACGTAACAGTACAAAATTAAATTATTTTCTATGAGATCTCTAAAGTAAGTAAATGGGGTTGGGATAAATTAATGGAATGAGAGTAGAGTGTGCAGCAAGCTGGGTCGCCTTGAATTAATTAATCCATAGTACAATGTAGAGATAAGTAATAGGTTAAAAACGTTGGAATATGGAGTGCCCACTCACCATCTCTTTGTGGATTTCCAGTCGGCATATGATTCAATCAACCGGAAAATGCTATATAGAGCTATGAAGGAGTTGCATATACCATCTGAGTTGGTGCATATGGTTGGAGTAGTTATGTCCAATTCTAAGTGCCAAATCAGAATACAATCAAATCTATCTAACTCCTTAAAAACATTGAATGGGTTGAAACAAGGAGATGCCTTAGCATGTCTGTTGTTCAACATAGCTCTAGAAAAGGTCATCAGGGATTCAGGAATTCAAACTAGCGGACACATATTTCACAAGGAGGTACAGCTTCTGGCCTATGCCGATGACATTGATGTCATAAGTAGGTCTGAATCTGGCTTAAAGGAAGCCTTTCAGGAACTGGAGTTGTCCGCTAAGGCTATGGGCTTGGTTATAAACCAAAGCAAAACCAAATATATGGTTGTAGGTGCCAATACTCGTACCCTGTCCCTGCGCATTAACGATTATGAATTTGAAAAGGTTCAGGGTTTTCCATATCTCGGGTCATATGTGGACTCTGGAAATGACTCCTCTAGAGATATTGAAAGACGAATATTATCTGCTAATAGGTGTTACTACGGACTGGTGAAACATTTTAAATAAAAATTAATAACTAAAGATACAAAAGCCTCCCTATACAAGACCTTGATTAGACCAGTCCTGATGTATGGCTCGGAATGCTGGGTGTTAAAAAAACTAGATGAGCAGAGACTATCCGTTTTTGAGAGGAGGGTACTGAGGAGAATCTATGGCCCTGTGAGGGAAAACAACATTTGGAGGCGACTGCATAATCGAGAGTTGTACGAAAGGTTTAAAGATCTTCCGATCGTGCAACTCATACAAATTAACAGATTGCGTTGGGCTGGTCATGTGCAGAGAATGGCGGAGGATAGAATCCCAAAAAGAGTGATGAATTATTTGCCGATGGGAAGGAGAAGGAGGGGAAGACCGCGTACAAGATGGCTGGACCAGGTTGGTAAGGAGGCAGTGAGGCTGGGTGCAGCAAACTGGTGGACATTGGCCGGGAGTAGAGACCAGTGGGGAAGATTTCTTTTGGAGGCCAGGGCCCGGACTGGGCTGTAGCGCCGAGGATGTATGTATGTATGTGTGTATGTATGAAGTGAATAAAATTACAATAAAATATAATACCCCTTTTTGCCCCGTTACAATACCCTCCCAATGAGAGATCTTCTGCCGAAACAGAAGAAATCTCATTGCTAAACCCCTAAGAGGATCGGAGAGGATATGGTGCCAACAACCCTCCATTAGTTCTTACATATCATGGGTAAACTACCCCCCTAGCTCGGAGACTATGGCCGCACCTGAACGATATTACTGGACTTCTCTTTACGAGATCCCAACACCATAAAACTGAACAGACACGCAGCACAGCGCACCTAACCTTCTAACATGCCACCCCAAACTCCAAACCCTTGGTCTTATACCATGCCAGATCCTCAACCGATATGTTCCCCCTTTTCATGCACACTGGGTCGCCTTCAGCAATACTGGGCGCATACATATACTTATTAATACATCCTAAACAAGCTCGTCATTTGAAATTCCCAAAAATATTTATCGTTAAATTACAAAAATCATTTAAGTTACTTCCTCAAAAAAAAAAAAAAAAAAAAAATCTGTTACATGAATCCATCAACTCTATTAATTCTCTCAATTCTCTTCAATAATCGAACCCAGCCAACAACAATCCTAAAGAAAACAAATTGAATACCTTTTTAAAAAATGCATTCCCTTACTCTAACATTTGTTAACATATATATTCTAAACAATATAATTCAATAAACACTAGTACCACACACAGACAATAATACACTTGAAACTTAGACATCATCTATATGACAGACGGAAAAAATCAAAAATTTTTTTTTTCAAAAAAATTAAAATTTATCAAAATATTATTTTTTTTTCATTTAGGAAAAAATCAAAATCATTTAATTCAATTAAGCAACCAAATTGCATCAATCAATTGCCAGAAACTGGTTTTGTCTATAACATCAACCATCAGCTGATCTCTCTGGGTCAAGTCAATGACCTTGACCTACCTACACTACACAAAGTTATACAATACAAAATACATGGTATATACTCATAATTCTTATACACTAACAGAATAACCACAATGACACACTCCAACATCACAAACAAAATAAAATACCATAAACACCTTATATATTGGAATTATTCTTCAAACTCAGTAACGTTATTTATAGAACATAACACAGAATATAATACGTGTCAGTCGTCTACAGTAACCACTTCTCAAGTCAAAGAGCGAATTAGCTGGTCAGTGTCATTTAGTTATAAAAACAAATTTTTACATTCGTTACTCCCCTGAGCAACCTCCTGGCCACACACACTATTGTACCCCCCACTGAACTGTGGCGTTCAGCTGCTTCCACAAGGACGGCATTGGTGGAGGAATTTTGGCATCTCCGTGTCCTTGCTTCGGCCTTACATTTTTTTAAATTAATTAGATATCATAATATCTATTGTTTCATATTTACAAGCCCTTAATGCGGGTCTACCACCTGGTTAACTGTTCCCACGCGAACAGAGTGGCAGCCGCTGTTCCATAGTTCCGGGGATTTCCCCTAAAGTCACCCCCCATTAATTTCAAATTTACACCAATTTCAAGCACAGCTATGGTCAGGTTTTGTTGGCCATAGCTGGCCGCCGTCCAAAACCACGATTAGTGCTGGTAAGGCAGTAATCACCCAAAAAGGCGGGGAAATCAACTTTAAATTCAGGCATGCTTGACTTCGTTTTATCATACACTGCACGGCAACAAATCAACATATAATATAAAATTATATAAAAGTTGTGCAGTGTATTTTACGCCAGTTTGGCCTCCGATGGAGTTAACACTCTCTGTCACTCCCCAACACTTACTGCTACCTACAGTGGCACATGCCACCACTGTACTAGCCTACTTATAGCTAAACTTAATGTCCTTCTACAGTTGCAGTCTCTACATTCCATAATTATATCACTTCTATCAACACCGCACAACCCCCCAAAATTACCCATATATCTTGTATGATAACAAGTTTTTATTTTATTTAACACACTTTTCACATAAACATTTTTGCAAGTCCAAACTTCCATTTGTTTTTCTAACATTTTCTCTATGACAAAAATAGGAACTACAATATCATGTCGCCGTACTAATACCAGCTGTCCTATCTCATACTGCGTCCACTTACCTTTCATATCATGCATCCGTTTTCTCTTCTCTCCCTTCGTTAATAAATTTTCATTCGCCAGCCTAAGTTTTCCATTACGATCAATAATATTGGTTTCTGGTGGATACTCAAATAGTTGCTCCAAAATCCTCGGTGGACGCGTCCCTCTTATCAACTCGTAAGGTGTGAACCCCGTCGACTCGTGGGTGGTGCAGTTTAGCCAGTCTTCAATCTTCTGAACATATAGTGGCCACTCGCTGTGTTTTGCGTGACAGTAAGCCCTTAAGATCTGGCCTATTTCTCTCATGACTCTCTCTGCCTGGTTGGATTGTGGATGATAGATGGCGGTGTGCTTTGGGATGATTCCTTCCCATCCAACAGTCTGGCGCCACTTTCCACTGATGAACTACGGTCCATGGTCGGATAGTACCACCTTCGGCTTCCCCACGTTGATCATGTATTCGCGTGTGATCTTTTCGCTCAGCACCTTACTTGTCGCTCGCTTCACGCTATACAACCTTACATATTTAGAAAATGTATCTAGCACTACAAAAATATACATTACTCCTCCCCTACCCTTTGGCAAAGGGCCATACAGATCTACTGCTACTAAGTCGAATGGTTTTTCTACTTTAATATAGTTTAATTCACCTTCCAATCGATAATTTACTACCTTAGATTTCTGACACAGTTCACAACTTTTGAATATTCTTCTTACTCTTCTCTCCATACTCTTAAATATACAAGACTCTCTCAATACACTCACACATTTCTTGGCTCCAAAGTGGCCATATCTATAATGACAGTCCCATACTATTTTATCTATCAACCCTTCAGGTATAACCAACCTCCAATCCCTTTCTCTCCCCTCTACTTTTTTAAACAAACTCCCCTTGAAAACCTGAAAATACTGCCTATAACCTAACACATCTAAATCTGACTCTACACTAGTTATAATTTTATTTAGTTTACTATCATTTCTTTGCATTATGTTTATGTCTTTCAATTCTTCCCCAAAAAGTTTATCTTCCTTGGATAGCCTATAAATCTCTATTTCTTTAATATCTCTACCGGTTCTATTTCTATCTGTGTCTTCTCATGATAATGTGACAGGTACCCTGTTCTCTACCCCCTTAATGTATTCCCAAGAAAAGTTGTACTCTTGGAGCGCTAACACCCACCTGGTTATCTGGCTGTGTGTGAGCTTGCAAGTGTTCAGGAACGACAGCGCTTTATGGTCCGTCCTAATGACGGTGTTACTGCCCAGCAGATACGTCCGGAACTTCTTTACTGCAAACACTATACTGAGGAGCTCCTTCTCGGTAGTTGTACAGTTGCGTTCTGATGCTAGCAACGTCCGGCTGGCGAAAGCAATGGTATGGTGTTCTCTCGCCTCGTCCTCCTGATATACGAGGGCTATCCAGAAAGTAACAGACGTTTTAAAATAAAAAATTTACAAAATGAAAAAACAAAATTTTATTATATACATTTGAAAGGTACACTCTTAAGCTATTTTTCTACATAATCGCCATTCAAATTAAGGCACTTATCATACCGTGGCACAAGTTTTTCAATACCGTCTCTGTAGAAATCTGCCGCCTGCGATTTCAACCACTGGTTTACACCGGCATGCAGTTCGGCGTCAGTATCAAAGCGTTGTGTAGCGAGCCATGTCTTCATCGCTGGGAAGAGGTGATAGTCGCTCGGCGCCAAATCCGGGCTGTATGGTGGATGATCGAACACCTCCCATCCAAAACTATCGAAGAGCTCTCGGGTACGATTAGCCGTGTGTGGACGTGCGTTGTCGTGAAAAAACAAAACCTTCGCACTAAGTTTTCCCCGACGCTTGTTTTGTATCGCGCGCCTTAACTTTCTCAGTGTTTCACAATACCTCTCTGAGTTAATTGTTGTGCCACGTTCAAGAAAATCAACGAGAATCACTCCTTCAGAGTCCCAAAACACAGTAGCCATGATCTTTCTTGCTGACAGCGTTTGCAAACACTTCCTTGGTTTCTTGGGAGAATTTGTGTGTCCCCATTCCATCGACTGCCTTTTTGTTTCACTATTGACATGCTTCACCCAAGTCTCGTCCCCAGTTACGATACGATCGATAACTTTGTTACCATTTTTGTCGTAATCTTCGAGGAAAGTTAGTGCTGCAGCCAGTCTCTGTTTTTTGTGGTCTTCCGTTAGGATTTTCGGAATCCACCTAGCACAAAATTTGTGGTAACCAAGCTTTTCCGCCACAATTTCATGCACCAAACTCCGTGAAATTTGGGGAAATTGTTTCGAAAGTTCCGTAATCGTGAAACGACGATCTTCACGAATTTTGTCGTTGATTTTCATCACCAGTTCATCAGTCACATGGCTAGGTCTACCACTGCGGTCCTCATCGTGAACATTGGTACGGCCATTTTTAAAATCAATGCACCATTACCTCACTCGGCTTTCACTCATTATTCCTTTTCCGTACACATCACAAAGTTGGCGATAAATTTCAATTGGTTTGTGATTTTTTGCCAACAAAAACCTAATCACAGAACGCACCTCACAAGTGGCGGGATTTTCTATTGCAGCGCACATTTTAACACGTCACAGAGAGCAAAGTAAGAGGGGCACAGACCGCTCGCTACCACAGCTGGTTGCGTACTGAGTGTAGGAACGTTCCGACACCAAGATGGCGGCTCTATCCCCGCCCACCGCCGCAGTCGGTCAAAACGTCTATTACTTTCTGGATAGCCCTCGTAGTTCGGCTCCTAGTGCTATATTACTCGCATCTGTCTGTAAATAAAAACTCTTATTGAAATTTGGGTGGTTCATTAAAATCATATCTGAGAACTTATTTTTTATTTCGCAGAACGCCTCCCTTTCATTTTCCCCCCACCTCCATTGTTTGTTCTTCTGCAACACGGCGCTAAGCCTCGCCGTCGTCTGGGCGTAGTTTCGCTGGAACTTCCTGTAAAAATTACACAGGCCAAGAAACTTTGTAGTTGTTTTATGTTTTTTGGCTCTGGGAACTTCAATATAGACTCTACCTTGTCTGGATTGGCCTGAATCCCCTCAGGTGTAATAATAAACCCCAAAAAATGTATTTCCTTCTGTAAAAAACTTGATTTCTCCCAATTCACCGTCAACCCACCTAAATACAATTTATTTAAGACATATTCTATGTGCTCTATATGTTCTTCAAAAGTTCTAGATGCTATTAAAATATCGTCTACGTAAATAGTTAAAAAATCTAAATTTTTGGGTTGCAATATCTCATCTAAACATTTAATGAAACTGGCAACGCTGGTGTTCAGTCCGAACGGTAATCGTTTGAATTGATAATTTTTTCCGTTGAATAAGAAAGCTGTATATTTCCTACTATTTGCTGCCAACGGAACTTGCCAATATCCTGCGGTTAGGTCTAATGAGGTCATATATTTTACACCGCTCTCTCTCTCTCCTATGGCGCTACAGCCCAAGTCGGGCCCTGGCCTCCACCAATCTCCGCCTCCAATCCACTCTAGCCACTGCAACCCTCCTCCAGTTTCTTATCCCCATGTCTCTCGCGTCCTCTGAAACGCCATCTTCCCACCTCTTCCTCGGTCTACCTCTAGGTCTCGTTGATGCTGAACTTCTGAAAAATTTCCTCAATGGCTTCGGGTGACTCCCGGTCTGGAATAATTATTTGATTGATTTTGCGGGCATCTAAACATAGCCTGACTCTCCCATCTTTTTTAATCACTACTACTAAAGGGTTAGAATATGGTGATTCGGATCACTCAATTATATCTCCCTCTAACATTTTATCTAACTCGATCTGAACCGCTCTTCTTTTCGAATACGGCACCGGATAACTTCTTTGTACGTAGGGCGCATGTTCCCTTACCTTTAATTCGCATTCATAGTTTCTTGCCCTCCCTGGTACATCGGCAAACACTCCTCTACTACCCGCCACAACGATTCACGTTGAGAACTCCCTATTATGCCACCCTCACTACAAAATTTAAGTGCCCTCTCATCCCATATTTGCTCTACACTTTCATCACACCCTGTTTTACTCTCACTACATACATTCATACTAACTTCCGCTTCTTGTTCATTACCCCGATTATGTATCACCCTTACGCCCGAAATTCTTATCGCATCTACTACCCGCTCAAAATTAATCCGAACTGGTTCTATTTCATTGTTTAATTCTAACACCCGTTTCTGAAAATCAATCACCGCCTTGTGTTTAATCAGAAAATCATTCCCCAATATAACCTCAAGATTTAATCCACGTACGACTAGAAAGGTATTATCGTACCCTACCCCGTTAATTATCATATTTAAATGTACTTGTTTAGTGACTCTTTTACTCCTAACGCCCGTAATATCTATAATAGTCACTCCCGCAACTGGCAAAGAAGGAATATTTTTATTTAATTCTTTCAATTCATCTAGTATGTGTTCGGAAATAACAGAGATTTCACTACCTGTGTCTATCAAAGTTTTTATCTCCTTACCTTCACTGTTGATTTTCACCTCGGTCAATCCATTCTCCCGTCTAACTGCTTCGGCGTAGTCTTTCTCCATCAGCTCCTCAGACAAATCGGTTATGATGATGTTGTTTTGATAGCTGTCATTTATTTGGACCCCAGAATCCTCCGTCGACAACGGTCGGGTCCGGTTCTCCATTGTCTCTATTAGTTTACTGCCGATGTGCTCGCCACTCCTGGGTTGTATCCACCTTCGCTCCGGTTCACTGTTTTCCATGTTCGTTACTTCTCGGCATTCCTCCTTGGCCCCCTCCCCTTCGCTGGTATGCATGGTTGTTCTGCTCGGGTGGTATTCCCTGTCGCTGCCCCGGTCTCTCTCTCCTACATCTAAAACAAAAATTTTGTGATGCATAATTTTCATGCGAACACGCCGGACAAATCCACATTGGGCCTCGATTATTTTGTTCTCGTCTGGGGTATGCCTGTCCATGTGGCGGTCCCCTCTGCGGTCCATGGTTCCCTCCGTTGTTCATATTCTGTTGGTTGTGACGCCGACTCATTTCTTGGTCACGGATGTTCTGAAACACATCTAAAATATTCTCCAATTTGCTAATATTTACTATCTCACGCGTAATTAATGATATCTGTACTTCCTTTGGTAAATGTTTACTTATGTGTCTAACAAAGGATCTGAACGGCATTGGCGGTTCTAAATACTTCGCTTCACTGAATATTTTCATCACGTAACCAGTTAAATTGTTATTGGGTCCCCCAAAATTTCCGGTTCCCATAATTCTACTACGTAACACCTCTTGGTCTTCTTCAGACCAATATTTATTTCTGAATGCGGCCTCGAAACTTTCGAAACACCCCCACTCTGTTTTGTGTACCTCGGCCCATATCTCCGAAGTGAATAAAATTACCTCGGCCCGTATGAAGTGAATAAAATTACAATATAATATAATACCCCTTTTTGCCCCGTTACAATTTGAAAATTGAAACCTCAGTGCTATTAAATTGACCTACAAGTAAATTCTAGAATGGAGGCCAGTAGGTGGGAGATCAAGAGGAAGGCTGAGAAAGAGATGGACTGAGGATGTTGTGGAGGATCTGAAGAATATGGAGATAAGAAGATGGAGAAGACTGTGTAATGAGAGGGCTGAATGGAGAAAAATCGTTAAAGAGGCTAAAACCTATACTGGGTGGAAACGCCAGTAGAAGAAGTGCTATTAAATTGTTTTGTCATGACTATACAAAACCTATTAATGATTTCACATGTCAGTTGAAAAACAACTGATTTACGCCTTTCATAACTTCATGTTACAAATCCTAAACATGAAAATTAGTAGTAATTAGTTATCCATATAACTAACAACAACAACAATAATAATAATAATAATAATAGCAAATAACAATACAAAAATAATAAAACCATATACGTGGAACAGTGGTCACTCAGTTTCTTGAGTTCCTTTGATCCATTTGTTGTGGTGGGTCACTTCACATTTTCTTTTATATGTGTTTATATCTGTTCTTGCTTCTTCAGATGCCCTTTTCCAACTTCCCTGTTCCTTCCATCTTACAACTCATATCCTTTTACATATGCCTCATTGAGCTATGTCACATGAGTTTGAATCACATACATAAAAAACTAGCAAAAAGCAAATGGTAACAGTTACACTGGTACTGATGTTGTGTGGCACAAATGAGTTTGAAACACCTGTCCAACCTCCTCAAGATGCAGTGTGGTCCATCTGTGATGAGTTTGGATAGTTGAAATTACGGTTGTCACATGAGCCTGATAAATTGAATCATTCAGTGTTAAAAGGGCTTAACTGACAGTTTTTCAATTTTTATGTTTCGGCAGAAATGGGAAATACACAGCTATATGCATCCTTCTGTCTTAAAATGACATTACATAATGCAATACAAATGAATTTATGAAGTTTTAAATTTCTTGATTCATGTTAAAAGGGCATCTGAGTATTTAATATGCCCTTTAAACAAAAATCTTTCAGCTGTATGCACATCAGCTGATCCTGTGGAAGTGCTAAACCATGACAGTTTATTTTAATTGTTAAAGGTTTATTACTACCTAAGACATATTTCAAGTGTGCACAGTAATGTCAGGCAAAACTGGATTAATTAAAAAACAAACAAACAAAATGTAGAGGATTACAAAAGAAATAAAACAAAGAATGCTAGACTTACAAGTTGTAATGAGGACAATGGGAAGAAAAAACCTTGCTCAAACAATTTTTTGAATAATGTATAGTGATCACCTTTCATTATTATTTTCTCACTGTACTTTATTACACAAATTTCTAAACACACATTAAAAATTTGAAGTTAAATTTTGAAAAAAGGAAGATTAAATACACTAACACCTAGATAAGTTAAACAAAATTAAATTGGTGTCAATAAAGTCGAATCTGAAACAAGATGCAAGCACTGTACTGCAGGTATACTAATCTACAAAAAAAATCATTTATAGACGATTGCCTGCTGTCTTTTATCAGAATGCCATTAACAAAACTCTTGTTTTCATAATCTTTTTTGGTGGACCTAGTGCTTAGCATCTCTGAATCTTTCAGTAGGCCTACTTCTTTATTTGTTCTTGTTAGTTGAATTTCTTCACAGACATCTCCTCTGACTTCACATGCTACTGTTTATGTTGCTTTAGATCCACAATTACACTTTTTTAATGAATCTGTCTTGCTTAAAACAATTTTTAATAGTATTTTCAGACACCAGATTCCACAGCATTGCTCAAATATGCAAAATGTCTAGAGGAGTTATTTTAGGGGACAATTTGTTTACTGTTATACTTTAATGTTTTAACAACATGCTAACACTAAGTACAGCTGTTTACAAGGAAAACAATCTTATGATAAAAGAACATTATCATATTTAACTAACCACTCATTAAAAATGGCTGCCATCATTCATGCATTAGAGTTCACACATCATTTTACTGGTAACATATTTATCTCTTGAAAGATCAAGGGTGGTTATTTGCTTTTTTTTTGTTACTGGACATATTAACACAGCACAAAGTAATAATGTGTTCTTTAGAAGTTTTACAACCATTGACATCTTCGTTCTTGAATAAATAAGTGTGCTGAGGCTAAGTGCGACAGTAAATTCCAGTTTCATCTGCATTGTATACATTGCAGGGAGGATATTCTGAAGAAATTTTAGGCCATCTGTTGTTTATTCAGTTTGTAGACGCTGTAAACTCAGTGTCTTTCTTTTCACCATGCGTTCATTTAAAGACAATGTTCTGTATCTTCTTCCAACAACGAAACCAACCATTAGTAGTTACAATATTGTTACGATGGTCTCACGGATCATGTTGTACAGTGGAAACAAAATACACACACCAATGAAATCACTAATTACTAACTTTAATGAGTCACAAATAACAATTTGAAGTCAACAAGATACTCTCATACAGTAAGTGAAGTTAAATTTGTCCACATGCAATAATAATGTCAATTATTAAGAATTCCATACTAATTATAACACAGCAGTGGCGGCTTGTCGTTATGAACATGAGAGGGGCTCTTTCATAAGGTCATAACTATCTCTACACAAACACACACGCACGTGAACGCGCACACACAGATACACACACTCATTCACTTTCTTGTATGTATTTTTATAAATTTATAAAATTGTCAAAATTAGTCTACTTATAACATATTTTGATTTTACTGTAAGTATTTTATTTTTAAGATATGTGAATAATAAGAGTGGAAATTCAAAATATTTTATAGAACAGAAGTACACAGGGCAAATGTGAAAGCTATATTTTTAAAATTAGACCAAGCATCAGAATTCAGGAGGAAGTTGTATTAAGTAACAAGATATTAATCTTCTACCACTTTAAATATACTTAGTCACATTTAATATCAAAAATATATTAATCTACGACTGAAAATTCATACCTTTAGTTATATTGTTTGTAGCAGAAGTCCATCCTCCTCTCCTTCTGTGCAGCGAAGTGGTTGATCACACGTTCATTGAAATTGGGGGTAGATAATAATTTCTTTTCAATTGAACACATGGCGAGTCCACTGAGTCTACCTTCTTTCATTGTGGTCCTGGTAAAAGTCTTTATTCACTTTAAATTTGAAAAACATCTTCCACTTTCTGCAGTGGTCATTGGGATTGTGCAGATGATTTGAAGTAATTTCACTGATTCGGGGAGCACATCTCTCAGATTATTATCATAAATAAAATTAAGCAACCGTAATGAGCCTGTTGCCTCAGAAAAATCACTTCTACTGTATATTACTACCAACTCTTATTTCAGTTCTATTTTATTCAACTGGAATAAATTTACAGCAATTTCTAATTCATTTTCAGGAAATTTATTTTTGAACTCAGGAAACAAACTTGGCTGAAATAACTTAGCTACCAAAAAATGATCTAAGAAATTAAAGCGATTGTCAATTCCAGTCATGATAACATCACACACTTCTTTTGCCACAATGTGTCTTCTATCTTCAAATCGGCCATGTTTTCTACTGGGGCCTGAACAAGATAAATCATTTTAAGTTCCATCAAGTTCGCTAGAACTGGGCTGGTCAACCTCAGGCAAGTTTCTTATTTTTTGGATTATAGACTTAAATTCGCCTATATATTTTAAGGCCTTGATGCAGTCGATTGTCTTGTTCTGAAGCTCGTTGTACAAAATATCACAATGGGGCATTATTTTATTAGAAAATGTTACCCAGAAAATGAAATCGTTGTCTTTAAGAAGGTTGCTTAAACCAACTGATTTGTTTACAGTTGTATAATCATTGCTGTCGTCGTCTAATATTTTATTTAAGCATTCTTCTATTTCATTTTTATACTTAAATAATGTGCTGACAATTCTAGACTTGAAGTTCCAACGAGTGCCTGAGCTCTTTGGTATTCGTTTTTTCATAATGTCGTCAAGTACTGCTGTTCTTTTAGTCGATTGTGAAAAAAAGGATGAAAATGCTTCAACATTACTGAAAAATATATTTATATGTTTATTTTGTGTTGCGCAGCGTTCAATGATCAAATTTAGTTGATGCGCGTAGCAGTGTACGAAATGTGCATTTTTGTACATAGCTTTGACTCTTGCCTGCACACCTGTGTGCTGGCCACTCATGACAGAAGTGCCATCATAGCTTTGAGCAATCACTCTTTCAGGTGTTTTGTCAATTTTTAGCTTTTCCAGAAAAATGTACCGATTTTTTGATACTTCCTCATTTAACTTTTGAATTCTTAATCTATATGCACTGTCTAACTGAGATCTAATGTCAACCTTCCCAAGTACTGCATACTCGATACACGCATTTATATGTTTTTCACTTAATTTATATTTTTTAAGTTTTTCACTCAAATGCTTAATATCCGAGACACCATCTAGAGTCCAGGTGCGATCCTGTACGCCCATTACTATGCACGGGTAACAGAAAAATGAGTTTTTTATTCCACACCCATACAACCAATCAGCATAATTATACAAATGAATACTAAATTTCCGATTGTAGCTATTCCTGCCCTTAGTGGATTTTTGTTTTTGTACTTGATTAATCACCATATTAGGCCTAGGAGGCCCTAATCTTTTAAGTTCAATCCTGTGCTCTAAGATCTTTATCCCTTGGCTAATAATTTTACTTACATCATTCGTAATTACAAAGTTAGAATCCGTGTTATTCATTATGACACACATTAATCACACACTAAACACAATAATTCTGTTTGCAAACAAGGAGTGCCAATAACTGCTACACTGCTGGCCGCTGGCGCTGGCTGAGATGATTTGCGCATGCGTGGCCAAGGATGGAGTCCCAGCATGTCCGTAAGAACACAGTTGATTGACGTCACCGCACGGTTAGAGCTGTATGCTGTATTTTCCATTTACACTGCACACAGTAGCTTTGGGCTCTATGGCCAACGCCCGCAACTCAACTCCGGACTTTAAACGTCAAATGTTTTCCGTTGTATTATTGTTTTGATGCGTATAGGAACTTTTTTAATTGATTTGGTAAAAAATTAATAATTAATTATTACTTTTTATTTTATTGGGAGGGCTGCGCCCGAGAGCCCTTATGGGCAAGCCGCCACTGTAACACAGTAGTCACTTTACACAATCACTTGCTACCCACTCTCTACAATTTCACAGGTGTAACTAATTCACTAAGCTGACCGCTGTTGCTTATATAGCTCCCGTAGATGTTCCAGAATAATTTTCCATTCTTTTTGCGGTGTGCCAGCATAATTTGCATAGTTAACACTCACTCGAACAGTCTAGAGGGTACTTTACTGTGCAGCATTGACACAGACACTGCACCTGCTCGGCTAGCCAAGATGTGTAAACTTTCATGTAACTGCACCTGCCTACTTTTGAGAGCATTATGTAATTTCATAGCACTGCCCCCTCCTTAAGCCTATTTGTCCTAAACTGGCAAACCATCTCTGAAGTAATACTTGGTCAGGCGATCTAGGTGAAAGACCTTGATTTTTCACTGTCTTTCCTGTTGAATCCGATAGACAACATTGTTGAGTCTCTTCTTCACAGTGTAAGGTCCTTCCAGTTAGTTTGAAGTTTAGATGAGTGACTATAATGAGCGCTTTAGGTTGTACAACCAAAATCTGATCTTCTTCAAAATCCACACTACTGCTGTGAATGTCATACCGAGTTTTCATTTTATTACTGGCTATCTTCAGCTGTCCTCTTATCAAGTGATTCATTTCTTGCAGTTGCTTTTCTAATTGCGAGGAATAGTTCCATGGCTCTTGGAAGTGAGTCTCAGGTGATCCAAACATCAAGTCCCCAGGAAGACGAATCTCCTGCCCAAACCCAATTTTGCTGGGGTCATACCAGTTGTTCGTGTACTGATGACCCATACGCCATTAGGAATAGTGGTATATGCTGGTCCCAGTCTGTTTAATTCTCTTCAGCAAACTTGACTCAAGTCTCCTATTGAACCTCTCAACCATTCCGTTGGGCTGAGGATCATGGTCTTTTGAATTCCGAGTAGATGGCATAATCCTTTAAACACTGACTCAAAATTCATCCCTTGAGCCATATGGATTTCCATAGGGACTCCATAACGGCAACAGAAGTTGTGAACTAACACCTTTGCTACAGTGGTAACCTGCTGATTTGGAACTGCATAAGCTTCCACCCACTTAGGGGTAAAATAGTCACCTATAACCATGATCCAACGGTTTCCATTGCCAATAACTGGGAAAGGTCCACCAATGTCTATGGCTATTCTCTTGAATGGCAGTCCAACGTTATACTATCTCATTTTCCCCCTGCTTCTGGTTTGTAGGCCCTTGCTTGCAACTCATATTTCACATGTCCAACACTATTCCTCTATGTTGTGGCAATGATGAAGCCAATAGAATCGTTTCTGTATTTTGTCAATTGTTTTATTTACACCAAGCTGACCACCAGATGCTCCATCATGCATCTCCTTCAAAACAGACTGCATTATAATTTGGGGAATTATAATCAGTTGCATGACCATGCCTCTTGTCCATCTGCACTTTCCCACGGCCTTTTCAGCAATTCGTGCTTCAAGGTTAGAGATTCCCATTGTGCCCAGTAGCTCTTCAGCACTTTGGAACCATGGTAGACATTTTGCCAGTCCACCCAGGGACCTTCCTCTTTTGCTGTCAAGATCGGTCGAATGTCTTCATCAGTCGAACATCTAGTGTCTCCCAGGATATCTATACTGATGGCTTGAACATGTTTACTTGCATTCTGTTCTTCCTTTCTACAGCAATGTTGGCGATCTTCCGAGCACTCACTTTCGGATAAGCCATCTGCATTTACCATGCAGGTGCCCTTGCTAATGTTTTACCTTGAAGTTGTACTCTTGCAGACTTTTGAGCCACCTTGGCAACTGCCCTTCTGGATTTTTAAATCTCAAGAGCCATGCCATGAGTGCAGTATGCGTCTCACAAATGTTTATCACCATACCATAATTCTAGAGCTTTTGTCAATTCAGCATAGGTGTTCTGGCTGTCAGATGGCACTTTCTGGTTTAGTTCTGTGGCAGGTCCTTTTAAAGCAAGAATGAGTGAAAGGCCTTTCTCTTCTTCCATCCATTTTTTATTTAAGGGAGCGGCAGCTTCAAATTGGTGAAGATAATTTCCCAAGTGAGTGCTTCTATCAAACGTTGGGGCCTTTCTGTAAACTGGTCCTACTACAGTTAATGACATTTTATGATTGCTCTGAAGTTTTGAATCTTCTTCAGTGTCTATTAACGCCCTTCCCTTGTCTACTATTTCTCTCATTAAATGCTCTACTTCAACTTTAACTTGTTTTGTTACATTTGTAATAGTCTTTTACTTGACATTATTGAAATCAACAAGATGCTCTCATGCAATAAGTGAAGATAAATTTGTCCACATGCAATAATAATGTCAATTATTAAGAATTACACACTAATTATAACACAGTAATCACTTGATACCCACACTCTACAATCTCGCCAGGTGTAACTAAATCACTAAGTCGGCCGCTGTTGCTTATACAGCCCCTGCAGATATTCTGGAATAACTTTCAATTTTTTTTTGGCGGTGTGACAGCATAATTTGCATAGTTAACAATCATTCGAACAGTCTGGAGGATACTTGACTGTGTGGCCTTGACACAGACACTGCACCTGCTGACTTTTTGAGAGCACTATGTAATTTCATAGCAATATTGTATTTTCCCATATTTGTAGTAAGTTTCTGAGCTTTTTGGGACATTAATGAATCATTAACGGGAGCATCTTGAGAATGAACATTTTTGAACCACAATTTTATTGGTGTTCCAGCTTGTTCATCTTTTCTGCTTTGATTTACTTTATTTTGCAACTTATTGTTTTGTTTTGCAGCTGTTAAAATAACATTTCTGGTTTTAAAAATATTATACAATAAAGGGATATTTTGAACTGAGCCGCCACATTTCTTTGATTCATTTTTAGCAACTTTAGAGTGTTCAGTTTTTCTTTCATGTTTAAATCATCCAATTTACTTTGAGATTCTGCCTTTGTTATACTAAGAAAACACTACTGAATTAATAATGCAAGTCTCTATATGAGAAAGTAAAATTTGATACGCAAAGGCCATATAATAACAATAAAAAAACATGATTTTAAAGACATTTATGGTTCAATTTACAATGCAGAACTGACCATACATTTACTATAAGAAAACTGCGGTATGTTAGACCATTAAAAAGACAGACATTACACTCTGTAATAAGTAGGTGTATTGAGTCATGTGCAGTATACAGTGCCGTGTTGACAAAAGTCTTAGTACTGTTAACAGGAAATGGAAGATAATTCATATCAGTTAAAATTTTGAAAGAAGCCACATACCCCAACTGTGAGACGTGATGATAAAAACCACATGTTATAGATAAAGACTGTGTGTGTGTACGTGACTGATCAGTGACAAAGTGTTTTAGCACATTGAGGGGCTATTGTGATAATGCCTGAATGTGTACTGTGTAAAGAATAACCACCTTGAATTGCTTAAATTTATCAAAAACATGTAGTAGTTTATAACAGCAGCAAATTGATAATGTTGGCCAAAGCTGTGACTTCAATAAATGCCGTATTTTCAGGCCAATTGTACACATCCATTCAAAACTCTGAGAAAATGATAACATTAAACATTTGATAACATTATCAGTGATTAAAATAATGGTGACCACTGTATTATGCAAATCAAACTGGATTAAAATACTGAAGCTTGAAACTTTTATTATCTACATGTTTCGTGTTTCAATTAAAAGAGAGAAGAATCAGAGACTCTTAATGCTGAAAGTAAAGAGATACAAGACAAAAGAGGAAGGAATACGAGTGCCTACCTTGATCCACGCATTACAGCTAAGATCTGTGAACACACAGTTGTTTTCCAATTAAACAAGTCATTATTCTGGAAAATAAATTAAATTTTTATGAACAAATTTAAAAGTTAAGAGTGACACATTCTCTATTCAGTAAAATGTATTTGGATATGAATATTTCTTATACAAATTACTGGAGTCACTTCAGGGCCAGTTTGATTTATGTTTTGGCCAACACGTTGACTGTTGTTGTCAATATAAAGAGTACAAAATTACAATTAAATCTCCCCACTCAGGTAAAGCTGCTAAACATGAAGCTGTTGCTAACTTGGAAATTCAAAAGGTCAAAAAAATGTTACACCAACTCAAAGCAGGTGGAATTAGTAGATCCTAAGGAAAACATGCATTTTAGCGTACCAACTGGTATTATGATGAATTTTAGTTCACCTAAAGTACCAGTCTTAGAATTATGATGTTTGATACAATTAACAATGTTTTCTGTATTTATGACATTAAGAATAATAATGCTGCTACTATTATTTACACTTATCATGAAGGTCAAACCAAAAAAGTCCCAGATGAGGTTTGTTCATTTCTTAATAATTATTTTTCATATGTTCCATCTGAGTCTAATGAGGTACACTTATTTTCTGATTACTGCTCTGGACAGAGTAAAAATGAACCCTGTTAAAATTCATACTATCCTTAACTGATAGGCAACATTTCAAGGAAATAGAGGAATTCATGTGTGGACGCAATTTCTTTCCTTGTGATAGCAATTTTGCAATAACCAAATGCACTTTAAAAATATATGGTAGAATAGATTCAATACAGGGATTAATAAAAACAGGTGGCCTTACGGATGATGCTGTAACACTGGAGACAGTCAACAAGAGTTATCCTTCAGACAGGTGGCTACGAAAAAAAAGAAAACTTCAAGATATTCAAAAAGCCATTACATTATTCCTGCTGAACACAAAAGCCTTTGTTGATATTTTGATTTGGCCTACACAAAATGGTAGCAGTAATTATAAAAATATTTATAATTTTTCTAAAATTACACAAAAATTAACATTTTATAGTAAATAGTTTTATATTAAATGTTTCTATTTCTTTGTGATTAAACAGTTTCTTGTTACAATAATTTCACTTAACTTGTTCTTGTATATATTTAAATATCAGAGTCAACAGTAATCTACAAGTTAAGGATTTTTGTTAAAAGGGCACATTTACATGATAGATGAAGGTTTATAAAAGACCAAGTCTCACTTTTGTTTGGTAGTTTTACGTACTAATAGCAAACTTAGCTGTACAATGCGTGTAAGCATAGTTTTAATCAGTACTAAAATGTTACAGTCTTTTCCACTTCACCAACAATTTTATCAAATACAAATATGCCTTTTATCGTCAAGTGATTACAGCATACATGAAACTGGTTCTTTGTATTTCTTTGCTATGCTGTTTAATTCATGAAGCTGAAACTATTAAGGAAAACTACTTTAATGCTCACTGTGCTCTGAAACCAACAGTTGTCTGATAACCAGCTTCAATGGGTAATTTTGATAGAGGAACAACTTTCAATTATTTTAGAGCTTGTGTGACACTAGACTTACCTGGTTCTCACTTCAATTTTTGGCCTTCCTCTACCTCTCACACTCCTCAGCTTCCAGTGGTGACATTCCTTAAGTTGAGCTTATTCCCTTCACTACATTCAAGCCCAAACCAGCATAGTTTTTTACCTTTATTATTTTTGCTTTCAGTGTTTCTTCTATTGTTATTCTTTGATATTTTCCCAATTTCATTTGATTATTGAATAGTGTTAATCATTTTAGAATATTCACAGCTTTTCCTAATCTTTCCTTGAGGTCAAAAACATTGTCTCCACTGCATACATCATCTTAGGTCTTACTCCTGCATTGTATATTTTCATTTTAGTGTTCTGATTCCTTTCGTTTTCACAAACATTTTGTAACCAAATTTCTTTATTTGTCAACAACTGTCACTTAATCAGTTGACTACATTTTCTAGAATTCCATCTGCATGTTCTTTATCACCACATTTTGTTTCACGCTATCAAATGTTTGTTTAAAATCTACAAAAGTACTGTGTAAAAGTTTAAAATCTGTTTTTTTCAATATTGTGCTCATAGCTTTCTCCAGTATTTGGGTTGGGTGTGTATTTCATTTATTATTATTCTCCTGTTTAAAATCATGTTAAAATTCCCCATTAATCCTCAGCATCTGCTTTGAAGCTTCTTAGTATTAATGATGTCATAAAATTATATACAGTACTGAGCAAGATATATCCTCTATAACTCTTAACTCTTACAACTCTTCGCACCTACCCCTTCTGAAGATTGGCGCTATTGCCCTGAGTTCCAAATCTAGGCGTTCCTAGATTTTCTACATTTCCTAAATCTGTATTATCAATTTATAAATTCTTTTATTTTTTCCAATTCCTGTCACAAGTTGTTTTCATTTCACATACTGTATTATCAAGCTCTATGACTTTATTATTTCTAGGAACCACTTTACTTGTTAACAAAGGAATGGAACATATGGAAGTAAGATTTGGGCCCTAAACAAACTGGCAGGACTGCTGGACAGATTTCCCTTTATTAGGATACAGAGATTGAGTAGTTGGGTCATGTTCTGAAAATGGGAGACTAAAGGATAAAAAAAATGTCTAAAGGGTAGAGTGTGAGCAAGAGCATACATGAACAATGAACAATGGTCAAATTGATTTTGGACAATTTATTTCTGATACATGTGAAACCTTTTTTGAGTCTCATAAACAATTTTCTTGTTTTTTAATTTGTGCTTTATAAAGCTAATACACATTAGCTTCTGATATACCTACAGCATAGCTTGTGTCATAATTTTGCCTCTTTGCGCGGTTTACCACCATTAACATAAAGTTTCCATCATAGCTGTCTCAGTCCTGTCACCAAATGACCTGTTAAACTTGTTCATGTAATTTAATCGTAAATTAAAATTGTGACACCTCAAGAGTACAGCACTGGGTGTAAGTATGTTTACCAACAAATAGATATAACCTTAACAAACAGAATACACTGAACACGAGTTCTATTGTGAAATGAGTCAGTAATATGAGTTTTTTGGTAGGATTGATGTTACTGAAACTGGTTATGTTAATATTTCAGTTTGTATGCTTTGAGATTCCATCAATCCAATCCTTTAGACAAACCAAAAATACAATATGCAATACAGTTCATGATTTCTGTGTACTTTACATTTCACCGCGAATTTATATTTTCATTGTAGCTGCATTGCAGTTTTTCTGTTTGATGACCTATCACATTGATTCCAGATATTTTAACAGCATAGGACATATCAACAGTAAAAGAGAAAGCAATAATGTTATTTAACAAAAAGATATAGCTTAAAAAATGTCATGTGCATATTATACTTGGAATTTCGTATGGTAGGAAACATGCTTAGAATCGACTAGTAGAGTGAACATCAAAAATAGTTTTTTTGATAGCACAGATACTGCTATGTATAAATTCAACACTTTGTATGGAAATCTGAGATATACATATCGAAAATTGGAAAAAGGTTGTCTTACAATTGAGTCAAGATGGTAATTATGTGTATAGTAACAATGTGTGTAATATTTCAGTCCAGTTAAATTTGAGTAAAGAGAAAAAATTATAATAGGAGGCATACAAGCTGAACATCATCATCTTCACATCACGGCAAAGGCAAGGAGCTGCCTGTTCAACCATCAAAGATCCTCCAGCCTTCCTGGGTCTACCCATACACATATGTCCTATAGGCTTATATTTCCAAACTTGTTTGGCCAGTCTTATACTGCGAGTTACCACAAGAAGTCTCTGCTAGAGGTCTCGCATTAATTTCAAGCCCCAGAATTTCATTCAATTACAACTTGAGCAGTTCCATTTTTTGTAAGCACAACATTTAATGAAAAAGCAATTTGTAGTTTTTAAATAAAATAAGTGTTAATTATTTTAATTGTTCATGATTCAGGGTCTTTTTATTCTTCCCAGTTTTCAAAAAAAGGAACCAGACGAATCTCACTCACATTCGCTTACAATTTCAAAAATATTTGTTTTAGGGGTGTGTAATCATTCATCTTCCAGGCATTTATATAATAAATAAAATAATACAGAAAAGAGAGGTTTTCGGGCAAAAGTGTTAAAAATGGAAGGAGTCCAGGGCAGGAGAGAGAAAAACGCAGGTTCAAAGTGGACTTAAGGCAGGAAGAAGAGACATAGGGAAAAGATGAAAGAATATTGGAGAAAAAGAAAAGAACAAAGAATCAAGAATTAAAATTGGCATGTGGTCCTCAGATGGCTGATACAAATAGAAAAAAAATAATACAGTCCTGTCAGCAAATTGGATATAACTTAAATCTTATAGGAACTTTATTGATGCAAAGAATACAAACAAGAGAAGTTCAGTGAACCTGCTGAATAGTGATCAAATGATTGGATCTTAAAGATCAAATCACTTCAGTGACTGAGATGTACTGATTGAGTTGACTGAAGTAACTTAATTCACCCAACTCTACTTCAAACTGTACAAGATTTTACAGAAACCTAGCACTACTGTTATCAAGTGATGTGTCTTTACCAATAACACTGGCCAACTTGAAAATTGACTGGTTGACTTGATGTTCAGTGTCAAATCTTGATACTGAAAAGATAACAAAAGTGTAATTTTTGTTGACAGTATAATCAAGAGCCCCTTCAGACTCTCAGTCTCTCAGGTTTGAGCCTGAGGGAGCCCTGTGGCCAACATTGGTATGAATTGGCTAAAAAATAATTTTAAAAGTGTCAATCAGAAATTAAAGTTTAATATTCTGGTTGTGAAAGATTTGAAAGCTAAAATTATTATAATTACCTTGATGGGGAGGAAAGCAAGGGGAGTGTGTAACTGTTCAAGATTGTTGTTTCTAGAATCTGACCAAAAACCACAATTGGAGAATAACAGCTCCTCTCTGTACCACTAAAGTAGGTTAGGAGTTAGATAGGGTAGGCTGCCGTACATAAGCCTTTTATCATACAAGGATGATTGTGTGGCCAGAAGTTATTTCAAAAGCCCATCAGTTCTGAAGCTAATACAAACAAACCAAGTCACTCGCTAAGGCAACTGCCATTCAGAAAACACTGAAAGCAAAATAATAATATAATTAGGCTACCATTACTGCTGTTGGAGCTATAACACTGGATCAAAACAGCCTATAGCCTTACAACTAAACAGTTTCTAACAAAAGCCAAGAATAACCTCATAAAAAATATAAAAAACTAGACTGTTACAAATAGTTCGAAAATAGAAACACACACACACACACACACACACACACACACACACACACACACACACACACACACACACACACACACACACACACACACACACACACACACACACACACACACACACACACACACACACACACACACACACACACACACACACACACACACACACACACACACACACACACACACACACACACACACACACACACACACACACAGTTATTTTGTATATGATGAGGCGAATACATGACTCCAAGGCAAGTTTTTAAATCTATAAAAATGAGTTCTCAAGAAAGTATTTACAAAATTTATTTTTAGTCAATTAATTCAATAATATACATACAACATAGCCAATGCTTGTTAAACGTATTTACATTTTTTACTTCATTTAGAACAATAATATAACAAGGTAATATTTATTACAAGTATATATATATATATATATAAAATATATATAATATATTTTATGTATACACTTTATAATATGACAAATACAAAATATTGAGTAACTGCAAATACAACTGGTACACTATACAAGTAATTATACAAGAAAAATCAGCCATGTTAGGTTTAAGTTTACTTTATGCAACTCTTCTTAAATTATAACTTTGTATCACAATATTATTAAAATCAAGGGTACAGTTTCATATTTAACTATGAGTACAGACTTGCGATAAATAAACTACACTAGAACAAATAATAATTATAATAATAAAGCTTTATCCCCCTTTTACTATCCTTATTATTTACCTTGTTACTATAATAAAATAATAATAATAATAATAATAATAAATTCAATAAATGTTAACAAATTATCATTTTAAGTTATATAAACAATTTAATCAATTATTATTATTAATAGTAAAAGTAACCTTTTGGTTTTTAAAGCTAGGACACAATTTATATAAATACAGTTTTTCAACTATACCAAAACAATCACTAAAGCATTTTTTTTTATTTTGTTCTTTGTTCAGTTACTATATCCTCACCACACCAAAATTAAATCTGCATCTGAACTAGATAACTTCTTTTATATCACAATTGTTATTGAGTCATAAATATTTTTGTTATAACTTAACGGTGGCACCTGTTAGTAAACAACACATTATACTTTTGACTATTTTCTATTTTACGCCTGTATGAATCTCAAAATATGCAATGAAGCAATAAAACATAGAAATGACATATTCTTATGGGAACCATAGTAAATTTATCTTACTGCCCAGTTTGTCTTAAACCCATTCGGATTAAATAATGTTTCTTGAATTAAAACTAGGTCTACAGTTTTATGAAGCTTTTATAGATGACGATGAATTGTTAAAATAGTTACAGCTAAATTGACAATTTATTTATCTGGTGACATCCTGTATGTACTGGTTTTTATCAAGTAGCTGAATGTGTTTGCAAGTGCACATTTGCTTTGGATTAATCTACTCCAACATCCAGCCTGCAATATGCGAATAATGTCTGTTCACAGTTCAGAAAAACAATAAAACTGGTTAGGAAAAGCAAAATTGGTAAACAATATAGTTTCAAACAATCAAACAAACATGACATAAAAATTACATTCACAAAATAATATAATAAGATGTGCATCATACAATATATGCCAGTATTACAAAAAATATAAAATGACTGCATTAAGTTACATAATACTTGAAATATTTTAACTTCCATATGGTTTAATGAAAAGTTGTAAGATTATGGATGTACACAAACAGTGTAGTTTTTCATTAATTAAGATTATTTATGTCTAAATTTTAATAATGCACTTAAATTTCGAACAAATTAATTTCATAGTTTGCAACAAAATTGAAAAAAAAAGAGACAAATGCCACCTTGATTGACTGCCAACTGAATCCTTGACTAGAGAGGATGCACACAGAGGTCTAATGTTGCACAAGAGACCCTGTACTAACACTGATAGCAGTTGAGCTGCCCAGTGTTGAACCCAAGTCCTGAAAGCTGAACTGATGAAAATAAGGTTGTTGTGCTTGTTCATATTCTTCTGCAATACTGTTCAAAGGACCTGGGTGTTCAGGTGGTGTCAGTTCTACTGATTCGCCTGTAAATTCTGAGTCAAAATAACGTGTGTCTGTATCAGAAGTTACCTGAGGCTTGAATGGTGGTGTAATCTGAAACAAAATAATCATTAACAACCCTACTAATTTATATAACATATAAAATCTAACAGCAGAAATGAAAATACAGTAGACTGGTCACCTGGTTTGTGCAAAGGATAGTGGAACAACAGATTACATTTTGACAGTCACAAAAGGGAATGAAATATAAAAGAGATGGTCCAATAACTTACGGTAAGTTTTAATAACCTATCCACTAGTATATACAGTGAAACTTTGATATAACATCCTTCAGCAGATTGAGGAAAAGAGCTCTATATCAAGGGTAGCCCCCCCAATGCTTCGTTTACCTCATATTTATTTTTTTGTGAAGATTTCTTCTAAGAATTCCTAAAGCTGAGTTTTTAAAAAACATTTTTCTGTCTTACAAGAATTATGGAAGAAAGTAGGATATTATACATTCACATTACTACATGCTATGGCAAAAAATAATGTTATACATTGGAAATAATGTACAATAGTTGTGTGTTAACATTTTAGAATTAAATTTACCAAATTAAAAATTATGACATCAAGTATTTATTCTTTAATTACAACAGGTATATACACTGAATAAGAAAAGTGTATAGAGATTTATTCTAAGCATGAATTTATAAAAAATTGTATATGTTTAATGTGTGGTAAACATTTAGCAATTGCTTCAATATAAAATTCTGAAAACCACTGGTGCAGAAAAATTTAATAAAACAGCAGATTTAACAAAAATGCACTAACATTTTGAACAATATGTAACTAAAAAAATTCTGAATTGCACAAAAATTATGAAAGAATGCATCCGTTACAGAAGTTTACAATGCACCAACTTAGGAACTATATAGAAACGCTGAAATAATTTTAGAGATGGGAAATAATTACATTACCACTATGTATACTGCACATATAAGCACATGCACTACAATAATTTTCATAATAGATACAAAGAAAATGTTTAAGTCAGAAAGAAAAAATGAAATTGATTCAAATGAAAATAAAATATAAAATTCGAAAACAAATATAAAAAACCGTGAGAACACCAAACAGACGTTTGTAGACTAAACAAAACTGCAATATCATCCATAAGAACAACATTG
The DNA here is from genome assembly GCA_034769895.1 of Magicicada septendecula. Classification (NCBI taxonomy): domain Eukaryota; kingdom Metazoa; phylum Arthropoda; class Insecta; order Hemiptera; family Cicadidae; genus Magicicada; species Magicicada septendecula. Next base: position 431,947,754 of record CM068368.1, on the reverse strand, counting down.
TCATAATCAAAAAAATTGAAGCAGGAGCAAGTTAAATTGCAACAGGATATCAATTAAGGAATAAATTAAAAGAAATTTATATCTTATGATTTACAAATGACCTTTCCCAGCGGTTCAATGACGCCTGAGCTTCCAACACTCTGATCAGTGGGCACAATACACAAACAATTTACAAATGACCTTTCCCAGTGGTTCAATGACGCCTGAGCTTCCAACACTCTGATCAATGGGCACAATACACAAACAAGTTAACCAGATTACTGAAATTACGGAAATTCAAGGGTCCAAGCATCTAGTGGGTGGGAATTATCATCATAGAACTGTGGATAATGATGACTTTATTACTATTTTTAAATACAAATAATTTATGCGAATTACCTGTAATTTTTAAATTAGGCCAACATGGATTACAGTATTGTATACAGTAGTTTAGTTTACTGTATTTGAGAGGGTTCTGTTACAACCCAAAAGAAATTCGGCAAATGTTTTATGATAAAATTGATGTAATTTGCAGCCAACCTACTGAACTTCCATTCACTGAGCATTTGCACAATTTTTGTTAAAAACATATTACAGAATTTCTTTGATATTGTGACAATAAATTCCAAATCAGCTTCAGAGGAGTTAATACCTTCTTGGGACCAAAAAATGCAAAAAAAAAAAATCATTTTAGAAACTTCTCCATGTCTTTCTCTTTAAGAATATATAGTTTTATATGCTTTAATGGTCATCTTGATAAAAAATTAATAAATTAAAAGAAATGTGCCCTATTCAACACACAATCCGATGTTCTCATTTTATGCACAATACAACCACTTCAATAAATATTGAACATACTGTATTATAATCAGTTCAATAAGGCAAAATAAGACAGAACAATAAACAAACATGAGGACTCTACTAGAAACAGTAACGGACACTATTTATAGAGACTTGTCTAATGAAGATCTCTTAAAATGCTGTCTTCGCAGGGAAACTCAGAGCCTGAACGAAAGTTTCAATAGTTCTATCTAGCAAAGACTTCCAAAAACTGTATTTGTAGGTCCAAACTCTCAAACTTGGAGTCATAGATGCAACTATGTGTTTTAATGAAGGTTGTATTGGAAAGGCAAATGTTCTTCAAAGGCTTCAGATCAATCCTGGGAATTTTATGGTTGAAGTTCTCAAACAGATTGATGCAGAACGTATACGAAAGGCTGATAAGGAGACTCAAGAACAAAATAAAAAACAAAGAGTGAAAAGAAAACTGTTAAAAAGGAGGAGAGAAGGATGTGAAAGTGGAAGTTATTGTCCTGGTGGATTTTAGAGACATAAAATTCTTCAAAGTGTGTTTTCAACTTTTAAATCAGCTTTTCCTTAAGTTACCATTTTTCAATTTTAGGTACATTTTTCTATAAAACTATAAAACTTACAAGCACGATATTTTGCAGACATGTTATTTACTCTTATACAGTTCTCCTTACAAGAATTATAAAACAAAAATAATTAGCAGTACCTTTAATAAAAAAGTTTTAATTAAAAATTTTATGTGAATAAAATTTATAAAAGTTAAAAATTTTTTCTATCATAATCAGACATGATATTTTAGTATATCGCTGCAGTAACAAAAGATAAGTGTGCTTAGTATTTGTTAAAAGAGATAGGTTAGAGAGATAAGATTAACCGTTTTGGAAATAATGGTACCTAAAGCTAGCTAATTTTCCCATTTAAATAGCATTGGATCGGTACTACCCTTAATGCAAGTTTTATGGTTCAAAGTTACCAAATTTACTAGAATATTTTTTGCATGCACTTCTTTTAGGAAATTCATTTTAAAACGGGAGTACGTAAATTACAAGAGAAAACAAACTACGCTATTACAAACATACACTGTTACATGTTTGTTATGAATTTTATAACCTGCAGAGCTGTATAATTATTGGAGGGTCAAAATTGGCTGTTTTTTTGTTTAATTTTCAACATTTTCATTGTAACTAAAACATTCACTACGTAGCTACAAATTGATAAGTTCTAGTTCATCTAGTTCTACACTTTGGCTTGATGAGCGTTATAGGCAAGTCAGCACCTGCTGACAACCTTACAGATATACAATTTGTTTATAGTTGGGCAGGAGGGGGGAGGAAAATAAGCATGTTGCTGTGTGCCTACCTTCCATTATATGATAACAATGACCATTTTCTAGGATGACAACTGCTTTCTACTATTACCGTATTTGACATTGAAAACACAATTATGGAAGAATACAAAAAATACAAAACAGAGGTGCGAATATTATGCAAGAGCAAACATTATGCAAGTAAATGTGGCAGTTAATTAATGACAAAAATGAATGAAGACAGAAATAGCTGCTGTTTATACAGCAGTCACTTTTAGCTAAGCTTCATGTCTTTTCTGTGAAATCATTTTTAGATATCTGCCCTCTTAAAAATTATAAAATACATTTCAAAAGTTTTTAAACTATACTACACTGAACTATACAAATATAGTACTGTTAATAATGACTTGTCTTTTACAAGGAAGCTATACAAACCACAAGAATCTAAAAAATTTCAAGATTTTGTTATGTCGAACTTTGACATCAATCCAAAACAAGACATAACTTACACAATGTATGACTGACAAAAAAAATTCAAACTCACGTGTTTCAAAGGTCAAAGTCTAATAAATAATCCTACCTCTTGTAACGGAAGGTCTGTCTCCAAATACGCACACTTGAAATTTGAAAGTACGAGGTGTGTTAAAAAAAAAAGACTAAACTTACACAATACCACAGCAGTATACGCAAAGAGTGTGTCTGCCAAGTGGCACTGACTAGTGGCAACTTTCGGAAACATCATCCAATAGTCTGCTTCTTTCTACCATTGTTGTGATTCTTGCTACAGCAGCTGAAATTAATATGAATTCACCTCTCGGCAAATTTTTCCGATAGTGAAAATGAAAGAGCTTGAAGAAAAATGTTTTTGTATACAGTTTTGCTTCAAACTCTGTGAAACTTTTAAAGAAACATAAAGAAGCATAAGGGGATGATTGTATGAGCGGAACACAGTGCTACAACTGGTTTACTCATCTCAAAGCGGAAAGAACATTGGCCAATGAAAATCCAAGACCTGGAAGTTTATACTATGATACGTGAAGATCGTCGTTTAACTGTACATGAGGTTGCTGAGGAATTGGGTATCAGCGTGGGTTCATGGCACAAAATTTTAACAGGAAAACTGAACATGCATCGCATCTGAGCAAAATTCGTGCTGCGTTTGTTGTCCTATGATCAGAAAGAGAATCACATTAACATCGGTCAGTATCTGCTTGACCATGCCAGTGCCAATGAAAACTTCATCAAAAACATAACAGAGGTCGAGATATGGGTATATGGATACGATGTTGAAACGAAGGCACAGTCTTCATAGTGGGTGGGAAAAGGATCGACAACCAAAAAAACCCCAAATGAGTTGGACAAACAAGAAGGTGACGTTGGTGGTGTTTTTTGACTGGAAAGGAAATTGATGTCACAATATCAGGCAATCTATATAACTCTATGTACCTTGTTCTGCACTCTCCACCGTCTCTAATGGGCCCATAAATGTTCCTAAGTATTTTCCTTTCAAAAGATGCAAGTCGAAACAGGTCATCATGAGTCAGACCACATGGTCAGACAGCAAAAACGGAGTATATAGGGAAGTTTTAAGGCATTTGAGGGAAGCAGTAAGCCAGAAGAGGCCAGACCTGTGGAAAGAACAGACTTGGGGATTACAACATGATAATGCACCACATCACGTGTCACTCCTTGTCGTCAATTATCTGGCGAAAAACAATTCAACTGTTCTGCCCCACCCACCCTACTCTCCAGGCTTAGCCCCACCCACCCTACTCTCCAGGCTTAGCCGCACCAGACTTTTTCTTGTTCCCAAAACTAAAACCGACCTTCAAAAGACATCGTTTTGAAACAACAGAGGAGGTCAAGAAAAATACGGAAGAACGGCTGCGTGCCATTGCAAAAACTGCGTTCCAGGAATCGTTCCAGAATTTGAAGAAACATTGGGAGCAGTGCATTGCCAGAAGGGGGGGGGGACTTTGAAGGGAATACGCACGGATTAAGTTGTAAGTACATTAATAAAGGTTTTGTTGCAAAATTTTGGTCTTTTATGAAAACACCTCTTACTTTTTGTGATTATTTAAAAATAGGGTGATACATCAAGGGTCCTGTACCAAACCATAGCATAAATTGAAGGTTTATTTTACATTGTTGAAGGTTTAACAAAGTCAGGACCATGAAAAATGAGCATTACAGCAAGGGTCATTTTAAATTGAAGGAGTGTTAAATCAAGGTTCCACTATATATAATGTTACAGTGATACCCCATAAATAATATACATGTGCAGCCCATGAGAAGTAGAGCATGTACATGCAGTCTGCTGCACTCAATGAATAAATGACCAAATCTTGCACAATCCAGAGTACAACTATAGCTCGACCACAAACAAATAATAGCTGGAGAAGGGATTGCCCCCACAACCATGTCACAACGAAGGGGAAACATTACCCCCTCTATTGCCATCAGTCACACTCATTACTGGAGTGTTTTATACATGTTACTTGTTATTTGTATACTGGCAACAACTCTTTCCGGCAAAAACAAAGGCCTACATCTATTATTAATTTGTAACAAACTATTCAAAATAACAGATCATAAATTATCATGCGCGTTTCTATAAAATGTATTAACAAAGTGAAAACCCCTTAACTTTGTATACATAATTTGAAATAATATCAGCAGAATCTAATACTAAAATTTATGGAAGGCGTACTTTAAAAAAACCATTCTTATATAAAGCAAGCGCCTGTGTAAATCAAGGTGCCTACCGCTGTATTAAAAATAATTTTTTTTAAACATTTAATAAATAAATTAACTTTAACTATTTATAATTCATTATTAATAATAAGAAAAATAGTAAATATTTTCTTATTTATTCGTCGTCTGAATCTTCCTTGTACTTGAATCTGAATCTTCTCCCACAGAAATAATTATTTATCAATTAATTATTTTTCTCTCACTTCTTTGTCTATAATATGTACTGTTCTTCCAGTACTGTTGTTCAATTTTTTTGTATATGCACAACACTTTTTCCACTTTTCTACTATACAATTTTCAAACATTTTTTAGCAACAATTTTTTTCCCATCTAAAGATAATTCACTAAAATTATGTGCAAGTTCTCCTTTAACATCTCCCCATACGAGTTCCAAATACCTGTGATATCCTCCTCACTTTGCCAGCACTTGTCTATCTTGTCTAGGGATAGGCAAAGTGAGGAGGATATCACAGGTGTTTTGAAGAAAGATTCCTCCTCAAACAAACTAATAGTTGTCAACACTGGTTCATCAGATGTTTTTTTCCCGGGTGCATAACTCATTTTTAAAGCTGGCTGTGCTACTGTAGATTACCATGGGCAGATGAATGGCAATAACTTTGAGAAATGGATTGTGGAAACAGTGCTTCCTCGCATACCTCCTAAAAGTGTCCTCATCATGGATAATGCACCATTTCACATGAGACTGATCAACAAACCGCCAGCAAAGTCTTCTCTGAAGCGTGGTATGGTGGACTATCTAAGGAGAAATGGTGTTACATGTGAAGAAGCAATGAGGAAGGCAACACCGTATTAGCTAATCAAGGGAATCAATCAGCCGCAGAGAACATACAAAATTGGGTTACTTATCTGCCTGTGGTCATATGGCTGTTAGGTTTCTTCCTTACATGTACGAATTAAATCCAATTCAATTGGAATGTGGAGAAATAAAGTGGTCTGAAAATGTTGTGGCAATATGTTATTAAAAAAACCTGAAGCCTTGGTACTAGCTGGAACCTACTATGACACACAGGCAGATTGGGCTGGACTTTGCAATTACATTTTGAAGACTGAAATTGAATACTGGGAAAGAGATGGCAGGGACATTCCAAATCAAATGTAACCCAACCAGCCAGAAAAAAATTGTACACCCAACCCTCTCAGATTTTCATGAAATTTTTACAGCATCTATGGACAAATATAACCTGTATTTTCCATTTTTGCCAAATTCGCTTTATTTTGTTTATGATTTTTTGAAAAAAGTTCATTTTTAGTCGATTTGTTAGTCATGGCGCATGGTCAATATAATAATTATGTTGACGAATTTGTGGAAAATAATAGAATCGAGGACAATAATGACATTGTCGTGAGAGCGAGAATCAATGGTTGTGTTGGTAATGTTTTACTTGATAGTGGTGCGCAAGTGTCATTAATTAATGAAAAATTTATTAACAAACATAAGTACCAATTTAAGAAAATACCTATCTTACCTGTAAATAATACTATGGTTACTACGGTGACCGGTGATACACAAATTATTTGTAAACAAGCACTTATATCCATAATTAGATCATGTTTAGATTGTATATTTACAATAGTCCAGCTCATTGAAAAGCGTAGAGAGTATCAACTGCCCACATACATAGCTTTCATCGACTTCAAGAAGGAGTTTGACAGAGTAAATCGGAGGAAACTATGGGCAGTAATGGCAAGAAAAGGGATCCCACAACATCTAATCAGAGCAATACAGAGTCTTTATGTGGAAAATAAAATCTTAATAGAAGCAGGGAAACCGAGAACAGCTCCTAGAGTTGGCCTGATCAATTGTGGAGTACGACAAGGGTGTCCATTATCACATTCTCTTTTTAAATTATATATTGACAATGTTATACAAGACTGGCAGACATGTCTTCCAGAACATTGAATTGGTCACTCTACAATTGACACTTTGTTCAATCAAATATATTGCAACTTATATACTCCCGAAACATGTCAACTTTGTGAAGACGTTGTTTCTGGAAGCCGCAGACGGTAAGTTGCAATATATTTTATTGAACAACACGTGGCTTGGTACTAAATATTTGGAATTATTCCTTTTAAACATGACACTTTGTTGTTTGCAGACGATCAGGCTATTCTGTCGGACTCTGAAAACAGATTGCAGATGGGGATACATTTGTTAAATCGAGTCTGCAAAGACTCTGGATTGCAGATATCCACACGTAAGACCAAGGTAATGGGTTATTGTGGATCTGATCCCATACGGGCAAAAATTGTTATAGGATGGTACTGTCCTGGAGCAAGTTAGCAATTTTAAATACCTGGGCTACAGTGTGTCTTATGATGCATGCAACAACATTGTGAATAAGTTGCATAAGTTCAACCTTATGTGCGGGACCATTAGGCGAACCCTAAGTCAGCAAGTATAGGAACACGCCTAAAATTCTATAAGGTAATTGCTCTTCCCACACTTCTTTATGGGTCTGAGAATTGGACTTTAACGAAAGGCCAGGCCAGTCACATCCAAGCGGCTGAAATAAGATTTCTCAGGCACGTGGGAGGGTATATTCTCCATGATCATAGAAGAAACACAGATACATGGCAGGAACAGAATATTATGAGCATACTCGACAGGATCACCCAGTATCAGCTGAATTGGTGGGAACATCTTTGCCGAATGGATGACTGCCGCATCCCCAAACAAGTATGGAAGTATAAGCCAAGGGGACGGAGAGGTGTGGGACGTCCGAGGAATGACCAGCTCTAATCTTTGCTATTTGAGACCGGAACAAACCATCCTTGGTTTAATCCATGAAGATGATGATGATAATATATACATACGTAAATATATATATATATATATATATATATATAAAATAAATAATACCTTTCTTATGAGAATATATTATATATTTTTTAATATTTTACAATGTTTCGATAGTGTAAATTATCATGATAGTTAGAATATATTTTAAGGCCTATGAATAAATAATAATAATCATTAATATTAATAATAATAATAGTTATTATTGTTATATTACATAATATAATATAATTGTTGCACTGTTATGAATATGTAAAAATAAAACAAATGTTTTTGAAACGACTAAAGTTGGATGCGACGGAATAAAATGGCACTTAATCCTCTGGGTGGGGCCATGGTAACGAGTCTACTATAAAACCCTCTTAACAATAGATGCACCTTTTTAGTGGCAATAAAAATAACCTTTCTTGAAGTGAAGGAGACGAGCAGGGACACGGCCCCGTCCAGTACTGATAAACCGACTTAGAATTTGATTCTTCAGATTCATCAGCTGAATCTGTATCTACAATGGCACCAAAGGCTCAGGATTTGGACCTCCTTGTTAATGCAATGAAAGAGAAGCTTCAAATAAGCCAAAGTAAGAGAGAGAAAATTCAAATTTTAACACTAACTCCCAAATCTTGGTCAAGACAGAAAACCGCATCAGAATTTACAGTGATCGAATACATGGTTAGGAAGGCACATCAGTTGCTTCAAACAAAAGGGATATTGTCTATGTCTGAACTAAAAGAAGGAAACAAAATTCTACCAGATGTAATTGAAAACGTTCAAGCTTCCTATAAGGATGACGAATTTAGTAGGCTCCTGCCAGAAACAAAAGATAAAGTTAGTATTGCAAGAAACGTTCACATGCAAAAACGTTTGTTGCTCTGCAATCTTGAGGAACATTACTCTGCTTTCAAAGAAAAGTATCCCCATGCCAAAATTGGAGTTTCTAAATTTTGTGAACTTAGGCCCGACTGGTGTGTAACAGTTAATCAAAGAGGAGTTTATTCAGTATGTGTTTGTTCCATACATCAAAACCCTGCACTACTTATTAGTCCAATGAACTTGGACAAAAATAAACTGAAAGAATTAACTGCGATGTTAATGTGTGAAGACAGAAAAAGTGAATGCATGCTATGAATGTGCGATAAATGTCCTAATTCTGACAAACTGAAGGATTTTGTAAGAACAACATTTGAAGACTATGAAGATAAAGAGCAAATAATATTCAAGCAATGGACAAACACTGATTGTAGTGAGCTACAAACAATGATCCTTCCACTCCCTGAGTACATTACACTTTTCATGAAAAACTCGAACATTCTTTCTTGAACTTGAGAAACTTCATTCTTTTATTTCAAAGAAACAATCTGAATATACAAAAAAGAGAAAAGAAAATGTATCTGAAAATGACGCGCTTTGTCTCATGGATTTTTCAGAGAACTATGGGTTCATTCTGCAAGATGAGACTGAAAGTTATTATTGGTCTCATTCATCTTGCACAGTTCATCCAGTAGTAGTTAATTACAAAGAGAATGACAGCCCTTCTGTTTCACAGCAATCATTTTGTTTATGAAATTCAAAGTAGAATTTGCCATTACATGAAAGAGAAACAGACAAAAGCAACAGTGACAGAATACATCACAGATGGTTATGTAGCTCACTACAAAAATTTTAAGAGTTTAATCAATCTTTGTTTTCATGAAGAGGATTTTGGTCTAGAAGCTTCATGGACTTTCCATGCCACAAGCCATAGAAAATGTGTTTGCGATATAGGGGGCTCAGAGTAAAAAGATCTGTTACAAGGACTAACCTCCAAAGGCCATATAAAGACCAAATGTGTACAGCAGAAGAAATGTTCAAGTTTTGTGACCAGCAATTTTCAAAAATAACATTTCAATTATTCATCAATATAGACCAATGTTAACTCTGCGTTTTAGTGATCATAAAACTGTTCCTGGCACAAGCTCTTCCATTATTTTTAACCTCTACCCAAAACCGAAATAGCACTGAAACTTATCAGCAGTGACAAAGATTTTTCCTTAAGATATAGCTTTTCGCAAGAACTGCAACTTCCAAATCTCCAACCAAATACCTATGTAGGCTGTGTCTATGAAGAAAAGTGTTATATTGGACTAATTTTGGAGCTAGATGATAACAACCAAGATGTAAATCAATTTTATGTATCCTCACTGGCCATCAAATACATTTTTTTGGCCAGAACACAGAAATGTTGGGAGAGAGGATAAGTGCTGGGTCCCTTTTACAAACATAATTTTCTGCGTAGATGTACCTGAATTAAGTGGGCAGGTGGGCCAAATGCTTTTCAGACTATCCAAAAAAAGTATTCAAAATATTAAAGCTGCCCGGCCAAGGAAAAATTAAGTTTCATATCAATCAAGAAGCACCTGTATACATGTAAATATCCTGTAATACCATTTAAGAGTGAAAAGGTAAGCTAACTCAACAAATAAATACCTAAGCAAGTTATTATTTTTAAAATATGGACAAATCTTCTTTAAAATCTATATTTTTTTTAGTTTTGACAGGTAGTTATGCCTTGTTACACTGATAAGTCTAATTTTAACTGAAGGTTTTAGTATAGAAAACCTTAAGTAAAAAAATCCTCACAATAATAATAGTCAACCAACACATATGTACTTCACCAGACACAAAAACCGGAAGGCTGAGGATGGGTACAAGATGGTACCCGAAACATGTTCCTAATAAGGAAAAAAATATCTTGAGGTAAATTCATTATAAATATTAAATCTAATATATATATATTGTAACGTAACAAAACCAAGGTCCCCTACGTTACATAAAAAATTATAATTATCATAATAAAAAACGCTAGTTGTTCATTGTAATGAAGGTCAGAAGAGTAAACCCTTATTAAGTAAATAAATAAATAACATCAAATAAAATTACAAGGTAATAGAGTCACAAATAAATGTTTAGAAATACGAACTATGAAGTGGTCAGTGCAAAGAGTGAGTGATAAATACAGTGTTAAATAATATGGAAAAATAATATAAACAGTTTAGTCAATGATCGAGAATGATTACATTGAGAGGATACTGATTAATTAATGTTAATTTAATTTATAATAATGAACATGTCATCATGACATTTATGTTGTAGTTTTGTATGTAGGAGGCGTTAAGCAATTGCTTTAAGAAGGTATCAAATAATTGACGTTAATTTAGTTTATGGTAACGAACATGTCACCATGTAATTCATGTTAAACTTTATGTAGAGTAAATATTTTGTACTCACATTAAATAGATAATGGTTGTGTTGTTAGACTATAATTGTAAACTTGGCCAGGAAGGCAATAATTGGTGATAAAATGCCAAAGGGTTTTATTGTAACTATGTTGGGGACATATGAAGGGTTCTATACTAAACTATGTAATAATAAATTAAAAATCAGAATGGAGTAAAAAATTGAATAATTGGCCCTAAGCCAGTGACACATTGTACAGGAAGTCATGTCAGAAAAGTTAGGTAACTAAAAAATGTAACAACACTAAATGTTATATAATGAATTAGAAGAAAGCAATAGTAGTTATTAATAGCAGATAAGTGTCTTGAATTACTATAAAATCTTAATATATTTAATAGAAAAAATAGGCCCAAAATTAGTATTTTGTAATGAGAAGATAGTACTTGTTAGACTAAGAAGATTAAGAGGAAAAGGTAGTAAAATGTATATAATTTTATAACAAAGAATATGTGAAAATTTAATATGATATAATGTGACTTTAGTAAAGGAGTATTTTATTAAGTAAGTGCAAGAACATTTTTTAATTATGGCCCTAGGATTACAAATATTAACCAATAACAAAACAAAGACTGGTTGTCAAGGACGACAAAAAGGCAAGAAATTTTGTTTATTGGGACACTCTATTGTTATCTATGAAAGAGGACAGTTCAGCTTCATGAACCGAGAAAAAAAAAAGAAAAAATCTAAAGAATAAATTGTCCCGTAAATTCAAATACCTAATAATTAATAGATAAAGAAAAGTTTGTTGATTCTCGATGGTTATTTATAAGAGAGTATAGTACAGCTTACGAATAAAATTAAAGAAAAATCTAAAGGAATAACGTTCCAAATTAATTCAAGTAACATGATTAATAACGAAATTTAAATAATAAATACTTGAAGAAAACAAAAGACCTAAAGAAATTAAAGTAATCAAGTACTATAAAAGACAAAAAGAAAAATTAAAATTGCACTCTGAACCTCACTTTCTTACTACTAAGTGAAGAAAACTAATACTACACGAAATCCATGGGAACCCGTAACCATCAGAAACTCAAACATTAGCGAAGATTAAGAACTGGAAACTCCACTACATTCTGGGACACAAACACTACACTTTTATTTCGAAACTGGAGACTGGCATGTTTCGGACGTCTGTACATTAGTTGGTCAACCATCACGAGTTCATCGGTGCGCTGCCATTACAAGTAAACTTTGTCAACATACGGTAAAATTCAACTTACGTTTAAAATATTAAGTAATAAGATTTTATAATTAAATTGTAATACCTTGTATTTTTATTTTGCATTTTCTGACCTTCCTAATAGTCACAATAACCCTTCGAACGCTGAGATTAAGAGAAAAATAAAAATATAATTAAAATTAAACATCTAAAATTCGAATTCTGTAACTAATCGATTCATTACAGTGTGATCGATTTGTTGGATCTTAATGAAGAGAGAACATCTGTTTTAAAAGAAAAATATAAAAATAAAGAATCCTTCCTGAAATTGGTGACTTCTTATTATTTGTAGATTATTTAGTGCATTTTGAATAATTTGTAATTTACAGAGAGAGAAACGAGAGAAATACAGTAAGCGGAACAACTTAACCTATAATAACCGGCTGACTATAAACAACAGCACAAGCCCGCGTCCAGCTGTCGAATTGTGAGAGAAGAGAGAAACGATTTACGGCTTCTACTCTCCTCTCTTAATGCTGTGTACAGACTAGGCCTGGATAGTAACGACATAATCATCCAATATACTAACTAATATTGTACACTACTCTTTCAGAACGGATTTAATTATTACATAATACTGAGATAAGACACATTGTATCTCAATATTTAATATATTACAAATTAACGCGTACAGTAGGTGACTTGCCACCAACAGAACAACATTACATTAACTTATTAATAAATTATATATTAACAAACAAAGTGAATAAGGACAAATAGAAAATTATTAATAACAGATTAAGTTTTATTACAAATTGGCGAACTCGACAGTGGGGCTTAAGATTGATACGGGAGAACAAATACTAAATATATCGTTTTATTACAAATTGGAACCCAACAGTGGGGCTTAAGATTGATAAGGGAGAATCTAATTTTCTTTTTATTACAAATTGGCGCTCATCTTGTAGGGCTTGAGTTAAGTAAAACATCGACTCCATTGCTAATACTTAACTTGAGCAGGCGACTATTAGAGGCACAGGAATGCATACAAGAGGGGTTTCTAAAAGGATGGCGAAGGACCAAGAAACGGAAGAAGATAGACGGGAAGAAGAAGCAGAACTAGTTACAGACACCGAAATGGAACAACAGGCGGGCGATAAAGAGGAAGCTAGAGGAGGACTAAATTGGGAAAAATGAATGGAATTAACGAGTAGAATAGAGGAACAAAATAAACAAACTAATGAGAAAATAGACAGTATTAAAGAAGATAATAAACAAACTAATGAAAAAATAGACAGTATTAAGGAAGATAATAAACAAACTAATAAGAAAATAGACAGTATAAACAAAACTCAAAGAAACAAAACGAAATTTTGAGTGAGAGAGAACTTAATAAAACTAATAAACGAGAAGTTTGACAAGAATAAAGAGGAAACTAATGAGAACAACCGACAGATAAATGAAAAAAATAGACAGTATTAAGGAAAGTACTAGTGAAACCTTAAGGCAAACTATAAATGAAAATAATAAACAAATGAAGGCAGATTTCAGACAAATAAATGAGAAAATCGACAGTACCAATGAAAGTACTAAAGAAGAGGTTAGAGAAATACATGAGAAAATCAATAGCATAAATGAAAGCATAAATGAAAGAATAGACAAAATTAACGAAAATACGGATGAGAAGATAAAGAATATTAACGAAACGATCAGCAAAGAGTCGACCAAACAAAAGAGGAACTTCTAGGGTTCAAGTAAGAGGTGACTTCCCGAGTAAATAACATTGAAATTAATAACAAAATTAGTATAACGGAGGTACAAGCAGAAACACAAGAAAAATTAGACAAAGTACAAATCAACATGGCCGGAAGAATAGAAACAGTTAACAATGAAATGATACAAATATGAAAACTCAAGTGGATCATAATAAAGGGAGCATTGAGAATATACAAAATCAGGAGTTAATTAATATAAAAGAGTCAATCGAGAATTTACAAAATAGACCAATGTACCTGGCACACCACATAGCACCTGACCAAAAGGAAAATATTAATTTTAAGATTTATAGAGGAAACCCCATTGAATTTTTAGATAGGATAGACGAATGGTTCTGTAGAATAAAAGAGACCCGATGGAATATAATTAAGAATTTGTTAGATGACTGTTTCAAAAACATAAATGATAATTGGTGGTCGGCTGTCCGAAACGAAACAAATAATTATGAAGAATTTAAGAAAGTTTTTAGATCAAAATATTGGTCGGACTCCGTACAAAATATGATTAGAGACAATATCACCAACGGAAGGTTCAACATTAATCAAGAACAGTCCCCAACTACCTACTTTTTGGGAAAAGTGTGTCTGGCGCGTCATTTAGAACCACGAATACCAGAGGAGTGTTTGGTGAACAAACTATCATATCAATTCGAGGAAGAAATAGTTCGTGCTAGACGCAGTGTGGTCAAGTAAAGACCATAGGAGCTATGGAAACATTGTTAGCAAGTTATGAAATGGAAGATTATTATCAGAGGTCTAGAAGACAAAACGACTGTCCGAACAATAGAAGAGAAGATCAAAATAGAGAACAGCGTCAGGGAATCAATAGGTACAACTATAATAATTATAACCGAAATAATAATATCAGTCATATGAATAACTAGCAAAATACCCGTGCTTCGCTATGGAGTTTTACGTTGTACATAATGAAAATCTTATTTAATTAATAAAGTTCAATTAAAGTAGATTTCTTATAAATAAAAAATTAAAACCTCTTACGTATATTATTTAAAATAAACACTAAACATTTTTGTTATATGAAGTTGTGTTGAGTATGAAAACATTTCAGATTTTTCTTCAATATATGAACTTGTAATGAAGAACTAATCATCGGATCATTAAAGAACTTCTTTGTACACAAAGTTTTTAGTTTTTCCTTCTGGCTGAAGAATAACCAGACTGTCAGGAGTGCTAACTCTTGAACAGGCAATGTACAACTGGCCATGAGAGAAACAGTCTTCCCTCAGATCTACGCCAGCCATTTTCAAAGACTGTCCTTGAGCTTTGTTGATTGTCATTGCAAAACAGACTTTGATGGGAAATTGTAGTCTTTTAAACTGAAAATGGTAGTCTGCGAAACGGGATCAAAGGAATGCGAGGTATGAAAACTGTTTCTACAGAACCACAGCCAGTGAATATAGTTGCCTCAACAACGTTCTTATGTAAAGATTTTACCTGCTGTCTGGTACCGTTGCAAAGTTTCGGTGGTATTAAGTTCCGCAGCAGCATAATGGGAGCCCCAACGTTTAGGTGAAGGTTATGTGGGGGTATTCCTGGAGGGTTGAGCGTGTGGAGGAACTCTACAGGATAATGCACAGCGTCTTCTACCTCTACTACGGAATCTACCGACTGATATTTTACAACATCGGCTGGAAGTTTTTCTAACAATAAGTTGTTAATGATTGCTGCTGTCTCATTTCTTGGGGTTAGAATAGCTCTTTCTTTGAGCCAAGATGAGTCACTTATATTCATTAAGTCTGGGTATATTTTATCTGTCAAAGTCTTAAGGTCTTTTACAACTTCACATAGGTTGTTTGGAATGTTAACTTTTCCATCTTCCTCTTTTAACTTTCCATCGCCAATCTGTAACAGTAAGCTTGAAAACTCTTCCGCTTTAAAATCACCTTTACGATGCACCTGCATGTTTACTCTTAAGAAACGAACTTTAACTTTGGGCCAGAGGTAAGACGACTTCAGGCAGGCTTTAACTTCATCTGTTCGTGTTCCCCGAGGCACAACAGGTAAAATCTGTCTAAAGTCTCCGGCCAGTAGTACTGTTATTCCACCCATCAGGTTTTTACTGCTACAAATGTCCTGTAAAGTTCTGTCTAGGGCTTCTATCCCTCGTTTGTGAGCCATGGTGCATTCATCCCCAAACTATCAACTTGCACTCTTTTAAGACCTTGGCTGTGTCACTTTGTTTTGAAATGTTGCAGAGTGGAGTCTGGGAGATGTTTAAATTCAGAGGCAGTTTAAAGGCAGAGTGAGCTGTTTTACATCCATCCAGCAATGTAGCTGCTATACCTGAAGAAGCCACAGAGATGGCAATCTTTCTGTCTTTCCTAATGCTGGGAAGAAGTAGGTTTAGTAGGAATGTTTTTCCAGTGCCACCAGGTGCATCGAGAAAAAACAGCTGACCGAGTCCATCATCAATGTTGGCAATGAGCTCATTGTAAGCATTCTTCTGATCCGCATTAAGTTTAGGAAAGTTCTCAGCAACCATATCAGAAAGCTGAACTGTATTGTAGGAGAGCTCTTTCAGGTACTCGCGATTGACTGTAATAATGTTTGTGTCTTGAGTTGGTGGAGGTAAACCGAAGTCTTGGAGAGATTGGTTTGACATAGAAAAGATCATATTTTCAAGACATAGTAAGCATTTATTATAAACTGTGTCCTTGCAAAGTTCAATCTCTAAACCATGACTTTCAATCTCAATGCCTTCAATCAAATGCCTTCTTATGTCCTCTGATAGACTTTCTTTGTGTTTTTCCCAAAGTGCTAAGGGATCTGCAACTTGGCAAAACACCAATATTACAGCAAACAGCTCTCGGATCTTGTGAGGCGAATCTGAAATGGAAGCTTCTTGCAGGGTTAGGTCCCATTGCATGTCGTCTTCCAACAACCCTAATGCTCTACAGGCAGACTGGTACATAGGATGAACTATACCAGATACCTTTTTAAGATCATTGAAACACGTTGGTCCTCGAATCTCGTGTAGCAGGAGACGCAGATAGAAACACTCGACATTGTTAGGATGTACAGTATATACCCTCCCAAGTACATGATCTTTTTTTACTCCTGGATGTCCTGGAATGCCTTTTCCTTGCTTTCTTCTGCAAAACTGGTTATTTTTCCGGACATAGTATGTTGGGACCTCACAGTAAAGAAGGCCTCTGGCAAAGGAATCAGTTTTGCAGAGTTCAAAAAATGCTGTTAATGTGGTTTTTGGTGGATGTTGGATTTTGTCCAGAAGGTTGTCGGAAGTGAAAAATACCCTCTGGCCGTTCTCAAGGTGGACTGCTAACTGCACTACTGGTGGGAACCTTTCATGAATAGGAAAACAGAAAATATGCCAAGCCGCTTCGGAAGTGCTGATGTAGGGACCTGATTCGTACTTAGAAACTTCATCCCACTCATTCTCCAACCTAAACGCTGCCTGATCACTGCCTTTGTTCACATATTTACAAATATACTTTATCGACTTGATGGAGTTGCACAGTTCAATATTATGTGGGCTAAGAAAGAGCGGGAAAGAACAGGATTGTACGGTACCACCCATTGGTTGTCAAGATCAACTCCTTTAATGTTGACCGAGAAACCACCATCGGCAGGAGACCGTCGGCGATACTGGGGGTAACCGTCATCCGCAGTTTGAGTTTGTGTTGCTAAAGGCCACGGATATCTCTTGGTGCATTGGCCGTTTACCATGCAGGGCGAGTTTCTGTTAACATTTCCACAAGGGCCATGAATCATTGTGGACTTAACAATGTCATGAAGGGCAGGATCAACTTCAGGATCAGGGATCTCTGCACTTATCACACTGTCGATTTGATGGGGCATGATCCTATCCTGCAGCCAGAGCAGTATGTGCACGTGCGGTAAACCTCTTTTTTGCCATTCCACAGTTAACATGTAATACCTTGTTGGACCGAAAACATTGCCTTTTGTCAAGACATGCATAATTTTCTTTAATTTGAGGTGAAATATTCTGGCAATAATATCGTGTCTGTCTTGAGGCTTTTGTCGTGCACTTAATGCTTCTTGTATTTCGGTCCATTTAGGGTTACATGTAAATGTGATGAACAGATCAGGACAGCCGTACTTGCGTACATACGTCATGGCGTCCTGAGTCCGCTCGTGCATGTAACGGGGTCCACCTGTAAAGCTGGAAGGTAAAACAACCATTTTGCCTATATTATTGGCTTACCCATCATTTTTGCACATGTAGTCCCGCAGATGCACATAGTTTTCGGTCCGCAGCTTACTCTGATTGTTCCTTATGAAGTTGAGTCTTTCTGTCTCAATTTTGGCGTACATGTCAACCAAAAATTGATTCAGGAGACTGCGATAAAGTAACAAACAATTTTGCTGGCCATCTCTCTCCATTATGCGGAATGAGTAAAATTCTGAAGCTGAAACAGTTTTTTTTAGAGGGGCTTTAGTGTTTGGGTCGCACAGTGGAATGGCAATGGAGTAACCACCTTCCCCATGACAGAACATAAGTGGATACTGCAAAGCATCATAAGATCGATGAGTTTCACTTATGCGCTGTAACTTAGAGTCTCTGCTGTGCAGAATGTGGTCCTTCTTTGCAAACTCCTGGCCTACGATCACTAAAGCCACTTCGCTTGTTGTGGGTGCATTGAACTGACCCCTATGTCCATCTACGGGCTTTCTGTCTGCATGGATTACTACTTTGAACTCCTGGCCTTCTGGAACACTTTCCAATGCTGTTTTGAAATCGTTTATGTAAGAATTGTGATTTTGAAGCACTTTTTGAAGTTTGGCAACTAACCAAGGCTTTACGTTTGGAAAATTGTCACATCTAGTGTTTGTCTCCTTTTTGTCGTCTCCAAGGAAATATATTTGTAAAAATGAGGGATTGTTTGGAGGTGAAGACAACAAACTCCCTATCCTGTGGTAGACTTGACCTTGTACTTTAAAAGTTGGCGTGAAGTTCCCTTCTTTTATTTCTTTGGCTCCGAAAGATGTCATTTGGAAACAACCATTATATTTTCTTATGTTTACCAAAAAGTGTTCAGACTCTGGATGTTCACTTGCGAGTAGGCTGTGGAGAGGTTCTGGTAGTTCTTTAATGAGAGGAAGGTGGACTTCCGTTGCTACAACATAACCCAGGACTTTCCTCTTTCCACTTTTTAGCATTACACCATTTACACTGTATAAAATCACCAATAGATAAAATCTTGTCATTGTTGTAGTCAGTATTACAGTCATATTTAAAGCCCGACAAAGATTTTATCTTCCAGGGAATAAGTGACCTCTTTTCATTGTATTTTCTCACTGCTTCTCTGTTTACTTGTGGATATTTTTCTGTGTATTTGGAAACAGATGCTCGGTGTACTTCAGGATTTCTTTTATTATAGTTTTTAACTGCTGTGATATGAACTTCAGGGTTTTTTTCGTTGTACTTTTTAACTGCCTTTCTATTTACTTCAGGATTATTCTCTAAATACTTTTTGACAGCTTCTCTGTGCCTTTTTCTTTTGCTGGAGTCACTGAACCTGGCACGACGTTTCCTTCCTCGTCGCTTCATACAGGGAGGAGCTACTTCACTTTCATGAGAGTGGTCCTGGGTTTCTGGTTCTGTTACTTCGTCAGGCACTGGAGGAGGGCTGTAAGAAGCAGTTGTTGGTAACAGTATGTCTACCGGAAGTAATGTAGGCGGCGTCTGCATTAGGGACGATTGTTGGTAATAAGGTGTTGGCATTTCATCTACTGGAATGATTAACTCAAAGTGTGCCGACATTATGGGGCCTGAACACTTCATTCTTATAACTGGCTTCCCTTCATCAGGCCCCCCAAATCTCATGATCAACGCGCTATCTCGATATACTTGAATATCATATGGGTAAAGTTCACCAGCAGCCATGATTTCACTGCAAGTAGCATATGTGGTGTGAAGAGACATATGAGATTGGTATTGTGTCTTAGTTCTGTAATTTATGGTCCCACACGGCATCATAGTAAAGGGCTTGAACCGTCGCCAGTTGTTGGAAATGTGTTGCACGACAGTGGCCCACAAATCATTAGCTTGTGAGTCAGTATCGTACATGAGGCATGATAATGAGTAAAAGAAACATGATCCATCACCTGTCATGGGAATTATTCGATGAGGCCCACTACACCATTGATGGATGTGTTCCATTGTACCTTAAGAAAAAGAATAACAGAATAATTGCATATTTATGCAATGTTAATTGCATAATTAACAAGTAAAAATATTAACACTCACCTTGGTGTGAATATAACTGCCTGTAGAAAAAAATACACTAAAAAATACACTGGGAAGTATACTTACCATAGCCCATTAAAGGGTTAAACGAATTTTACAGAAAATGTGACCAAGTCCAATCGATTTCTGGTATCAAAATACCCTTAAGTACCAACTTTCGAGAAAATCGTTCAATACAATTATTGCTCGCTTAATAGTATAGGATTAGATAGATTGTACAAATTCTCAACTCTTAGTTTGTTTATTTACATTCATAGCAGCAGCTATTTATTATTTATTTCGAGAAAATCGTTAGAGCTATTTCTGAGAAAAAAAGGACATACATTTATTAATTAATTGCACTTCGAAATTTTCTCGACTATAAGAACCTGCATACAACGAAGTGTTTTCAATTTAAAACAATGATTAAAAACTCAGGATTAAATGTATTCGGGGTTTCCAGTAAACTGAGATGTCAACCACTTCATTTACCAAGTATGCAATTCCCGCGATAAATTTCAGTATTTGGTTTTTTGCCCCTTAGGAGTGAAAGTTTTTAAAACCGTTTCTTAGTGAGCACCTAAGACCTATGATGAAGCTATGTTCAAAGTTTCATTGATATCCATTCAGTGGTTTCAGAGATATCGTGATCAGTGAGTCAGTCAGTGGTATTTGGCTTATATAGATAGATAACCACCGCATTAATAATTATCAAAGTAATAACCACTATAATAACCATAATAATAACCGGTACAGCACCGGCCGAAGGAATTTTGACAATGGAAGAGATAGTAATAGAAGTTGAGAGGATGACCTGTCTAGGAACCAGGAAAATAGTAGAGAGTTTAGACCAGATGATGGCAACCCAGGAACACTGCTCGAGATAATCGTCCGCAGGATAGGGTGGACAACTAAATTCGGCAGTGAACACGTCAAGTAGCCCCTCACTGCTGGGATTGAAAGGGTATACACAAACAAAAAAAGACAAGAATGAAATTATAATCATTACAGAAAACAATTATTTGAAAAATATACGAGAGGATCTCACTGAAGAAGGGTTACCGTCAGAAAATCAAAATGACAATCAAATAATATATATAACGGCGGAGTTGCAAGGAGTTATAACCGAGATGGTGATTGACATCGGGGCGAACGTGTCACTTTTAGACAAAGTAGAATATAACAGAATAAAGGAAGTGTATAAGAAAGATATACCAACACTACCAGTCAATAACATGGTAATAATAGGTGCTACTGGCAGGCCAAACAAAACAATACGACAACAAGTAATGATGGAAGTATCCAGCAGAGGCAAAACTATTCCTATGGTGTTTATGATAGTGCAAGGATTACCATTTAAAGCAATGCTGGGGTGTGATATGCTGCGGCGCCACTCAGCTATTATTGATATGGGCAGGGGAAAAATAACCCTGTACGATGAAAATGGGGAATGGTCAAGTGAAATAGTGGATCAGACAAGTGCCACTCGCAACCGACATTCCTTTACCCTAATACGTGATGACGGAATGGATTATAAAACACCCTTTGAGGAACCAGCCTATGTTAAGGATAATGAATGGAAGGAAAAACTACAAGAAAGTTATTCGTTTAAAGCCACCAGTACGAGCGAAGTGACACCAGAACAAAAAACTCAATTAGTAAAAATCTATAACAAATATAAAAAAGTATTTTCAGATTTGCCTGGAAAAGCTAAGGATTTCATTTGTGAATTGTCATTCAAACAACCCATTAATTTAAATAGAAAATCATATCCTATACCCCAATCCCTAAAACCAGCAGTGAGAAGGGAAATACAGAGTATGATAGAACAGGATATAATTGAGTATAGCTCATCTCCATACACCAGCCCAATAGTAGCCATAAAGAAAAAGGATGGTACAGTACGCCTATGTTTAGATGCCCGAGAGATTAACAAAAATATAATTAATGATAGGACTTCACCAAGAGAAATTGAGGAATTAATGAAGAAATTTAAGGATTGTAAGTATATGAGCATTTGGGATGCCGTTTGTGGGTACTGGCAAGTAGAGTTGCACCCCAACAGTCAAAAATATGTTGCATTTATATTTGAGGGTAGAAATTACCATTTTAAACGTCTTCCTTTTGGATTGGTAAACTCTGTGGCGGTTTTCATCAAATGCATGGACCAGGTTCTGGGTAGGGAAGTGTTGAAATTCACAACAGTGTATATAGATGACATATTGGTAACTTCAACCACGTGGGAAGAACATTGTCAATGTGTGGAAATGATATTATGTAGATTAGAAAGAAGCAACATTACTCTTAAATTGAATAAATCAAAATTAATAACTAATAAGTTACAATTCCTCGGTTTCATACTCTATGAAAATGGGATATCCACATCCCCTGAGAAAGTGGAAGCCATTCAAAACTTCCCCAGACCAAGAAACATTCAGCAGTTGCAATCATTTCTAGGAATGTGTAACTACTATCGCAAATTCCAAAAGAATTATTCACAATTAACCACAAGGTTCAAACACTTACTATCATCTAAACATAAATGGAAATGGAATGAGAGAGATGATGAAACATTCAGTTTAATTAAAGAAAAATTTTTACAAAACATCATTCTACATCACCCTGATTTTAATAAGGAATTTTTTATAAATTGTGACGCAAGTGATGTGAGTCTGGGTGCCGAACTATACTAGGAAGACAGGGAAGGAAATCACCAAGTAATAAGCTTTGCCAGCCGGGTGTTGAATCAATGTGAATGAAATTACAATGTCACAGAGAAAGAATTATTGAATGTGGTATTCGCATGCGGTAAATTTTGCACATACATATTGGGTTATCCCTTGACAGTACGGTCCGACCATAAGTCCGTATCATTCATACAAGGAGACTAACTCGATGGATTTTGGCTCTCCAAGAATACAATATAACATGGGAATATGTGCCAGGCAAGCAGAACACAGTAGCTGATGCTCTATCGAGAGTGAACCTGGAGAGTGGTACTTTTGAGATTGAAAGGGAGGACGTTGGAAGGGTATATCATGTGGTAACAGCCAGAGAAGAACTAGTAGAAGTATTAAGCAAAATTCAGGAAGAGCAGTCAAGAGATCAGAGATTATCTACCATCTGAGAGCGCCTCGGCAATGACGATACCATAATTGTAAAATATTATCAAATATATAACAGGTTAGTTTTCATAAAATCCCCTGTCATGAATAATAGGTGGAAATTGTATATTCCCAAAATAATGGAGTCATCAATAATAAATAATTACCATCAAATGTATGGACATATGGGTCCTATTAAAGTAGTAAAGGCACTGGAGGAGCATGTGTATATTAAGGGTTTAAACAAAAAGGTAAGAGATATAGTGAGAAAGTGTGTGATATGCCAGAAGGTAAAAGTAAACAACGAGCGAAAAGAAGGGACTTTAATAACAATAACCTCGGTGAGGAAATTAGAAAAAACATTTCTTGACATTTGCAGGCCTTTCCCACGCAGTGGAGGCAGGCGCCGATATAAATATATTGTAATTATACTAGACCATTTCACACGATACACTAAACTGTATCCTATAAGTAAAGCATCCACCAACGTTATCGTTAAGGTGATCACAGAAAAGTACATCCTATTGATGTAGGAACTCCGTATTCCATAATAACAGATCATGGAACCCAATTTAAAGGTCGAAAATGGAAATTAGAAATGGCAAATCGAGGAATCAAAACATACAAAACTTCCATTTACCATCCTAATAGTAATCCTGCTGAAAGGGTACTTAGAGAGGTGGGGCGAGTCCTCCATACTTATTGCTATGACAACCATAAAAAATGGGGTGAATTTATAGGTAAAACAGAAACCTTTTTAAATATTGCATATCATGAAACTATTGGTGTTACACCATATCAAATGATGTTTTCAAAACTGCCACCTCGAGAAATTACTAATATGACACAATTCCCTGAAGGACCAGAAGAAGAACTCAACCCCTTAACCATTAAGTTGGATCGAAAAAATTTTTTTTTAGATATTGGTAATGGCTCACACGGGAAAAGTTGCCCACCAGTGACACTAGTTTACTTAATTTTTTTCAGATTTTTCTGGTGATGTCTTCCGGTGCCGCAAACGGTCAGAAGTTTCAATAAAGTCAACATAGGCAACACGCAA
Organism: Magicicada septendecula; assembly: GCA_034769895.1. Taxonomy (NCBI): domain Eukaryota; kingdom Metazoa; phylum Arthropoda; class Insecta; order Hemiptera; family Cicadidae; genus Magicicada; species Magicicada septendecula. The sequence continues at coordinate 431,923,478 of CM068368.1, read as the reverse complement.
CCAACCGTCTACAAGTACGCAATTCCAGTGAGCACAGCGGTTAAAAGTAGAATATTTTTCTAGTCTTAAGTTCTTAGAACCCATTTACTTTGTTTTGACACCCTTTATATGCGAAGTTCTTTGTTTATTTTGGCCCCAAAAACGGTCATAAACACCAGGAACTTGCGACAGGTGCGTAAACAACGTACAGCAACAGCAGTCATTGTTGCGCGCATCTGCGCAAAGCACAACAGTCACTCAGTGTCTGTCTGTTAGTGGGCGAGTCCATTTTGGAAGAGTATGGTGGCTCACAAGAGGAGTTGGGTAGGTCGGAGGGTCGGACCTTTGTTTCAGTGCGTAATCGTAGTCGTTGCGATCAACACGTTGACGAAACGGGCGTTTTTGGAGGTTATGTCATCTTGATGAGTGCAAGCAAAGTTTGTTGACAGTATATTAGTAGTGAGTGTTTACTGATTCTGATTATATTCTTTCAGTTACATGTAATCTAACCGTAGTGTGCTATTTGCGAACAAAATGCCCCATGAGTGAACGTTAGAGGCCGGTGCCGAATAAGTTTTTAATTTGGTCTTGATATAAGTGTGACAGTTCTGCTGGCTGTTTCAACTCACATTCGCTATTCATTATGGGCCGGAAAAAAATTTCTCCGAGGATTTCTCGCCTGAGTGTAAATAGTGACTTGTTTGGTGGGCCTAGTGATTTGAAGGAGACTCAGTTGCCGACGTGTGGTGATGTTATGCGTTTCGTGAATTTGGTGAAATTAAATTTGTCTGCTGAAAACAAAGGGCGCGACATGCCTTTAGGTGAGGTTTTGCCAACAGTTGCGGACAGAGTGACGTTATTTGGAAAAAAGCATCTATTCCCGTTATCCCAAAGAAATCTGTGATCACAAAACTCTTAAGGTATTGTAGAAAATGCCACGGGTTGGCGAAGTCATCCAAATGGAATAAGGACTTTTCTAAAGAGGCGTTTGACCGCCTGTTCGATATATGTTCTTGCCGATGTAAAGATCTGAGTATTTGCTGTTGCAATAGAAATTTGCGAGTTCCAGCGAGGGAAATCGTCTTCCTCCACGACCAAAGAACAGAGCGAAAAATGATGATAGGTGGGTTGGATATCAAAGTCACACAAGATCTGCAAGCAGCTGAGCAGAGGCGGAAGGTAAGGGAAGAAAGGTGGAATTCGGCACCAACTGCGTCAACAAGTAGTGCAGGAGAGAGCAGTCAAGTTTCGACTGTAGAGCAGACGACTGAATTCGCGACACCTATGATTTCTGATGACACCGGAGATAGTGGAGAGGAATCGGAAACGACAGGATCTGATTTTGAACCAGGACCTCATGTATGGATAAAGAAGATGACACAGACAAGAATTCCTTTATCTAAAACATCTTCAGCAGCTTTCAGAACAGGTGTATCTGATAGGCACGTAGTATCACTCATTGCTACAGCTGCTCTTCAGGACGCAGGAATCGTTTCAAAAGAATCTCCAGACAGCATTGTAGACAGAAGTAAAATAAGACGAGAAAAGACGAAACACAGCTCTGAAATACAAAAGGACCAAGACGTCTCTGATCACCCTGTCAGATGGCTATTTTTTGACGGTCGGAAGGATACCACATTTGTTCAAGAAAAAAAGGGAGGCACATATCATCGGTGTGAAATACAAGAAGAACATATAACTATTGTGGAAGAGCCTGGCTCTGCGTATTTGGGCCACGTTACACCATCATCCGGATGCGGGGTACATATTTCGACAGCTATCATCGACTTTCTGGAGAAAAATAAAGCCGACTTATCAAAAACGGTTGCAGCTGGTTGCGATGGAACACCAATCAACACTGGTAAATTTAATGGTAGCCTTGCCTGTATTGAAAGATGACTTGGAAGAGAAGTTCAGTGGCTCGTCTGCCTCCTCCACACCAATGAACTCCCACTTCGCCATTTGTTCAAACATCTAGATGGAGACACCATCGGTCCAAAGACTTACTCAGGCACAATCGGAAAGAAACTTTGTTTGTGCGAGAGTCTTCCAATCACTTCTTACCAGGCAGTACCGCTTGATTGGCTTGACAATTATAATGAGTTACAAGAGGATCTGAGCACTGACCAAAAATACATTCTAAAATTGTGCAATGCTGTGTCAACAGGATTGTGCCCACGAAGTGTAAGTTTAATGAAGCCCAGTCCCGTGAATCTGTCCAGATGGCTTACGACGGCATGCCGCATTTTGCGCCTGTATGTCAGCACCTCGTCACCTGATTCATCATTGGTTTGGCTCGTTATATTCATAGTAAAAGTTTATGCACCAATGTGGTTCGCGATTCGCCGACATCCTTCGTGCAGTGATGGTGCGCGGCATCTCTGGAAGATGGGCCAGCTAGCGTCAGTTTTACCGGATCACCTCAAGAAAATAGCGTTTGCGGTGTTACAAACCAACGGCTTCTTTGCACACCCGGAGAATGTCTTGATCGTTATGATCACCGACTCTTCTCCTGATATACGAACTCTTGGATGGAGAAGAATCAAGAAGGCCCGCCAAACACCAAGGAAGAAATCCATTCGACAGTTTGTCGTACCTCAAATAGATTTTGAAGCTGACAGCTACCACCAAATGATCGACTGGTTTTCTATCAGGGTCACAGAACCGCCATTGACTAAAGCACTGTCACCAGTAGACATTGAAGAGAACATAAAAAGTGCAGCAATGGCAGAAGCGTCCATAGTGCAATTTCCATGCCACACTCAGACCGTTGAAAGAATGGTCCGAGAAGTCACAGAGGCCTCTGCATCAGTATGTGGAATGAAGAGATGGTTTTATTCGATCGAGATTACTCTCAAGAAAGAACATGCCAGTGTTCAACACAAAGCAGGACTACGTCCTCTAAATCAAGGATTCTAAATAAAATCCTTCGGGTGGGTGGGTGGGCGGAACTCTTCGTGCAGTCTCCTCCTCGTGGTGGAATTTTAAAGCCAAAATAAGCGAAGAACTGCACATATAAGGGGTGTCAAAATAAAGTAATTGTATTCTAAGAACCTAAGACTAGAAAAATATTCTACTTTTAACCGTTGTGCTCACTGGAATTGTGTACTTGTAGACGGTTGGTTGCGTGTTGCCTATGTTGACTTTATTGAAACTTCAGACCGTTTGCGGCACTGGAAGACATCACCAGAAAAATCTGAAAAAAATTATGTAAACTAGTGTCACTGGTGGGCAACTTTTCCCGTGTGAGCCATTACCAATATCTAAAAAAAAGATATTGATCCACCCTATTACCCATGTATATAACAGGTTACTCAAAAATATGGAACTTAGAAGAAAAAAGCAGAATACAACAGGAAAAAACACCATTAAGTATACAGTAGGTGAAAAAATCTTAATAACAAACAGGCAACAACCAAGCGGATCTGAAGGGATAGCTAAAAAATTATTATTATTATATATTGGACCTATTTTAATAAGTAAGGATCACCAAAACAATACATATGTGGTGACCGACCCAGTTAGTAACAAGGTAAGGGGTACCTATAACCAAGCTGAAATCAAGAAATACTACGAATAAGGAGAAAATATTCCAAGGCATGAAATTATAAGTTTATTTTACCCAAACCACATTCAGATAAAATAAACTTATTTTGGAGGGGGAGTATATGTAACGTAACAAAACCAAGGTCCCCTACATTACATAAAAAATTATAATTGTCATAATAAAAAACGCTAGTTGTTCGTTGTAATGAAGGTCAGAAGAGTAAACCCTTATTAAGTAAATAAATAAATAACATCAAATAAAATTACAAGGTAATAGAGTCACAAATAAATGTTTAGAAATACGAACTATGAAGTGGTCAGTGCAAAGAGTGAGTGATAAATACAGTGTTAAATAATATGGAAAAATAATATAAACAGTTTAGTCAATAATCGAGAATGATTATATTGAGAAGATACTGATTAATTAATGTTAATTTAATTTATAATAATGAACATGTCATCATGACATTTATGTTGTAGTTTTGTATGTAGGAGGCATTAAGCAATTGCTTTAAGAAGGTATCAAATAATTGATGTTAATTTAGTTTATGATAATGAACATGTCACCATGTAAGTCATGTTAAACTTTTATAGAGTAAATATTTTGTACTCACATTGAATAGATAATGGTTGTGTTGTTAGACTATAATTGTAAACTTGGCCAGGAAGGCAATAATTGGTGATAAAATGCCAAAGGGTTTTATTGTAACTATGTTGGGGACAAATGAAGGGTTCTATACTAAACTATGTAATAATAAATTAAAAATCAGAATGGAGTAAAAAATTGAATAATTGGCCCTAAGCCAGTGACACATTGTACAGGAAGTCATGTCAGAAAAGTTAGGTAACTAAAAAATGTAACAACACTAAATGTTATATAATGAATTAGAAGAAAGCAATAGTAGTTATTAATAGCAGATAAGTGTCTTGAATTACTATAAAATCTTAACATATGTAATAGAAAAAATAGGCACAAAATTAGTATTTTGTAATGAGAAGATAGTACTTGTTAGACCAAGAAGATTACGAGGAAAAGGTAGTAAAATGTATATAATTTTAGAACAAAGAATATTGTAACAGTACAATTCTGGCCCTACTGTATTTTGGGGAATAATCAATTTAAATTGTATTTTTATTCAAAGTCACATATAAGAAACTAGTAAGGTTTTATGAAGATTTGCAACTATGCAATATCGAGTGGACAGAAATTGTTTCAAGGTCGGAAGTATACACGCAGAAACAACAACATTATTTTGCTATACGAATGTGTCAATAAGCTGCACCCATGTATACGTCATACACAAGTACGCGAAACGCAATACATGTGCTTGTAAACAACTAAGGCGTGGATCTCTACACAAAGAGACTGGTGACGCAGCTCCTCCCCACCTCAGAATTGAAGCATTGCAAATTGTTCCCAGTCACAAAATAGCAACATAGCCGGCCGGCTTGTAACTTTCTTATTTTTGGTTATTATTCTATTTTATTCAGATCACAACTCCCACTTACCTTTCAACTTGGATCTGGCCGGATCGAGTAGTGGCGGTACACCCATTTCGTTTGACGAACTATGACAGTACATAAAACGAACTAAGGTTGTGAAAGAAACTAACTCGCAATTTTGTAGAAGAGAAATTAGATTTTTTAATTAATCAAAATCATATTTAAATTTTGTTCAAAAACTTTTGATCATTGTTTTACAGATTAAGTTACAGTTTTCTTTGTTCGGTTAGCCTCTGCTACATGCTACTTATTCTAAGAGCTTACCTTAGTGATCACTATACAAAACAAATATACAGACAGAGCCCAGCCTGCCATTCACTCATTCTCTCAATTTATACTCCCTCCCCTGAACATTTTTATTACCCCGAACCCTTAAACATGTTGTGAAATTCTATAGTCGGCAACGTGGTCATCATTCGCACTCACTATTTAACGTTTGGCAATCACTGGTTTGTCCGGAACTAAACGTAGATATTCTTCACTGAATGGTATTAACCGCGGTTACATGGATTTAAACTGTTATTTCACTTTTGCTTTAAAATACAACTGTAAGAGTTAGCAGGGCGCACTCGGCGCTGTGTCGGCTGACCCGATCAACGACTAACTGGGCAGGAAAACGTCGCAGGTGTAGCTAACGTGATCTCATACTTTTTGATGGAAATCACAGCCTTGGGCTTCGTCGCCGAAGCTTCGGCCCATGCTATGCATGTGGTTTTTGAGTCAATGTCGCACATGATCTTCTATAGGCAGTGGCTGACGTCATTTAAGTGGGCCGGACTTAAAACAGTGTTTCCGGGGGATCTTGAAGAAGACGACAAATATTAGTCTCTCTAGCCATCTTGGTTTTTTGTTAAAGCGTCCTTTTGAACGCGCTTGCGTGGGTATTCGCGCCTGTGCGTCGACACACTTGCAAAGTTCTTAGAATTTTGTGGAGGTGAATTCTTCAGCCGTGTTACACCACTGATTGCGTTTCGCTTTGTTTCCAACTGTTTCTCAACACTGGTCTGTTATACGGACAAATACGTTGCACAATGACAATCCGCCCAAAAACGAAATAAATAAAAATATAAATATATGCCCCAAACGGTTAAAATAAAACACCCAAAATTTGACCCGCTACAATACCCCCTCGATGAGAATTCTGCTGTCCATGACAGAAGAAACTCATCGATAAACCCCGAAGAGGACCGGAGAGGAACTGGTGCCAACAACCCCCTTGTTCTTAATCTCATGGGTACACGACCCCCCTGGCTCAGTGACCATGGACTCATCTGAACGAGATCACTGGACTTCTCTGTAAGAGATCCCAACACCGAGAAATTGATCAGACTCGCACCACGGCCCACCTTGCCTTCTAACATGCTACCCCCAAAGATCCTCAATCCCTGGCTAAAATCATTCCAGCTCCTCCGCCGATATGGATCCCCTTTTTGCAAGCTGGGCTGCCTTTAGCAAATACTGGGCTCACACACTCTAACATTACATATTACCATAACACATAAGAATAAAAATTTCTTTTAAAATTTATCAAAAATTTAAAAAAATCAAAATTCAAAATTCAAAAAAAAATAATCTTTTATCAAAAATTCTCTTCCTGTTTTTTCTAACTTTTTGCTTCAATGACTTAACCTAAACATTCCTATTAATACAAATACATCCTTACTCTAGCGTGAGAACAATTTATAGCCTACCAATATAAAGCAATACAACAAAAGGAACATCATTAATACATACACAATAAAATAATCATTACTCAACATATTCACTCGCTGGCAGGCGAAAAATCACGTTGGCTGTGGAAATCACAGCCTTGGGCTTCGTCGCCGAAGCTTCGGCCCATGCTATGCATGTGGTTTTTGAGTCAATGTCGCACATGATCTTCTATAGGCAGTGGCTGACGTCATTTAAGTGGGCCGGACTTAAAACAGTGTTTCCGGGGGATCTTGAAGAAGACGACAAATATTAGTCTCTCTAGCCATCTTGGTTTTTTGTTAAAGCGTCCTTTTGAACGCGCTTGCGTGGGTATTCGCGCCTGTGCGTCGACACACTTGCAAAGTTCTTAGAATTTTGTGGAGGTGAATTCTTCAGCCGTGTTACACCACTGATTGCGTTTCGCTTTGTTTCCAACTGTTTCTCAACACTGGTCTGTTATACGGACAAATACGTTGCACAATGACAATCCGCCCAAAAACGAAATAAATAAAAATATAAATATATGCCCCAAACGGTTAAAATAAAACACCCAAAATTTGACCCGCTACAGGCTGTATATCAAAATTTTATAAAAACTAAGTCGCGGACGTTCGCCTGTACAATGCAAAAGTGAAGTATTTTATATAAAACCAAGTAACAGTTCAACGTTAAACCATGTAAAACGTAAAACAAAATTTAGTAAAGTTTTAACATCTATTAGTGCGGGTTCAGCGACGGGACGTCTGCAAGACTGATTTCAGCTAAGTGAAAAAATGGGGGGTACACAAAATATTAAATAAGGGTCAATACAAAAATTTTCAGAAATAACTAATAAAAATGAGCTCAATTTGGGGAAAATTAAAAGAAAATTGTACCAAGAATGCGAGCGTGAGTGAATGAGAGAATGTCTAACTACATTTAATAAGTGCTGGGTTGTGAGTAATTATAATTATGATATCATAAAAATATAATTGAATACGGTATGTTATTTTGGAGGGCTATTGAAATGTTTAAGGGGAATTTTAACTTGAATAGTGAAACTGCGTCTCATGGCGCAACACCTCATGGTGTATAGCAGCGTGCTTGTTGTGCACGGTAGAGTCACATTCATTTGTACGTAATATGACAATAAAAGGTAATGTCATTGGTAAACATTTCAAGCAAGAGTAAATTATTTCAGATACCACATTCCGCTACTTCTAGTTCGCTTAACCGAACTCTGCCCTTAAAGGTAAGCAAATCTAATATTTCTTGTATTATAACAAGATGGCACCTGAACATAATGTTGATTAAATTTATTGATATTATATATTAATAAAAGGTTAATAATTAATATAACAATGGCTTTTGGAACAGGGACTCTACATAAAATGTGATTTTATGTGGAGTAAGCCTACTGGAAAGAGCGGAACAGTTACCTGAAGTAATATATATAATTTGAAGATACGTAAACATAGACGAAGAGATAGGGTTATGTTATAAGGTTATGTGCATGCATGTGTACAAATAAGCAAAATGAGTACTAATAAAAATAATGACGAAAACGTCAGCGTCACTGATGAAACATTTACGAGTGAGATGGGCGTTCAATTAACCCCAATTAGCCAGATCGGTGAGTTCAATGCCACCGGATTAGTCGAAGTAAATACAGTTCAAATAACACTCATCTCGACTCGGGACGAAAATAAAACAGATGAGACAGCTGCCATGATGCAGTTACTGTTAAATAAATTTGATGAGAAGTTTAATGAACAGAGTATAAAGTTAAATAAATTTGATGTAAGATTTGATAATTTTGATAAAAAATTTAACGAGCAGAAAAATGAAATCAAAAATAGTTTTGATGAAAAATTCAATGAAATGAAGATGAAATTAAAAGACAAAATTTTAAGTTCTATAAAAGAATCGATAAAATGCATGCACGTTTCGATAAAACGAAAGAAAAAATAGTAGCGTTAGTAAATGAGAAGTTCGATAGACCAAAGAATAAAGTAGACGAGAATTACGAGAATAAAAGAGAGGTAGAGAATAGTGGAGGTAGTAATGATGATACATTTACAGAAAATAGTGCTAGTTTAAGTGCTGTGAAGATAAAAAACGAGGTAGGTGAGGTGAATACAAGTGAAAATCAGAAAGAGGTTAGTTTAAGTACAAACAAGGTGCTAATTAATAAGGTAAGTAACAATGATGATTTGAATAATGAGTTCACAGGTAATAATAATGATATAATTAAGAACATGGTGTTAGAAAATGATGGTGAGAATATTGGAAGTGAAAATGAGATGTTAGAGTGTGTTGAGTCACAGAGAAAGTGGGGAGAAAGTATATTTGTAGAGGAGATGCAGGGGGTAAATTTTTCCCGTGATATTGTAGTTGGGGGGTGAATAAAGACTTCACATGTGTTTAGGAAGGACGAGAGTTCCTTCAGTGTATATTTGGGAGACGATATGTCTACAAATAAATTTCTCTGGGTTTTTGTGCACTTCATAGGTGGTGCAGTAATTATGAGTTAGTGTCCCCTGCATATTTTGAGAGTGAGAGATATATTGAGAGAGAGAGAGAGAGTGTGACTTGGTGTTATGGTGGGAGAGATATAGAAAGAGAGTTGTGTAGAAAGAGAGAGGTAGAGATATATAAAGTAAATAGAAATTATGGAGAATTTGTAGAAAGGTTAGGAGTAGAGATGGTAGATAATTATAGTGAATACAAGGTACGTACCTTGTATTAAAGCTGAGATAGCAGCAATAGTAGATGATGATGATAATGATAACAAGCACTTACCTTGTGAAATAACGGGTGTATTAGTAGATAATTATGATGACGATAGTAATGACTTTATGACTTACACGATTATGACAAATTATACTAAGGGCGATAGGACCATACCCTATGGTGACATGTTACATGATGAAATAATATGGAATAAGCCTATCAATTCAAACGACATTGTGGAAAGATATAAAATTTTAAATAAATATTATATTGATAATAATAATATCATATGTTTAATAAAAAATAAGTTGTCTAGACCTAAGATTCGACTGTTGTTCGATGATGGTGGATAAAGTGTTTATTGTGTTATGAACATTTAATTATGTGGACAGTGTTTTTTAAAATGGATTGTTTATGAACTGATTTTGGTCAATGATAAAATAATAAGTTTTGATTGTATATTTTTTGTGTGTATTAATGTCAATATATTTGTGTATTCTTGATGTTGTGTATTACATGAAATTTTATGTAAACCATGTATGTAACAGGAAGTTATAGTTTAATTGATTTAATAATAACAATTAACATGTTTGACTAAACAAGTGATGAAAGTAATGATAGAATTTTAAATAATTGAATTAAATAATTGAAGATTAATTACTTAATTAAGATTGTATAAAAGAAAGTTTGATAATGAAGTTAAATGATTTTACGAGATTTAGATTCTAATGAATAATAAATGATTAAGCATGTGATATATTTGGATATTGAGATGTGTTGTTATTAGTAGGTGAGGGATGAATTTTCTAATGCAATTGTCAATGATCACAGTAATGTAAAGTGTTAACAAGGGATAGAGCCTGGGTGATAATTATTAAAATAAAGGCATTTGAGTTAGTCAATTAAAGTTAATGGGAGTTAGATAAATAAGAATTTTGAAATACCAGTAACACACAAAGAGAGTGTTAGATATTTAGGGACACAGTGGTTAGTAATTATATGTAGAGAAGGTGAGTAATATGTAATTAAAGAGTAAATAGTTGATGGTGATATTTTGTAGTAAGGGTAGTGGTGTAAGGAGTGATCAACGTGCGGCGTTGTGGCAAGTGATAGAGTAGTTTAAGGGAGTGTTTGCCGATATTTGGTGGGGGGCAAAGGGTTAGGAATGTATATGGCCAGGTTGGGAACACACATCCTAGTACAAAGAGGAGAATAAATTGAGGTAAGTGGAATTAGTGAAGGGGTTTATAATTAAGAGATTGGTGTCATACTATGTAAATCTGGTTAGTAGTGGTTGTCAGTAGGAAAGAAGGTGAGTAAGGCTATAGATGTTAATGCCAATATAATAAGTCAAATCATAGTGAATACAGGAGTCACCCAGACTAATCAATGATCAAAATGTGAAGGGTTAAGTAGAAAATTCATAGTAGAAAGGTAATAAGAAATGTAACATGAATGTTAATAATAAATTTGAAATTTTATAGAATTAAATGGTACAATAATGAGTAATTAAAAATTGATATAAAAGAGTTAATAGAAAATTCAAGTAACAATGTTTATAAATTTCTATATAAATTATTTAAAAGTAAGTCGTTTGTTTTAATGTAATAATCACAATGTTTATTATGATGTATTATGTTTATTCTGTATTAGGAAATAGTGTGTGTGGAGGAGAAAAGGGGATGATTATTATTAACAGCGCCGGATAAATAGAATTTCTGTTAATAATGATAATAATAATAATATTTTATAAAAAAGAAAATGTTTCAGAATTGTAGAAAGAGGGAGATATAGATAATTTTATTTGAGTAAATTTTGATTATGTGTTTAAATATTTTGAAAGTATTATTGCATTAGTATAAAGATTTGTATTTCTTCTTGTTAATGGGAAAGGATTAATTACTATCAATTGGAGTCAAAAAATTTATAAATGTAAATGCTAGTGAAAGAAGCGATGGAATGTCTATCTAATAATTCTTGTACTAGGTGTAATAATCCTAGGTGTTAGGAGTTAAACAAAACCCAGTGCTTCTTAACACAAACCAGCACATAGCTAAGGGGAAACAGATCAGTTAGGGATATGGTATTATACCAGGCCACTATTTTGATATTTTTGATTTGTTGTTTCAGTGTCTGGTGATGCTGTGACGGCGGTCCTGAGATGGCCAGCGCGTCAGAGCAGGAGCGTAAAGCGCCTGATTGGCCTTATGGTGTTGGGATCTCTCCGGAGAAGTCCAGTAAGGTCATGCAGGTACGGTCACCATCACTGGACCAAGGGTAAGTTATTGCATTTTCTTTTATATAAACAGTAAGGGGGTTGTGGCGACATATCCTAGCTGATCCCTTTAGGAAGTATGAGTGTGTCAATGAGAGTTTTTATGCTTCGTCATAAATCCTCTCACTGAGGGGGTTTTGTAACAGTACAATTCTGGCCCTACTGTATTTTGGGGAATAATCAATTTAAATTGTATTTTTATTCAAAGTCACATATAAGAAACTAGTAAGGTTTTATGAAGATTTGCAACTACGCAATATCGAGTGGACAGAAGTTGTTTCAAGGTCGGGAGTATACACGCAGAAACAACAACATTATTTTGCTATACGAATGTGTCAATAAGCTGCACCCATGTATACGTCATACACAAGTACGCGAAACGCAATACATGTGCTTGTAAACAACTAAGGCGTGGATCTCTACACAAAGAGACTGGTGACGCAGCTCCTCCCCACCTCAGAATTGAAGCATTGCAAATTGTTCCCAGTCACAAAATAGCAACATAGCCGGCCGGCTGTATATCAAAATTTTATAAAAACAAAGTCGCGGACGTTCGCCTGTACAATGCAAAAGTGAAGTATTTTATATAAAACCAAGTAACAGTTCAACGTTAAACCATGTAAAACGTAAAACAAAATTTAGTAAAGTTTTAACATCTATTAGTGCGGGTTCAGCAACGGGACGTCTGCAAGACTGATTTCAGCTAAGTGACAAAATGGGGGGTACACAAAATATTAAATATGGGTCAATACAAAAATTTTCAGAAATAACTAATAAAAATGAGCTCAATTTGGGGAAAATTAAAAGAAAATTGTACCAAGAATGCGAGCGTGAGTGAATGAGAGAATGTCTAACTACATTTAATAAGTGCTGGGTTGTGAGTAATTATAATTATGATATCATAAAAATATAATTGAATACGGTATGTTATTTTGGAGGGCTATTGAAATGTTTAAGGGGAATTTTAACTTGAATAGTGAAAATGTGTCTCATGGCGCAACACCTCATGGTGTATAGCAGCGTGCTTGTTGTGCACGGTAGAGTCACATTCATTTGTATGTAATATGACAATAAAAGGTAATGTCATTGGTAAACATTTCAAGCAAGAGTAAATTATTTCAGATAACATATTCCACTACTTCTAGTTCGCTTAACCGAACTCTGCCCTTAAAGGTAAGCAAATCTAATATTTCTTGTATTATAACAAGATGGCGCCTGAACATAATGTTAATTAAATTTATTGATATTACATGTTAATAAAAGGTAAATAAATAATTAATATAACAATATGTGAAAATTTAATATGATATAATGTGACTTTAGTAAAGGAGTATTTTATTAAGTAAGTGTAAGAACATTTTTTAATATGGCCCTAGGATTACAAATATTAACCAATAACAGAACAAAGACTGGTTGTCAAGGACGACAAAAAGGCAAGAAATTTTGTTTATTGGGACACTCTATTGTTATCTATGAAAGAGGACAGTTCAGCTTCATGAACCGAGAAAAAAAAAAGAAAAAATCTAAAGAATAAATTGTCCCATAAATTCAAATACCTAATAATTAATAGATAAAGAAAAGTTTGTTGATTCTCGATGGTTATTTATAAGAGAGTATAGTACAGCTTACGAATAAAATTAAAGAAAAATCTAAAGGAATAACTTTCCAAATTAATTCAAGTAACATGATTAATAACGAAATTTAAATAATAAATACTTGAAGAAAACAAAAGACCTAAAGAAATTAAAGTAATCAAGTACTATAAAAGACAAAAAGAAAAATTAAAATTGCACTCTGAACCTCACTTTCTTACTACTAAGTGAAGAAAACTAATACTACATGAAATCCATGGGAACCCGTAACCACCAGAAACTCAAACATTAGCGAAGATTAAGAACTGGAAACTCCACTACATTCTGGGACACAAACACCAAACTTTTATTTCGAAACTGGAGACTGGCATGTTTCGGACGTCTGTACATTAGTTGGTCAACCATCACGAGTTCATCGGTGCGCTGCCATTACAAGTAAACTTTGTCAACATACGGTAAAATTCAACTTACGTTTAAAATATTAAGTAATAAGATTTTATAATTAAATTGTAATACCTTGTATTTTTATTTTGCATTTTCTGACCTTCCTAATAGTCACAATAACCCTTCGAACGCTGAGATTAAGAGAAAAATAAAAATATAATTAAAATTAAACATCTAAAATTCGAATTCTGTAACTAATCGATTCATTACAGTGTGATCGATTTGTTGGATCTTAACGAAGAGAGAACATCTGTTTTAAAAGAAAAATATGAAAATAAAGAATCCTTCCTGAAATTGGTGACTTCTTATTATTTGTAGATTATTTAGTGCATTTTGAATAATTTGTAATTTACAGAGAGAGAAACGAGAGAAATACAGTAAGCGGAACAACTAAACCTATAATAACCGGCTGACTATAAACAACAGCACAAGCCCGCGTCCAGCTGTCGAATTGCGAGAGAAGAGAGAAACGATTTACGGCTTCTACTCTCCTCTCTTAATGCTGTGTACAGACTAGGCCTGAATAGTAACGACATAATCATCCAATATACTAACTAATATTGTACACTACTCTTTCAGAACGGATTTAATTATTACATAATATTGAGATAAGAACACATTGTATTTCAATATTTAATATATTACAAATTAACGCTTACAGCAGGTGACTGTTCACAAACGGAAAAAACATATCACAAGTTACTTTTTATTACAAATTGACAATTTCAACAGTAAGGTAAAAATAAATATGGGAGTTTTCTTTTTATTACAATATATATATATATATATATATATATATATATAGCAACGTATTTATGTGTGTGAATTTTTATATGTACTTTAATTTGTATTTAGGTATGTCGTGCCTCACGTCCAGGGCGACAAATATATGCAACAATACATATACATATACACAATTTTAGCGTGACCGGTCTCACGTTCAAGATTGACAAATTATTTAACAATATAACATTTAAATTGGGTTTCAGGTGTGTCTGCAATAAGAACTCTATGTAACTTGTAACGGTAATTCAAATTTATTTGATACTATTAAAAATTGTGCACATGGCACTGACTTCGATTTAAAACATTTGTTATTATGCCGTAAGGCTTAAGCTATATACATCCTTACTGACTAAATATTCTATTCTACTAATTATTGTATTAAGAAAAATCTCATTTTCAGACTACTCAGTCAATTAATGTGTTTCAAAATATCAATATTTAAATCTCTTTTTATATATTGTAATGTACTCAAAATATTAATAGTTATTGAATTTATCTTTTGTTTCTCAGTACTGTTTTTTCTCAAATACTAATTGTTTTCATTTAAATGCTCTGTATTAATTTTATTTCATATTAATTTGAGCTCTTGTTATGTTAATCGTATTTCTAAAACTTCTATGATTTTAATTCTACTTTACAAGAAACATTGGCTCTTACTTTTAAATAAAATAGAAATGTCTTTAATTGTCTTTGATTTCATTGTACGATTAAGATATAAATAAGTTGTTTATCACCTTATTGTCGTCAATCATACTCGATCATTTTTGATCCATCGGTATTCGTCCTCGTCTCGCACGCCAGCGTCGGCTGTCTCTCTTCTCCTCTTGTCCAGCGTCGGCTGTCTCTCTTCTCCTCTTGTCCAGCGTCGGCTGTCTCTCTTCTCCTCTTGTCCAGCGTCGTATCACTCTCTGGAACTCTCCTCTTGTCCATCGTCGTATCTCTCTCTGGAACTCTCCTCTTGTCCAGCGTCGTATCTCTCTCTGGAACTCTCCTCTTGTCCAGCGTCGAATCACTCTCTTGTCTAGTGTCGAATCACTCTCTGGAACTCTCCTCGTGCTGTTTCTGACGTTAATGGATCTTTTTATGTAGTTCTTCTTATGTACTGCTGTTATTAATTAAAAATGATTGTATCTACAACTTAGTTACATAGTTGTATGTAACTGGAAAATGTAAACTATTTACAAAAAAAATAAATACGCCGTGCGGACGGGCAAAAGCTCCCGCTGCACCGTGGATGATTTAAGAAAAAGAACCACTGTAGCTTGTGTGTCCTATTTATACCCATGTCTTGGTCGACACCTGCAGTGGTACGAAATCGACATGTTAGAAACTGTCTCTGGATTCAGTTCCCCCACTCTTTGTCAAGTTCGCTTTTTTTTATATTTCTGCGAATTGCAGACTCCTATAAGTATACTCGTATACTTATCTTATAACTATTTTTACAACACATGTTCACTGTAATTTTGGACATTGCAACTTAACCCTTTCGATTTGTACACAGTTATTTCACTATTACACTTGTACGGTGTGGCACTTTCGCGTGGTTTTCGTACACAGTATTTAGTAAATTTTATTACATTTTATTGTGCTTTTGGATTTTAATTCTTAATTATAGTTTATGAATAATTACGGAAAAACAGTAATTGTGCAATTATTCATCTTGGGGTGGTAAACTCGCTTGCATAGACCTGCGTTCACACACACTAGCAAAATACTGGTGTACACACTTTCAGTTACATTTGTGTGTGTGTGCACGTCGATTCAGGTCGAAACACCTGTTCATATTTTTGTCTGAGCCAAGCTTGCAATCTCTGACATGCTTATTTCTAATATATTATTAATTATTTACAGTTTATTAGGTAAATTTAAATTTTTATATTCAATGCTCAGTACATCACTTATTTGTACTGTCGCATTATCCCTCTGCTTGGTAACAAAAAAAATTTAATAAATTTATTTATTATAATTTTTTTTTATTTATTATTATATTTGCAAAAAAAAATGTAACAAATAATAAAGAATAATATTCGTCATTTCACCCTTAATTGGAGTGTATACAAATGTCTTACCTCCCCTCTTCGTACGCTCACTGCTCGTGACTTTGTAGTAGGGTGGCTTCAACAAACAGCTGATTTGACTGGTTTCATTGACCTCGTTGTTTTCATGTGTAGAACTTCCTAAATGACGTTGCGTGGAATTTACCAATTTCTTTCTTCTGTATCTCATCATATACGATGAAAGTGTTCTGTCCTACTCGCTGTCTTAACGTATACGGTCCATTATAAAGTCTGAAGAATTTCTTCGCCGTATTATCCTCCGTTTTCCCACTGGATTTGCTTGGAGTAGTATACTTTCTCCCACGTTGAATTGTTGTAGCTTGTGAGTTAGATTAAATCTCTCTACTCTCTTGTTACCCCTTTCTATTATTCGTTGCTTTGCGTATTCAATTTTCACATTTATTGGTACAGGTACATTTTGGTTATTAGGTTTGTTTATATACTTAGTCCAAAATCTGTTTGGCTTCTTATCTTCTTCTAATTCCATTGGAGTGTATCCTGTTGCTTCACTATAATTTTCGTTAATGGCTTTTTCAAGAAATGGTAAATATTCTGCCCATTTATTGTGTTGATCATGGCAATATATTCGTAAATATTTACTTAATTCTTTGTTAACTCTCTCAGCAAGGTTTCCTTGAGGATGTCTTATGGATGTGAGTACTGGTTGTATTCCATTTTCCCTTAACGTCCTCTCCCATTTTTCACTTTGGAATTGTACACCTTGATCACTGAGTACCTTCTTCATTTTTCCATATAACGGAATATATTTCTGCAGTAGTATCTTTAGAACAACTTTGGTTGTGGGTCGTATAATTGGGTACAGTCGGACTGCCTTGGAAAACACATCGATACATACCAATATGTGCTTCACACCTCGACTTGATCGTGGTATTGGTCCCAGAAAATCCACTGCAATTAGCTCTCCTTTGTTCTCCTTCTGTATACTCTGCATTCCTACATATGTGTGTAAATTCGGTCCTTAATTTTACATTATCTTACTCATACATTCTTACCTTCGCTTCTAATCTTCCTTAGCTCTTTTCTTAACATGACATTACTTTATCTAATACATTACTTATACACTACATTAACATTCATTACCTTTTATTACATTTCTTTAACATTACCTTTCTGATCGCTACTACTTTCTTGAAATACACTTCCGTAACAGAATACTCTTTTAGCTTGTAGTGTGTCGCATGATCGGTTACAGAGGAACTGTCTTGGAAAACAACGATATTTTTCTCGAAGTCCTTAGTCCTAAGTAGTCTCTGCCCTTATGACTTTTCACTCTCGCTTTCTTCTGTGTCCTTGTATCTTCAATAAGTGTTCGCTTGATCAGTCGTTCTAACAATTATGGCAATTATTGCTCATCTTAATCATTTCTTCATATTTATAACATATCAATAATAACATTCCTTACCATTTCTTCTTAAATATTTCTCTACAATAGCATTCCTTACCATCAATAATACATTTCTTAATTAACCCTTTCAAATAATATTCCTTATAACATTTCTTAATTATACTCTCTTATATTATTATTAATAATTAATAGAAATATTATTTTTCTCATTTAAAAATAATTATTTATTTTCGGGTATTGAGTTCGGTTCGGTGTGTCGTTTGAACTGACACCCCTCATTATAACAATTGGTTGTTGTACACAGGAAATTCATTGTGTTCACCCTCGCGACAAATTTCCATTGTATTACCCCCTCGTTACCTTTCCGTTGCATTGCTGCTACGTTTGTGTGCGTACTTACCTTGTGAACGTTTGTTTTGATCGTCTAAGTCACCTGTTTATAGTGCAACGTTTTCATTTTTCCTCTCTTTCTCTCGTAACGGTCGTATTCCATAATTCTCTCATCATGAATGCATTGCGTATGTTCAGTCTGCTTGAGGCCCATATAAACAGCTGTCGACGGTTTTTTCATACGTCGTTTATGATAACCTCTGTAGTTTTCATACTTACAGTTATAATTATCGTTATTATAATTATCGTGCGTATATCTAACATCATATTTACCACAATTTTGCGTAGTGTTTCGTCTAGATAACTTACTACGTTTCTTGTTATACCTACAGTGATATTTATCTCCGTAAGTGTAGTGCCTTAAGTGTTTCACCTTATGTGACTTACTAGTGTGTGTGTGACTCACAATAGGGATATCGCTATTAATAAGGTATGTTTTATTAACCTTTATTTGCTTCTCCTCCTTAATGTTAATTACTTTTTTATAATTATCGTTAGTAATTACACACGTATTTTCAATTAGTATGAATTCTTCACATACTATCTTTTCACATATTAGCTCCGTTTGTTTATTAATTATTCCACAGACATTTTCTGCGATCGTGTCAATACGTCTGTTTGTATTAACAATTTTTTCGGTTAACTGCGCATTACTGTCAATTATACTTTGTTTTATTTCTATGTTGTCTTGTTTCAACTGGAGATTATCAATTTTTAACTCTTCTAGACTCTCTGCTATTTTTACGGTGTCTTGTCTAAAATTTTCAGTTTGTTCTTCTAATTGTTTCTTATTAGATTCTTTTAATTCGTCTATTCTAGCATTTAAATTTTCTGTCTGTTTATTTAAATTTTCTGTCTGTTTTGTGCTTAATTCATCGACCCAGGCACGCATCATCATCTGGAATGCCTCGACGTCTAAATTTCCTGGAGTCGTCATGTTGAAGTATTATTAAAATATTTATTTAGTAGTAATTCTTTAACAATTATTATTGATAACCGTTCCCTACTTATTTATTTATTTCTGTATTTTTATTAATAGTTATTATTAATACTCATTACAGTTACACCTGTTACATAGACAAACAATATTATTTGTGGGCACCAGCTGTGTGATTACACAACAATTAACATTACATTCAATTACTGTTTAATATAAATAATAATTACATAATATACATTTTTCATTTAACACACTCTTTATATTTTAGAGCAACCATTTAGCTACATAAAAAATTTTAATAGTTAAATGATGGGGATCGGGCCATACGTTCATGGGCTACAATTTATGTAACAAATTTTTGTACATAAATTTAGGCATGTCGTGCCCCACGTGCAGGGCGACATTATATGCAACGTATTTATGTGTGTGAATTTTTATATGTACTTTAATTTGTATTTAGGTATGTCGTGCCTCACGTCCAGGGCGACAAATATATGCAACAATACATATACATAAATACATATACATATACACAATTTTAGCGTGACCGGTCTCACGTTCAAGATTGACAAATTATTTAACAATATAACATTTAAACTGGGTTTCAGGTGTGTCTGCAATAAGAACTCTATGTAACTTGTAACGGTAATTCAAATTTATTTGATACTATTAAAAACTGTGCACATGGCACTGACTTCGATTTAAAACATTTGTTATTATGCCGTAAGGCTTAAGCTATATACATCCTTACTGACTAACTATTCTATTCTACTAATTATTGTATTAAAGAAAAATCTCATTTTCAGACTACTCAGTCAATTAATGTGTTTCAAAATATCAATATTTAAATCTCTTTTTATATATTGTAATGTACTCAAAATATTAATAGTTATTGAATTTATCTTTTGTTTCTCAGTACTGTTTTTTCTCAAATACTAATTGTATTCATTTAAATGCTTTGTATTCATTTTATTTCATATTAATTTGAGCTCTTGTTATGTTAATCGTATTTCTAAAACTTTTATGATTTTAATTCTACTTTACAAGAAACATTGGCTCTTACTTTTAAATAAAATACAAATGTCTTTAATTGTCTTTGATTTCATTGTACGATTAAGATATAAATAAGTTGTTTATCACCTTATTGTCGTCAATCATACTCAATCATTTTTGATCCATCGGTATTCGTCCTCGTCTCGCACGCCAGCGTCGGCTGTCTCTCTTCTCCTCTTGTCCAGCATCGTATCACTCTCTGGAACTCTCCTCTTGTCCATCGTCGTATCTCTCTCTGGAACTCTCCTCTTGTCCAGTGTCGTATCTCTCTCTGGAACTCTCCTCTTGTCCAGCGTCGAATCACTCTCTTGTCTAGTGTCGAATCACTCTCTGGAACTCTCCTCATGCTGTTTCTGACGTTAATGGATCTTCTTATGTAGTTCTTCTTATGTACTGCTGTTATTAATTAAAAATGATTGTATCTACAACTTAGTTACATAGTTGTATGTAACTGGAAAATGTAAACTATTTACAAAAAAAATAAATACGCCGTGCGGACGGGCATAAGCTCCCGCTGCACCGTGGATGATTTAAGAAAGAGAACCACTGTAGCTTGTGTGTCCTATTTATACCCATGTCTTGGTCGACACCTGCAGTGGTACGAAATCGACATGTTAGAAACTGTCTCTGGATTCAGTTCCCCCACTTTTTGTCAAGTTCGCTATTTTTTATATTTCTGCGAATTGCAGAGTCCTGTAAGTATACTCGTATACTTATCTTATAACTATTTTTACAACACATGTTCACTGTAATTTTGGACATTGCAACTTAACCCTTTCGATTTGTACACAGTTATTTCACTATTACACTCGTACAGTGTGGCACTTTCGCGTGGTTTTCGTACACTGTATTTAGTAAATTTTATTACATTTTATTGTGCTTTTGGATTTTAATTCTTAATTATAGTTTATGAATAATTACGGAAAAACAGTAATTGTGCAATTATTCATCTTGGGGTGGTAAACTCGCCTGCATAGACCTGCGTTCACACACACTAGCAAAATACTGGTGTACAAACTTTCAGTTACATTTGTGTGTGTGTGCACGTCGATTCAGGTCGAAACACCTGTTCATATTTTTGTCTGAGCCAAGCTTGCAATCTCTGACATGCTTATTTCTAATATATTATTAATTATTTACAGTTTATTAGGTAAATTTAAATTTTTATATTCAATGCTCAGTACATCACTTATTTGTACTGTCGCAATATATATATATATATATATATATATTAATTCAATCACTTTCTGCTACAGTCCGTTTCTTGATGTATATAATACATTTAATATTTATAAACTTGAAGTAAATTTATTTATAAATATTAAATGTAATATATATATATATATATATATATTGTAACGCAACAGAAATGCTAGCATTCAAGTTACATAAAAATGAGGTTCACAGAATAATAAACAAGTCAATATTTAACCCCATGATAGAATAAAGATCTAATAATTATATTTATAATCATAGATAAAGGTAAATAAGGATGCAAGGTAATATTAACAAGAATAACCGAACCTGTAAGTTAAATAATAGTTGATGATATATGTTCAATGAAAAACAAACAAAAAAATGAAACAATAATTTACTTTATAGTAATAGCAAATAAGAATTTTGACTAAATATCACTATAATATTGACGACTCGGAACACAAAGTTTTTTATAAGTAAAAACGTAAAGTTTTACCTTACAGCCTAAACCGGCTTTCACCTATAGAATGCTTCATCAGAGGCTGTCGTTAGTAGCGCTGCTCGTCTTGTTGTTGGCGACGAGAAAGTGTTTCGAAAGATTGAAGCTGTGTGTGTGTGGTGAGATGTGTTCGAATAATGCGTGCGATTTGAATTGTGTCTGTTCGTTTAGGATGTCGTTTTTATTTGTTTTTGTGTGTTTGTATATTTCTAATTGTTCTAGAGTGTCTAGTTTTCGGCCTTTTGTGTGTACGTGTAGTATGTTCATGTTATTGTCGGTGTTTTTATATGTGTGGTTTGCTTCAATGAGGTGGTTTGCGAAGGTAGATTCTGTAGTGGTGTGGAGTGCTTTTGTGTGTTCAATGTATCTCTGTTTGAAGCTACGTCCTGTCTGGCCTATGTAGAATTTACTGCAATTTGAACAATTTAGTTTATATACACCGGGTAGATCGAATTTGTTTTGTGCTTTGGGCATGCGTTTTGATAGTGTGTGTTCTGTTTTGTTAGTAGTTTTGTAAGCGATTCTGTATCCTGCTTTTTTGAATTTGTGGGCAATTTTTTCTGTTTGTTTGTTGATGTATGTTAGTGTTATGAATTTGTTGTTTTCTGTCTTTGTCTGTTGTTTGTTTTGTGTTTTGTGTACGAGTTTACTGACTATTGTTCTGTCATAACCGTTAGATTCTGCTAGATATTTTATCGTGTTTAGTTCGTCTTTGTAGTCTATTTCATCTAAGGGGATGTTGTTAAGTCTATGTATCATGGTTCTAAAAGCAGCTAGTTTGTGTTGTATTGGGTGATTGGAGGTGTTGTGTATTAGTGTGTCAGTTGTAGTTGGTTTTCTGTATATACTGAATTTGTGCCTGTGTTCTAGTTTTGTGATGGAGAGGTCTAAGAAGTTTATGGTATTGTTGTGTTCGTATTCGGCAGTGAAGGTTATGTTTTTATGTATTTTGTTTATGTGCGTTAGTAACTGTTCACATTGTCTTTTGTTTCCCCTGTATAGTATTAGAATGTCATCAACGTATCTGTGCCAATATAGTATTTTATGTGAGTGTCTGTCATTGTTTGTGAGTATTTTTGTTTTTTCTAAGTGTTGGAGGAAGACTTCTGCTAGAATGCTGGATATGGGGGAGCCCATGGGTAGGCCATCGTTCTGTGTGTAGTATTTATTGTTATAAGTAAAGTAGTTTTGTTTTGTGATAATGTTCAGAGTTTCTGTTATTTCATTGATAAGTTCGTCTGGTGTGTTGTTCTGTTTGAGTTTGTTTTGTAGGATGGTGATTGTTTCAGAGATGGGGATGTTTGTGTACAGGTTTTTAATGTCAAAGGAGGCTAATGTGGCGTTATGGGGGATGTGTATGTCTTTTATTTTTGTTACTAGGTCAGTGTTGTTTTTTACTGCAATGTTGTTGTCTATTTGTGTGTGTTGTCTAATAATTTTGTCTAGATATTTTGCCAGTTTGTGTGCAGGGGCATTACGGTAGTTGATAATGGGGCGGATCGGAATGTCTTCTTTATGGATTTTGGGAAGCGCTTGGAGTGTAGGTGCTGATGGTCGGATTTGTTTCATGTAGGGCTTTTGTTTATGTGTCATAATGTTTGGCTTTGTTGACTATTTGTTTTACTGAGTTTTGGTATCTGTCGGTGGGGTCGTGTTTTAGTTCTGTGATGTTGTTCTGTTCTATGAAGTCTTGTACTTTTTTGTGTAGGTTGTCTGTGGGGATAATTACAGTCGTGTTGCCTTTGTCAGCTTTTACAAATGTGATGTTGTGTTTGTGTGCCTTTTCCCTCAGTTTGATGGCTGTGTGTATTTCTGAGTTGTGGTTGTTGTTGTCTGGTGTCTTATGTACTCCTATTGTGTTGTTTATATTATGTCTTAATGTGTCTTGATGTTCTGGTGCTGTGTTTTGTATATTTGTTTCTGTGTCAATTATGAGCTTTGTTAGTGTTTGGTTGTTATGTTTGTAATGTATGTTATGTTTTAGGCCTTTATCAAGGAGTGTTTGTTCGTTTTTTGTGAGTGTGACGTTCGTGAGGTTTACTGTACGTGGGTAGAATTTGTGCGAGGGAATTATATCTGTTTTGATTGGTGTCAGGTTTTTTATTTTTCTGTCGTGTTTTGTCTGTATGATATGTATTTGTTTTTTGTCCATTCATTTGTGTGATGTATTAGTTCAGTCATGTAATTGTGTCCGTATGTGTTGGCGATATGTAGGTGTAGTGTTAATGCTTTACGTTTTTACTTATAAAAAACTTTGTGTTCCGAGTCGTCAATATTATAGTGATATTTAGTTAAGTAACGGACACGTCATGGACAACGAAATCCAAGAATTTAACTCAGCACCGCAAAGCATTAACACTACACCTACATATCGCCAACACATACGGACACAATTACATGACTGAACTAATACATCACACAAATGAATGGACAAAAAAACAAATACATATCATACAGACAAAACACGACAGAAAAATAAAAAACCTGACACCAATCAAAACAGATATAATTCCCTCGCACAAATTCTACCCACGTACAGTAAACCTCACGAACGTCACACTCACAAAAAACGAACAAACACTCCTTGATAAAGGCCTAAAACATAACATACATTACAAACATAACAACCAAACACTAACAAAGCTCATAATTGACACAGAAACAAATATACAAAACACAGCACCAGAACATCAAGACACATTAAGACATAATATAAACAACACAATAGGAGTACATAAGACACCAGACAACAACAACCACAACTCAGAAATACACACAGCCATCAAACTGAGGGAAAAGGCACACAAACACAACATCACATTTGTAAAAGCTGACAAAGGCAACACGACTGTAATTATCCCCACAGACAACCTACACAAAAAAGTACAAGACTTCATAGAACAGAACAACATCACAGAACTAAAACACGACCCCACCGACAGATACCAAAACTCAGTAAAACAAATAGTCAACAAAGCCAAACACATTATGACACATAAACAAAAGCCCTACATGAAACAAATCCGACCATCAGCACCTACACTCCAAGCGCTTCCCAAAATCCATAAAGAAGACATTCCGATCCGCCCCATTATCAACTACCGTAATGCCCCTGCACACAAACTGGCAAAATATCTAGACAAAATTATTAGACAACACACACAAATAGACAACAACATTGCAGTAAAAAACAACACTGACCTAGTAACAAAAATAAAAGACATACACATCCCCCATAACGCCACATTAGCCTCCTTTGACATTAAAAACCTGTACACAAACATCCCCATCTCTGAAACAATCACCATCCTACAAAACAAACTCAAACAGAACAACACAACAAACGAACTTATCAATGAAATAACAGAAACTCTGAACATTATCACAAAACAAAACTACTTTACTTATAACAATAAATACTACACACAGAACGATGGCCTACCCATGGGCTCCCCCATATCCAGCATTCTAGCAGAAGTCTTCCTCCAACACTTAGAAAAAACAAAAATACTCACAAACAATGACAGACACTCACATAAAATACTATATTGGCACAGATACGTTGATGACATTCTAATACTATACAGGGGAAACAAAAGACAATGTGAACAGTTACTAACGCACATAAACAAAATACATAAAAACATAACCTTCACTGCCGAATACGAACACAACAATACCATAAACTTCTTAGACCTCTCCATCACAAAACTAGAACACAGGCACAAATTCAGTATATACAGAAAACCAACTACAACTGACACACTAATACACAACACCTCCAATCACCCAATACAACACAAACTAGCTGCTTTTAGAACCATGATACATAGACTTAACAACATCCCCTTAGATGAAATAGACTACAAAGACGAACTAAACACGATAAAATATCTAGCAGAATCTAACGGTTATGACAGAACAATAGTCAGTAAACTCCTACACAAAACACAAAACAAACAACAGACAAAGACAGAAAACAACAAATTCATAACACTAACATACATCAACAAACAAACAGAAAAAATTGCCCACAAATTCAAAAAAGCAGGATACAGAATCGCTTACAAAACTACTAACAAAACAGAACACACACTATCAAAACGCATGCCCAAAGCACAAAACAAATTCGATCTACCCGGTGTATATAAACTAAATTGTTCAAATTGCAGTAAATTCTATATAGGCCAGACAGGACGTAGCTTCAAACAGAGATACATTGAACACACAAAAGCACTCCACACCACTACAGAATCTACCTTCGCAAACCACCTCATTGAAGCAACCCACACATATAAAAACATCAACAATAACATGAACATACTACACGTACACACAAAAGACCGAAAACTAGACACTCTAGAACAATTAGAAATATACAAACACACAAAAACAAATAAAAACGACATCCTAAACGAACAGACACAATTCAAATCGCACGCATTATTCGAACACATCTCACCACACACACACAGCTTCAATCTTTCGAAACACTTTCTCGTCACCAACAACAAGACGAGCAGCGCTACTAACGACAGCCTCTGATGAAGCCTTCTATAGGTGAAAGCCGGTTTAGGCTGTAAGGTAAAACTTTACGTTTTTACTTATAAAAAACTTTGTGTTCCGAGTCGTCAATATTATAGTGATATTTAGTTAAGTAACGGACACGTCATGGACAACGAAATCCAAGAATTTTGAGTTAAGAGATATTATTTTATGACAACAAGTATTATGATAAAGTTTATGTTATGTTATACCAAATATGTGTTGAGTTAATGAAAGATAATGAAACACGATGTATTATTCAATGACTGTTGTAGAATGAAGTGTGAAGCAGATAATTAACGTTAATAGATTTGAATTTTATTATATGTGATCCATAGGTCAAGATAAAATTGTTATTAGATATGGAAAAAATAATTGTTTATGTAAATGTTAAGAGTTAAGATTTGATTGTATGTATGAATTTATGTAAAAGGGGCTATAGATGTGTACCAGTTATAAACACAGGTAGATCTGTTTACAATAAAAGGCCTAACAGCCAAAACCACTATATAACCACTCATAACATAAAGGTTAGGTACATCAATTAATAATAATTAATGAATACGATTTGAAGAGTTAGAAAAAACATTAAATTAATAATGATATATAATAAAATTTATACAAATTATGCTAATACCATAATGCCATGATATCGATTAATAACATATAATATCGAAAGTGGATTAAATATAAAAAAGGAAAAAACCGGCTTATATCAAAAAACCAGCAGAATATGTGTAGAAAATAATAAACCAACTATCGGTAAAGTTACATTCCGATAGGATAGCAAATTGATAAAGAATAGACAAAAAAATATATGAAATAAACACTATATATTCAAAACATGTGGAAGGAAGAAATTATGTGTTGCTAGGGACGACAGAAGAAGAGGAAGTTGTTGATTTGACAATAATTGCTTTGATGATCTGAATGTGATGAGATTAAAAAACCCAAGAATTATCTATTTAATCGGAATATTTTAAATTATCAGACACGATTATAAAACACAAAATCCTAATGACAATATTTATGACTATCACCAGTACAGTTTAACCCAAATAACACTACAGTATGAAATCACAATAGAGAATAAATAACTGGATTATACAAGGAAGAACTTGAACTGTCCCATATCCGAAGGGAATTGATGATATATTAAACCAAATAGAAAGAATTAACAGTATCACAATTAATAATATTCACTACACCAGAAGTTATAACCTTTCAAATACACGGAACAACACTAATTGCTTCAACCGAGAGAAGAACGTATTTGGATCCTGGCGTTGCAGAAGAAGCATCAATCGGGCTGTAAACCAATCCAAAGAGCTGTAATTCCGAAGTGGACAGGACAAGAATTCCATTTTATTAAACCGAAGAAAGAAAATCGTACGGCATAATTGTCCAGAACAGTAAAATTATCAATCAACCGCCTACACGATTTGCTTCGTTCTAGTCTGGTAAATTATTATTATATTAATCATACTAACTACACAACACTTCAAATTTGTAAATCTTGCATTCTTATCTATGTATTTTTAATCTTCCCCACAGTTACAAGAACCTTCACACCCTGAATTAAATTAATTACGAATTAAAACACACTATATAACTAAATTTAAATAAAGGATCGGAATAATCAACAATCGATTCATGCAATCTATAGCCCAAGAATATGTTAATTAGAACATATCTTGTTCAATGTTAAAGAAGTAAACAAATAAAGAACCTTTATATATTTGCAAAATCTTGTTATTTGGAGTATGGTTTAATGAGCTGAGAATAAAAAAGTAACTGAATAAGTATAGAATAATTGGTTAACATAAACATTGAAATAACCTATAAGTTTCGTTGAGCCAATACTACAGCGCTTATAGCGGAATTATCTGACACCAAAGAGAGAGCGTAAAAATACAAAATTAGACAGAATTCTCTTCAAGGTAGAATAGGGTTGAATGAAATTATAAAATAACTCATTACTTATTTAAGTTGCAGGTACACTAACACTGATAGTTTTTAGAGAGCTAAGTTAATGTTAATTAATTACATCAATACATCCCACAACTCCAAATATCTCCGAGATTTACATAATTAAAATAATTCAAAACACATGGGCATAGGTGTAGTAACAAATTGACAAACCCAACAGTGGGGTTTTAAGGAGAGGAAACCCATACCTGTACAAATTGACGCATCCAACGTGTGGCAGAATACCCTCTAAACATCGAACCGGTACAAATTGACGCAGGCAACGTTGGGCCGGAAAGAACGAGAATCCCGTGACCGTAAGAGCCGAGGGTCGCATTATAAGAAGCAAGTCGTCGTCATATAACAAATTGGCGCTCAACTAGTGTAGGGCTTAGGTTAAGTAAAACCATAAGTATATTAATATTACTTAACCAGAGCAGGCAACTGTGGGAGACTAGAAATGCAATAGAGAAAGATGATACAAAAGGAAACGAAAATGCAAGGACAAGAGAGACGATTAAGTTACGCGGAATGGACGACAGCACTATTTAAGAAATTCAGCAAAGAGATGGGATACATAGAAAAGAATACCAATGATCACGAAAGAGCGCAAATGAGTCGCGCGAATGCGTTGGAAACACCAGACGACAAAATGACATTGAGAGAGATTTATGATGAATTGTGGGAATTAGATGCCAGGTGTAATAAGGAAAAGACTATTGGTACGACTAACGAAAAAGACGAGAACAAGGTGGAAAGAATGATGGAAGAAGATTGGGAAAGATGGGACGATAATGAAGAAAAAATGAAAACCGAAAGAATAGGAGTATACGCCCAGGTGACAGAACAATATACTCAGGAAGACTATGAACAATGGAAACGAGAAATAAGACCACCTGAAAACCCAATACAAACAGAAAACACCGAATTAAGGGAATGGATCAGGGTGATGTTTGAACTATCCCGAGAAGATATGTGTCACTGGAGGAAGGAACACAATCAAATATATGAATTTATAGAAATGCCAAATATTAAAAAGCTAGAACAATCCAGTGTACAAAAGGAAGTAAAAATAGTCAAAATGAAGCAACAGAAGAAAATACCAGATCAATCTAACAAAAAGGAAGAATTGAGTATACAGGAGATGTTTAAACTACTATTGGAAAGTTCAAAGAGACAGGAGGAAAGTTCAAAGAGAATGGAGGAAAACTTAAAGAATTACAGGAAAACCATGGAAGAAGGTTTCAAGAGGATGGCGGAAACAATGGATGGGTGTTTAAAGAATATGTCTAGAACACTAAACAGCACTTCCGAAGGTGTTATAGTAAATCCGAAAACAGAAGAGAGTGGCAAGGGAATAGAAATTAGAGAAGACCAGAATGCAGAACCATCTGAAAATAAGAATAGAAAGGACAAGGAGGAGATCCAAATCATGGAAGAGAATAGCCAGAAAATAAGAAAAACATGCAGAAGGAAAATAGTCAATACCAAAGAAGAAATGGAAATGAGGAAAGGTGGATTAATTAGTACATTTAACATCCCAATTAATGAACGAAGGGAGTTATGTAAAGGTATGAAATATAGAGGAAACTTCATGAAAATGACCAAAATAAACCATATTAGAACAATCACAAAAAATTTAAATAAATTTAAATATTATATGAAAATATCAACGATTAGAGAATATTTGACCAAGTCAATTATATCGTTAATACGGAAAATACCCGTAAAACATTTGGTAAATAGTACCGATATCCAAGGGAATGGAAAGATAGTATATACAAGTAATTATATTAGAATAGAGGAGATACAATACCTGATAATTCAAAGGGAGCTAAAAATGACTGAACACCCTGACTTAAATGAAGACTTTGCATCAGCCGAGTTACAGTACTGGCTTTGTATCATGCACAAGAGATATGTAAAAAATGTAGAAATTGGTATTAACACTGCAGTCATCCGGACAACGGGTGCAGTCGAATTAATGGACCATGGTTAGAAAAAGAAACAGTCAACCAGAAAAATGGGACTGATGTTATGAAAACTGACCAGGCAACCAATTGACAAGATACGGAAATATTATAAAATGAATAAATTCTAAAATATGATAAGAACAACTTATTACCAGTCTTGAAGAGAAAATACTTGGAATTTAAAAAGAATTTGAGTTGAATACTACCACTAAATTCTAAAATACAATAAGAACAACTTATTACCAGTCTTGAAGAGAAAATACTTGGAATTAAAAAGAATTTGAGTTGAAGACTACCACTAAATTCTAAAATACAATAAGAACCACTTATTATCGATTTTGAAGAAAACAAGAGTTATTATTAAATGTTTATAAAGAAATAGTGTGATAATGAATAATGAAACCTAAGATTACCGAAGAAAGCGAGAATTATTATTAAATGTTTATAAAGAAATAGTGTGAATAATGTTTAATGAAACCCTAAGATTACAGAAGAAAGCGAGAATTATTATTAAATGTTTATTAAGAAATAGTGTGAATAATGAATAATGAAACCCCAAGATAAAAGTTATTACCTCAAATCTACCTATGCAAAATAAAGAAAAAAAAAAAATCATATGACCTAAAATACATACTACATTGCCAAATGATGAAAACAAATTCAGTAAACGATGGATGTAACCAATGTAATGTTAAAGAAGACAAGAAAGAAAGAGTACTTATGAACATAATTCATCGAAAAATAAACAGCCAAAATAATGAAATACGATAAAGAGAAGAGTAGTTGGGATAAGGAATATATATTTAGTCAGAAATACAATTATAATGATCATCACACAAAACAACTATTTAGAAAATATTGAGATCAGAGAAAAAACAAATGAAGAAGATACTTAGCATTACAATCACAACAAGAATAATAACAAAAATGATTACAAATGATAACTGTCAAATTCAATATCAAAGAATGTATAAGGAACTAAAATGAAATCACAAAATATGAAGGAAGGTAATGAAGAAATATAAAGGCAACAAAGAAAAAAAAATTTTTTCCCAAATATTTATAATTAAATAATTAAAGAGATTATTAGGAGATTATTATTATATTTTATAGCTGACTGTAGATGAATTCCAGCAGTACTATATTAAGATGTGGTGTGGGCAGCAGAGTATGAAGCCAAACAGTGCCTCTCTGAACTGTACCAACACATGTATTAGGGATTGTTAGGGAAATTAAATACTTAAGGAATATTAAAATAGTTGCAAGAATGACTTCAGTTTCCAAAAGAATAGTACGAAGAAAACAAAAAGAAATGAGTTGACAGAAGAGTAATTGAGAAATACAGTGATAATAGTAATTATAAGTAGAAGAGATGTGAAACTAATGTATCATTGAATATTGTAGCCAACTACCAACAAATAATGTTTACAGAAATAAAAATGATCAAGAATGTTAATTAAAATGATGAAATGTTATTAAATAAAAAAAGTATTAACACTAGTCTAATGAAGTTACATTGAAAATCCCAACGTCAACCATTAACAATGAAATGAAGAAAAGGCATGTGAAAAAGACAAGTTTATTTGACCTAAACTTCATTCAGGTAAGCTAAACTTTTTTAGGAGGGGGAGCATATATAACGCAACAGAAATGCTAGCATTCAAGTTACATAAAAACAAGGTTCACAGAATAATAAACAAGTCAATATTTAACCCCATGATAGAATAAAGATCTAATAATTATATTTATAATCATAGATAAAGGTAAATAAGGATGCAAGGTAATATTAACAAGAATAACCGAACCTGTAAGTTAAATAATAGTTGATGATATATGTTCAATGAAAAAAAAAAAAAAATGAAACAATAATTTACTTTATAGTAATAGCAAATAAGAATTTTGAGTTAAGAGATATTATTTTATGACAACAAGTATTATGATAAAGTTTATGTTATGTTATACCAAATATGTGTTGAGTTAATGAAAGATAATGAAACAAGATGTATTATTCAATGACTGTTGTAGAATGAAGTGTGAAGCAGATAATTAATGTTAATAGATTTGAATTTTATTATATGTGATCCATAGGTCAAGATAAAATTGTTATTAGATATGGAAAAAATAATTGTTTATGTAAATGTTAAGAGTTAAGATTTGATTGTATGTATGAATTTATGTAAAAGGGGCTATAGATGTGTACCAGTTATAAACACAGGTAGATCTGTTTACAATAAAAGGCCTAACAGCCAAAACCACTATATAACCACTCATAACATAAAGGTTAGGTACATCAATTAATAATAATTAATGAATACGATTTGAAGAATTAGAAAAAACATTAAATTAATAATGATATATAATAAAATTTATACAAATTATGCTAATACCATAATGCCATGATATCGATTAATAACATATAATATCGAAAGTGGATTAAATATAAAAAAGGAAAAAACCGGCTTATATCAAAAAACCAGCAGAATATGTGTAGAAAATGATAAACCAACTATCGGTAAAGTTACATTCCGATAGGATAGCAAATTGATAAAGAATAGACAAAAAAATATATGAAATAAACACTATATATTCAAAACATGTGGAAGGAAGAAATTATGTGTTGCTAGGGACGACAGAAGAAGAGGAAGTTGTTGATTTGACAATAATTGCTTTGATGATCTGAATGTGATGAGATTAAAAAACCCAAGAATTATCTATTTAATCGGAATATTTTAAATTATCAGACACGATTATAAAACACAAAATCCTAATGACAATATTTATGACTATCACCAGTACAGTTTAACCCAAATAACACTACAGTATGAAATCACAATAGAGAATAAATAACTGGATTATACAAGGAAGAACTTGAACTGTCCCATATCCGAAGGGAATTGATGATATATTAAACCAAATAGAAAGAATTAACAGTATCACAATTAATAATATTCACTACACCAGAAGTTATAACATTTCAAATACACGGAACAACACTAATTGCTTCAACCGAGAGAAGAACGTATTTGGATCCTGGCGTTGCAGAAGAAGCATCAATCGGGCTGTAAACCAATCCAAAGAGCTGTAATTCCGAAGTGGACAGGACAAGAATTCCATTTTATTAAACCGAAGAAAGAAAATCGTACGGCATAATTGTCCAGAACAGTAAAATTATCAATCAACCGCCTACACGATTTGCTTCGTTCTAGTCTGGTAAATTATTATTATATTAATCATACTAACTACACAACACTTCAAATTTGTAAATCTTGCATTCTTATCTATGTATTTTTAATCTTCCCCAAAGTTACAAGAACCTTCACACCCTGAATTAAATTAATTACGAATTAAAACACACTATATAACTAAATTTAAATAAAGGATCGGAATAATCAACAATCGATTCATGCAATCTATAGCCCAAGAATATGTTAATTAGAACATATCTTGTTCAATGTTAAAGAAGTAAACAAATAAAGAACCTTTATATATTTGCAAAATCTTGTTATTTGGAGTATGGTTTAATGAGCTGGGAATAAAAAAGTAACTGAATAAGTATAGAATAATTGGTTAACATAAACATTGAAATAACCTATAAGTTTCGTTGAGCCAATACTACAGCGCTTATAGCGGAATTATCTGACACCAAAGAGAGAGCGTAAAAATACAAAATTAGACAGAATTCTCTTCAACGTAGAATAGGGTTGAATGAAATTATAAAATAACTCATTACTTATTTAAGTTGCAGGTACACTAACACTGATAGTTTTTAGAGAGCTAAGTTAATGTTAATTAATTACATCAATACATCCCACAACTCCAAATATCTCCGAGATTTACATAATTAAAATAATTCAAAACACATGGGCATAGGTGTAGTAACAAATTGACAAACCCAACAGTGGGGTTTTAAGGAGAGGAAACCCATACCTGTACAAATTGACGCATCCAACGTGTGGCAGAATACCCTCTAAACATCGAACCGGTACAAATTGACGCCGGCAACGTTGGGCCGGAAAGAACGAGAATCCCGTGACCGTAAGAGCCGAGGGTCGCATTATAAGAAGCAAGTCGTCGTCATATAACAAATTGGCGCTCAACTAGTGTAGGGCTTAGGTTAAGTAAAACCATAAGTATATTAATATTACTTAACCAGAGCAGGCAACTGTGGGAGACTAGAAATGCAATAGAGAAAGATGATACAAAAGGAAACGAAAATGCAAGGACAAGAGAGACGATTAAGTTACGCGGAATGGACGACAGCACTATTTAAGAAATTCAGCAAAGAGATGGGATACATAGAAAAGAATACCAATGATCACGAAAGAGCGCAAATGAGTCGCGCGAATGCGTTGGAAACACCAGACGACAAAATGACATTGAGAGAGATTTATGATGAATTGTGGGAATTAGATGCCAGGTGTAATAAGGAAAAGACTATTGGTACGACTAACGAAAAAGACGAGAACAAGGTGGAAAGAATGATGGAAGAAGATTGGGAAAGATGGGATGATAATGAAGAAAAAATGAAAACCGAAAGAATAGGAGTATACGCCCAGGTGACAGAACAATATACTCAGGAAGACTATGAACAATGGAAACGAGAAATAAGACCACCTGAAAACCCAATACAAACAGAAAACACCGAATTAAGGGAATGGATCAGGGTGATGTTTGAACTATCCCGAGAAGATATGTGTCACTGGAGGAAGGAACACAATCAAATATATGAATTTATAGAAATGCCAAATATTAAAAAGCTAGAACAATCCAATGTACAAAAGGAAGTAAAAATAGTCAAAATGAAGCAACAGAAGAAAATACCAGATCAATCTAACAAAAAGGAAGAATTGAGTATACAGGAGATGTTTAAACTACTACTGGAAAGTTCAAAGAGACAGGAGGAAAGTTCAAAGAGAATGGAGGAAAACTTAAAGAATTACAGGAAAACCATGGAAGAAGGTTTCAAGAGGATGGCGGAAACAATGGATGGGTGTTTAAAGAATATGTCTAGAACACTAAACAGCACTTCCGAAGGTGTTATAGTAAATCCGAAAACAGAAGAGAGTGGCAAGGGAATAGAAATTAGAGAAGACCAGAATGCAGAACCATCTGAAAATAAGAATAGAAAGGACAAGGAGGAGATCCAAATCATGGAAGAGAATAGCCAGAAAATAAGAAAAACATGCAGAAGGAAAATAGTCAATACCAAAGAAGAAATGGAAATGAGGAAAGGTGGATTAATTAGTACATTTAACATCCCAATTAATGAACGAAGGGAGTTATGTAAAGGTATGAAATATAGAGGAAACTTCATGAAAATGACCAAAATAAACCATATTAGAACAATCACAAAAAATTTAAATAAATTTAAATATTATATGAAAATATCAACGATTAGAGAATATTTGACCAAGTCAATTATATCGTTAATACGGAAAATACCCGTAAAACATTTGGTAAATAGTACCGATATCCAAGGGAATGGAAAGATAGTATATACAAGTAATTATATTAGAATAGAGGAGATACAATACCTGATAATTCAAAGGGAGCTAAAAATGACTGAACACCCTGACTTAAATGAAGACTTTGCATCAGCCGAGTTACAGTACTGGCTTTGTATCATGCACAAGAGATATGTAAAAAATGTAGAAATTGGTATTAACACTGCAGTCATCCGGACAACGGGTGCAGTCGAATTAATGGACCATGGTTAGAAAAAGAAACAGTCAACCAGAAAAATGGGACTGATGTTATGAAAACTGACCAGGCAACCAATTGACAAGATACGGAAATATTATAAAATGAATAAATTCTAAAATATGATAAGAACAACTTATTACCAGTCTTGAAGAGAAAATACTTGGAATTTAAAAAGAATTTGAGTTGAATACTACCACTAAATTCTAAAATACAATAAGAACAACTTATTACCAGTCTTGAAGAGAAAATACTTGGAATTAAAAAGAATTTGAGTTGAAGACTACCACTAAATTCTAAAATACAATAAGAACCACTTATTATCGATTTTGAAGAAAACAAGAGTTATTATTAAATGTTTATAAAGAAATAGTGTGATAATGAATAATGAAACCTAAGATTACCGAAGAAAGCGAGAATTATTATTAAATGTTTATAAAGAAATAGTGTGAATAATGTTTAATGAAACCCTAAGATTACAGAAGAAAGCGAGAATTATTATTAAATGTTTATTAAGAAATAGTGTGAATAATGAATAATGAAACCTAAGATTACCGAAGAAAGCGAGAATTATTATTAAATGTTTATAAAGAAATAGTGTGAATAATGTTTAATGAAACCCTAAGATTACAGAAGAAAGCGAGAATTATTATTAAATGTTTATTAAGAAATAGTGTGAATAATGAATAATGAAACCCCAAGATAAAAGTTATTACCTCAAATCTACCTATGCAAAATAAAGAAAAAAAAAAAATCATATGACCTAAAATACATACTACATTGCCAAATGATGAAAACAAATTCAGTAAACGATGGATGTAACCAATGTAATGTTAAAGAAGACAAGAAAGAAAGAGTACTTATGAACATAATTCATCGAAAAATAAACAGCCAAAATAATGAAATACGATAAAGAGAAGAGTAGTTGGGATAAGGAATATATATTTAGTCAGAAATACAATTATAATGATCATCACACAAAACAACTATTTAGAAAATATTGAGATCAGAGAAAAAACAAATGAAGAAGATACTTAGCATTACAATCACAACAAGAATAATAACAAAAATGATTACAAATGATAACTGTCAAATTCAATATCAAAGAATGTATAAGGAACTAAAATGAAATCACAAAATATGAAGGAAGGTAATGAAGAAATATAAAGGCAACAAAGAAAAAAAAATTTTTTCCCAAATATTTATAATTAAATAATTAAAGAGATTATTAGGAGATTATTATTATATTTTATAGCTGACTGTAGATGAATTCCAGCAGTACTATATTAAGATGTGGTGTGGGCAGCAGAGTATGAAGCCAAACAGTGCCTCTCTGAACTGTACCAACACATGTATTAGGGATTGTTAGGGAAATTAAATACTTAAGGAATATTAAAATAGTTGCAAGAATGACTTCAGTTTCCAAAAGAATAGTACGAAGAAAACAAAAAGAAATGAGTTGACAGAAGAGTAATTGAGAAATACAGTGATAATAGTAATTATAAGTAGAAGAGATGTGAAACTAATGTATCATTGAATATTGTAGCCAACTACCAACAAATAATGTTTACAGAAATAAAAATGATCAAGAATGTTAATTAAAATGATGAAATGTTATTAAATAAAAAAAGTATTAACACTAGTCTAATGAAGTTACATTGAAAATCCCAACGTCAACCATTAACAATGAAATGAAGAAAAGGCATGTGAAAAAGACAAGTTTATTTGACCTAAACTTCATTCAGGTAAGCTAAACTTTTTTAGGAGGGGGAGCATATATAACGCAACAGAAATGCTAGCATTCAAGTTACATAAAAACAAGGTTCACAGAATAATAAACAAGTCAATATTTAACCCCATGATAGAATAAAGATCTAATAATTATATTTATAATCATAGATAAAGGTAAATAAGGATGCAAGGTAATATTAACAAGAATAACCGAACCTGTAAGTTAAATAATAGTTGATGATATATGTTCAATGAAAAAAAAAAAAAAATGAAACAATAATTTACTTTATAGTAATAGCAAATAAGAATTTTGAGTTAAGAGATATTATTTTATGACAACAAGTATTATGATAAAGTTTATGTTATGTTATACCAAATATGTGTTGAGTTAATGAAAGATAATGAAACAAGATGTATTATTCAATGACTGTTGTAGAATGAAGTGTGAAGCAGATAATTAATGTTAATAGATTTGAATTTTATTATATGTGATCCATAGGTCAAGATAAAATTGTTATTAGATATGGAAAAAATAATTGTTTATGTAAATGTTAAGAGTTAAGATTTGATTGTATGTATGAATTTATGTAAAAGGGGCTATAGATGTGTACCAGTTATAAACACAGGTAGATCTGTTTACAATAAAAGGCCTAACAGCCAAAACCACTATATAACCACTCATAACATAAAGGTTAGGTACATCAATTAATAATAATTAATGAATACGATTTGAAGAATTAGAAAAAACATTAAATTAATAATGATATATAATAAAATTTATACAAATTATGCTAATACCATAATGCCATGATATCGATTAATAACATATAATATCGAAAGTGGATTAAATATAAAAAAGGAAAAAACCGGCTTATATCAAAAAACCAGCAGAATATGTGTAGAAAATGATAAACCAACTATCGGTAAAGTTACATTCCGATAGGATAGCAAATTGATAAAGAATAGACAAAAAAATATATGAAATAAACACTATATATTCAAAACATGTGGAAGGAAGAAATTATGTGTTGCTAGGGACGACAGAAGAAGAGGAAGTTGTTGATTTGACAATAATTGCTTTGATGATCTGAATGTGATGAGATTAAAAAACCCAAGAATTATCTATTTAATCGGAATATTTTAAATTATCAGACACGATTATAAAACACAAAATCCTAATGACAATATTTATGACTATCACCAGTACAGTTTAACCCAAATAACACTACAGTATGAAATCACAATAGAGAATAAATAACTGGATTATACAAGGAAGAACTTGAACTGTCCCATATCCGAAGGGAATTGATGATATATTAAACCAAATAGAAAGAATTAACAGTATCACAATTAATAATATTCACTACACCAGAAGTTATAACCTTTCAAATACACGGAACAACACTAATTGCTTCAACCGAGAGAAGAACGTATTTGGATCCTGGCGTTGCAGAAGAAGCATCAATCGGGCTGTAAACCAATCCAAAGAGCTGTAATTCCGAAGTGGACAGGACAAGAATTCCATTTTATTAAACCGAAGAAAGAAAATCGTACGGCATAATTGTCCAGAACAGTAAAATTATCAATCAACCGCCTACACGATTTGCTTCGTTCTAGTCTGGTAAATTATTATTATATTAATCATACTAACTACACAACACTTCAAATTTGTAAATCTTGCATTCTTATCTATGTATTTTTAATCTTCCCCACAGTTACAAGAACCTTCACACCCTGAATTAAATTAATTACGAATTAAAACACACTATATAACTAAATTTAAATAAAGGATCGGAATAATCAACAATCGATTCATGCAATCTATAGCCCAAGAATATGTTAATTAGAACATATCTTGTTCAATGTTAAAGAAGTAAACAAATAAAGAACCTTTATATATTTGCAAAATCTTGTTATTTGGAGTATGGTTTAATGAGCTGAGAATAAAAAAGTAACTGAATAAGTATAGAATAATTGGTTAACATAAACATTGAAATAACCTATAAGTTTCGTTGAGCCAATACTACAGCGCTTATAGCGGAATTATCTGACACCAAAGAGAGAGCGTAAAAATACAAAATTAGACAGAATTCTCTTCAAGGTAGAATAGGGTTGAATGAAATTATAAAATAACTCATTACTTATTTAAGTTGCAGGTACACTAACACTGATAGTTTTTAGAGAGCTAAGTTAATGTTAATTAATTACATCAATACATCCCACAACTCCAAATATCTCCGAGATTTACATAATTAAAATAATTCAAAACACATGGGCATAGGTGTAGTAACAAATTGACAAACCCAACAGTGGGGTTTTAAGGAGAGGAAACCCATACCTGTACAAATTGACGCATCCAACGTGTGGCAGAATACCCTCTAAACATCGAACCGGTACAAATTGACGCCGGCAACGTTGGGCCGGAAAGAACGAGAATCCCGTGACCGTAAGAGCCGAGGGTCACATTATAAGAAGCAAGTCGTCGTCATATAACAAATTGGCGCTCAACTAGTGTAGGGCTTAGGTTAAGTAAAACCATAAGTATATTAATATTACTTAACCAGAGCAGGCAACTGTGGGAGACTAGAAATGCAATAGAGAAAGATGATACAAAAGGAAACGAAAATGCAAGGACAAGAGAGACGATTAAGTTACGCGGAATGGACGACAGCACTATTTAAGAAATTCAGCAAAGAGATGGGATACATAGAAAAGAATACCAATGATCACGAAAGAGCGCAAATGAGTCGCGCGAATGCGTTGGAAACACCAGACGACAAAATGACATTGAGAGAGATTTATGATGAATTGTGGGAATTAGATGCCAGGTGTAATAAGGAAAAGACTATTGGTACGACTAACGAAAAAGACAAGAACAATGTGGAAAGAATGATGGAAGAAGATTGGGAAAGATGGGACGATAATGAAGAAAAAATGAAAACCGAAAGAATAGGAGTATACGCCCAGGTGACAGAACAATATACTCAGGAAGACTATGAACAATGGAAACGAGAAATAAGACCACCTGAAAACCCAATACAAACAGAAAACACCGAATTAAGGGAATGGATCAGGGTGATGTTTGAACTATCCCGAGAAGATATGTGTCACTGGAGGAAGGAACACAATCAAATATATGAATTTATAGAAATGCCAAATATTAAAAAGCTAGAACAATCCAATGTACAAAAGGAAGTAAAAATAGTCAAAATGAAGCAACAGAAGAAAATACCAGATCAATCTAACAAAAAGGAAGAATTGAGTATACAGGAGATGTTTAAACTACTACTGGAAAGTTCAAAGAGACAGGAGGAAAGTTCAAAGAGAATGGAGGAAAACTTAAAGAATTACAGGAAAACCATGGAAGAAGGTTTCAAGAGGATGGCGGAAACAATGGATGGGTGTT
This sequence comes from Magicicada septendecula, assembly GCA_034769895.1. Taxonomy (NCBI): domain Eukaryota; kingdom Metazoa; phylum Arthropoda; class Insecta; order Hemiptera; family Cicadidae; genus Magicicada; species Magicicada septendecula. The sequence goes on along the minus strand of CM068368.1, from coordinate 431,882,124 downwards.
TAAAGAATATGTCTAGAACACTAAACAGCACTTCCGAAGGTGTTATAGTAAATCCGAAAACAGAAGAGAGTGGCAAGGGAATAGAAATTAGAGAAGACCAGAATGCAGAACCATCTGAAAATAAGAATAGAAAGGACAAGGAGGAGATCCAAATCATGGAAGAGAATAGCCAGAAAATAAGAAAAACATGCAGAAGGAAAATAGTCAATACCAAAGAAGAAATGGAAATGAGGAAAGGTGGATTAATTAGTACATTTAACATCCCAATTAATGAACGAAGGGAGTTATGTAAAGGTATGAAATATAGAGGAAACTTCATGAAAATGACCAAAATAAACCATATTAGAACAATCACAAAAAATTTAAATAAATTTAAATATTATATGAAAATATCAACGATTAGAGAATATTTGACCAAGTCAATTATATCGTTAATACGGAAAATACCCGTAAAACATTTGGTAAATAGTACCGATATCCAAGGGAATGGAAAGATAGTATATACAAGTAATTATATTAGAATAGAGGAGATACAATACCTGATAATTCAAAGGGAGCTAAAAATGACTGAACACCCTGACTTAAATGAAGACTTTGCATCAGCCGAGTTACAGTACTGGCTTTGTATCATGCACAAGAGATATGTAAAAAATGTAGAAATTGGTATTAACACTGCAGTCATCCGGACAACGGGTGCAGTCGAATTAATGGACCATGGTTAGAAAAAGAAACAGTCAACCAGAAAAATGGGACTGATGTTATGAAAACTGACCAGGCAACCAATTGACAAGATACGGAAATATTATAAAATGAATAAATTCTAAAATATGATAAGAACAACTTATTACCAGTCTTGAAGAGAAAATACTTGGAATTTAAAAAGAATTTGAGTTGAATACTACCACTAAATTCTAAAATACAATAAGAACAACTTATTACCAGTCTTGAAGAGAAAATACTTGGAATTAAAAAGAATTTGAGTTGAAGACTACCACTAAATTCTAAAATACAATAAGAACCACTTATTATCGATTTTGAAGAAAACAAGAGTTATTATTAAATGTTTATAAAGAAATAGTGTGATAATGAATAATGAAACCTAAGATTACCGAAGAAAGCGAGAATTATTATTAAATGTTTATAAAGAAATAGTGTGAATAATGTTTAATGAAACCCTAAGATTACAGAAGAAAGCGAGAATTATTATTAAATGTTTATTAAGAAATAGTGTGAATAATGAATAATGAAACCCCAAGATTACAGAAGAAAGCGAGAATTATTATTAAATGTTTATAAAGAAATAGTGTGAATAATGAATAATGAAACCCCAAGATAAAAGTTATTACCTCAAATCTACCTATGCAAAATAAAGAAAAAAAAAAAAATCATATGACCTAAAATACATACTACATTGCCAAATGATGAAAACAAATTCAGTAAACGATGGATGTAACCAATGTAATGTTAAAGAAGACAAGAAAGAAAGAGTACTTATGAACATAATTCATCGAAAAATAAACAGCCAAAATAATGAAATACGATAAAGAGAAGAGTAGTTGGGATAAGGAATATATATTTAGTCAGAAATACAATTATAATGATCATCACACAAAACAACTATTTAGAAAATATTGAGATCAGAGAAAAAACAAATGAAGAAGATACTTAGCATTACAATCACAACAAGAATAATAACAAAAATGATTACAAATGATAACTGTCAAATTCAATATCAAAGAATGTATAAGGAACTAAAATGAAATCACAAAATATGAAGGAAGGTAATGAAGAAATATAAAGGCAACAAATAAAAAAAAAATTTTTTCCCAAATATTTATAATTAAATAATTAAAGAGATTATTAGGAGATTATTATTATATTTTATAGCTGACTGTAGATGAATTCCAGCAGTACTATATTAAGATGTGGTGTGGGCAGCAGAGTATGAAGCCAAACAGTGCCTCTCTGAACTGTACCAACACATGTATTAGGGATTGTTAGGGAAATTAAATACTTAAGGAATATTAAAATAGTTGCAAGAATGACTTCAGTTTCCAAAAGAATAGTACGAAGAAAACAAAAAGAAATGAGTTGACAGAAGAGTAATTGAGAAATACAGTGATAATAGTAATTATAAATAGAAGAGATGTGAAACTAATGTATCATTGAATATTGTAGCCAACTACCAACAAATAATGTTTACAGAAATAAAAATGATCAAGAATGTTAATTAAAATGATGAAATGTTATTAAATAAAAAAAGTATTAACACTAGTCTAATGAAGTTACATTGAAAATCCCAACGTCAACCATTAACAATGAAATGAAGAAAAGGCATGTGAAAAAGACAAGTTTATTTGACCTAAACTTCATTCAGGTAAACTAAACTTTTTTAGGAGGGGGAGCATATATAACGCAACAGAAATGCTAGCATTCAAGTTACATAAAAACAAGGTTCACAGAATAATAAACAAGTCAATATTTAACCCCATGATAGAATAAAGATCTAATAATTATATTTATAATCATAGATAAAGGTAAATAAGGATGCAAGGTAATATTAACAAGAATAACCGAACCTGTAAGTTAAATAATAGTTGATGATATATGTTCAATGAAAAAAAAAAAAAAATGAAACAATAATTTACTTTATAGTAATAGCAAATAAGAATTTTGAGTTAAGAGATATTATTTTATGACAACAAGTATTATGATAAAGTTTATGTTATGTTATACCAAATATGTGTTGAGTTAATGAAAGATAATGAAACAAGATGTATTATTCAATGACTGTTGTAGAATGAAGTGTGAAGCAGATAATTAATGTTAATAGATTTGAATTTTATTATATGTGAGTTAAGAGTTAAGAGTTAATATTATTAAGAGTTAATTAAGAGTTAAATGTATATTATGTTAAGAGTTAAGATTTGATTGTATGTATGAATTTATGTAAAAGGGGCTATAGATGTGTACCAGTTATAAACACAGGTAGATCTGTTTACAATAAAAGGCCTAACAGCCAAAACCACTATATAACCACGCATAACATAAAGGTTAGGTACATCAATTAATAATAATTAATGAATACGATTTGAAGAATTAGAAAAAACATTAAATTAATAATGATATATAATAAAATTTATACAAATTATGCTAATACCATAATGCCATGATATCGATTAATAACATATAATATCGAAAGTGGATTAAATATAAAAAAGGAAAAAACCGGCTTATATAAAAAAACCAGCAGAATATGTGTAGAAAATGATAAACCAACTATCGGTAAAGTTACATTCCGATAGGATAGCAAATTGATAAAGAATAGACAAAAAAATATATGAAATAAACACTATATATTCAAAACATGTGGAAGGAAGAAATTATGTGTTGCTAGGGACGACAGAAGAAGAGGAAGTTGTTGATTTGACAATAATTGCTTTGATGATCTGAATGTGATGAGATTAAAAAACCCAAGAATTATCTATTTAATCGGAATATTTTAAATTATCAGACACGATTATAAAACACAAAATCCTAATGACAATATTTATGACTATCACCAGTACAGTTTAACCCAAATAACACTACAGTATGAAATCACAATAGAGAATAAATAACTGGATTATACAAGGAAGAACTTGAACTGTCCCATATCCGAAGGGAATTGATGATATATTAAACCAAATAGAAAGAATTAACAGTATCACAATTAATAATATTCACTACACCAGAAGTTATAACATTTCAAATACACGGAACAACACTAATTGCTTCAACCGAGAGAAGAACGTATTTGGATCCTGGCGTTGCAGAAGAAGCATCAATCGGGCTGTAAACCAATCCAAAGAGCTGTAATTCCGAAGTGGACAGGACAAGAATTCCATTTTATTAAACCGAAGAAAGAAAATCGTACGGCATAATTGTCCAGAACAGTAAAATTATCAATCAACCGCCTACACGATTTGCTTCGTTCTAGTCTGGTAAATTATTATTATATTAATCATACTAACTACACAACACTTCAAATTTGTAAATCTTGCATTCTTAACTATGTATTTTTAATCTTCCCCAAAGTTACAAGAACCTTCACACCCTGAATTAAATTAATTACGAATTAAAACACACTATATAACTAAATTTAAATAAAGGATCGGAATAATCAACAATCGATTCATGCAATCTATAGCCCAAGAATATGTTAATTAGAACATATCTTGTTCAATGTTAAAGAAGTAAACAAATAAAGAACCTTTATATATTTGCAAAATCTTGTTATTTGGAGTATGGTTTAATGAGCTGGGAATAAAAAAGTAACTGAATAAGTATAGAATAATTGGTTAACATAAACATTGAAATAACCTATAAGTTTCGTTGAGCCAATACTACAGCGCTTATAGCGGAATTATCTGACACCAAAGAGAGAGCGTAAAAATACAAAATTAGACAGAATTCTCTTCAACGTAGAATAGGGTTGAATGAAATTATAAAATAACTCATTACTTATTTAAGTTGCAGGTACACTAACACTGATAGTTTTTAGAGAGCTAAGTTAATGTTAATTAATTACATCAATACATCCCACAACTCCAAATATCTCCGAGATTTACATAATTAAAATAATTCAAAACACATGGGCATAGGTGTAGTAACAAATTGACAAACCCAACAGTGGGGTTTTAAGGAGAGGAAACCCATACCTGTACAAATTGACGCCGGCAACGTTGGGCCGGAAAGAACGAGAATCCCGTGACCGTAAGAGCCGAGGGTCACATTATAAGAAGCAAGTCGTCGTCATATAACAAATTGGCGCTCAACTAGTGTAGGGCTTAGGTTAAGTAAAACCATAAGTATATTAATATTACTTAACCAGAGCAGGCAACTGTGGGAGACTAGAAATGCAATAGAGAAAGATGATACAAAAGGAAACGAAAATGCAAGGACAAGAGAGACGATTAAGTTACGCGGAATGGACGACAGCACTATTTAAGAAATTCAGCAAAGAGATGGGATACATAGAAAAGAATACCAATGATCACGAAAGAGCGCAAATGAGTCGCGCGAATGCGTTGGAAACACCAGACGACAAAATGACATTGAGAGAGAGATTTATGATGAATTGTGGGAATTAGATGCCAGGTGTAATAAGGAAAAGACTATTGGTACGACTAACGAAAAAGACGAGAACAAGGTGGAAAGAATGATGGAAGAAGATTGGGAAAGATGGGACGATAATGAAGAAAAAATGAAAACCAAAAGAATAGGAGTATACGCCCAGGTGACAGAACAATATACTCAGGAAGACTATGAACAATGGAAACGAGAAATAAGACCACCTGAAAACCCAATACAAACAGAAAACACCGAATTAAGGGAGTGGATCAGGGTGATGTTTGAACTATCCCGAGAAGATATGTGTCACTGGAGGAAGGAACACAATCAAATATATGAATTTATAGAAATGCCAAATATTAAAAAGCTAGAACAATCCAGTGTACAAAAGGAAGTAAAAATAGTCAAAATGAAGCAACAGAAGAAAATACCAGATCAATTTAACAAAAAGGAAGAATTGAGTATACAGGAGATGTTTAAACTACTATTGGAAAGTTCAAAGAGACAGGAGGAAAGTTCAAAGAGAATGGAGGAAAACTTAAAGAATTACAGGAAAACCATGGAAGAAGGTTTCAAGAGGATGGCGGAAACAATGGATGGGTGTTTAAAGAATATGTCTAGAACACTAAACAGCACTTCCGAAGGTGTTATAGTAAATCCGAAAACAGAAGAGAGTGGCAAGGGAATAGAAATTAGAGAAGACCAGAATGCAGAACCATCTGAAAATAAGAATAGAAAGGACAAGGAGGAGATCCAAATCATGGAAGAGAATAGCCAGAAAATAAGAAAAACATGCAGAAGGAAAATAGTCAATACCAAAGAAGAAATGGAAATGAGGAAAGGTGGATTAATTAGTACATTTAACATCCCAATTAATGAACGAAGGGAGTTATGTAAAGGTATGAAATATAGAGGAAACTTCATGAAAATGACCAAAATAAACCATATTAGAACAATCACAAAAAATTTAAATAAATTTAAATATTATATGAAAATATCAACGATTAGAGAATATTTGACCAAGTCAATTATATCGTTAATACGGAAAATACCCGTAAAACATTTGGTAAATAGTACCGATATCCAAGGGAATGGAAAGATAGTATATACAAGTAATTATATTAGAATAGAGGAGATACAATACCTGATAATTCAAAGGGAGCTAAAAATGACTGAACACCCTGACTTAAATGAAGACTTTGCATCAGCCGAGTTACAGTACTGGCTTTGTATCATGCACAAGAGATATGTAAAAAATGTAGAAATTGGTATTAACACTGCAGTCATCCGGACAACGGGTGCAGTCGAATTAATGGACCATGGTTAGAAAAAGAAACAGTCAACCAGAAAAATGGGACTGATGTTATGAAAACTGACCAGGCAACCAATTGACAAGATACGGAAATATTATAAAATGAATAAATTCTAAAATATGATAAGAACAACTTATTACCAGTCTTGAAGAGAAAATACTTGGAATTTAAAAAGAATTTGAGTTGAATACTACCACTAAATTCTAAAATACAATAAGAACAACTTATTACCAGTCTTGAAGAGAAAATACTTGGAATTAAAAAGAATTTGAGTTGAAGACTACCACTAAATTCTAAAATACAATAAGAACCACTTATTATCGATTTTGAAGAAAACAAGAGTTATTATTAAATGTTTATAAAGAAATAGTGTGATAATGAATAATGAAACCTAAGATTACCGAAGAAAGCGAGAATTATTATTAAATGTTTATAAAGAAATAGTGTGAATAATGTTTAATGAAACCCTAAGATTACAGAAGAAAGCGAGAATTATTATTAAATGTTTATTAAGAAATAGTGTGAATAATGAATAATGAAACCCCAAGATTACAGAAGAAAGCGAGAATTATTATTAAATGTTTATAAAGAAATAGTGTGAATAATGAATAATGAAACCCCAAGATAAAAGTTATTACCTCAAATCTACCTATGCAAAATAAAGAAAAAAAAAAAAATCATATGACCTAAAATACATACTACATTGCCAAATGATGAAAACAAATTCAGTAAACGATGGATGTAACCAATGTAATGTTAAAGAAGACAAGAAAGAAAGAGTACTTATGAACATAATTCATCGAAAAATAAACAGCCAAAATAATGAAATACGATAAAGAGAAGAGTAGTTGGGATAAGGAATATATATTTAGTCAGAAATACAATTATAATGATCATCACACAAAACAACTATTTAGAAAATATTGAGATCAGAGAAAAAACAAATGAAGAAGATACTTAGCATTACAATCACAACAAGAATAATAACAAAAATGATTACAAATGATAACTGTCAAATTCAATATCAAAGAATGTATAAGGAACTAAAATGAAATCACAAAATATGAAGGAAGGTAATGAAGAAATATAAAGGCAACAAATAAAAAAAAAATTTTTTCCCAAATATTTATAATTAAATAATTAAAGAGATTATTAGGAGATTATTATTATATTTTATAGCTGACTGTAGATGAATTCCAGCAGTACTATATTAAGATGTGGTGTGGGCAGCAGAGTATGAAGCCAAACAGTGCCTCTCTGAACTGTACCAACACATGTATTAGGGATTGTTAGGGAAATTAAATACTTAAGGAATATTAAAATAGTTGCAAGAATGACTTCAGTTTCCAAAAGAATAGTACGAAGAAAACAAAAAGAAATGAGTTGACAGAAGAGTAATTGAGAAATACAGTGATAATAGTAATTATAAGTAGAAGAGATGTGAAACTAATGTATCATTGAATATTGTAGCCAACTACCAACAAATAATGTTTACAGAAATAAAAATGATCAAGAATGTTAATTAAAATGATGAAATGTTATTAAATAAAAAAAGTATTAACACTAGTCTAATGAAGTTACATTGAAAATCCCAACGTCAACCATTAACAATGAAATGAAGAAAAGGCATGTGAAAAAGACAAGTTTATTTGACCTAAACTTCATTCAGGTAAACTAAACTTTTTTAGGAGGGGGAGCATATATAACGCAACAGAAATGCTAGCATTCAAGTTACATAAAAACAAGGTTCACAGAATAATAAACAAGTCAATATTTAACCCCATGATAGAATAAAGATCTAATAATTATATTTATAATCATAGATAAAGGTAAATAAGGATGCAAGGTAATATTAACAAGAATAACCGAACCTGTAAGTTAAATAATAGTTGATGATATATGTTCAATGAAAAAAAAAAAAAAAAATGAAACAATAATTAGTTTATAGTAATAGCAAATAAGAATTTTGAGTTAAGAGATATTATTTTATGACAACAAGTATTATGATAAAGTTTATGTTATGTTATACCAAATATGTGTTGAGTTAATGAAAGATAATGAAACAAGATGTATTATTCAATGACTGTTGTAGAATGAAGTGTGAAGCAGATAATTAACGTTAATAGATTTGAATTTTATTATATGTGATCCATAGGTCAAGATAAAATTGTTATTAGATATGGAAAAAATAATTGTTTATGTAAATGTTAAGAGTTAAGATTTGATTGTATGTATGAATTTATGTAAAAGGGGCTATAGATGTGTACCAGTTATAAACACAGGTAGATCTGTTTACAATAAAAGGCCTAACAGCCAAAACCACTATATAACCACTCATAACATAAAGGTTAGGTACATCAATTAATAATAATTAATGAATACGATTTGAAGAATTAGAAAAAACATTAAATTAATAATGATATATAATAAAATTTATACAAATTATGCTAATACCATAATGCCATGATATCGATTAATAACATATAATATCGAAAGTGGATTAAATATAAAAAAGGAAAAAACCGGCTTATATAAAAAAACCAGCAGAATATGTGTAGAAAATGATAAACCAACTATCGGTAAAGTTACATTCTGATAGGATAGCAAATTGATAAAGAATAGACAAAAAAATATACGAAATAAACACTATATATTCAAAACATGTGGAAGGAAGAAATTATGTGTTGCTAGGGACGACAGAAGAAGAGGAAGTTGTTGATTTGACAATAATTGCTTTGATGATCTGAATGTGATGAGATTAAAAAACCCAAGAATTATCTATTTAATCGGAATATTTTAAATTATCAGACACGATTATAAAACACAAAGTCCTAATGACAATATTTATGACTATCACCAGTACAGTTTAACCCAAATAACACTACAGTATGAAATCACAATAGAGAATAAATAACTGGATTATACAAGGAAGAACTTGAACTGTCCCATATCCGAAGGGAATTGATGATATATTAAACCAAATAGAAAGAATTAACAGTATCACAATTAATAATATTCACTACACCAGAAGTTATAACATTTCAAATACACGGAACAACACTAATTGCTTCAACCGAGAGAAGAACGTATTTGGATCCTGGCGTTGCAGAAGAAGCATCAATCGGGCTGTAAACCAATCCAAAGAGCTGTAATTCCGAAGTGGACAGGACAAGAATTCCATTTTATTAAACCGAAGAAAGAAAATCGTACGGCATAATTGTCCAGAACAGTAAAATTATCAATCAACCGCCTACACGATTTGCTTCGTTCTAGTCTGGTAAATTATTATTATATTAATCATACTAACTACACAACACTTCAAATTTGTAAATCTTGCATTCTTATCTATGTATTTTTAATCTTCCCCACAGTTACAAGAACCTTCACACCCTGAATTAATTAATTACGAATTAAAACACACTATATAACTAAATTTAAATAAAGGATCGGAATAATCAACAATCGATTCATGCAATCTATAGCCCAAGAATATGTTAATTAGAACATATCTTGTTCAATGTTAAAGAAGTAAACAAATAAAGAACCTTTATATATTTGCAAAATCTTGTTATTTGGAGTATGGTTTAATGAGCTGGGAATAAAAAAGTAACTGAATAAGTATAGAATAATTGGTTAACATAAACATTGAAATAACCTATAAGTTTCGTTGAGCCAATACTACAGCGCTTATAGCGGAATTATCTGACACCAAAGAGAGAGCGTAAAAATACAAAATTAGACAGAATTCTCTTCAACGTAGAATAGGGTTGAATGAAATTATAAAATAACTCATTACTTATTTAAGTTGCAGGTACACTAACACTGATAGTTTTTAGAGAGCTAAGTTAATGTTAATTAATTACATCAATACATCCCACAACTCCAAATATCTCCGAGATTTACATAATTAAAATAATTCAAAACACATGGGCATAGGTGTAGTAACAAATTGACAAACCCAACAGTGGGGTTTTAAGGAGAGGAAACCCATACCTGTACAAATTGACGCATCCAACGTGTGGCAGAATACCCTCTAAACATCGAACCGGTACAAATTGACGCCGGCAACGTTGGGCCGGAAAGAACGAGAATCCCGTGACCGTAAGAGCCGAGGGTCACATTATAAGAAGCAAGTCGTCGTCATATAGCAAATTGGCGCTCAACTAGTGTAGGGCTTAGGTTAAGTAAAACCATAAGTATATTAATATTACTTAACCAGAGCAGGCAACTGTGGGAGACTAGAAATGCAATAGAGAAAGATGATACAAAAGGAAACGAAAATGCAAGGACAAGAGAGACGATTAAGTTACGCGGAATGGACGACAGCACTATTTAAGAAATTCAGCAAAGAGATGGGATACATAGAAAAGAATACCAATGATCACGAAAGAGCGCAAATGAGTCGCGCGAATGCGTTGGAAACACCAGACGACAAAATGACATTGAGAGAGATTTATGATGAATTGTGGGAATTAGATGCCAGGTGTAATAAGGAAAAGACTATTGGTACGACTAACGAAAAAGACGAGAACAAGGTGGAAAGAATGATGGAAGAAGATTGGGAAAGATGGGACGATAATGAAGAAAAAATGAAAACCGAAAGAATAGGAGTATACGCCCAGGTGACAGAACAATATACTCAGGAAGACTATGAACAATGGAAACGAGAAATAAGACCACCTGAAAACCCAATACAAACAGAAAACACCGAATTAAGGGAATGGATCAGGGTGATGTTTGAACTATCCCGAGAAGATATGTGTCACTGGAGGAAGGAACACAATCAAATATATGAATTTATAGAAATGCCAAATATTAAAAAGCTAGAACAATCCAGTGTACAAAAGGAAGTAAAAATAGTCAAAATGAAGCAACAGAAGAAAATACCAGATCAATCTAACAAAAAGGAAGAATTGAGTATACAGGAGATGTTTAAACTACTATTGGAAAGTTCAAAGAGACAGGAGGAAAGTTCAAAGAGAATGGAGGAAAACTTAAAGAATTACAGGAAAACCATGGAAGAAGGTTTCAAGAGGATGGCGGAAACAATGGATGGGTGTTTAAAGAATATGTCTAGAACACTAAACAGCACTTCCGAAGGTGTTATAGTAAATCCGAAAACAGAAGAGAGTGGCAAGGGAATAGAAATTAGAGAAGACCAGAATGCAGAACCATCTGAAAATAAGAATAGAAAGGACAAGGAGGAGATCCAAATCATGGAAGAGAATAGCCAGAAAATAAGAAAAACATGCAGAAGGAAAATAGTCAATACCAAAGAAGAAATGGAAATGAGGAAAGGTGGATTAATTAGTACATTTAACATCCCAATTAATGAACGAAGGGAGTTATGTAAAGGTATGAAATATAGAGGAAACTTCATGAAAATGACCAAAATAAACCATATTAGAACAATCACAAAAAATTTAAATAAATTTAAATATTATATGAAAATATCAACGATTAGAGAATATTTGACCAAGTCAATTATATCGTTAATACGGAAAATACCCGTAAAACATTTGGTAAATAGTACCGATATCCAAGGGAATGGAAAGATAGTATATACAAGTAATTATATTAGAATAGAGGAGATACAATACCTGATAATTCAAAGGGAGCTAAAAATGACTGAACACCCTGACTTAAATGAAGACTTTGCATCAGCCGAGTTACAGTACTGGCTTTGTATCATGCACAAGAGATATGTAAAAAATGTAGAAATTGGTATTAACACTGCAGTCATCCGGACAACGGGTGCAGTCGAATTAATGGACCATGGTTAGAAAAAGAAACAGTCAACCAGAAAAATGGGACTGATGTTATGAAAACTGACCAGGCAACCAATTGACAAGATACGGAAATATTATAAAATGAATAAATTCTAAAATATGATAAGAACAACTTATTACCAGTCTTGAAGAGAAAATACTTGGAATTTAAAAAGAATTTGAGTTGAATACTACCACTAAATTCTAAAATACAATAAGAACAACTTATTACCAGTCTTGAAGAGAAAATACTTGGAATTAAAAAGAATTTGAGTTGAAGACTACCACTAAATTCTAAAATACAATAAGAACCACTTATTATCGATTTTGAAGAAAACAAGAGTTATTATTAAATGTTTATAAAGAAATAGTGTGATAATGAATAATGAAACCTAAGATTACCGAAGAAAGCGAGAATTATTATTAAATGTTTATAAAGAAATAGTGTGAATAATGTTTAATGAAACCCTAAGATTACAGAAGAAAGCGAGAATTATTATTAAATGTTTATTAAGAAATAGTGTGAATAATGAATAATGAAACCCCAAGATAAAAGTTATTACCTCAAATCTACCTATGCAAAATAAAGAAAAAAAAAAAATCATATGACCTAAAATACATACTACATTGCCAAATGATGAAAACAAATTCAGTAAACGATGGATGTAACCAATGTAATGTTAAAGAAGACAAGAAAGAAAGAGTACTTATGAACATAATTCATCGAAAAATAAACAGCCAAAATAATGAAATACGATAAAGAGAAGAGTAGTTGGGATAAGGAATATATATTTAGTCAGAAATACAATTATAATGATCATCACACAAAACAACTATTTAGAAAATATTGAGATCAGAGAAAAAACAAATGAAGAAGATACTTAGCATTACAATCACAACAAGAATAATAACAAAAATGATTACAAATGATAACTGTCAAATTCAATATCAAAGAATGTATAAGGAACTAAAATGAAATCACAAAATATGAAGGAAGGTAATGAAGAAATATAAAGGCAACAAAGAAAAAAAAATTTTTTCCCAAATATTTATAATTAAATAATTAAAGAGATTATTAGGAGATTATTATTATATTTTATAGCTGACTGTAGATGAATTCCAGCAGTACTATATTAAGATGTGGTGTGGGCAGCAGAGTATGAAGCCAAACAGTGCCTCTCTGAACTGTACCAACACATGTATTAGGGATTGTTAGGGAAATTAAATACTTAAGGAATATTAAAATAGTTGCAAGAATGACTTCAGTTTCCAAAAGAATAGTACGAAGAAAACAAAAAGAAATGAGTTGACAGAAGAGTAATTGAGAAATACAGTGATAATAGTAATTATAAGTAGAAGAGATGTGAAACTAATGTATCATTGAATATTGTAGCCAACTACCAACAAATAATGTTTACAGAAATAAAAATGATCAAGAATGTTAATTAAAATGATGAAATGTTATTAAATAAAAAAAGTATTAACACTAGTCTAATGAAGTTACATTGAAAATCCCAACGTCAACCATTAACAATGAAATGAAGAAAAGGCATGTGAAAAAGACAAGTTTATTTGACCTAAACTTCATTCAGGTAAGCTAAACTTTTTTAGGAGGGGGAGCATATATAACGCAACAGAAATGCTAGCATTCAAGTTACATAAAAACAAGGTTCACAGAATAATAAACAAGTCAATATTTAACCCCATGATAGAATAAAGATCTAATAATTATATTTATAATCATAGATAAAGGTAAATAAGGATGCAAGGTAATATTAACAAGAATAACCGAACCTGTAAGTTAAATAATAGTTGATGATATATGTTCAATGAAAAAAAAAAAAAAATGAAACAATAATTTACTTTATAGTAATAGCAAATAAGAATTTTGAGTTAAGAGATATTATTTTATGACAACAAGTATTATGATAAAGTTTATGTTATGTTATACCAAATATGTGTTGAGTTAATGAAAGATAATGAAACAAGATGTATTATTCAATGACTGTTGTAGAATGAAGTGTGAAGCAGATAATTAATGTTAATAGATTTGAATTTTATTATATGTGATCCATAGGTCAAGATAAAATTGTTATTAGATATGGAAAAAATAATTGTTTATGTAAATGTTAAGAGTTAAGATTTGATTGTATGTATGAATTTATGTAAAAGGGGCTATAGATGTGTACCAGTTATAAACACAGGTAGATCTGTTTACAATAAAAGGCCTAACAGCCAAAACCACTATATAACCACTCATAACATAAAGGTTAGGTACATCAATTAATAATAATTAATGAATACGATTTGAAGAATTAGAAAAAACATTAAATTAATAATGATATATAATAAAATTTATACAAATTATGCTAATACCATAATGCCATGATATCGATTAATAACATATAATATCGAAAGTGGATTAAATATAAAAAAGGAAAAAACCGGCTTATATCAAAAAACCAGCAGAATATGTGTAGAAAATGATAAACCAACTATCGGTAAAGTTACATTCCGATAGGATAGCAAATTGATAAAGAATAGACAAAAAAATATATGAAATAAACACTATATATTCAAAACATGTGGAAGGAAGAAATTATGTGTTGCTAGGGACGACAGAAGAAGAGGAAGTTGTTGATTTGACAATAATTGCTTTGATGATCTGAATGTGATGAGATTAAAAAACCCAAGAATTATCTATTTAATCGGAATATTTTAAATTATCAGACACGATTATAAAACACAAAATCCTAATGACAATATTTATGACTATCACCAGTACAGTTTAACCCAAATAACACTACAGTATGAAATCACAATAGAGAATAAATAACTGGATTATACAAGGAAGAACTTGAACTGTCCCATATCCGAAGGGAATTGATGATATATTAAACCAAATAGAAAGAATTAACAGTATCACAATTAATAATATTCACTACACCAGAAGTTATAACATTTCAAATACACGGAACAACACTAATTGCTTCAACCGAGAGAAGAACGTATTTGGATCCTGGCGTTGCAGAAGAAGCATCAATCGGGCTGTAAACCAATCCAAAGAGCTGTAATTCCGAAGTGGACAGGACAAGAATTCCATTTTATTAAACCGAAGAAAGAAAATCGTACGGCATAATTGTCCAGAACAGTAAAATTATCAATCAACCGCCTACACGATTTGCTTCGTTCTAGTCTGGTAAATTATTATTATATTAATCATACTAACTACACAACACTTCAAATTTGTAAATCTTGCATTCTTATCTATGTATTTTTAATCTTCCCCAAAGTTACAAGAACCTTCACACCCTGAATTAAATTAATTACGAATTAAAACACACTATATAACTAAATTTAAATAAAGGATCGGAATAATCAACAATCGATTCATGCAATCTATAGCCCAAGAATATGTTAATTAGAACATATCTTGTTCAATGTTAAAGAAGTAAACAAATAAAGAACCTTTATATATTTGCAAAATCTTGTTATTTGGAGTATGGTTTAATGAGCTGGGAATAAAAAAGTAACTGAATAAGTATAGAATAATTGGTTAACATAAACATTGAAATAACCTATAAGTTTCGTTGAGCCAATACTACAGCGCTTATAGCGGAATTATCTGACACCAAAGAGAGAGCGTAAAAATACAAAATTAGACAGAATTCTCTTCAACGTAGAATAGGGTTGAATGAAATTATAAAATAACTCATTACTTATTTAAGTTGCAGGTACACTAACACTGATAGTTTTTAGAGAGCTAAGTTAATGTTAATTAATTACATCAATACATCCCACAACTCCAAATATCTCCGAGATTTACATAATTAAAATAATTCAAAACACATGGGCATAGGTGTAGTAACAAATTGACAAACCCAACAGTGGGGTTTTAAGGAGAGGAAACCCATACCTGTACAAATTGACGCCGGCAACGTTGGGCCGGAAAGAACGAGAATCCCGTGACCGTAAGAGCCGAGGGTCACATTATAAGAAGCAAGTCGTCGTCATATAACAAATTGGCGCTCAACTAGTGTAGGGCTTAGGTTAAGTAAAACCATAAGTATATTAATATTACTTAACCAGAGCAGGCAACTGTGGGAGACTAGAAATGCAATAGAGAAAGATGATACAAAAGGAAACGAAAATGCAAGGACAAGAGAGACGATTAAGTTACGCGGAATGGACGACAGCACTATTTAAGAAATTCAGCAAAGAGATGGGATACATAGAAAAGAATACCAATGATCACGAAAGAGCGCAAATGAGTCGCGCGAATGCGTTGGAAACACCAGACGACAAAATGACATTGAGAGAGAGATTTATGATGAATTGTGGGAATTAGATGCCAGGTGTAATAAGGAAAAGACTATTGGTACGACTAACGAAAAAGACGAGAACAAGGTGGAAAGAATGATGGAAGAAGATTGGGAAAGATGGGACGATAATGAAGAAAAAATGAAAACCAAAAGAATAGGAGTATACGCCCAGGTGACAGAACAATATACTCAGGAAGACTATGAACAATGGAAACGAGAAATAAGACCACCTGAAAACCCAATACAAACAGAAAACACCGAATTAAGGGAGTGGATCAGGGTGATGTTTGAACTATCCCGAGAAGATATGTGTCACTGGAGGAAGGAACACAATCAAATATATGAATTTATAGAAATGCCAAATATTAAAAAGCTAGAACAATCCAGTGTACAAAAGGAAGTAAAAATAGTCAAAATGAAGCAACAGAAGAAAATACCAGATCAATTTAACAAAAAGGAAGAATTGAGTATACAGGAGATGTTTAAACTACTATTGGAAAGTTCAAAGAGACAGGAGGAAAGTTCAAAGAGAATGGAGGAAAACTTAAAGAATTACAGGAAAACCATGGAAGAAGGTTTCAAGAGGATGGCGGAAACAATGGATGGGTGTTTAAAGAATATGTCTAGAACACTAAACAGCACTTCCGAAGGTGTTATAGTAAATCCGAAAACAGAAGAGAGTGGCAAGGGAATAGAAATTAGAGAAGACCAGAATGCAGAACCATCTGAAAATAAGAATAGAAAGGACAAGGAGGAGATCCAAATCATGGAAGAGAATAGCCAGAAAATAAGAAAAACATGCAGAAGGAAAATAGTCAATACCAAAGAAGAAATGGAAATGAGGAAAGGTGGATTAATTAGTACATTTAACATCCCAATTAATGAACGAAGGGAGTTATGTAAAGGTATGAAATATAGAGGAAACTTCATGAAAATGACCAAAATAAACCATATTAGAACAATCACAAAAAATTTAAATAAATTTAAATATTATATGAAAATATCAACGATTAGAGAATATTTGACCAAGTCAATTATATCGTTAATACGGAAAATACCCGTAAAACATTTGGTAAATAGTACCGATATCCAAGGGAATGGAAAGATAGTATATACAAGTAATTATATTAGAATAGAGGAGATACAATACCTGATAATTCAAAGGGAGCTAAAAATGACTGAACACCCTGACTTAAATGAAGACTTTGCATCAGCCGAGTTACAGTACTGGCTTTGTATCATGCACAAGAGATATGTAAAAAATGTAGAAATTGGTATTAACACTGCAGTCATCCGGACAACGGGTGCAGTCGAATTAATGGACCATGGTTAGAAAAAGAAACAGTCAACCAGAAAAATGGGACTGATGTTATGAAAACTGACCAGGCAACCAATTGACAAGATACGGAAATATTATAAAATGAATAAATTCTAAAATATGATAAGAACAACTTATTACCAGTCTTGAAGAGAAAATACTTGGAATTTAAAAAGAATTTGAGTTGAATACTACCACTAAATTCTAAAATACAATAAGAACAACTTATTACCAGTCTTGAAGAGAAAATACTTGGAATTAAAAAGAATTTGAGTTGAAGACTACCACTAAATTCTAAAATACAATAAGAACCACTTATTATCGATTTTGAAGAAAACAAGAGTTATTATTAAATGTTTATAAAGAAATAGTGTGATAATGAATAATGAAACCTAAGATTACCGAAGAAAGCGAGAATTATTATTAAATGTTTATAAAGAAATAGTGTGAATAATGTTTAATGAAACCCTAAGATTACAGAAGAAAGCGAGAATTATTATTAAATGTTTATTAAGAAATAGTGTGAATAATGAATAATGAAACCCCAAGATTACAGAAGAAAGCGAGAATTATTATTAAATGTTTATAAAGAAATAGTGTGAATAATGAATAATGAAACCCCAAGATAAAAGTTATTACCTCAAATCTACCTATGCAAAATAAAGAAAAAAAAAAAAATCATATGACCTAAAATACATACTACATTGCCAAATGATGAAAACAAATTCAGTAAACGATGGATGTAACCAATGTAATGTTAAAGAAGACAAGAAAGAAAGAGTACTTATGAACATAATTCATCGAAAAATAAACAGCCAAAATAATGAAATACGATAAAGAGAAGAGTAGTTGGGATAAGGAATATATATTTAGTCAGAAATACAATTATAATGATCATCACACAAAACAACTATTTAGAAAATATTGAGATCAGAGAAAAAACAAATGAAGAAGATACTTAGCATTACAATCACAACAAGAATAATAACAAAAATGATTACAAATGATAACTGTCAAATTCAATATCAAAGAATGTATAAGGAACTAAAATGAAATCACAAAATATGAAGGAAGGTAATGAAGAAATATAAAGGCAACAAATAAAAAAAAAATTTTTTCCCAAATATTTATAATTAAATAATTAAAGAGATTATTAGGAGATTATTATTATATTTTATAGCTGACTGTAGATGAATTCCAGCAGTACTATATTAAGATGTGGTGTGGGCAGCAGAGTATGAAGCCAAACAGTGCCTCTCTGAACTGTACCAACACATGTATTAGGGATTGTTAGGGAAATTAAATACTTAAGGAATATTAAAATAGTTGCAAGAATGACTTCAGTTTCCAAAAGAATAGTACGAAGAAAACAAAAAGAAATGAGTTGACAGAAGAGTAATTGAGAAATACAGTGATAATAGTAATTATAAGTAGAAGAGATGTGAAACTAATGTATCATTGAATATTGTAGCCAACTACCAACAAATAATGTTTACAGAAATAAAAATGATCAAGAATGTTAATTAAAATGATGAAATGTTATTAAATAAAAAAAGTATTAACACTAGTCTAATGAAGTTACATTGAAAATCCCAACGTCAACCATTAACAATGAAATGAAGAAAAGGCATGTGAAAAAGACAAGTTTATTTGACCTAAACTTCATTCAGGTAAACTAAACTTTTTTAGGAGGGGGAGCATATATAACGCAACAGAAATGCTAGCATTCAAGTTACATAAAAACAAGGTTCACAGAATAATAAACAAGTCAATATTTAACCCCATGATAGAATAAAGATCTAATAATTATATTTATAATCATAGATAAAGGTAAATAAGGATGCAAGGTAATATTAACAAGAATAACCGAACCTGTAAGTTAAATAATAGTTGATGATATATGTTCAATGAAAAAAAAAAAAAATGAAACAATAATTAGTTTATAGTAATAGCAAATAAGAATTTTGAGTTAAGAGATATTATTTTATGACAACAAGTATTATGATAAAGTTTATGTTATGTTATACCAAATATGTGTTGAGTTAATGAAAGATAATGAAACAAGATGTATTATTCAATGACTGTTGTAGAATGAAGTGTGAAGCAGATAATTAACGTTAATAGATTTGAATTTTATTATATGTGATCCATAGGTCAAGATAAAATTGTTATTAGATATGGAAAAAATAATTGTTTATGTAAATGTTAAGAGTTAAGATTTGATTGTATGTATGAATTTATGTAAAAGGGGCTATAGATGTGTACCAGTTATAAACACAGGTAGATCTGTTTACAATAAAAGGCCTAACAGCCAAAACCACTATATAACCACTCATAACATAAAGGTTAGGTACATCAATTAATAATAATTAATGAATACGATTTGAAGAATTAGAAAAAACATTAAATTAATAATGATATATAATAAAATTTATACAAATTATGCTAATACCATAATGCCATGATATCGATTAATAACATATAATATCGAAAGTGGATTAAATATAAAAAAGGAAAAAACCGGCTTATATAAAAAAACCAGCAGAATATGTGTAGAAAATGATAAACCAACTATCGGTAAAGTTACATTCTGATAGGATAGCAAATTGATAAAGAATAGACAAAAAAATATACGAAATAAACACTATATATTCAAAACATGTGGAAGGAAGAAATTATGTGTTGCTAGGGACGACAGAAGAAGAGGAAGTTGTTGATTTGACAATAATTGCTTTGATGATCTGAATGTGATGAGATTAAAAAACCCAAGAATTATCTATTTAATCGGAATATTTTAAATTATCAGACACGATTATAAAACACAAAGTCCTAATGACAATATTTATGACTATCACCAGTACAGTTTAACCCAAATAACACTACAGTATGAAATCACAATAGAGAATAAATAACTGGATTATACAAGGAAGAACTTGAACTGTCCCATATCCGAAGGGAATTGATGATATATTAAACCAAATAGAAAGAATTAACAGTATCACAATTAATAATATTCACTACACCAGAAGTTATAACATTTCAAATACACGGAACAACACTAATTGCTTCAACCGAGAGAAGAACGTATTTGGATCCTGGCGTTGCAGAAGAAGCATCAATCGGGCTGTAAACCAATCCAAAGAGCTGTAATTCCGAAGTGGACAGGACAAGAATTCCATTTTATTAAACAGAAGAAAGAAAATCGTACGGCATAATTGTCCAGAACAGTAAAATTATCAATCAACCGCCTACACGATTTGCTTCGTTCTAGTCTGGTAAATTATTATTATATTAATCATACTAACTACACAACACTTCAAATTTGTAAATCTTGCATTCTTATCTATGTATTTTTAATCTTCCCCACAGTTACAAGAACCTTCACACCCTGAATTAATTAATTACGAATTAAAACACACTATATAACTAAATTTAAATAAAGGATCGGAATAATCAACAATCGATTCATGCAATCTATAGCCCAAGAATATGTTAATTAGAACATATCTTGTTCAATGTTAAAGAAGTAAACAAATAAAGAACCTTTATATATTTGCAAAATCTTGTTATTTGGAGTATGGTTTAATGAGCTGGGAATAAAAAAGTAACTGAATAAGTATAGAATAATTGGTTAACATAAACATTGAAATAACCTATAAGTTTCGTTGAGCCAATACTACAGCGCTTATAGCGGAATTATCTGACACCAAAGAGAGAGCGTAAAAATACAAAATTAGACAGAATTCTCTTCAAGGTAGAATAGGGTTGAATGAAATTATAAAATAACTCATTACTTATTTAAGTTGCAGGTACACTAACACTGATAGTTTTTAGAGAGCTAAGTTAATGTTAATTAATTACATCAATACATCCCACAACTCCAAATATCTCCGAGATTTACATAATTAAAATAATTCAAAACACATGGGCATAGGTGTAGTAACAAATTGACAAACCCAACAGTGGGGTTTTAAGGAGAGGAAACCCATACCTGTACAAATTGACGCATCCAACGTGTGGCAGAATACCCTCTAAACATCGAACCGGTACAAATTGACGCCGGCAACGTTGGGCCGGAAAGAACGAGAATCCCGTGACCGTAAGAGCCGAGGGTCACATTATAAGAAGCAAGTCGTCGTCATATAACAAATTGGCGCTCAACTAGTGTAGGGCTTAGGTTAAGTAAAACCATAAGTATATTAATATTACTTAACCAGAGCAGGCAACTGTGGGAGACTAGAAATGCAATAGAGAAAGATGATACAAAAGGAAACGAAAATGCAAGGACAAGAGAGACGATTAAGTTACGCGGAATGGACGACAGCACTATTTAAGAAATTCAGCAAAGAGATGGGATACATAGAAAAGAATACCAATGATCACGAAAGAGCGCAAATGAGTCGCGCGAATGCGTTGGAAACACCAGACGACAAAATGACATTGAGAGAGATTTATGATGAATTGTGGGAATTAGATGCCAGGTGTAATAAGGAAAAGACTATTGGTACGACTAACGAAAAAGACGAGAACAAGGTGGAAAGAATGATGGAAGAAGATTGGGAAAGATGGGACGATAATGAAGAAAAAATGAAAACCGAAAGAATAGGAGTATACGCCCAGGTGACAGAACAATATACTCAGGAAGACTATGAACAATGGAAACGAGAAATAAGACCACCTGAAAACCCAATACAAACAGAAAACACCGAATTAAGGGAATGGATCAGGGTGATGTTTGAACTATCCCGAGAAGATATGTGTCACTGGAGGAAGGAACACAATCAAATATATGAATTTATAGAAATGCCAAATATTAAAAAGCTAGAACAATCCAGTGTACAAAAGGAAGTAAAAATAGTCAAAATGAAGCAACAGAAGAAAATACCAGATCAATCTAACAAAAAGGAAGAATTGAGTATACAGGAGATGTTTAAACTACTATTGGAAAGTTCAAAGAGACAGGAGGAAAGTTCAAAGAGAATGGAGGAAAACTTAAAGAATTACAGGAAAACCATGGAAGAAGGTTTCAAGAGGATGGCGGAAACAATGGATGGGTGTTTAAAGAATATGTCTAGAACACTAAACAGCACTTCCGAAGGTGTTATAGTAAATCCGAAAACAGAAGAGAGTGGCAAGGGAATAGAAATTAGAGAAGACCAGAATGCAGAACCATCTGAAAATAAGAATAGAAAGGACAAGGAGGAGATCCAAATCATGGAAGAGAATAGCCAGAAAATAAGAAAAACATGCAGAAGGAAAATAGTCAATACCAAAGAAGAAATGGAAATGAGGAAAGGTGGATTAATTAGTACATTTAACATCCCAATTAATGAACGAAGGGAGTTATGTAAAGGTATGAAATATAGAGGAAACTTCATGAAAATGACCAAAATAAACCATATTAGAACAATCACAAAAAATTTAAATAAATTTAAATATTATATGAAAATATCAACGATTAGAGAATATTTGACCAAGTCAATTATATCGTTAATACGGAAAATACCCGTAAAACATTTGGTAAATAGTACCGATATCCAAGGGAATGGAAAGATAGTATATACAAGTAATTATATTAGAATAGAGGAGATACAATACCTGATAATTCAAAGGGAGCTAAAAATGACTGAACACCCTGACTTAAATGAAGACTTTGCATCAGCCGAGTTACAGTACTGGCTTTGTATCATGCACAAGAGATATGTAAAAAATGTAGAAATTGGTATTAACACTGCAGTCATCCGGACAACGGGTGCAGTCGAATTAATGGACCATGGTTAGAAAAAGAAACAGTCAACCAGAAAAATGGGACTGATGTTATGAAAACTGACCAGGCAACCAATTGACAAGATACGGAAATATTATAAAATGAATAAATTCTAAAATATGATAAGAACAACTTATTACCAGTCTTGAAGAGAAAATACTTGGAATTTAAAAAGAATTTGAGTTGAATACTACCACTAAATTCTAAAATACAATAAGAACAACTTATTACCAGTCTTGAAGAGAAAATACTTGGAATTAAAAAGAATTTGAGTTGAAGACTACCACTAAATTCTAAAATACAATAAGAACCACTTATTATCGATTTTGAAGAAAACAAGAGTTATTATTAAATGTTTATAAAGAAATAGTGTGATAATGAATAATGAAACCTAAGATTACCGAAGAAAGCGAGAATTATTATTAAATGTTTATAAAGAAATAGTGTGAATAATGTTTAATGAAACCCTAAGATTACAGAAGAAAGCGAGAATTATTATTAAATGTTTATTAAGAAATAGTGTGAATAATGAATAATGAAACCCCAAGATAAAAGTTATTACCTCAAATCTACCTATGCAAAATAAAGAAAAAAAAAAAAATCATATGACCTAAAATACATACTACATTGCCAAATGATGAAAACAAATTCAGTAAACGATGGATGTAACCAATGTAATGTTAAAGAAGACAAGAAAGAAAGAGTACTTATGAACATAATTCATCGAAAAATAAACAGCCAAAATAATGAAATACGATAAAGAGAAGAGTAGTTGGGATAAGGAATATATATTTAGTCAGAAATACAATTATAATGATCATCACACAAAACAACTATTTAGAAAATATTGAGATCAGAGAAAAAACAAATGAAGAAGATACTTAGCATTACAATCACAACAAGAATAATAACAAAAATGATTACAAATGATAACTGTCAAATTCAATATCAAAGAATGTATAAGGAACTAAAATGAAATCACAAAATATGAAGGAAGGTAATGAAGAAATATAAAGGCAACAAAGAAAAAAAAATTTTTTCCCAAATATTTATAATTAAATAATTAAAGAGATTATTAGGAGATTATTATTATATTTTATAGCTGACTGTAGATGAATTCCAGCAGTACTATATTAAGATGTGGTGTGGGCAGCAGAGTATGAAGCCAAACAGTGCCTCTCTGAACTGTACCAACACATGTATTAGGGATTGTTAGGGAAATTAAATACTTAAGGAATATTAAAATAGTTGCAAGAATGACTTCAGTTTCCAAAAGAATAGTACGAAGAAAACAAAAAGAAATGAGTTGACAGAAGAGTAATTGAGAAATACAGTGATAATAGTAATTATAAGTAGAAGAGATGTGAAACTAATGTATCATTGAATATTGTAGCCAACTACCAACAAATAATGTTTACAGAAATAAAAATGATCAAGAATGTTAATTAAAATGATGAAATGTTATTAAATAAAAAAAGTATTAACACTAGTCTAATGAAGTTACATTGAAAATCCCAACGTCAACCATTAACAATGAAATGAAGAAAAGGCATGTGAAAAAGACAAGTTTATTTGACCTAAACTTCATTCAGGTAAGCTAAACTTTTTTAGGAGGGGGAGCATATATAACGCAACAGAAATGCTAGCATTCAAGTTACATAAAAACAAGGTTCACAGAATAATAAACAAGTCAATATTTAACCCCATGATAGAATAAAGATCTAATAATTATATTTATAATCATAGATAAAGGTAAATAAGGATGCAAGGTAATATTAACAAGAATAACCGAACCTGTAAGTTAAATAATAGTTGATGATATATGTTCAATGAAAAAAAAAAAAAAAATGAAACAATAATTTACTTTATAGTAATAGCAAATAAGAATTTTGAGTTAAGAGATATTATTTTATGACAAGTATTATGATAAAGTTTATGTTATGTTATACCAAATATGTGTTGAGTTAATGAAAGATAATGAAACAAGATGTATTATTCAATGACTGTTGTAGAATGAAGTGTGAAGCAGATAATTAATGTTAATAGATTTGAATTTTATTATATGTGATCCATAGGTCAAGATAAAATTGTTATTAGATATGGAAAAAATAATTGTTTATGTAAATGTTAAGAGTTAAGATTTGATTGTATGTATGAATTTATGTAAAAGGGGCTATAGATGTGTACCAGTTATAAACACAGGTAGATCTGTTTACAATAAAAGGCCTAACAGCCAAAACCACTATATAACCACTCATAACATAAAGGTTAGGTACATCAATTAATAATAATTAATGAATACGATTTGAAGAATTAGAAAAAACATTAAATTAATAATGATATATAATAAAATTTATACAAATTATGCTAATACCATAATGCCATGATATCGATTAATAACATATAATATCGAAAGTGGATTAAATATAAAAAAGGAAAAAACCGGCTTATATCAAAAAACCAGCAGAATATGTGTAGAAAATGATAAACCAACTATCGGTAAAGTTACATTCCGATAGGATAGCAAATTGATAAAGAATAGACAAAAAAATATATGAAATAAACACTATATATTCAAAACATGTGGAAGGAAGAAATTATGTGTTGCTAGGGACGACAGAAGAAGAGGAAGTTGTTGATTTGACAATAATTGCTTTGATGATCTGAATGTGATGAGATTAAAAAACCCAAGAATTATCTATTTAATCGGAATATTTTAAATTATCAGACACGATTATAAAACACAAAATCCTAATGACAATATTTATGACTATCACCAGTACAGTTTAACCCAAATAACACTACAGTATGAAATCACAATAGAGAATAAATAACTGGATTATACAAGGAAGAACTTGAACTGTCCCATATCCGAAGGGAATTGATGATATATTAAACCAAATAGAAAGAATTAACAGTATCACAATTAATAATATTCACTACACCAGAAGTTATAACCTTTCAAATACACGGAACAACACTAATTGCTTCAACCGAGAGAAGAACGTATTTGGATCCTGGCGTTGCAGAAGAAGCATCAATCGGGCTGTAAACCAATCCAAAGAGCTGTAATTCCGAAGTGGACAGGACAAGAATTCCATTTTATTAAACCGAAGAAAGAAAATCGTACGGCATAATTGTCCAGAACAGTAAAATTATCAATCAACCGCCTACACGATTTGCTTCGTTCTAGTCTGGTAAATTATTATTATATTAATCATACTAACTACACAACACTTCAAATTTGTAAATCTTGCATTCTTATCTATGTATTTTTAATCTTCCCCACAGTTACAAGAACCTTCACACCCTGAATTAAATTAATTACGAATTAAAACACACTATATAACTAAATTTAAATAAAGGATCGGAATAATCAACAATCGATTCATGCAATCTATAGCCCAAGAATATGTTAATTAGAACATATCTTGTTCAATGTTAAAGAAGTAAACAAATAAAGAACCTTTATATATTTGCAAAATCTTGTTATTTGGAGTATGGTTTAATGAGCTGGGAATAAAAAAGTAACTGAATAAGTATAGAATAATTGGTTAACATAAACATTGAAATAACCTATAAGTTTCGTTGAGCCAATACTACAGCGCTTATAGCGGAATTATCTGACACCAAAGAGAGAGCGTAAAAATACAAAATTAGACAGAATTCTCTTCAAGGTAGAATAGGGTTGAATGAAATTATAAAATAACTCATTACTTATTTAAGTTGCAGGTACACTAACACTGATAGTTTTTAGAGAGCTAAGTTAATGTTAATTAATTACATCAATACATCCCACAACTCCAAATATCTCCGAGATTTACATAATTAAAATAATTCAAAACACATGGGCATAGGTGTAGTAACAAATTGACAAACCCAACAGTGGGGTTTTAAGGAGAGGAAACCCATACCTGTACAAATTGACGCCGGCAACGTTGGGCCGGAAAGAACGAGAATCCCGTGACCGTAAGAGCCGAGGGTCACATTATAAGAAGCAAGTCGTCGTCATATAACAAATTGGCGCTCAACTAGTGTAGGGCTTAGGTTAAGTAAAACCATAAGTATATTAATATTACTTAACCAGAGCAGGCAACTGTGGGAGACTAGAAATGCAATAGAGAAAGATGATACAAAAGGAAACGAAAATGCAAGGACAAGAGAGACGATTAAGTTACGCGGAATGGATGACAGCACTATTTAAGAAATTCAGCAAAGAGATGGGATACATAGAAAAGAATACCAATGATCACGAAAGAGCGCAAATGAGTCGCGCGAATGCGTTGGAAACACCAGACGACAAAATGACATTGAGAGAGATTTATGATGAATTGTGGGAATTAGATGCCAGGTGTAATAAGGAAAAGACTATTGGTACGACTAACGAAAAAGACGAGAACAAGGTGGAAAGAATGATGGAAGAAGATTGGGAAAGATGGGACGATAATGAAGAAAAAATGAAAACCGAAAGAATAGGAGTATACGCCCAGGTGACAGAACAATATACTCAGGAAGACTATGAACAATGGAAACGAGAAATAAGACCACCTGAAAACCCAATACAAACAGAAAACACCGAATTAAGGGAATGGATCAGGGTGATGTTTGAACTATCCCGAGAAGATATGTGTCACTGGAGGAAGGAACACAATCAAATATATGAATTTATAGAAATGCCAAATATTAAAAAGCTAGAACAATCCAGTGTACAAAAGGAAGTAAAAATAGTCAAAATGAAGCAACAGAAGAAAATACCAGATCAATCTAACAAAAAGGAAGAATTGAGTATACAGGAGATGTTTAAACTACTATTGGAAAGTTCAAAGAGACAGGAGGAAAGTTCAAAGAGAATGGAGGAAAACTTAAAGAATTACAGGAAAACCATGGAAGAAGGTTTCAAGAGGATGGCGGAAACAATGGATGGGTGTTTAAAGAATATGTCTAGAACACTAAACAGCACTTCCGAAGGTGTTATAGTAAATCCGAAAACAGAAGAGAGTGGCAAGGGAATAGAAATTAGAGAAGACCAGAATGCAGAACCATCTGAAAATAAGAATAGAAAGGACAAGGAGGAGATCCAAATCATGGAAGAGAATAGCCAGAAAATAAGAAAAACATGCAGAAGGAAAATAGTCAATACCAAAGAAGAAATGGAAATGAGGAAAGGTGGATTAATTAGTACATTTAACATCCCAATTAATGAACGAAGGGAGTTATGTAAAGGTATGAAATATAGAGGAAACTTCATGAAAATGACCAAAATAAACCATATTAGAACAATCACAAAAAATTTAAATAAATTTAAATATTATATGAAAATATCAACGATTAGAGAATATTTGACCAAGTCAATTATATAGTTAATACGGAAAATACCCGTAAAACATTTGGTAAATAGTACTGATATCCAAGGGAATGGAAAGATAGTATATACAAGTAATTATATTAGAATAGAGGAGATACAATACCTGATAATTCAAAGGGAGCTAAAAATGACTGAACACCCTGACTTAAATGAAGACTTTGCATCAGCCGAGTTACAGTACTGGCTTTGTATCATGCACAAGAGATATGTAAAAAATGTAGAAATTGGTATTAACACTGCAGTCATCCGGACAACGGGTGCAGTCGAATTAATGGACCATGGTTAGAAAAAGAAACAGTCAACCAGAAAAATGGGACTGATGTTATGAAAACTGACCAGGCAACCAATTGACAAGATACGGAAATATTATAAAATGAATAAATTCTAAAATATGATAAGAACAACTTATTACCAGTCTTGAAGAGAAAATACTTGGAATTTAAAAAGAATTTGAGTTGAATACTACCACTAAATTCTAAAATACAATAAGAACAACTTATTACCAGTCTTGAAGAGAAAATACTTGGAATTAAAAAGAATTTGAGTTGAAGACTACCACTAAATTCTAAAATACAATAAGAACCACTTATTATCGATTTTGAAGAAAACAAGAGTTATTATTAAATGTTTATAAAGAAATAGTGTGATAATGAATAATGAAACCTAAGATTACCGAAGAAAGCGAGAATTATTATTAAATGTTTATAAAGAAATAGTGTGAATAATGTTTAATGAAACCCTAAGATTACAGAAGAAAGCGAGAATTATTATTAAATGTTTATTAAGAAATAGTGTGAATAATGAATAATGAAACCCCAAGATTACAGAAGAAAGCGAGAATTATTATTAAATGTTTATTAAGAAATAGTGTGAATAATGAATAATGAAACCCCAAGATTACAAAAGAAAGCGAGAATTATTATTAAATGTTTATAAAGAAATAGTGTGAATAATGAATAATGAAACCCCAAGATAAAAGTTATTACCTCAAATCTACCTATGCAAAATAAAGAAAAAAAAAAATCATATGACCTAAAATACATACTACATTGCCAAATGATGAAAACAAATTCAGTAAACGATGGATGTAACCAATGTAATGTTAAAGAAGACAAGAAAGAAAGAGTACTTATGAACATAATTCATCGAAAAATAAACAGCCAAAATAATGAAATACGATAAAGAGAAGAGTAGTTGGGATAAGGAATATATATTTAGTCAGAAATACAATTATAATGATCATCACACAAAACAACTATTTAGAAAATATTGAGATCAGAGAAAAAACAAATGAAGAAGATACTTAGCATTACAATCACAACAAGAATAATAACAAAAATGATTACAAATGATAACTGTCAAATTCAATATCAAAGAATGTATAAGGAACTAAAATGAAATCACAAAATATGAAGGAAGGTAATGAAGAAATATAAAGGCAACAAATAAAAAAAAAATTTTTTCCCAAATATTTATAATTAAATAATTAAAGAGATTATTAGGAGATTATTATTATATTTTATAGCTGACTGTAGATGAATTCCAGCAGTACTATATTAAGATGTGGTGTGGGCAGCAGAGTATGAAGCCAAACAGTGCCTCTCTGAACTGTACCAACACATGTATTAGGGATTGTTAGGGAAATTAAATACTTAAGGAATATTAAAATAGTTGCAAGAATGACTTCAGTTTCCAAAAGAATAGTACGAAGAAAACAAAAAGAAATGAGTTGACAGAAGAGTAATTGAGAAATACAGTGATAATAGTAATTATAAGTAGAAGAGATGTGAAACTAATGTATCATTGAATATTGTAGCCAACTACCAACAAATAATGTTTACAGAAATAAAAATGATCAAGAATGTTAATTAAAATGATGAAATGTTATTAAATAAAAAAAGTATTAACACTAGTCTAATGAAGTTACATTGAAAATCCCAACGTCAACCATTAACAATGAAATGAAGAAAAGGCATGTGAAAAAGACAAGTTTATTTGACCTAAACTTCATTCAGGTAAACTAAACTTTTTTAGGAGGGGGAGCATATATAACGCAACAGAAATGCTAGCATTCAAGTTACATAAAAACAAGGTTCACAGAATAATAAACAAGTCAATATTTAACCCCATGATAGAATAAAGATCTAATAATTATATTTATAATCATAGATAAAGGTAAATAAGGATGCAAGGTAATATTAACAAGAATAACCGAACCTGTAAGTTAAATAATAGTTGATGATATATGTTCAATGAAAAAAAAAAAAAAAATGAAACAATAATTTACTTTATAGTAATAGCAAATAAGAATTTTGAGTTAAGAGATATTATTTTATGACAACAAGTATTATGATAAAGTTTATGTTATGTTATACCAAATATGTGTTGAGTTAATGAAAGATAATGAAACAAGATGTATTATTCAATGACTGTTGTAGAATGAAGTGTGAAGCAGATAATTAACGTTAATAGATTTGAATTTTATTATATGTGATCCATAGGTCAAGATAAAATTGTTATTAGATATGGAAAAAATAATTGTTTATGTAAATGTTAAGAGTTAAGATTTGATTGTATGTATGAATTTATGTAAAAGGGGCTATAGATGTGTACCAGTTATAAACACAGGTAGATCTGTTTACAATAAAAGGCCTAACAGCCAAAACCACTATATAACCACTCATAACATAAAGGTTAGGTACATCAATTAATAATAATTAATGAATACGATTTGAAGAGTTAGAAAAAACATTAAATTAATAATGATATATAATAAAATTTATACAAATTATGCTAATACCATAATGCCATGATATCGATTAATAACATATAATATCGAAAGTGGATTAAATATAAAAAAGGAAAAAACCGGCTTATATCAAAAAACCAGCAGAATATGTGTAGAAAATAATAAACCAACTATCGGTAAAGTTACATTCCGATAGGATAGCAAATTGATAAAGAATAGACAAAAAAATATATGAAATAAACACTATATATTCAAAACATGTGGAAGGAAGAAATTATGTGTTGCTAGGGACGACAGAAGAAGAGGAAGTTGTTGATTTGACAATAATTGCTTTGATGATCTGAATGTGATGAGATTAAAAAACCCAAGAATTATCTATTTAATCGGAATATTTTAAATTATCAGACACGATTATAAAACACAAAATCCTAATGACAATATTTATGACTATCACCAGTACAGTTTAACCCAAATAACACTACAGTATGAAATCACAATAGAGAATAAATAACTGGATTATACAAGGAAGAACTTGAACTGTCCCATATCCGAAGGGAATTGATGATATATTAAACCAAATAGAAAGAATTAACAGTATCACAATTAATAATATTCACTACACCAGAAGTTATAACCTTTCAAATACACGGAACAACACTAATTGCTTCAACCGAGAGAAGAACGTATTTGGATCCTGGCGTTGCAGAAGAAGCATCAATCGGGCTGTAAACCAATCCAAAGAGCTGTAATTCCGAAGTGGACAGGACAAGAATTCCATTTTATTAAACCGAAGAAAGAAAATCGTACGGCATAATTGTCCAGAACAGTAAAATTATCAATCAACCGCCTACACGATTTGCTTCGTTCTAGTCTGGTAAATTATTATTATATTAATCATACTAACTACACAACACTTCAAATTTGTAAATCTTGCATTCTTATCTATGTATTTTTAATCTTCCCCACAGTTACAAGAACCTTCACACCCTGAATTAAATTAATTACGAATTAAAACACACTATATAACTAAATTTAAATAAAGGATCGGAATAATCAACAATCGATTCATGCAATCTATAGCCCAAGAATATGTTAATTAGAACATATCTTGTTCAATGTTAAAGAAGTAAACAAATAAAGAACCTTTATATATTTGCAAAATCTTGTTATTTGGAGTATGGTTTAATGAGCTGGGAATAAAAAAGTAACTGAATAAGTATAGAATAATTGGTTAACATAAACATTGAAATAACCTATAAGTTTCGTTGAGCCAATACTACAGCGCTTATAGCGGAATTATCTGACACCAAAGAGAGAGCGTAAAAATACAAAATTAGACAGAATTCTCTTCAACGTAGAATAGGGTTGAATGAAATTATAAAATAACTCATTACTTATTTAAGTTGCAGGTACACTAACACTGATAGTTTTTAGAGAGCTAAGTTAATGTTAATTAATTACATCAATACATCCCACAACTCAAAATATCTCCGAGATTTACATAATTAAAATAATTCAAAACACATGGGCATAGGTGTAGTAACAAATTGACAAACCCAACAGTGGGGTTTTAAGGAGAGGAAACCATTATATAACTATATATATATATTGTGACGGTAGCGATATGCGAACATCTGCTCTCCAGTACCAGCGGTGGACACAGCGAGCCAATCAGCGATCCCGGTTAGTCAATAAAACCCGGGCCGGCAGAAAATTTTGGGCACACTTCATCGCCACGCCATCGAACGCACTTCATCTCCTCTCCTCTCTCGGACGACATCGGGGCGGAGTCAGCCGGAAGGAACAGCCGAAGAATAGAACCGCCGCCGTTCTTGCGTCTTCGCACTCCCGTTCCGCGCCAGCGATGGATTTCGCTGGGCCGGCAGCCGACTCTACAACCGGTGCCGAAAGAAGAGGAGGACTGCAGTACGCCACGATCAGCGGGCGCAGCCGCCGAACATCTCAGCGCGGCACGACCAACATCAGCTTTCTCGCCACAAGGTCCTTTTTAGGGCCACCAAAAACGATAGTGTGTACGATTGGCGCCAGTTGTCATGCGGCAAGCCTTTTGTCCGGTGACAAGTGGCGCCCAACGTGGGGCGACGATCTTCTTGCGGATGCAAGATCCAGCCACGCCAGCGAGCTACCAGCCGGCACACCAATCAACATGGCGCCCAACAGACACCTCTACAACATCCGGAGAAGAGCAGTAGGCTGGGTACCGGAGAGCATTCAAGACCCGGGGGAGTTGTGACGGTAGCGATATGCGAACATCTGCTCTCCAGTACCAGCGGTGGACACAGCGAGCCAATCAGCGATCCCGGTTAGTCAATAAAACCCGGGCCGGCAGAAAATTTTGGGCACACTTCATCGCCACGCCATCGAACGCACTTCATCTCCTCTCCTCTCTCGGACGACATCGGGGCGGAGTCAGCCGGAAGGAACAGCCGAAGAATAGAACCGCCGCCGTTCTTGCGTCTTCGCACTCCCGTTCCGCGCCAGCGATGGATTTCGCTGGGCCGGCAGCCGACTCTACAACCGGTGCCGAAAGAAGAGGAGGACTGCAGTACGCCACGATCAGCGGGCGCAGCCGCCGAACATCTCAGCGCGGCACGACCAACATCAGCTTTCTCGCCACAAGGTCCTTTTTAGGGCCACCAAAAACGATAGTGTGTACGATTGGCGCCAGTTGTCATGCGGCAAGCCTTTTGTCCGGTGACAATATATATATATTGCAACATGACCAAGTGTTACATAACCTAGACATATACCCACAGAATGAATATAATATATATGAAGGTAATATAAGTAGATAATATAATGATAAAAGTAGCGAAGTAGAAAAGAACCATCGAAGAAGAAAGAAGAAGAAGTGCCACAAGAAGCAGTAAAAACTAAACACTGCTTGACACTACAACCAATACTATAACTGACACAAACTAATGGACAAATTAAATTCACTTTAAGCTGTCAAGCGAGTCAGTGAATAACTTGAATGTAATTTCACATGTTAATAAAAAATAATTAGGTAACGACCCGAATAATATAATATCAGCAACAGTATTTGGCTGAGAATAAATCAACAATGACTAGTAACTATAAATGCCTAGGACTAAGATTAGCTATGGCCACAATATAAAATTTAAGCTGTATTACAGTCTCAAATGTACTTATAGTAAGTAAAAATAATTGTAAGAGGGAACCTTATATAAGTGAGTTACCTCATCAAGGTACCAAAATGTAAACTAATAAACATTATTCAGGCATAAATCCGATGTAAACGGTATGCCTAGGCAACGCCTAAAACGAACAATTGTCAGTAAGGTGATAAGTAGAAAGTACTACGAGTGTAAATCACATACACTGAACAATCTTTATACCAAACGTAGCAATAAGCATTGTTAATATATTATACAAGTAATAACTCAATTATTAATGAATAGCATAGAGCAAAATAGTGTAAACCAAAATTTCATTAGGAAGTAAGGATAGTTCATAGCAATGTATTATACCAATAAGTTAAGATTTAATCATTATATTCACTAAATAAGTATAAAGACGGTTATATTAGTATTCCAACACAGACGTTTAAGTGAAAACGCGATGTGCAGCACCAATAATGTATTGATAAGAGAGAATCATAGCCGGCGGCATTAGCAGACGACAGCGCGAAGCCATATACCTGAACATTATTTATTGAAAAATGTCAGTGAAAGTGTAAATAAACCAGTGTCAAACTATATCAAATTGAAGAGTAAAAAATATCCTTTAATTTGATAGCGATACAACCACGATCGCAACTATAATAAGTGCGTGACATGCGTTAGCATCATTTGTAAATAGAAAGTAAAAAATTCGGTTGTTAATAACAACAACAACGACAGCTGTCAATCATTTTGGCAAAAAGACGGTTCGTGACAGTTGGAAAACAATGCGTCATTTTCGTAACGTCTGGTTAAGCCAATCAGAAAATAGCTTACTAAATGAAACAATCGCCTAAGCCTTATCAAAACAGAGGCTATATAATGGGATGCAGGTAATTTCCGTTAGACACTTTTGACATTCATCACGAGCAAGCAGGTGCCGCTCGTCACATCAAAATTTTTATTAACTAATAGCTTCATGTAATAGTGCGTCCATTGAATTATTTCGGCAACAACCAATAACTACAATACAGTCTACATAGAATCAGTGCATCGATGTGAAGTATTTATTTTATTTAGTGCGGGATATATCGAACAGGAGAAAATAATTAAACAGTAATATGAAAGGTCCTTTTTAGTCAGAAGCGGACCAATATTCTCTGTTCAAGTGCGTGTGTAGTGGGTAACCAGGGTCATTACAATCCGATCCCTGGAGAGTGTAATTAAATTTTAATTGAAAAGATTAAAATAAAGAGGTAACAGCGTGACAATTTATTCCATTACTCTGAGTGCACTAACCTATAAATTTTGTAAACAAAATTTGTACTGACGCATAACACCAAAACACATTTTCTGTATTACACAATGACTGAATTTATTCAGTGGATTTGCCAATCCTGTTTAAGAATGATGTTAGTCTTAAGTGGTCTCACTATATAACTTTTGTGAATAATTAAGCAAGCGTGACGAACGCCTAACCTATAAATAGGTTTGATTTTTGTTAGTAAACAACAAGGCATTACTAGTCGATATTATTTTATAAAATAATTAACTTTTGTGTAGGCATGAGCATTCTTTCTTGTGTTTCAAAGAATTTACGCCCGAGATATAAATAAATTTAATGTTTAAAGTAAAGATTATCTGGACATAACCAGAACTGTTGTTTATGCTCTGAGCTAGCGTAATAGAGAAGTGTGTGAACCAATTTCAATTGTATATCAATGTATTTTCTTAATTATGTTTGTTTGAATTCATTATCAAGGGTACAACTAAAACCCAGTTATTAGCAGCATAACTTTGACTTAATTTATTTCAAAAAGTAAATAGAGAATTAATTCAAAATAATCAAAGTAACTTGTAGTAGAGATCATACGTTGTTGAATCTGAATTGCCATAAGGGCAATAAACATAATTTCAGTTTTTTTAAAATAATTATTTGATTCTCTTAATGGGTTTTACACGGGATTTTCCCGAAATAAACCTGTGTGGCGCCCATTATTAAACAAGGTAACCTAACCTTGTAAATAAAGTAAGCTGGTTTTGTAAACCGTCTTGGCAGCTTATTAATTTATTAAAAAAGTGAACTTCTGAACTTCCAGAATCACGACCAGGTACGTGGAAGTGTATTTTATTAATTTTATTGTCCAGACGTGACTAGACTTTACGTACCTAGACGACTGTAATCCAAGGAGGAGTTTCGCTGCCAGAATCAACACGACGGCTACCTTCATCAAGCAACCAGCTAGTACGCTTTATTTATTGAATTAAGCAACGTTATTGTTCAAGCAACATTACTGCAATTATTTTATTTTATCTAAAGGAGTTCTTTTAAGACAATTATAAATTTTTCGATTCATCATAACTCGTAACTTTAATTTTCAATTGTAAACACACTTTTAACTTCAAATACTACATTTTTAAATATTTTATAAACCTTTAAATTGGTAACAATCACGTTTTGTTACAAATTGGCGCCCAACGTGGGGCTCGAAGGAGAGTATCCTAAGTTTCGTTACAAATTGGCGACCAGCAACGTGAGGCTAAAAAATATTAAACGAAAATATTTTTTATATTTATAATTAGCCCGGCAAACACAAAAGAACAAACATGCCACATACACATCAATACGACACAAGAGACAAGGACAGTCGAATAGAAGAAATACAGATAAATACAGAGACACCGGAGACACAACCAACACATGAGATGGAAGTCATTATCATTAATAACATAGAAACTCGACCCGAAGAAACACCCCATGCAGAACCGGAAGTGGAAGTGAGGGTCGACAACCAACCCAAGCAACTTGAGAGACCCGCACAGTCAGGGGACATAAGCCTACAAGACAATGATCATAGAAAATAATAAAAACTTCGAATTACTGAAGGAAGACGGTAAGAAATCCCAGGCAGAACATCAGAAGAAGATGGAAGAAACCTTGAATAAAAATACGGAGTCAATCAATAAAAACATGGAGTCGTTAAAGGAGGATCTCCACACGAAATTAGACGACAATAATAGAAATATGGAGTCATTAAGAGCAGGCCTACATGCATGATTAGACGACCAG
Organism: Magicicada septendecula; assembly: GCA_034769895.1. NCBI lineage: Eukaryota > Metazoa > Arthropoda > Insecta > Hemiptera > Cicadidae > Magicicada > Magicicada septendecula. The sequence goes on along the minus strand of CM068368.1, from coordinate 431,844,197 downwards.
AATAAAAACTTTGAATTATTGAAAGAAGACTTGAATAAAAGGATAGACGATACTAATAGATCCGTGGACGCGTTGAACCGTAAAATAGATGACAGCAACAGAGCGTTGAAGGAAGAGTTGAATACCACATTAAAGGATATTAGCAAGAAAATGGATGAAATGAATAAGAAATATACGGAAGAATTGGGTCAGACCATAAGAGAAGAATTACGAAACGACAACAACTCAGAAACTGAAGAAGTACCCAATGATGAAACCATAGAAGAATTAAGCATGCCATCCGAAGACGATGTCAAACAAACCGAGAATGAAGGGGACTCAAATACATCATCATCTGAAAATGAGCTTGACAGACACCAGGAAGATATTCACGACAAGGAGATCGATACCAGAAGTATAGAGAAAACTCAGGTAATTAAAGAAGCGGAAGAGTCATTAACCGAGAAGGAAGATTTAGAACAAAATAATCTGCCAATGTGTGATGATCAAGTGGAGACAAAAGAATTACCCAGAAATAAAAACACTGAACAAGTGAATTTAAAAATTAAAAATCATGAAGAAAGGAACAAAATAATTAAGAAAACGGAAGAAAAGGAGGCGAAGATAAGAAGAATAATACGTCCAAAGAAGACTAGGGTAACAGAAGAATTAATCGAAATGACTCGAAGTGGTCTAATGAATATGATTTACTTCCCAGTCATCAACCGTAAAGAAGGAATCTATAGGAAGGAGTACCGAAGAAACTTCATGAAGATGAACGAAGAGAAGAAATGTGCTACAACAAAGAAGACTATAACCAATAAAATACTTAAAGCAGATATTTCCAAAGGGAGAATAAGGCATTCTAAGAAAAGGAAAGGGTATCAAGAACAACTGGACCGGATCATTGAAGGGTATGCCCAAGAAATAAAAGAATTGCGGAAGAAGAGGGACCAATCAATGGAAAAATCCAACCAGAAAACTAATGACGATCAACCAGAGTTAGAAGAGGTACTAGAAGTCAATAATGACAAAGACCAGGAGTACACTGGACACATGGATACCAGAGATGATGAGAAGAAGAAGGTGAGAAAACGGGAAGCCGATGACTATCTGGTAGCCGCAAAATGGAAGAACCGCCTGATAGGCAGGTATCTCCAAAGCTACTAGTACTGTACATAGGCCCTTATACCATAACAAAGGACCATGAAAATAATGTGTAAGGAAGTTTGTTATGAGATGTTATTATAGGGTGCCAAATATCATAAACATGTTGTACTAGAGACAGCTATAAAAAAGGGTACCTGTGAAACGTAATTGTCCCAACCAACGAACCCAATAGAATGGAAAAGCCCATAGAACCCCAAATATATAAACGATAAATGTAAGTATTATTATAAAAGGACAAATTATATTATTGTACGATGATTACCACAAGAGTGTTTATTGTATAAGAAACGATAAAGGTATCTACTATAAAAGGATTAAACTAGTAATCAGGAAGGCCATGTATTATACCCAAGGTATTGAAAGTGTCTAATTGCTTATAGCAAGCCCATTTACCATATTGTGTTATAAAAAGTGTGTAGTATAAGTGTATATGCCAAACCTATTTGTTACATATTAAATAAGAACCAGATTTATCATGTTAGATGAAAAAAAAATGTGTATTATAAACTAAATAATCTAATGATAAGGAAGATATCTATTATATTATATAGAACAAAAGAGTATCATATAACAAAAATGTACATAAAGTAGTGCTATAAAATTACTCTAATACTCCTATGTTAAATTAAAACTAAGAATTATATATAAAACCATATAAAACCAGAATAAAGGTTTAACCAACCAACCTTTGAAGGAGTAGAGAGGCAGAATACCAAAGAGAGTTAATTAGGAAGATGGCTATTATTATTATGGAATGAAGAGGAAGAAAAATGTTATTGAATTACCAAATATTGTATGTAACAAGAGTGTTATCTACTAATGTGTTATTATTGTATCATTATATTGTATGTAATTGTCAAATATTGTATACCTCTCACAAAACCAAAGAAATTATAAAAAAAAAATCGTCCAGAATAAATGATTTGAAACCTATCTTTTGAAGGAGTAGAGAGGCAGAATACCTAAGTGAGTAATTTAAGAGGATGGCTATATTTATTATGCAATGAAGGCAGAGAAAGTCAACTATTGTCTAATAATATGTTAGAATAAAATAAATAACAAAAATAAGTGTCAAAATACTATTGTTATCAAGGAATATAAAAAAATATTAATTAGACGATGAAAAAGTATCTATTGTATTTACCAACCAGATATGTCAGAGAATGTCTAACAAAAATGTTTAGTAGATGAATACTGTAAACCCTGATAATTCAGGATAATTGTAAACTATTGATGAGAATAAAACTTGTAAGCTAGTGTAAGAGTGAAATATTATAAACTCTATATTTAAGAAACAACTGCATAATTGTATGATGATCAATATAAGTGTGTAATTTTAAGAATACTCAGATGAACCAAAACAAAGTGTCAGCTAGTATAGAAAAGTAACAACAAGGCTAACAAAGAACATGGCCACTATGTCAAGTCTGAAAAGGGATAATTACCTGTGAAAAGGAAGTATGTTAGAAAGTATAAAAGAATGAAATGTGATACAAATGAAACCTCTAATACCTTGAATGTTATCTTGAATATGTTATATTATTGAAAAATGAATGATATGTTATATTTTATGTGTTGTGATAGTGCAACTGTTGCTACGTGCAATTTTTATTTTGTCTCAGACAGAGATGAGGATCCCTCTGATTCTGAGGACGTGTAGCTGAGGAACGGCGGAGAATGGATGCCAAATAGAGCCCCTCTGACTCCGAACCCACTACAAATGTTAGGGAATTATATGATAATATATCAAGGATTATTAATAAAGAATCTGTGAGGTAAAAAATGAAAGAACCATAGAGCTTATCACGAAAATAAAGATATGTAATGAGAAAGAAAAAATGTATTATTGTAAGACAGGAAATTATTAGTTTAAGAAGTGAAACCTATTGTAACTAAATGACTTAGAATATGAGAAACTTGAAAAAATACTAGTAAGATAAAGATTATACCACTAGCAAAGAACTCAATCTAGTGCAACACACTAATAGTATGTTAAAAGTCAATGCAGAGAGTACAAGATAAAAAAAGCAGTAATAATGTACTAAAACTGAACTGAAATGATAATTTTATAAAAAATAAAATTTTCTCTCAAATTATCAATTTTGAGAGGGGAGTATATGTAACATGACCAAGTGTTACATAACCTAGACATATACCCATAGAATGAATAAATACATGAAGGTAATATAAGTAGATAATATAATGATAAAAGTAGCGAAGAAGAAAAGAACCATCGAAGAAGAAAGAAGCAGAAGTGCCACAAGAAGCAGTAAAAACTAAACACTGCTTGACACTACAACCAATACTATAACTGACACAAACTAATGGACAAATTAAATTCACTTTAAGCTGTCAAGCGAGTCAGTGAATAACTTGAATGTAATTTCACATGTTAATAAAAAATAATTAGGTAACGACCCGAATAATATAATATCAGCAACAGTATTTGGCTGAGAATAAATCAACAATGACTAGTAACTATAAATGCCTAGAACTAAGATTAGCTATGGCCACAATATAAAATTGAAGCTGTATTACAGTCTCAAATGTACTTATAGTAAGTAAAAATAATTGTAAGAGGGAACCTTATATAAGTGAGTTACCTCATCAAGGTACCAAAATGTAAACTAATAAACATTATTCAGGCATAAATCCGATGTAAACGGTATGCCTAGGCAACGCCTAAAACGAACAATTGTCAGTAAGGTGATAAGTAGAAAGTACTACGAGTGTAAATCACATACACTGAACAATCTTTATACCAAACGTAGCAATAAGCATTGTTAATATATTATACAAGTAATAACTCAATTATTAATGAATAGCATAGAGCAAAATAGTGTAAACCAAAATGTCAATAGGAAGTAAGGATAGTTCATAGCAATGTATTATACCAATAAGTTAAGATTTAATCATTATATTCACTAAATAAGTATAAAGACGGTTATATTAGTATTTCAACACAGACGTTTAAGTGAAAACGCGATGTGCAGCACCAATAATGTATTGATAAGAGAGAATCATAGCCGGCGGCATTAGCAGACGACAGCGCGAAGCCATATACCTGAACATTATTTATTGAAAAATGTCAGTGAAAGTGTAAATAAACCAGTGTCAAACTATATCAAATTGAAGAGTAAAAAATATCCTTTAATTTGATAGCGATACAACCACGATCGCAACTATAATAAGTGCGTGACATGCGTTAGCATCATTTGTAAATAGAAAGTAAAAAATTCGGTTGTTAATAACAACAACAACGACAGCTGTCAATCATTTTGGCAAAAAGACGGTTAGTGACAGTTGGAAAACAATGCGTCATTTTCGTAACATCTGGTTAAGCCAATCAGAAAATAGCTTACTAAATGAAACAATCGCTTAAGCCTTATCAAAACAGAGGCTATATAACGGGATGCAGGTAATTTCCGTTAGACACTTTTGACATTCATCACGAGCAAGCAGGTGCCGCTCGTCACATCAAAATTTTTATTAACTAATAGCTTCATGTAATAGTGCGTCCATTGAATTATTTCGGCAACAACCAATAACTACAATACAGTCTACATAGAATCAGTGCATCGATGTGAAGTATTTATTTTATTTAGTGCGGGATATATCGAACAGGAGAAAATAATTAAATAGTAATATGAAAGGTCCTTTTTAGTCAGAAGCGGACCAATATTCTCTGTTCAAGTGCGTGTGTAGTGGGTAACCAGGGTCATTACAATCCGATCCCTGGAGAGTGTAATTAAATTTTAATTGAAAAGATTAAAATAAAGAGGTAACAGCGTGACAATTTATTCCATTACTCTGAGTGCACTAACCTATAAATTTTGTAAACAAAATTTGTACTGACGCATAACACCAAAACACATTTTCTGTATTACACAATGACTGAATTTATTCAGTGGATTTGCCAATCCTGTTTAAGAATGATGTTAGTCTTAAGTGGTCTCACTATATAACTTTTGTGAATAATTAAGCAAGCGTGACGAACGCCTAACCTATAAATAGGTTTGATTTTTGTTAGTAAACAACAAGGCATTACTAGTCGATATTATTTTATAAAATAATTAACTTTTGTGTAGGCATGAGCATTCTTTCTTGTGTTTCAAAGAATTTACGCCCGAGATATAAATAAATTTAATGTTTAAAGTAAAGATTATCTGGACATAACCAGAACTGTTGTTTATGCTCTGAGCTAGCGTAATAGAGAAGTGTGTGAACCAATTTCAATTGTATATCAATGTATTTTCTTAATTATGTTTGTTTGAATTCATTATCAAGGGTACAACTAAAACCCAGTTATTAGCAGCATAACTTTGACTTAATTTATTTCAAAAAGTAAATAGAGAATTAATTCAAAATAATCAAAGTAACTTGTAGTAGAGATCATACGTTGTTGAATCTGAATTGCCATAAGGGCAATAAACATAATTTCAGTTTTTTTAAAATAATTATTTGATTCTCTTAATGGGTTTTACACGGGATTTTCCCGAAATAAACCTGTGTGGCGCCCATTATTAAACAAGGTAACCTAACCTTGTAAATAAAGTAGCTGGTTTTGTAAACCGTCTTGGCAGCTTATTAATTTATTAAAAAAGTGAACTTCTGAACTTCCAGAATCACGACCAGGTACGTGGAAGTGTATTTTATTAATTTTATTGTCCAGACGTGACTAGACTTTACGTACCTAGACGACTGTAATCCAAGGAGGAGTTTCGCTGCCAGAATCAACACGACGGCTACCTTCATCAAGAAACCAGCTAGTACGCTTTATTTATTGAATTAAGCAACGTTATTGTTCAAGCAACATTACTGCAATTATTTTATTTTTATCTAAAGGAGTTCTTTTAAGACAATTATAAATTTTTCGATTCATCATAACTCGTAACTTTAATTTTCAATTGTAAACACACTTTTAACTTCAAATACTACATTTTTAAATATTTTATAAACCTTTAAATTGGTAACAATCACGTTTTGTTACAAATTGGCGCCCAACGTGGGGCTCGAAGGAGAGTATCCTAAGTTTCGTTACAAATTGGCGACCAGCAACGTGAGGCTAAAAAATATTAAACGAAAATATTTTTTATATTTATAATTAGCCCGGCAAACACAAAAGAACAAACATGCCACATACACATCAATACGACACAAGAGACAAGGACAGTCGAATAGAAGAAATACAGATAAATACAGAGACACCGGAGACACAACCAACACATGAGATGGAAGTCATTATCATTAATAACATAGAAACTCGACCCGAAGAAACACCCCATGCAGAACCGGAAGTGGAAGTGAGGGTCGACAACCAACCCAAGCAACTTGAGAGACCCGCACAGTCAGGGGACATAAGCCTACAAGACATAATGATCATAGAAAATAATAAAAACTTCGAATTACTGAAGGAAGACGGTAAGAAATCCCAGGCAGAACATCAGAAGAAGATGGAAGAAACCTTGAATAAAAATACGGAGTCAATCAATAAAAACATGGAGTCGTTAAAGGAGGATCTCCACACGAAATTAGACGACAATAATAGAAATATGGAGTCATTAAGAGCAGGCCTACATGCATGATTAGACGACCAGAATAAAAACTTTGAATTATTGAAAGAAGACTTGAATAAAAGGATAGACGATACTAATAGATCCGTGGACGCGTTGAACCGTAAAATAGATGACAGCAACAGAGCGTTGAAGGAAGAGTTGAATACCACATTAAAGGATATTAGCAAGAAAATGGATGAAATGAATAAGAAATATACGGAAGAATTGGGTCAGACCATAAGAGAAGAATTACGAAACGACAACAACTCAGAAACTGAAGAAGTACCCAATGATGAAACCATAGAAGAATTAAGCATGCCATCCGAAGACGATGTCAAACAAACCGAGAATGAAGGGGACTCAAATACATCATCATCTGAAAATGAGCTTGACAGACACCAGGAAGATATTCACGACAAGGAGATCGATACCAGAAGTATAGAGAAAACTCAGGTAATTAAAGAAGCGGAAGAGTCATTAACCGAGAAGGAAGATTTAGAACAAAATAATCTGCCAATGTGTGATGATCAAGTGGAGACAAAAGAATTACCCAGAAATAAAAACACTGAACAAGTGAATTTAAAAATTAAAAATCATGAAGAAAGGAACAAAATAATTAAGAAAACGGAAGAAAAGGAGGCGAAGATAAGAAGAATAATACGTCCAAAGAAGACTAGGGTAACAGAAGAATTAATCGAAATGACTCGAAGTGGTCTAATGAATATGATTTACTTCCCAGTCATCAACCGTAAAGAAGGAATCTATAGGAAGGAGTACCGAAGAAACTTCATGAAGATGAACGAAGAGAAGAAATGTGCTACAACAAAGAAGACTATAACCAATAAAATACTTAAAGCAGATATTTCCAAAGGGAGAATAAGGCATTCTAAGAAAAGGAAAGGGTATCAAGAACAACTGGACCGGATCATTGAAGGGTATGCCCAAGAAATAAAAGAATTGCGGAAGAAGAGGGACCAATCAATGGAAAAATCCAACCAGAAAACTAATGACAATCAACCAGAGTTAGAAGAGGTACTAGAAGTCAATAATGACAAAGACCAGGAGTACACTGGACACATGGATACCAGAGATGATGAGAAGAAGAAGGTGAGAAAACGGGAAGCCGATGACTATCTGGTAACCGCAAAATGGAAGAACCGCCTGATAGGCAGGTATCTCCAAAGCTACTAGTACTGTACATAGGCCCTTATACCATAACAAAGGACCATGAAAATAATGTGTAAGGAAGTTTGTTATGAGATGTTATTATAGGGTGCCAAATATCATAAACATGTTGTACTAGAGACAGCTATAAAAAAGGGTACCTGTGAAACGTAATTGTCCCAACCAACGAACCCAATAGAATGGAAAAGCCCATAGAACCCCAAATATATAAACGATAAATGTAAGTATTATTATAAAAGGACAAATTATATTATTGTACGATGATTACCACAAGAGTGTTTATTGTATAAGAAACGATAAAGGTATCTACTATAAAAGGATTAAACTAGTAATCAGGAAGGCCATGTATTATACCCAAGGTATTGAAAGTGTCTAATTGCTTATAGCAAGCCCATTTACCATATTGTGTTATAAAAAGTGTGTAGTATAAGTGTATATGCCAAACCTATTTGTTACATATTAAATAAGAACCAGATTTATCATGTTAGATGAAAAAAAAATGTGTATTATAAACTAAATAATCTAATGATAAGGAAGATATCTATTATATTATATAGAACAAAAGAGTATCATATAACAAAAATGTACATAAAGTAGTGCTATAAAATTACTCTAATACTCCTATGTTAAATTAAAACTAAGAATTATATATAAAACCATATAAAACCAGAATAAAGGTTTAACCAACCAACCTTTGAAGGAGTAGAGAGGCAGAATACCAAAGAGAGTTAATTAGGAAGATGGCTATTATTATTATGGAATGAAGAGGAAGAAAAATGTTATTGAATTACCAAATATTGTATGTAACAAGAGTGTTATCTACTAATGTGTTATTATTGTATCATTATATTGTATGTAATTGTCAAATATTGTATACCTCTCACAAAACCAAAGAAATTATAAAAAAAAAATCGTCCAGAATAAATGATTTGAAACCTATCTTTTGAAGGAGTAGAGAGGCAGAATACCTAAGTGAGTAATTTAAGAGGATGGCTATATTTATTATGCAATGAAGGCAGAGAAAGTCAACTATTGTCTAATAATATGTTAGAATAAAATAAATAACAAAAATAAGTGTCAAAATACTATTGTTATCAAGGAATATAAAAAAATATTAATTAGACGATGAAAAAGTATCTATTGTATTTACCAACCAGATATGTCAGAGAATGTCTAACAAAAATGTTTAGTAGATGAATACTGTAAACCCTGATAATTCAGGATAATTGTAAACTATTGATGAGAATAAAACTTGTAAGCTAGTGTAAGAGTGAAATATTATAAACTCTATATTTAAGAAACAACTGCATAATTGTATGATGATCAATATAAGTGTGTAATTTTAAGAATACTCAGATGAACCAAAACAAAGTGTCAGCTAGTACAGAAAAGTAACAACAAGGCTAACAAAGAACATGGCCACTATGTCAAGTCTGAAAAGGGATAATTACCTGTGAAAAGGAAGTATGTTAGAAAGTATAAAAGAATGAAATGTGATACAAATGAAACCTCTAATACCTTGAATGTTATCTTGAATATGTTATATTATTGAAAAATGAATGATATGTTATATTTTATGTGTTGTGATAGTGCAACTGTTGCTACGTGCAATTTTTATTTTGTCTCAGACAGAGATGAGGATGCCTCTGATTCTGAGGACGTGTAGCTGAGGAACGGCGGAGAATGGATGCCAAATAGAGCCCCTCTGACTCCGAACCCACTACAAATGTTAGGGAATTATATGATAATATATCAAGGATTATTAATAAAGAATCTGTGAGGTAAAAAATGAAAGAACCATAGAGCTTATCACGAAAATAAAGATATGTAATGAGAAAGAAAAAATGTATTATTGTAAGACAGGAAATTATTAGTTTAAGAAGTGAAACCTATTGTAACTAAATGACTTAGAATATGAGAAACTTGAAAAAATACTAGTAAGATAAAGATTATACCACTAGCAAAGAACTCAATCTAGTGCAACACACTAATAGTATGTTAAAAGTCAATGCAGAGAGTACAAGATAAAAAGCAGTAATAATGTACTAAAACTGAACTGAAATGATAATTTTATAAAAAATAAAATTTTCTCTCAAATTATCAATTTTGAGAGGGGAGTATATGTAACATGACCAAGTGTTACATAACCTAGACATATACCCATAGAATGAATAAATACATGAAGGTAATATAAGTAGATAATATAATGATAAAAGTAGCGAAGAAGAAAAGAACCATCGAAGAAGAAAGAAGCAGAAGTGCCACAAGAAGCAGTAAAAACTAAACACTGCTTGACACTACAACCAATACTATAACTGACACAAACTAATGGACAAATTAAATTCACTTTAAGCTGTCAAGCGAGTCAGTGAATAACTTGAATGTAATTTCACATGTTAATAAAAAATAATTAGGTAACGACCCGAATAATATAATATCAGCAACAGTATTTGGCTGAGAATAAATCAACAATGACTAGTAACTATAAATGCCTAGAACTAAGGTTAGCTATGGCCACAATATAAAATTGAAGCTGTATTACAGTCTCAAATGTACTTATAGTAAGTAAAAATAATTGTAAGAGGGAACCTTATATAAGTGAGTTACCTCATCAAGGTACCAAAATGTAAACTAATAAACATTATTCAGGCATAAATCCGATGTAAACGGTATGCCTAGGCAACGCCTAAAACGAACAATTGTCAGTAAGGTGATAAGTAGAAAGTACTACGAGTGTAAATCACATACACTGAACAATCTTTATACCAAACGTAGCAATAAGCATTGTTAATATATTATACAAGTAATAACTCAATTATTAATGAATAGCATAGAGCAAAATAGTGTAAACCAAAATGTCAATAGGAAGTAAGGATAGTTCATAGCAATGTATTATACCAATAAGTTAAGATTTAATCATTATATTCACTAAATAAGTATAAAGACGGTTATATTAGTATTTCAACACAGACGTTTAAGTGAAAACGCGATGTGCAGCACCAATAATGTATTGATAAGAGAGAATCATAGCCGGCGGCATTAGCAGACGACAGCGCGAAGCCATATACCTGAACATTATTTATTGAAAAATGTCAGTGAAAGTGTAAATAAACCAGTGTCAAACTATATCAAATTGAAGAGTAAAAAATATCCTTTAATTTGATAGCGATACAACCACGATCGCAACTATAATAAGTGCGTGACATGCGTTAGCATCATTTGTAAATAGAAAGTAAAAAATTCGGTTGTTAATAACAACAACAACGACAGCTGTCAATCATTTTGGCAAAAAGACGGTTAGTGACAGTTGGAAAACAATGCGTCATTTTCGTAACATCTGGTTAAGCCAATCAGAAAATAGCTTACTAAATGAAACAATCGCTTAAGCCTTATCAAAACAGAGGCTATATAACGGGATGCAGGTAATTTCCGTTAGACACTTTTGACATTCATCACGAGCAAGCAGGTGCCGCTCGTCACATCAAAATTTTTATTAACTAATAGCTTCATGTAATAGTGCGTCCATTGAATTATTTCGGCAACAACCAATAACTACAATACAGTCTACATAGAATCAGTGCATCGATGTGAAGTATTTATTTTATTTAGTGCGGGATATATCGAACAGGAGAAAATAATTAAATAGTAATATGAAAGGTCCTTTTTAGTCAGAAGCGGACCAATATTCTCTGTTCAAGTGCGTGTGTAGTGGGTAACCAGGGTCATTACAATCCGATCCCTGGAGAGTGTAATTAAATTTTAATTGAAAAGATTAAAATAAAGAGGTAACAGCGTGACAATTTATTCCATTACTCTGAGTGCACTAACCTATAAATTTTGTAAACAAAATTTGTACTGACGCATAACACCAAAACACATTTTCTGTATTACACAATGACTGAATTTATTCAGTGGATTTGCCAATCCTGTTTAAGAATGATGTTAGTCTTAAGTGGTCTCACTATATAACTTTTGTGAATAATTAAGCAAGCGTGACGAACGCCTAACCTATAAATAGGTTTGATTTTTGTTAGTAAACAACAAGGCATTACTAGTCGATATTATTTTATAAAATAATTAACTTTTGTGTAGGCATGAGCATTCTTTCTTGTGTTTCAAAGAATTTACGCCCGAGATATAAATAAATTTAATGTTTAAAGTAAAGATTATCTGGACATAACCAGAACTGTTGTTTATGCTCTGAGCTAGCGTAATAGAGAAGTGTGTGAACCAATTTCAATTGTATATCAATGTATTTTCTTAATTATGTTTGTTTGAATTCATTATCAAGGGTACAACTAAAACCCAGTTATTAGCAGCATAACTTTGACTTAATTTATTTCAAAAAGTAAATAGAGAATTAATTCAAAATAATCAAAGTAACTTGTAGTAGAGATCATACGTTGTTGAATCTGAATTGCCATAAGGGCAATAAACATAATTTCAGTTTTTTTAAAATAATTATTTGATTCTCTTAATGGGTTTTACACGGGATTTTCCCGAAATAAACCTGTGTGGCGCCCATTATTAAACAAGGTAACCTAACCTTGTAAATAAAGTAAGCTGGTTTTGTAAACCGTCTTGGCAGCTTATTAATTTATTAAAAAAGTGAACTTCCGAACTTCCAGAATCATGACCAGGTACGTGGAAGTGTATTTTATTAATTTTATTGTCCAGATGTGACTAGACTTTACGTACCTAGACGACTGTAATCCAAGTAGAGTTTCGCTGCCAGAATCAACACGACGGCTACCTTCATCAAGCAACCAGCTAGTACGCTTTATTTATTGAATTAAGCAACGTTATTGTTCAAGCAACATTACTGCAATTATTTTATTTTTATCTAAAGGAGTTCTTTTAAGACAATTATAATCTTTTCGATTCATCATAACTCGTAACTTTAATTTTCAATTGTAAACACACTTTTAACTTCAAATACTACATTTTTAAATATTTTATAAACCTTTAAATTGGTAACAATCACGTTTCGTTACAATATATACAGAGCAACAACACATATATTTGCATATTTACCCAGGGCAGTATTTTGTCAATAATTAGTATAAAAAGAGTAGGATAAATAGTTTTAAAAATTTTGCGTGAAAGTACAACCGTGGACATGCGGTAGCCTGTCGAAAGAGTACACCTGCCAACGGAGTTGTTACAGTGAAGTTGTATGTATGTGGATCTGTGTGTGTGAACCAGCATCAACCTGCATTGTACTGTGTTAGGGGAGATGTCTTTGTGTACGTGTAAATTGCTGGTTTTTATAATTAAATCAGGTATTGACATGATTAAAATAAACAAATATATTTTTTACCTATTGGAAAAGGCATATCACAATTCTAAAACATCATTAGCTTAAGGACATGTAAACACATATGGTGATGCAGAATTATTGCAGAAAAGTGCAATAATGAAGACATCATACAAATTAAAGTTAATTACTACCACAATTCGCTAGTAATTAATGAGTGTGTTATATGTAAATGTCGAGTGAAAAATTACGAATACAATACAGCCACTTGCCTAAAGGTTAAGTTTGTGATTATCGTGAAAACAAACTAAAAAGCGATCAGTTAAAAAGGGATGCTACACACAAATTAACAAACTTGTACATGTCAAAACCAATATGACATGCCATCTGACAATATGTCAGTTTGCCGTCTCCTACAAAATACCTCTGGCAATTTTGGACGAGAAACAGATGCCAAGAAGACACTATGGCCATTTGCTAATCAACAGACTTGAGGAAGTTTCACACGGGGTCCGTTTGCTAATCGACTTGAACTCATCATCATCATCAATAACATCTGCAATACACCGTGACTGATGAAAGAGCGCAGGACCACCATCAACAACAGGCTATAGAATACTGTGGAAGCATCATCATCATCATCATCATTCAGGAGACACATACACACATGTACACACGTAACACTAATTCAACAATACGCAGGTGACAAAATGAAAAATTATATTGTTACGTAATGTGGAAAAAGTGTTACATAATACGGAACGTTCTACAAGTGTCTTGAATATTCCAGCTGTAATGTGTGTGTGCGTACATAATGCTGCTACTTTGGGGTGAAAGACAATTACACGTCAACTATCGGGTCTATACCAGATCATACTGGTCTGTGCGTGCTGTGATCAAGGCCGCAATGAATTATGTTCTAGTGTTTTCTAGTAGACGCCTATTAGCGAATATTCTGGAACCTCAGCAGGGTATAAATACAAGTACTCAGCAACGCTCAGTTAGTTATTGTCGAATGATTACACAGTGAGTTTGAGTTGCAAATTATTACAGTAGGGTTCAACGTATTGTAGCGGAGTGTTATGTGTTTTATAATTGTGCAGGACAATTGTGTTTTATACTAGTAGACATTTTTATTGCATGTGAACAATTTGTATTTGATTTGTTATAACAGACTATCTTGTTAATTACAAACTGTTTAATTGTGATAATTATACCTGGTGACTAGTGACTTAATTGGTGTCTTGTATTTTGTTTTCCACTGTACCATACGACGATCAGTTACACCGTCGTAACAGTGGAGACCAGTCAGATGATGGAAAATTTCCAGGCGCTGCTGTGGCAGTCACAGGAACAATAAAAATTAGAACGACAAAAAGAGGAACAAAAACAAGAAAGAGAAGAAGCAGACAAACGATAGGATGAAAAAATATCTGTCATACAAGAATCTGTGTCAAATACAATGTCTGCAGTAGAAAACTCAATGGCAAACATAAGAGAACAAATTAAAAGTGAAGTTGAACAGTTCATGAAGATACAACCAAAACAAATTTCTGAACAGACTGTACCAATGATAAAGACAGAAAAAGACACAGAAAATGAGCCAGAAGAGAAAGCCACTTTGCCTCCAGTAGGAATTGTTCATGTCAAAGCTCCAACCTTTGATGGAAGCAGTCACTGGGCAACGTACCTCCGCCAATTTGAAGCTGCTGCATGCGTAAATAATTGGACAGAGAAAGACAAGGCAGTTTCACTCATTCTTGCATTAAAAGGGGACGCGGCAGGACTACTACCAAAAGTGCCACGTGACAGCCACAACATCTATGCCGAATTGATAAAAGCTCTGGAATTACCGTATGGTGATAAACATTTGCGAGATGTGTACTGCACTCAGTTGAGAGCAAGGCGACAGCATTCCGGGGAGAGTCTTCAAGAGTTGAAGCAAGTATCGACAGATTAATTAGCTTGGCATATACTGAAGTGCCAGAAGATTTCCGGACAAGGTTTGCTATGCAGACATTTACTGATGGTGTCTGAGATAATGAACTACAGCAAGTGTTACGAATGGCAAGACAAAGAATAGTGCGGATGCCCTGGTACATGCTTTGCAATTTGAGGCCGCAAAGTCAGCGTCTGGTTGGTCAAGTCATAAAGTGCACGCTAAAAGATCGCGTCAGCACAGACAATGAAGAAGAAGAGCAAGTAACAGAGACCCAACGGCAGTGCCCAAAGTAAAGTAAGAAAGGATGGAAGACCGAAGTGATATCAATGTGGGAAACCTGGAAATCTACAACGAGATTGTCAGGTTAAAGTTCAGCAGCAGGGAAACGAGCAGTAGTCAGTACAATGGGGCATGTGTTGACTAACTGGAGGAACGAAGCCCTTAGACAATATGCAATTTCTACACTTCAGAAAAGTAACGGGAGCTTGGTGGTTACTGGATTCGTTCAAGAAAGACCAACCTCGATTACAGTTGACATAGGCGCAACAGTTTCTATTGTGCGCCCCGATGTGGTGAAAGATCTCAAGCCAATCTGGTGCTCTTGCAGCTTGCGAACAGCTACTGGACAGCCTGTAAAAGTGTTTGCAAAAGTGGAGATACACCTACGCCTCAGTCGACTTGAGTTTGATCAAGTACTTGTTGCAGACATTGTGGATGAAGCAATTCTTGGTGTGGACGTTATGATGAACGCATATGGATTTATAGTCGACTTCAGAAACAATGTCTTGAGAATAGGAAAGGAAGAGGTTATGCTCTCGGCAATGAATACATCAGAAAAATTGATGGATGTGATAAATCAAGTGGCCGTAACTGTTCCGCCAAACCCCGAGAAGATCATGGTTAGAACTGGTAGATACTACGGGCAACCAGTGTTCTATACTCGAACCCCAGGCAGTCAGCACAGCGGGCATACTATTTGCCAGAAGTTTAGTGAAACCTGACGGAACCGGAAATGTACCTATTAGAGTGGCAAATATTTTGGATCAAGTTGTCACTTTACAAAGCAATACGCTCCTAGGCAAATTGACTCCTGTGGCTTGGGTACCCGGAATGACGCAAAGAAGATGCAGTACTACGGACACTTCCGAATTACCAGAGGAACTGCAGGAATTATTAAACAGATCTTCTAACGACCTCTCAAGTGGTGAGGTGAAAGAACTCAGATGGTTGTTACATAAATTTAAAGATTCTTTTGCAGTTCTGGGCCAGTCATTGGGAAGAACCTCTCTTGTACAACATCACATCAATACTGGGGACAGAACACCGATATGCCAACCTCCTCGAAGGCCTCCATTATCTAAGCATGAGGAAATGTCTCGGTTAGTGGAGGACATGTTGACAGAGGGAGTAATCGAGCCTTCGTCAAGTGTTTGGTCTTCTCTGGTAGTGCTGGTAGTGAAGAAGGATGGTGGGTTGCATTTCTGCGTAGACTACCGGAGGTTGAATGATGTTACACAGAAATACTGCTATCCAGTACCTCGCATTGACGATACACTCAACACGCTGTTTGGAGCACAGTGGTTTTCCACATTGGACCTGAGCAGTGGATATTGGCAAGTGGGTCTTCATGAAAAAGACAAAGAAAAGACCGCTTTCTCAACCCCAAGTGGCTTATTCCAATTTAACGGCATGCCATTTGGACTCTGTAATGCACCGGTAACATTTGAAAGATTGATGGCCCTGGTGCTCCAAGGCCTGACATGGAAAACTTGCCTTGTTTATTTAGACGACGTCATAGTCATCGTGAAGACTTTCAAAGACCATTCAGAAAACCTTAAGGAGAATTCACGGTGCCCAACTGAAGCTAAGCCTGAAGAAGTGTTCTCTATTCCAGAAGGAAGTACAGTATCTGGGCCATCTGTTTTTGGCAGCGGGTGTTAGCATGGATCCTAATAAAGTAGACACCGTAAGAGACTGGCCAGTTCCGAAGAGTAAACATGAAGTTCGGAGTTTCCTGGGGTTATGCTCATATTACTGACATTTTGTGAAAGGCTTCGCTACTATTGGTAAATCACTACATGAGCTAACAAAAAATAAACAAAACTTCCAATGGTCAAGAGAGTGTGATCAAGCATTTGAGACTTTGAAAACTGCGTTATGTTTGCAGCCAATTCTTGCTTTCCCCGCTTCCAAAGGAAAGTACATCGTATACACAGACGGAAGCAATACTGGTATAAGAGCAGTTTTATCTCAAGTGCAAAACAGTGAAGAATGAGTAATAGCATATTACAGCAAGACGCTTTCTAAACCATAGTGAAATTATTGCATTAGAAGGAGAGAGTTACTGGCAATCGTCCGAGCTTTGGAGCACTTCCATAAATTAAGTCACTAATCACCAGGTTTAATTATCACAATTTGACAGTTTGTAATTAACAAGATAGTTTGTTACAACAGATCAAATAAAAATTGTTCACACGCAATAAAAATGTCTACTAATATAAAACACAATTGTATTGCACTTGTCCTGCACAATTATAAAACACATAACACTCCGCCACAATATGTCGAACCGCACTGTAATAATTCGCAACTCAAACTCACTGTATAATCGCCTGACAATAACCAACTGAGCGTTGCTGACTACTTGTATTTATACCCCACTGAGGTTCCAGAATATTCGCTGATCGGTGTCTACTAGAAAACACTAGAACGTAATTCATTGCGGGCTTGAACACAGCACACGCGGACCGGTATGGTCTGATATAGACCTGATAGTTGACGCGTAATTGTCTTTCACCGCAAAGTAGCAGCATTATGTATGCACTCACACATTACAGCTGGAATATTCAAGACACTTGTAGAACGTTCCGTATTACATAACACTTTTTCCGCATTACGCGACACTTCCCCTTCCTTAAACCTGTTCGTCCCGAACTGGCAAACAATCTCTGAAGTAATACTTAGCCAGGCGATCTAGGTGGATGACCTTGAACTTTCACTGTCCTTCCTGTTGAATCCGATAAACAACATCGTTGATTCTTTTTTTCACAGTGTAGGGTCCTTCCCAATTAGTCTGAAGCTTAGGTGAGCGACCACGACGGCGCTTTCGGTTGAACAACCAGACCTGATCTCCTTCTTGGAAACCACACTACTGCTGCGAATGTCATACCGAGTTTTCATTTTATCACTGGCAATCTTCAGCTGTCCTCTTATCAAGCAATTCATTTTTCGTAGTTGGTTTTCTAATTGCAAGGAATAATTCTGTGGCTCTTGGAACTGAGTCTCAGGTGATCCGAACATCAAGTCCCCAGGAAGATGAATCTCCCACCCAAACACCAATTTTTCTGGAGTCATGCTGGTTGTGTCGTGTACTGATGACCTGCAGTATATGCCATCAGAAATAGTGGTATACGTTGGTCTCAGTCTGTTTGGTTCTCGTCAACAACCTTTGAAAGATGATGTTCAAGTGTCCTGTTGAATCTCTCAACCATTCCATCCAACTGAGAATGCAGAGGCGTTGTCCTGGTCTGTCGAATTCCTAGTAGACGGCATAATTCTTTAAACACTTCTGATTCGAAATTTCTCCCTTGATCTGTATAGATTTCCATAGGGGCTCCATAACGGCAACAGAAGTTGTGAACTAACTCCTTTTCCACAATGATAACCTCCTGATTTGGAATTACATAGGCTTCCATCCATTTAGTAAAGTAGTCACCTACAACCATGATGTACCGGTTTCCATCATCAGTAACTGGGAATGGTCCAGCAATGTCTATGGCAATTCTCTCGAATGGCAGTTCAATGTTATATGGTCTCATTTTTCCCCCTGGTTCTGGTTTGTGGGCCCTTGCTTGCAGCACATATTTCACACATCTGAACCCATTCCTCTACGTCATGGTGAAGATGAAGCCAATAGAATCGCTTCCGTATTTTGTCAAGAGTTTTGTAAAGCCAAGATGGCCTCCAGATGTTCCATCATGCATCTCCTTCAAAACAGACTGCACTTTACTTCGGGGAACTATCAACTGCATGACCACGTCTCATCCGTCTGTACTTTCCCAAGCCCTTTTCAGCAAGCCATTCTCTAAGGTAAGAGATTCCCATTGTGCCCAGTAGCCCTTCAGCACTTCTGAACCATGACAGACATCTTGCCAATCTGGGCGGCGACCTTCCTCTTTTGCTGTCAAGATTGGTCCAATGTCTTCATCAGTCATCTGTTCTTGTCAACAATCTTTGTCGTCCAGCCATCTGCCCGGAAATCTACAGTGATGGCTTCAACATGTTTGCTGGCATTTTGTTCTTCCTTTTTGTGGCAATGTTGGCAGTCTTCCAGACATGGTCTTCGTGATAAGCCACCCACATTACCATGCAGGCACCTCCACTGATGTTGTACCTTGAAGTTGTACTCTTGCAGACGTTCAAGCCACCTTGCCAACTGCCCTTCTGAATTTTTAAATCTCAGAAGCCATGCAAGCGCCGCATGGTCGGTGTGTAGTGAAAACTCCCTTCCATAGGGGTTAATTGGTGTCTTGTATTTGTTTTCCACTGTACCATACGATGATCAGTTAGACCATCGTAACAATATTTTTGTGTTAAAAAAAGATCTCATAAAGAACAGAATGTGAGATAAAGTAATATAAAGACTTAAATGTAAATAGTGTAAATATTCAAAGTAAAAGACATAATTGTAAGTTTGGTGTAAAAAAATTATTCGTAAAGTTAATATTATTTTTATAAATGATTTGCTATGAGTTCAAATTTTAATAATGATTCAACATCAGACACCCTAGCAATATAAAAGAATTTATAATTTGTTCATCATATATGTTTAGATATTTATGACAATATGTTATTAATGTGTGGTGACTAGCAAAGATATGTTATGTTTTCAGAGTGTAATCTTATACAAGAGAATAGTTTGAATTTTCTAGTTTCAAATTTTAATAATCAATTAATTTCTTTGCAATATTTAATAAACCATTGATTGATTCTTTTACTATGTTTTAATTAATTATTTCATGACATCAACATGTCACTCCTCTATTTAAAAAAATAAATATATTGTGCAATCACATACACTTAACGCAACGAGAACACAAGCCTACGACCTAGCTGGTGTTGTAGCGTTGTAATATATTGTCACCGGACAAAAGGCTTGCCACATGACAAATGGTGCCAATTGTACACTCTAGTGTTTTTGGTGGCCCTAAAAAGGACCTGTGGCGAGAAGGCTGATGTTGGTCGTGCCGCGCTGAGATGTTCGGCGGCTGCGCCCGCTGTTCATGGCGTACTGCAGTCCTCCTCTTCTTTCGGCATCGGTTGTAGAGTCGGCTGCTGGCCCAGCGACGTCCTATCGCTGGCACGGAACTGGAGGGCGAAGACGCAAGAATTCCGGTTCTATTCTTCGGCCGTTTCTTCCGGCTGACTCCGCCCCGACGTCGTCCGAGAGAGGAGAGGAGATGAAGTGCGTCCGATGGTGTGGCGATGAAGAGTGCTCAAAATTTTCTGCCCGCCCGGATTTTATTAACGAACCGGGATCGCTGATTGGCTCGCTCTGAATGCTGATGCCGGATTGGCTCGCCTCGTATTCTTCAGGTGTCACACGCCGTGTCGCTGGTACCGGAGTGCAGACGTAATGGTAACGCTGTTGCCACAACTCCCCCGGGTCTTGAATGCTCTCCGGTAGCCAGCCTACTGCTCTTCTCCGAACCTTGTAGAGGTGTTTGTTGGGCGCCATGTTGTTGGTGTGCCAGCTGGTAGCTCACTGGCGTGGCTGGATCTTGCATCTGCAAGATGATCGTCGCCCCACGTTGGGCGCCACTTGTCACCGGACAACAGGGTTGCCGCATGACAAATGGCGCCAATCGTACACTCTAGTGTTTTTGGTGGCCCTAAAAAGGACCTGTGCCGAGAAGGCTGATGTTGGTCGTGCCGCGCTGAGATGTTCGGCGGCTGTGCCCGCTGTTAGTGGCGTACTGCAGTCAGTCCTCCTCTTTTTTGGCATCGGTTGTAGAGCCGGCTGCTGGCCCAGCGACGTCCTATCGCTGGAGCGGAACTGGAGGGCGAAGACGCAAG
This sequence comes from Magicicada septendecula, assembly GCA_034769895.1. Taxonomy (NCBI): domain Eukaryota; kingdom Metazoa; phylum Arthropoda; class Insecta; order Hemiptera; family Cicadidae; genus Magicicada; species Magicicada septendecula. The sequence goes on along the minus strand of CM068368.1, from coordinate 431,823,034 downwards.
AACGCTGGTTCTATTCTTCAGCTGTTCCTTCCAGCTGACTCTGCCCTGACGTCGTCCGAGAGTGGAGAGGAGATGAAGTGTGTCCGTTGGTGTGGCGATGAAGAGTGCTCAAAATTTTTTGCCGGCCTGTGTTTTATTAACTAACCGGGATCGCTGATTGGCTCACTCCGAATGCTGATGCCGGATTGGCACGCCTCGTATTCTTCAGGTGTCACGCGCCGTGTCACTGGTACCGGAGAGCAGACATAATGAATCGCTGTTGCCACAATATATATAGCAACGAAACAAACTGGGGATGTATAGATGTATTAGAACTAATAATATATAACAGGGTCTCTTGTCTGGAGGTAGGAATTTATTACACTAAAACAAATTTAAATCTTGTATGTAAAATTCTTTACACAAATAATTTATTAAAAATATATTGTCTTTAATTATTAATGAATGTTCATTTCAGCAGTTGTTTATTTTACTTGGTTGAAGAATTCCTTCTTGTTGTATAGTTGTAGGCTGCTACGTTATAGTTGACCGCTGGCCTCGCTGACACGCTGTCACACGCGATTCACTCATGCACGCTGTTTATCTGCCCGATATGGTTATTATTTATAAATCTCAGGTTTGATAAAGTGGGTTAATTAATTATTATTTAATGCGGTGTGTTTAGCATACACCTTCCGGCAATCTTAATGTGTCCGCGCGTTCATACAGGTGTATCCCGATTAATATAACTGTCCCTATGCGGAAATCTTGACTAACACGGGTTAGCACTATTAGATCTTCAAATCAACTTAGTTCTGTGTTCTATTAATCCCTTGACCTAGCATATGGGTATCTCAAAGCTAAGATCTTGGACTGTCGTCACCCTTATAGAAAAACATGTACTGTCACGAAAAACTCGCACAGAGAGTACGTCTTACAAGGACGAGTTACAGAAGAGAACTGCACGATCTTTATTTTACTAGAGCACATTTCAAATGGAAATTGGAATTCCTGATTGGTTGAAATCTAGAACACGTGATAGATTTTTACCTTGACAGGTAGACATCATGTAAGACTATGCTACAGTCTGCAAAATCTTGTATAGATTTTATCTAAATGTTTTGTGACTTTTCTGTACATAAGACTTCTATAGAAAAGTGAATTCAGTTAAAAAATCATAGTAAAATTATATGTTTTGAGTTTACGACAAACAAAAAATGTAGCGCTATATATGATGCATTTGCTGTCCAAGTTTCACTCCGATACGTTAATTATTATAGGAGTTATTCAGGAAAACATGAATAATATGTGCACACACACACTAAATTTGCACTTGATATGGCAGCAAATAAATTTATGGGCATTTTGACATATAACACATAATTACCCATCTCTTATTTTACAACTTACAGTTACTTTACAAAAAATTGAACAGAATCAATTTAAAACATGTCTATAACGTCCTAAAGCGTGTAATAGCGTCTTTGCATTTTTAAATGACTCTTACTGCATGTTTTATTGCAGGAATATCCCCTCCACGTATAATAAAAAATTTGCTTACATGTCCACAATTTTTTTTATAATATAAAAATAATATCACCTCCATTTAATAACAAAATAATAAATCTCAAAATAAATAAATAATACTTTCCAAACTAAAAATTCTTCTTATTAACCGCATCTGACAGTTCTCATTGACAAATGTAAACATAAACAAACACACGTGGTGATATCTAAGTTATCACTGACCCACAAACATAATCCAATTTAAACAGTTCATAACGCAATATCACCTACTTCTAATCACCAAGCTTGTACTCCAACAAATTCCAAACATTCTTAAATACAATTTTTTCATTTAATTGTACAATATGCTTATTACACTCATTCTTTCACATATCCAGATATACGTGAATAATTAAGTTTTGACATAATATTTACGTAATGAAGACGCATAGAATTTTCCAATACAGTAGACACCCTCTAGTCCAGCCTCGGTTGGATCATTGCTACTGAAAATCTTAGTCCAGAACAAGTCTATAATATTGATGAGACGGGCTTGAATTTTAAACTCTTGCCCAAGAAAACATTTGCTGCGGCTAAGGAAACTTCAGCCCCAGGATTTAAAGGCAGTAAAGACAGAATCACGGTGGCTTTGTGTTCAAATGCCTCAGGGTCCCACAAGCTGCCTTTGTTTGTAATTGGAAAATCAGCAAAAACCCAGAGCTCTTAAGAATTTAAACATGTCATCCCTTTCAGTGTACTACAGAGCACAAAAATCAGCCTGGATGGATTCGTATCTGTTTAAGGAGTGGTTTGAAAGTGAATTTATTCGTAAAGCGAAACACCATTTGACGAGTTTGAAGTTCCCAGTTAAAGCACTTTTAGTGCTAGACAATGCACCTACCCATCCGCAAGAACTTGAATGTGAAAGTTACAGTGATATAAAATTATTATTCCTGCCACCTAACATCACAAGTCTTACACAACCAATGGACCAAGGGGTCATTGAGCCTTTTAAGAGAAGGTACCGCAGAAAGCTTCTTTCGGAAATTCTTCTAAGTGAACTGGACAATGAAGGCAGCACAGGTCTCATTCTGGCCTTAAAGACAACCTGTAACGGGACATTTTGGCCTATTTTTGGGGTAATAAAGAAATTTGTATTTTGAATAAAGCAAATAACATTTTTTCGATAATTAGGACAAAACGTAAACAGAAAGGTAAAATTCATTGGTAGCGAAAGTGGTACGACTGATTGAAAATATTGTTTGGGAATTTCTATAACGCAGAAAGCAACAAGCTGAAACTGTGCCAAGGTCACCCAATGACTTACAAAAACGGTAAACAAGTTATATAACAACATCGGACCATGTGACGTCAAGATATACGTCAGAGACGATCCTCGCTGTGGAATTCGGGTGTGTAATTCAAAACTGTATACTGGCGAGGAATACGAACTGAATACAATACAAGTTGGAAAAACAGTCAAGGCCACTTTACAAAATAGTGCCGTTTGCCTCAGCCCCAGTCTAACTTCAACACTCGCGCGAGTGACAAGTACAAAGTTCCGGAACATAAATCGCGGGCGCCCGCAACATAAAAAATGTGAAAATTTTGATATTTGATGATCTAAGACAGTATTTTATAAACCAAGTAGATTCAGTGAGAATATTTAAGTAATATGGCAGTTCGGCGATGAGTTAGTGCGCGTCTACAAAGAAACATTGTATGCGAGTACCCTCAACATGATAAAAGGGAAGTAAACTACCAAATTTATTATTTTACATAAAATACAAGAACAGATGGGGAAAAGTAAATTAAAATATGAGCTCAAGGGAAAAATATAAAGTATGTTGTATGTGAGCGTGTGTGGGGGTTTTGCTTAATTACAAATATATTAAAATACGAAGCGCTGGTTTGTGTTCTCTAAATTTAATTTTATGTTTTTGAATGTATTTAGCTCTATTCTAAAAAAGGAAAATGCCATGTACCACAACTGTTATTATTGTCTATATATATATATAAAAAAAAAAAAATAATAGTAGCAAGAAGAAAAGAAAGGGGGATATTTGGGTTTACGAAAATATCTAAATGATTTTTGTTATGTTTTCCTTTGTTGTATAAAAAATTTAATTAAATAAAAGTATGATCATGGTATGATGGCAATACAGTGGTACTTTCTTGAATAACCATCTCTGCTTTTCCAGTTCGCTGATACGAACCCTGCTGAGTGATAAAATACAAATAAAAGGTTTTTATTTATGGTTGATACCAATACAAAAATGGCGGCCGAGTTGAGTGAAGGCCGAATTAATATAACCATAAGAAATTAAATAAATTTAATTAATAAAGTACAAAAGAGAGTTAACAATGGCGCCCTTACAGCTGGACGATTATATAAATTTTATATAAATACGGCCTACTAGAAGAGCAGAATGGTTGTTTGAGGTAAAAAAAAAATAAAAAAAAAAAAAAAATAAATTACGTAGAAATAGACGTAGGTGATGAGTGTCACATAAGGTTATGTTACAGTGTTACTGAAGTAGATGTACAGTAAATAAGCCAGAATTACATAAATAACAATGATGAATACTAATGATGAGGTTAATAATGAAGTCAGCTTCATTGACAGTAATTTAGAAAGTCAGTTGACAGAGTCGAGAATAATGGAAAACGTTGAAAATCAGTCAACGCCAATCCAAAATAAAAAAACTGATGATAATGATATGATGAAATATTTATGTAGCATGGTGTGTAGTATGAAAGAAAGTTCAGAAAAGCAGCATGCGATGTTAGAGTTAAAATTTAACGAAATAAAGAGTGATTCTGACGCTAAATTCAATATTCAGAATAACAAATTTGATGAATTGAAAAATGATATTCAAGAAATTAATAGACGGTGTGAAAATACCAAAGCAGAATTTACTAATAAAATTAACCAATTAGATACCAAGTTACATAATTCAATAAAGGAGAGAGATGTCAAATTTAATGAAGTAGATAATCAGATAGATAGAGTTGAGAAGCAAATAAATGAGAATAATGAGATGTTAATAAATTCAATGAATGAGTATAATAATGAAATAGAATATAAAATAAATAAGTGTAACACAGAAACTGAATGTAAGCTTAGTAGCGTAGTAATGACAATTGAAAAAATGAGTCAGAATATCGATGAACACAAAAATAACGTAGACCTTAAGGTAAATGAGATAGAAAGTACTTGTAAAACAGATATTCAATCAATCTAAGAAACAGTAGATGTTATTGAACATGTAAATCACAATAAGTTCGAATCAATTGAACAGAATATTAGTAGTGTGAAAGATGAGTTAAGTTTAGTAATAAACCAGAAATTTAGTAATAAACCAGAAATTAAGTAATGTTACTGAACGTATATTAATTACACGAGACACAAATAATGAAATTGAACTAGAAACTTTTAGTAGTGAGAATCGTAGAGTACATCTGATGCAATTTTTGAACCGAACACGGGAGTTTAATTGATTTAATAATAGTAGTTGGGAGGTCAAACTGCTGAAAATTTTGAAATGTTTTAAAGGTAATGCCGAGATATGGGCGGAAGTACACAACGCCGAATGGGGTAGTTACGAGGAGTTTGAGGTAGCTTTTCGAAACAAATATTGGTCAGAGGAGGACCAAGAAATCTTAAGGAGCAAAATAATGGGTACTGGGAATTTTGGTAGAATTAATAACCACCTAATTATATACGTGATGACTATATATAACGAGGCCAAGTATCTAGAACCGCCGTTGCCATTCCGGTCATTTGTAAGACATATTAGCAAACACCTGCCTAGAGAAGTGCAAATTACTTTAATGACCAGAGAAATTACGAATATAAACGAGCTAGGGAACATGTTAGACGTGCTACAGAATATAGGGGAACGTGACATAGGGCGGCGTCCAAACCCACCAGTAGTACCAAACCATAATAATAATTACCATCAGAATAGGGGTACACAGAGTTTTCATAGAGGAGCGCGGGGAGGAAGTTTTGATAACGGGGGCGAGAGTTGGAGGTGTAGAGGATGTAACGTAGATAATTATGCTAACAGAACCAATTGTTTTAGATGTCATCAAACCAGGGAGTGTACAAGGAACGAGAGAATGCATCCACCGCCAAATCAGCAGTCAAGAGGAGCAGATTTTCATAGAGGAGCGCCGAGAGGAGGAGGCCATTACAACCGAGGGAGAGGGGGAAACCATCCAGCAGTAGCAGGTCCATCCACGGTAAACTAGGGAGGACAATGGAGAAGCGGGCCCAACCATTGTCTACGGAAAACAGGAGGGTCCAAATAACCGACACATACCATAATAATGTTATACAAATGGACATGACGAAGGAGTTGTTGGAGGAAGATGACACAAAAGTTATAGAAAACAAAACTGGATTAACGGAGGTAATCGTCACCATAGAAGGTAAGAAGTTTAAATCATTGATTGACACAGGGAGTGAAATATCAGTAGTTTCTGAAAACGTAATGGAAGAATTGAAAGAAATAAATAAAAATATACCATCATTACCAGTTGCGGGTGTAACAGTAGTGGGGGTAACTGGAGTACGTAGTAAACGAGTTACTAAACAAGTACAGTTAAATATATTCCTTAATGGAACTGAATTTGAGAACACTTTTCTAGTAGTTAAGGGACTGAGTTTAGATGTAATTTTGGGAAATGATTTTTTGGAGAGAAATGGGGCAGTAATAGATTTTAATAAACGGATAGTGGAATTTAATAATGGTAGTGAACCGGTCAGGGTTAATTTTAAGAGGGTATTAGATGAAGTTAGAGTTACAGGGGTAAAAATAATACAAAAGCAAGTAGGTGATGGGGACACAGAAACTAAAATAAATATATGTCGAGAGAGTGAGATTGTAGAAAGTGAGGAGAGAGAGATGCATGTGAGTGATGAGAGAGTGTGGGAAAATAGGGCTGATAAATTTTTTAATGAAGGTGGAGTTGTAGGGAGTACTCAACGACAGGAGTTGTGGGCCGTTGTGGAGCGTTATAGAGATGTGTTTGCGGAGTTGCCTGGAAGAGCCAGGAACTATGTATGTGAGTTGAAGGTTCGAGAGCACTCACCCTACATGCAGAGGAGTTATCCAGTACCATTTTCAAAACGGAGAGCAGTGCAGGAGGAGTTGGATCGAATGATGGAGGGAGATATAATTGAGAGATCGATATCACCTTACTCGAACCCATTGGTGGTGGTAATAAAGAAGGACGGAAAGGTAAGATTATGTTTAGATGCAAGGCGAATAAATCAGATAATAATACCTGACCGAGTCACCGGAACCTATTAATGAGATTTTCCAGAAATTCAGCGGGGTCAAGTACATGACATCTTTGGATCTAACCGCAGGATATTGGCAGGTGCCGTTAGCAGCAGAGAGTCGGAGATATACTGCCTTTCTCTTCAATGGTAAGAATTATCAGTTTAAACGTTTGCCATTTGGACTTAACACTAGTGTAGCGAGTTTTATTAAGTGTTTAGACCTGATATTACAACCAAAAGACTTAGATTTTCTGACTGTATATGTGGATGATATATTAATAGCATCCAGAACATTTGTGGAACATTTAGAACATATTGAGTATGTGTTAGAGAAATTACAAAACGGGGGTTTGACAGTTAATTGGGAGAAGTCAAAGTTTTTACAAACCGAAATACATTTTTTGGGTTTTATTATAACTCCCGAAGGAATTTTAGCTAACCCTGATAAAGTAGAAGCTATAATGCGATTTCCAGAACCTAAGAATATTAAACAATTACAAAGTTTTTTGGATTTGTGCAATTTCTATAGAAAATTTCAGAAAAATTACGCTCAGACAACAGCAAGGTTAAGTGCTGTACTACAGAAAAATAAACAATGGAAGTGGGGAGAAAAGGAGAGGGATGCATTCGAGGAGATAAAGAGAAAATTTTCAAATATGATAATGATGAACCATCCTGATTTCTTAAAAACTTTTTACTTACAGACTGACGCCAGTAATGTCGCCCTGGGAGCGGAGTTGTACCAGGAGGATAGTGACAGAGAACACCACACGATAGCTTTCGCCAGCAGATCTCTTTTGGCAGCCGAAAGAAATTATACAACTACGGAAAAGGAGTTATTGAGCATCGTGTTTGCTGTAGGAAAGTTCCGCACCTACATCTTAGGAAATAAGACCGTTATCAGGACGGACCACAAGGCGCTGTCATTTTTGAACTCCTGCAGGTTAACACATAGTCGTCTAACCAGGTGGGTGTTAGCTTTACAAGAATACAACTTTTCCTGGGAATACATAAAGGGGTCAGATAATAAGGTACCAGACACACTTTCCAGAGTAGATATTATAGAAAATAAGACAGGTAGGGACCTTAAAGAGATAGAAATTTTTAGATTAACTAGAGAAGATAGAATTTTTGGTGAGGAGTTAAGGGATATTAAGAATATGCAAAGATCTGAAAATAAATTGGGTAAAATAATTGTTAGTTTAGAAGCGGATGTAGATGGGTCTGAATATAGTACCCGTTTTCAAGTATATCAAGGGATTCTGTTTAAAAAAGTAGAAGGGGGTGAGCGTGATTGGAGATTAGTTATACCAGAAGGGTTGATAGATAAAATTATTTGGGATTGCCATATAAGGTATGGGCATTTTGGGGCAAAAAAGTGTACGAATATTTTAAAAGAATCATGTGTTTTTAAGAATATGGAGAGGCGAGTACGAATGTTATTACGGGTGTGTGATTTGTGTCAGAAATCAAAAGTAGTGAATTATAGAGTAGAAGGGGAAATGAATTATATTAAGGTAGAGAGACCGTTTGATTTAGTTGCTGTAGATTTGTATGGGCCATTACCCAAAGGTAGGGGTGGAGTAATGTATGTTTTTGTTGTATTAGATACATTTTCTAAGTATGTTAGATTGTATAGTATTAAGAGAGCGACGAGCAAAGTCCTCAGCGAAAAAATAGTACGAGATTACATGGTGAATATAGGTAAACCAAAAATAATTTTATCCGACCATGGACCACAGTTTATCAGCGGCAAGTGGCGACAAACTCTTGGATGGGAAGGCATCATACCCAAACATACGGCAGTTTACCATCCACAGTCCAACCAGGCAGAACGGGTGATCAGAGAGATTGGTAGGATATTTTGGGCGTATTGTCACACCAAGCACACAGAATGGCCATCCTACGTGAAGAAAGTAGAGGAGTGGCTGAATTGTACCACCCATGAATCCACCGGGTTTACGCCGTATGGATTAATAAAAGGAACAAGGCCACCTAGGATATTGAAACAACTTTTTAGCTATCCACCAGAAACGCAAACTATAGACGTGGATATGAAGATCTGACTAGCGAATGAAAATTTACTGACAAAAGGAGAAAGGAGAAAGCAGAGGCATGACGAAAAAGGTAAGTGGACTAAATATGAGGTAGGGCAATTAGTATTGGTAAGGAGACATGATTTGTCTAGCGCACAGGATAAAGAGATAAAGAAGTTTTTTCTGTTATATGAGGGACCATATGAGATTGTAGAAGTAAAGATGAGTAATGCGTATGTGTTATGCAACCCAGCAACGCAGGAGATAGTAAGTACACAAAATGCGACGAATTTGAAGTTATATAGGTCACATTAAACGTTTGAATTTTATATAGTATATTAAGATGTTATTTTATGTTGTTTCAGAAGGGACTCTCCCCCATTTTCGGGCGGTCACGACCTCACCAGTCCTGATCGTGGTTTTCGGCACTTGGAGGCGGACCATGGTTGGCGGAACTTCCTTCGGGTGGTGAAACGACGATGGTCCGGCTCCACAAAATTGGTTGAGAATAGAAATTTAATCTTATTGTTGAACGGGGAGGGGGACCCCTAAGGTATGTGTTATACGATATTTTTTTTTACACTCGAGGTGTACCTTACCACATACCAACATTGCCTAGGCGTGTAAATAAATAATTTTAGTGAGGCAGTGTGTTCAAACAAAATTTACTCTTATGTAATAAAATCTATTATGCAGTAATAAAATGTAACAAGGTCACGAGTAAATAGAATTTGAAAATGAAATTAAAAGTGTAAGTTATATAATTTTGGTAAATCTAAAAAGTGAATTGTTTATTTTCATGTAATGACAACATCATTAAGTGACTAAGTAAATATTTTGTTGTACTTATTATTTTATGTTAATGAAGGTCAAGGTAGGGAAAGTTAAGAAAGAAATGTATGAGGTTAAAACACCACCAAGACTAGAAATGTCATGTAATGTAAATTGTTAATTTTAATTTTAAAAAATATATATTTTACTTGTGATTCCCCGACTTTTCGGGCGATTACTGCCTTACCAGCACTAATCGTGGTTTTGGCTAGCGGTCAGCTATGGCCATAATCAAGTCCCTTGACCATAGCTGACTTGAAATTGGTTTATATTAGAAATTAACAGGGGGGTGACACTAGGGGAAATCCCGGAATTATGGAACAGCGGCTGCCACTCTGTTCGAGGAGAACAGCAAGGCCAGGTGTTAGACCCGCATTAGGGGCGTGTAATATGTACATTTAGATATTATATCTAGTTTTATTAAAATGTAACGCAGAAGCAAGGACACGGAGATGTCAAAATTCCTCCAAAACGTCAGTCTTTGTGGACACAACTGGACGCCACAGTCCAGGGGGGGGTCATAGTGTGTGTGGCAGGGAGGTTATCCAGGGGGGTAACGAATTAGAAATTTGTTGTATTTTAATAATGATGACTCGCTACTGACATAACTGAATAATTTTGTTTTTGATTTGAAAAATAGATGCACTAGATACTTCCTATATTGTGTTTATTATGTCTTATTGTGTTAATTGCATGTAGTATGTTAGGAATAAGGATTATAAAAATATAATAATATTTTATAGAATAAGCTTTCAATGTGTTTAAAGATTTTAAAGAAATAATGAAAAAATTTGAGATAATTAAAATTTTCAATGGGTTGCAAAAGATAGAAGTTGGGTGATAGTAATTGTTTAAGTAAAACATTGAGTCAGTCCGAGTTGAATATAGATGGGTGTTAGAGAAAATAATAAGAGATGAAATACAAGTAATAGAGAATTTGAGTATAAGTGGTACCAGAGATGAAAATATTGTTTTGAATTAACGAAATGTTGTTGTGAGTTAATGTACAAGAATTTGAAAAGTATTGATGTTGACACAGTAGTTATGGGGAATATATGTAGAGTATTGATTGATATATTGATGTTTATAAATGATGATGTTATTTTGTGGTTGAAGTGAGGTAATAAGAATGAGATTTGGGGATGGCAATTTTGTAATAGGGGATAGTGTAATGGTGGAGTTCGCAACAAAAGGGTTGGGACGGGAAGGGACCGTTTGGCGCCGGAAAGGGTTACCTTAGGTAGAATCCAGGGACCAACATAAGGGAATGAGCTTTTGGGGGGGGGGGGGAACACTTATCCTAAGTACAAAGGGGTAGAGAGTATTTTTTTTTATATAAGAGTAGAAGTGATGCGAAATGAGTTAAAGTAGTAAGTAGTTAGAGGTAGAGAAGGGTTAGTAGATTTTTTGACAGATGGGTGTCATACTAGTTAAAGATTTTGTAAGGGAGCGTTAGAGTCATAAAAGGGGAAGATTATGGGTAAATGCCAGGTTGATAAAGTGAATTGTAATGAATAACTGAGAATCACCCAAGTTAATGAAATGGAATAATAAATGTAATGATGTGTAAAACAAAGATTGAAAAAAAAAAAAATTTGGAAAGAGAATTAATAAAAGTCAATTGAGATTAAAAGGTAATTTTATGATTTTATATGCAAATTTATTGATGTAAAGTGAGTAAATTTTAAAATACAAATTGTTTATTTTAAGATAATAACAACAATGTGAATTATGAATGTACTATGTTTTCTTATGTTATGTTGTGTTTGTTAGTGTAAGAGAATTTTATGAATTTAAATATTTTAAATGCAAATTGGGGACGAGAGAGATGTATAATATGGTAATGGGAAATGTTTATTTAAATTCTGATGGGAATCAGGGCAATAATTTTGAATTTTGGGATAAAAGTTAACAAGAGAAAGTAGATAGAATGAGATTATGGAATTTTAAAATGGGTATCATGTTGTGTTGTTAGGCATTTTGATATATGTTAGAAGTAAGTGAAAAACAAAACCAGTGCTTCTTAACACAAACCAGCACCGCTAGGGGGAAACAGATCAGTTGGGGATATGGTGTTATATAAGGCCACTAGTTGATATTTGATTTGTTGTTTCAGTGTTTGGTGATGCTGTGGCGGCGGACCTGAGCTGGCCAGCGCGTCAGAGCAGGGGCGTTGAGTATCTGTCTGACTTTATGGTGTTGGGATCTCGAGAGAGAAGTCCAGTATTGTCATTCAGGTGCGGTCACAGTCACCGGACCAAGGGTGAGTTAATTATAATTATATTTTTTGTAAACCATACAGGGGGTTGTGGCGACATATCCTGGCTGATCCCTTTAGCAAGTATGAATGTGTCAATGAGAGTTTTTATGCTTCGGCATAAAATCTCTCCTTGAGGGGGTATTGTAACGGGACATTTTGGCCTATTTTTGGGGTAATAAAGAAATTTGTATTTTGAATAAAGCAAATAACATTTTTTCGATAATTGGGACAAAACGTAAACAGAAAGGTAAAATTCATTGGTAGCGAAAGTGGTACGACTGATTGAAAATATTGTTTGGGAATTTCTATAACGCAGAAAGCAACAAGCTGAAACTGTGCCAAGGTCACCCAATGACTTACAAAAACGGTAAACAAGTTATATAACAACATCGGACCATGTGACGTCAAGATATACGTCAGAGACGATCCTCGCTGTGGAATTCGGGTGTGTAATTCAAAACTGTATACTTTCGTAGGAATACGAACTGAATACAATACAAGTTGGAAAAACAGTCAAGGCCACTTTACAAAATAGTGCCGTTTGCCTCAGCCCCAGTCTAACTTCAACACTCGCGCGAGTGACAAGTACAAAGTTCCGGAACGTAAATCGCGGGCGCCCGCAACATAAAAAATGTGAAAATTTTGATATTTGATGATCTAAGACAGTATTTTATAAACCAAGTAGATTCAGTGAGAATATTTAAGTAATATGACAGTTTGGCGATGAGTTAGTGCGCGTCTACAAAGAAACATTGTATGCGAGTACCCTCAACATGATAAAAGGGAAGTAAACTACCAAATTTATTATTTTACATAAAATACAAGAACAGATGGGGAAAAGTAAATTAAAATATGAGCTCAAAGGAAAAATATAAAGTATGTTGTATGTGAGCGTGTGTGGGGGTTTTGCTTAATTACAAATATATTAAAATACGAAGCGCTGGTTTGTGTTCTCTAAATTTAATTTTATGTTTTTGAATGTATTTAGCTCTATTCTAAAAAAGGAAAATACCATGTACCACAACTGTTATTATTGTCTATATATATATATAAAAAAAAAAAATAATAGTAGCAAGAAGAAAAGAAAGGGGGATATTTGGGTTTACGAAAATATCTAAATGATTTTTGTTATGTTTTCCTTTGTTGTATAAAAAAATTTAATTAAATAAAAGTATGATCATGGTATGATGGCAATACAGTGGTACTTTCTTGAATAACCATCTCTGCTTTTCCAGTTCGCTGATACGAACCCTGGTGAGTGATAAAATACAAATAAAAGGTTTTTATTTATGGTTGATACCATAACAAAAATGGCGGCCGAGTTGAGTGAAGGCCGAATTAATATAACCATAAGAAATTAAATAAATTTAATTAATAAAGTACAAAAGAGAGTTAACAAACCAACATGAAAGACATGATCTATATGGTAGCTAAGGCATACAATGAAATGCCATCATCTACATTTACGAGGTCTTGGAGAAAAGCATGGTAAAATTCTTTTCTTCTCATTGGAAAGAATAAAGAGGACAACCCTAAAGCAGATGAACCAAATCTTCAGGGTTTTGAACCAGATGACAACGCATCTCTGTTAATAGATCTACAATGATTGTCTCACTCTGATGATCTTGTACAACAAGACGTTGCAGAATGGATGGCTGGTCAAGATAAGGAGCTTCAAAATGATGATGAAATTGTGCAACCTGTCATTTGCCAAAAAGGCGAAGAAGAAGTAGTCAATGAGGAAGAGGGAAATGAAGAGGAAAAAATGAGCCATGCTAAGGGAAGAGCAGCCCTGGAATTAGCACCGACGTATACTGAGCAACAAACAGAGGCAACTGCAGTTGATGTTATGTTCATGAAGAAATGGCGTGATTTCGCATTCAACAAAACATCTGAATAAAAAAAGCAGAAGAAGATATCTGATATTTCTTTTAATTTTTATTTCTAAGTTTTACATTCTGTAGTAACACTTTTAGTGTTCATGTGTTTGTCATATTCTACAAAGATTTGTGTTATTTTTGCCAAATACACAGTAATATCTCTGTGAGTTTGTAGCAATTTTCCTTGTTTGTTTTTTTACTTGCTACCAAGGAGTAAAGGTGAGTAGTTATAATTATTAGTAATTTATATATACTGTATTGGGTCATTTATTGTATGGATCATTCATTAAAGAGCGTTATTTCATCATCATTGCATATTTTTGGTTAGTCCGGCCATTTTGTAATCCAGCCTAGGGTTTGGTCCAGTGGTGGCTGGACGAGAGGGCGTCTACTGTAGTTTTGTTTGTTATATAATTTGTAACAATTATGTTTTCCTACTTATTCAAATAATAGGAATGGACCATTAGACAATTTAAAGAACTTAGCTGCCGTATTATCAGCACTACGACCTAGATTTGAAGCTTTAAGTAACACTAATTCACCAACCTTAAATGTCTGCAGTTTATGTTCAGAAGTAAATTTTCTGTTTGCTGTTCTGCGTTTCTTTATCCAATCTTGTAATTCAAACACTTAATCTCGTTTGATACAGGCAAATTCTGAGTGGTGATATGTTTAACACAATCATTCCATAGACGTCTTTGCTGCATATCAGATTGGAGTTCTAATATCTTATGAGATTTCCAAATGGGAGTTACTACCTGTGTGCACCACAGCTGAGTCTCATATTCTCACTCTGGTTATACAGTAAACCCTCGATTTAACGGACCTCGGTTTAACGGACTTCGGATTTAACGGACAGAATTTGACAGACAAAACGACTCAAAAAAAAAAAGCATGATACTGTTTTTAGGCTTTTGAAATGTATAATGTGCATAAACTGCAGACTCTCCTGTTCTGGCAATATTGCTTGGCTATCGCAGCATTCTTTCGTTCCTTTTCTTCTTGTTTCTTGTTTTGAAACACGCAGATTTTCTCATCTTCAATTGTATTTGATGAGAACGGAGTATTCATCAAGAATTCATTTAATTCTTTGCGATCCCTGTCTTTGCGTTGTCGTTGACGCAGGCATCGCACACGTTCAGTGGAAGACATCACGACGACTAACACTGAACAATATACACTGATATGCATCTTATTTCACTGTGAAATATTCGTCCATCGGCTAATACAGCAAGCATTACAGTGGCACGTAATTTTTCATTTCCCGTAATCTTTACTGTTACAGATTTGGTTCCCTTTTGGTCCACCGTAAATATACGTAAATAAAAAATACAGGCGTTTCATCGGCATTTCCCATGTGTTCAAGTGAATAATTATGCTTCTTGCGTAAATTAATGACAAACCGCCGATACTGTAGGAGTTTTTCTTCGTAGTCACTCGGTAGTTTTAGCGCGAGTGATGTATGTCATTTAAGCGCAAATCCATTTCGCCGCATCATTCGTCTTATACACCCGAAGCTGGCTTTGAAACCGGAGACTTTTAATTCTTCTGCGATTTCTAAAGCTTTTAATTTTAAAACATGTCTAGTGACAGGGAGTCCTTGCCTTCTTAAAAGCCGTATGTATTCATAGACACTGGACTCTACTGCTACAAAACGCCCAACTTGAGGTCCCGCGAATGCTCGTCGCGCAGTATTTGCATTTGAAAGTCGTTTCTTCTGTTTTCTCCATCGTTGAATACAGGATTCATCAATATCGAATTTCCTTGCGGCTTCGAGATTGCATGTTTTTCTACATTTTGTATCACAATTAATTTATAATTCGCATCGTACGGGTTACGTTTAATTTGATTTGACTGCGTGCCTTTAGTCTCCACAATATCACCCATACCGCAAACGCACTACAAAAACGCCGAATGAAAACAAAGTACAGATAAGCGATGTTGTCACTGTTACAATAGAAAACCACACTGGCAGTTTACCCGTTATTTAGAAACATGTTACTCACACCCCCTCTACTCATCCTTTGTCTTGCTGTCTACAGAAGGGTGCGAGCACGCGTGCGTGCACACGCACTTACACTTTATCTTTCTATTCTTTCTTCAGTTTGCTGTTAAAACATTCGGTTGTAGTCATAAATCATAACGCCAGAGTTAACTACAGCCAGGCAAACTGCTGTTGTTTAGGAAGTAAACAACTCATAGATACCAAAAGCGTTCGTCCCGCCAGAAGTCAGGTATAACTTCGAATTTCGTTAGCGCGCAAATGCAAGATGCAGGCCAAATTAGCGACCATGTTTTTAGGAGAAAAAGTGCGGCTTGCATTCGGAACAATACGCTATTTGCATGATATTAATAATATTAAAATTTCAAGTGTTATAGGCCTATTTGACTTAAATATATCTTCAAAAAACAAAATTTGCGATTTAACGGACTTTCGATTTTACGGACACCCCTCAGCCCCAATTAGTCCGTTAAATCGAGGGTTTACTGTAGTATAATTTTATAAATTAGGATAATTTTACTTTCTAAGAGCAACTGAGAATATCTAGCCTACAAGCAAAAAATATCTGAGAAATTTTAACCTTAAAAAGTTTGTATTTTGTGCTTGTGTCACATTAACGTCCTATATGACCACATACTGAGGACTGACCACATGAACTTCACCAGTTTGAGGAAGGATGCTGAACCTTTTTTATGCTGAGATCACCTAAAATACTCTACAACATGTGTTAAGACCTACAGATTAACTGTTGCTGTCCACCTTCCTGTTACATCATTGTATTGCAATTATTGTACTATCAATTCAATTCCAATACTATAGAACTGTTGTTTTATAATGGACAGTTGCATCTCTGTGACCATTTTGAGACCCTGGATAAAAAAAAATCAATGCAATCTGTAGGCCGTGTGACCCTTGGTTTGAGGTAACCTACAATCTACAATTATTGAACATATTGTATGTTTCATATAAATTAATAAAAGGGAGGTTAAAAAAAATGAACATTTTCAGTTATTTGCTACACATTTATGTTGAGTCAAGTTTTTTTTTTTTAAGCACAAAACTTCTGTCTTTAAACTACTGTAATACTGTAATTTCGTCAATTTTTTATAATACAGATGTGAGTAAGAAGCAAAATAAAGGTAATGTTATACTTTCAATTAGATTATGTTTTTTAGTTTTTATGTTTTGGGTTTCAGTGTTTATAGAAACACACAGTTCTTGCACAGTATTTTATATGAATATTATATGTCAAACTTCTACACCTTATTTTATTTTAATTGCATTTCAGAGAAATGAAAAAAACTGAAGGTAATATCATAAGTTCTTAACACAACTCTAGTATTTTTCGCTACCATAGATATTTTTAAGTTATTTACAAAAACCAAATGTTGAATCAAGTTTTCAGTGTGGGGTGGAGAAACATTCAACCGCTAAAACAATATAACTCTGTCATGTTCTATTATAGAAAGAAGAAAAGTAAAGAAAATTTCGTAAGCCACTAAAATATTTAAAAAACTAAACTTCTTCATTAAAGCTGACAAATTCTACGTTAACTTACAGCTGAAACTTATATTTACCCCTATTATCCCCCCCCCCCACATAAAAGTTACTTCTCTCAATCCGACTCTAAGAATTGTAAATGTCAAAGAATTTCTGTCCCAGTTTCGGTTAATAGTCTAAATTTGTTTTTTTTTTATTTTATACCTTTTCTATATTATATTACAGTAATTCCATATTATAATTCACTTAGGCTATAAAAGAGAAAAGTTTAACCTATCAACACAATAACATTCAATAACTGTACACATTACCTTTTTCTGGTTTAAATCTGTCCAGTTGATTGAGCTGAAAAATGGATGAGCCATTATGTCTCGTGCATCGTCAGGTCCACCTCCTAATCTTCTATTAGGATCTTTCACCAATAAACCACTCAATAAGTCCTTAGCTTCTGCTGATATGTTTCTTGGAAATTTTACCTAGAGATTGAGTGAATACATTTTAAAAACATCGGTATTTTAAATTATTTAGCTATGCAGGACAATGTTTTCACTAAAAGTGTACAAGGAAATATAATATATCGCAAAAAATTGTTGCTTGCTGCTTATATTAGCATCTATTAATTTTCATCTTCGAACAGATTTATTTAACTAATTTCCCTATGCCACAGTTCAAATATATATGGAGTTGAGAAAAAAATAAATTCAAAAACCTAACCATCCATAACACTAACAATTCTTAAGCAAAACATAACATATATTTTGCTTAGTCACTGTGCTGCGCCTGTTTGCGTCTAGTGTTACATGTAGGCTAACATATTAATTGGTTTTTCAATGAGTGATTTTCATGAGCAATGAATTAAGGTTCTGCCCACTAGATTCAAAATTCCTTTGTCGATACTAGTGCACTCACAGTAGTAGAAGAAGGAGGTACTATCTGATATGAAAGTTTATAAATGCCTCACGTAGTACTAAATACTGTGGCACAAGAAAATAGTCCCCCATGTCATCATGCTGCTTCGCGCCAGACCAGCACATACACACACACAACTATACACTCACCATTCTATTAGCTGCAGTTGTTACATAATCTGTACATATTCCCTATATACAGCAGGTCATTTAATGCAAAGTAGGATTACTAACACATACAGTCTAATATAATCGTGACAGTATGGCCAAAATAATTAACCAGTTTAACCAGTAATCTGTATGACTTTATTTTAAAATGTACAAACAAAATAATTTAAAGTTTAATTAAGAAAGTTGTGATAGTGGTTATAATCACAAACAGAATTATCACTGTTGCATGCCACTATAGAAAAATTATTCCAATTAGCGCTTTCAAGCTTCTCAGCAATTCGTCAGATCGGAAATCGTCTGACGATGACCTGAGAAGCTTGAAAGCACTAATCGGAATAATTTTTCTATAGTGGTGTGCAACAGTGAAAATAATTTAAGCCTGCTGTGTACTATTAGTAGCAGGCCTGTAATAAATGAATTTGTAACACTTATTCAATACACATGCTATAGTACTTACTTTATCCATTTACATTTCGAGTTTCTAAAATAAATATTTATTGTCGTTGATTGACTCCGCTCATCACAGACATAAAAGAAATATACAAACCGTATCCTACATTAGACTGCTACAAATTATAAAATAAACGTAAGTATTTATTGTTCTATTCATTCAATAAATGGGCCTTATTCACAAAGCAGACACATTTGTAAAGTGGAATTTTCTGGTCATTATAACTTTTCAGAAATTGTGTGTGATAAACAAGTAAATACATACATGATTAGAGAAATTTTGTAAATGTGGTTTCCACTGATGTCCTACTGACTGATCCTATACTGGCGATAATAAATCAACTGTTGGGACACAGGAATTTTTTATTACACCATAAATCATGTTGGGAGACTAGGTTTTCAGAGGGGTCTATCTGAAAAGACTGTTGTATTTCTGATAGAATGAGGGATGCAAATGTAGTGAGAAACTAATCTAGTTCGAAGTCTATATCAGATTGTTGGAAGTTTATGATACTAAACATGTTGTGCATATAAACATAAAACTGTCAATCATTCTGTGACTTTCAAAGGTCCTGTGTTGAGTGCTCACATCAATATGACAAAGCTTTTAGTCAAAAAGAAGTCAGCACAGGGAGGTGCTCACTCGTATTTGTGCAAATCTGGCCATCACAATAAGAGTCAGTAATAATGTCATATTCATTATCACTAAATAAGTCAAAGTGGTCAACAGTAAAAGGCGTCTGCTTTACAAATTCGCTCGCTTTATACATAAGTTCCCAACACATTTCACCTGGGAAAAATTAAAATATATGTAGTGAAAGGATAAAAACAAATTACAAATTTGACATCAGTTTGCTATACTCAAAACTTTCATTTGTAAGGTATGGTTTATCAGTGATAAGTGTTTACTGGGGGAGGGGGTCAAACATGATTATTTATCTTGATATTATAAATAAATCACATGTAAAACAATTATAGGTATCATAAATAATTCTGAGAGTCTAAAAGTAACATACTGCAACAGTACGTCTGCGTATGCTACTGTGTATCGATGCAATTGATTAAAAACTGCAAAATTAGTATGAATAATTAATATTATCAATATATAAAAAATGCATATTGAAAGCTGTAAATGACCAGTGAATGGGGGACACCGAACGTACACGTCGGTACTGGAATATCACGCCACACACAAACTAAGAGTGTGTTATAGTTTAAGTGATATGTGTGTGTGTGTGAAACAAGTAGGAACAAGCTCGACCTCACCCTTGAATAAATGTAAATTAACGAAATCCACAGTATCAATAATATAAAGATGCACACATGTGTAAAATCTAGTGCGAAACAAACACTGCATTTTTATAATTAAAATTTAAAGTTTTTTACCTTAATCCGTCTATGTGACCGCTTAATTTTGTCTTCTTTGTCTTCTTACGCGTTTCTGATTATGTTAATCCATCATCAGAGATTAAAAAATTCGTCGGTTAAGACTTCGTTAAAACATTAAAAGTTACACTAAAAGACATTTAAGTATATATTCCACAAACACAGCAACGTACGCGGATGTGAGTGCGCACTCAATACTGGTTAGCGACGTACTGCACAGTTTATTGGAATTTTCATGCTATCTATTGTTGTGTTGGGGCGTGTATTCTATGGCTATGTTATCTATATTCTTATCAAATAGTGTATGTGATTTAAATGCCAATTGTTCGTTTAATATATTATTGGGATTATTTCTGAAGGCTCAGTAAATTTCGAACTCTTCTACCGCATCTATATATCGTCCCTTTTTGCAAATGTGTAAGGGTTTGCAATTTGCCTCAAAATTTGTGTAATTATGATTCAATGAGACGAGATGTTTAGCGTAGTTTGATTATTTATATTTGAAATGCTCGTGGGTAAGTGTTCTTTATATCTTTCGAAAAAGCTCCTGCCAGTCTGACCAATGTAATGCATGTTGCAGTCATCACACATCATTTTGTATACACCCGTTCTTTTTTCAATTGATGTACGTGTGGCATTATTTAGCATTTTACGGATATTGTTGTTTGTTCTAAATGTGATGTGGATGTTATGTTTTTTAAAAGTATTTCTAATGAGCATTGAAAAGTTGTTAGTATAATCAACCGCCATATATATTGTGTTCGTTGTGACACGGTGAGGGTTGTTAGTTCTGCGTTTGTGTCTAAGCAACAAGTGTTCAACTAATGAACTGCGGTAACCATTCATAATTGCAATGTGTTTAATTATATCTATTTCTTCTTTGTGGTTTGCGGGATCTAAAGGTACGCTGTATAGTCTGTGTATCATACTATTGAATGCGGCCATTTTTTGTGAGTGCAGGTGGAAAGAATCAGCATGTATAACACCATCAGTTGTGGTGGGTTTTCTGTATATTCTGTATTGAAATTTATTATTATGTTTCATAATGGTTAAGTCCAGAAAATTTATGGCATTGTCTGACTCTATTTCAAGTGTGAATTGTATGTTTTTGGTGATGTTATTCATGTAATGCAACAACATGTTTGCCTGTCTCGTTGTCCCGTCGAAGATTACAAACGTGTCATCCACATATCTTTTATAAAATGAGATGTTACGTTGCCATTTCTTGTGTGGTGATAGCAAATATGTATTTTCAAAGTTGTTCAGGAAAATGTCAGCCAGCAAACCGGACAAGGTGAACCCATTGCAAGACCCTCCTCTTGAATAAAAATTGTGTCATTGAATGTGAAATAATTCTGTTGTAATACTATGTCCAGTAACAGCAACAATTCTGTTATTTTTTGTAGATTTAACTTTCCTGTTCGTATTAAATTATTTCTTAGAATGTTTAAGGTTGTCTTTACTGGGACACTTGTATAGAGGTTGACTATGTCACAGGAGATTAACTTATGCTGACTATTAATGCTGAAGTCTTTAGTTAGTTTTATTAGTTCAATGCTATTTTTTATAGAATGATTATTGTCTATAGTTATGTTACTTTTTATTAATTGGACCAATTTATTAGATACTTTATAACCTGGGGCTGTTGTGTAATTAACAAGAGGTCTTATCGGTATATTTGGTTTGTGGATCTTGGGTAAACCGTTGAACATGGGTGCATGTGTGATTATGGGTTTTAACTGGCGGCGTGTAGTTTCGTCAAAAAGGTGTGTGCATTTATTAATCGTTTGGTTGATGTATTTTATATACTTCGTTGTGGGATCCGAATCTGTGGCTCTTATGTTGTTGTTATGGATAAATTCGTATACTTTTTGTTGGTACATGTCTATTGGTAGAATAACCATAGCGTTGCCCTTGTCAGATTTAGTGGCTATGGCCTTATGTTCGTTTAGTTTATGTTTAATTTGTATAATAGTTTTCATTTCACTTATATATTTCTTTTTTAAATTGTTAGAAAATGGTTTAAAGTTGTTATCATGCATCCGCATATGTCTGTCTATTTTACTATTGATTGTAACTCTTAACTCGTTTTGTGTCTGTGAATCTGTTTTACTTTTTATGGCTGCTTCAGTTATAATTAATTCTTTAGTTACGTGGTTCCTATTTAAATCTGGTAAATTGTATTTGAAACCTTTATTAAGTAAATTCATCTCCTGTACGTCGAATTTAATATCAGTTAAACATGCATATGTTTAACCAACATGCATTACATTGGTCAGACTGGCAGGAGCTTTTTCGAAAGATATAAAGAACACTTACCCACAAGCATTTCAAATATAAATAATCAAACTACGCTAAACATCTCGTCTCATTGAATCATAATTACACAAATTTTGAGGCAAATTGCAAACCCTTACACATTTGCAAAAAGGGACGATATATGGATGCGGTAGAAGAGTTCGAAATTTACCGAGCCTTCAGAAATAATCCCAATAATATATTAAACGAACAATTGGCATTTAAATCGCATACACTATATGATAAGATTATAGATAAGATAGCCATAGAATACACGCCCCAACACAACAATAGATAGCATGAAAACTCCAATAAACTGTGCAGTACGTCGCTAACCAGTATTGAGTGCGCACTCACATCCGTGTACGTCGCTGTGTTTGTGGAATATATACTTAAATGTCTTTTAGTGTAACTTTTAATGTTTTAACGAAGTCTTAACCGACGAATTTTTTAATCTCTGATGATGGATTAACATAATCAGAAACGCGTAAGAAGACAAAATTAAGCGGTCACATAGACGGATTAAGGTAAAAAACTTTAAAATTTAATTATAATAATTGTGACGCGGATACCAATACAATGAATTTAAAACTGCATTTTTACGCAGAGTAAATAAAAGTGAACAACAATCAGAATAATAAAAGTATGCAAAAACTATTAATATACGATTATACACAAGATAATTACCAATCTTTTGAACATCGTGTCATAACTAACAGACTTCGCATGTTGCGAAAAGAATAAAATAAGTCCAAAAAATAAACGAATCTGTAAAGGGACACTTAACAAACTTTGACCATCCAAATCGTGTTCAGAGTTGTTGAAACATGATTTCTGCGCTCGACAGTATAAATAAGCCAGGTATCGTGAGCCCCAAGGCAGTCTAATGAAACATTTATGCAGCCGAAGGCTATGCCCGACTGCATAGCAAAGTTTTATATATCCTAGGTCAATATCCAAGTACGTATGGAAAAGTAACACCGTACGAGTCATCTGAGTTGCTGAACGGACCAGGAGGACTGGACGATGGATTCCAGGAGACCAGAAGATGACGGATGATCGACACTGGACGAAGACACAGGACTCAGGATTATGACGAGGGATCACAGAGTATCGCCTCATTAATAATAAGGTGAAATAAAACCATTTTACTCGTCATGAAACGGGTCATAAATGACATTAAAAAAGAGTATATAAAAGAGACAATGATAGACTCTATACACTAATTGTGTAAATAGTAATAATTGTAAATTTTCTATTGTTAAATTAGGGTAATAGATTACATAATTTTTATAATGATTTTTAACACTTGCAAATTTTTTTATTATTTTTGAAGATTGTAATGTATTATAGATATTTTATTGATTAGAGATCTGATTGATACTTCTTTAATATTATATTGACATTTACATCCACAAAGTAAAGTAATAATTAAAAGATATGATTTAAAATAAATGCAATTTAAAAAGAATATCTGAGCAACTCGAGAGCACATTTTAGATTACAAAACTTATATTTATACATGTTTATTTGTGTGTGTTAATTTATATTTTGTGTGTATTAGATTTATGAATATTTTATGGAAATGTTATTTTGTATATTTACCATAATTATGTGTATGCCGAGCACACACAAAAAACACATTATGCAAATAATAGTAACGAACTTTTAATACGAATTTTGAGATTTTTATTAATAAATTTTTAAAATATTTTTAAAACTCAACACGAGTAAGAATTTTATTTAAAGCAAACAAACACCCACTCTACAGCACTCGTACGTGTTGTTAAAATACATTAATTAATATTTAAGTTAAAATAGACATTTTACACATAACGTTTATTATAATAGCTGTGCTCTTTCAATAACATAAAATTATTAGTACTGAGTTAAAATTATTTGTTCATAGATTATTATTGTTTTTGTAAATTATGGGTGTTCGACACCATATTGTTACACCATTACAGAACGTTCTACATGTTTCATGGCTATCCCAGCAGAACCAGCTGTAAGATTGTGTGCGTATGTGACTCTTAACATGCGTTAATGAGGCTGTTCCAGACTTCACCGGTCCACACACGCTGTGTTCAAGGCAGCAAGCAATTATGTTCTAGTGTTTTCTAGTGGTGTTGACGTGTATTATGGATTATTCTGGAATTTCAGCAGTGTATAAATCTAAGCATTCAGCAACGCTTAGTTTTCAATTTATTCAAGTGAGATTGGAGTTGTTGCCGGGCGATTTACACAGTGCGTTTCAAGTGGTGTATTAGTAAAAAGTGATTATAGTGCGGAATTCTTTACAGTTGACATTACTATTTGTGTGGACAGATTAACTTGAATTATTGTATGAGTATAATCTTGTTGATTACAAACTGTATTATCTTGTATTTTGTTTTCCACTGTACCATACGGCGATCAGTTGGACCGTCCTATCTGATAGAGCAACAGATTCTTATCGCATTTTTGTGGGCAAAGCCACACGCAGTACACTGCTAAAGTAATATTATTTTTTGTGATAACATAAAATAAAACAAACTAATTTAAAATATATTTTTTTTAAATTCACACAACAATAAATAAATAAATAAATTTGTATTATGAATAAAAAAAATAACATAGGTCATGTAGCCTGTCATGTTAAAGATTGGGAAGGCATGCTACACCACAGAAGTGAAAACTCTCATCAGCACTTGCCTGAATGCTAACAGAAACCGAGGCAAACATCCTTAGCAGGACAATATAATATCTATAATACATATTAAATACAGTAACAAATTTCTACCACACAAAATGTTTTGTTCGATATAGGCCTAACAACTTTTGTATTGTGTTCACATATTGTAGGTTGTAGTTTACATCAATTTGAACATTATTTAATTTCATTCATCTGTTTACATTACGAAAAGAATTTTTCAGACTATACACAATTCCTTTTAGAAACAAATTCTGCAAGTAATAAGCTAAAACTTATTGTTGTTATTCACTCAATAGAATACACCTTAGTCAAATTTACATAAGTACTCAATGAAATAAAAAATGTTAGTTTTAAAGTGATAAAAAAGAAACATATTACCAAGTAGTTTATATTGAATAAAATACTTAATACATATAGAAATATGATGACATATTTATTAAATTACATATATACTATAATGTAATCAGTAAACATCACATATAAATCATTTATCAACAAAACTCTTTTTTGATTGGTTGACAAAATTTTCAATGCAAATAAAAACTTATTTTGATAAGTAATATTTAGTTTATTATTTCTATATTTGAACCTCTATTATACAGCTATGCTTATATGCTTATAGGCGTCGACCATTTTGGTCTCGGTTAGTTGTGACCGAATAATGTTACCTGTTCTTACTTGGTCAATCCCCCCCCCCCACTTTCACTAGGTTGCAACTGATTGAATCCATGGCAACTAGTAGAAACATTCCTGTTCCAAACTTCGAACTTAGGTTATATGTAGGTGATGTAAGCTTTGTTATGCGGCAGACTCACATGTGATATCCTCTTAGCTGCGAGCAGAGCCAACAGAAATAGCTTGCTAGAGGGCCAAGTGTTGCAATCTAATGCTTTGATTTCTGTGATATATATGTGTGTGAAGTTGTGCAGTATAATTATAAATTGCAAACCGACTTACAAAGGTCACTGTTTCGATGAATACGTATGGCGAGAGAAGCGAGGGAGGTTTGACACATATAGGTTCAGTATTTAGAGTGTAACTACGCATAAATATGCACAGAGAAAGCTGATTGGTCACAACAGTACATAAACATTGGAAATAGCCATACACATTACCATTCCAGTCATGAGCCTTCATCTCTTCAGATGTCTTTGATAGACGCAGTTTGTGTCTATAGCTGATAGGACGATGTTTTCAAACACAACTGAGAGGTTCAAATTTTCCCCTCGGTCACAACAGACTGGGTTTTGTATGACTGGGTCACAACTGACCATGGTCCAACCATTTACATCTTGAATCTAGCAATTTGTTTCCAACACTATTGACACCGGCCATGAAAGCCTTAGGTGCAGAAATAACACAATAGTCTTCTTTGGTAATGTGGAGCTGCCAAAGCAGGTATTTGAAAATAATATTAATGCTATTTCCTTATCATAATTTTGCCATTTATCTTGTTACATAGAAACATATCTATCACCCCTACCTATTTTTAACAAAAGTGGTTAGTGTATTTGGAGGAATACCGAATTCTTCTGCGATATCAGCTTTCTTTTTGTACCCTTTTGTACCGCACTAAGTGTCTTTATGCCAAAAATTGTGTTTAGACACAAACTTTTGAGCTCTCAGTGGTGAAGTCTTTTTTTCAGTTGACTTGAGCAGTACAATGTAAATTAATTTGCTGAGGACGAAATAAATAAAAATTATATATGCTTTGTGAAGATAACAAAATTCACTTTAGTTAAGACTGAAAAATTATGGGTACAATGTATTTTTAATGAAATTAAACTTTAAAATTGGTACGCTCACAGTCATGCACATACACACATGCACACATTGGGACTAGATAACTGATTGGCGTAATATGTTTGCAAATCAGAAGACGAAATAAAATTAAATTTATGAAGTAAAACAAAAACTAAAAAGGGGGCAATTTACAATGCTACAAACCACTTCAGACATGACTTAACTGGTTTTCAAAAGCAATTTTTGTTTTCTGTCAGTTTTATCAATACAAGTCAGTTAAGAATAAAAAACATTATTGTAAAATTAAATATTCTTTATCAGTGTAACTTCATAATTGCTGGTACTCGATGTAAGTATGGTAGTCAGCAGAATTCGACCAGTAGGTTATAACACTCTCATCCTTTCTGACCTTTGGCACACTTGACTATCCACACCATAAGTGACATACAGTAGACTCTCTCAACCGACCCTCACAGGACCAGACCTCTGGTCAGATAACGAAATAGTTGGTTAAAATGAAAATGGCCATTATACTACACACTTTATAAACTATAAACGCTACAATATCTATAAGTTGAAAGAAAAAAACAAAAACAAAAAAAGAGTACTGAAGTTACAATTTATTCAACAAAAACAAAAGCACTGAACCAAAAGAAAATTCTTGACAAAAAATTTATAAGTCTAACCGAAAAAGATCTGTAATCTTCTTTTTTTGTGTTCAATTGTTTTTTTGAACCAAAACAAAATTCTTGACACAAAATTTATAAGTCTAACCAAAAAAATCTGTAATCTTCTTTTTTTTTTTCAATTGTTTTTTTTTCAGTGCGTAGTCACACCATTTTTTATAAACATTACATCAACTGTCCTTTCTTTGTCATGGGTAATTTTTTCGCCTTCTTCACCTTCATCACCGATTTCTTGGCTTTCACTGAGAACAGCCTGAATGATTTCATCAACGGTTACAATTTCATTTCCAAGCTTACTATCACCCCTAATAACTCATTTTTGAACATCTCGCATTTGAAGCGCAATGTTGCCAAGCAGTTTTTGCAGGTTTTGTAGGTAACAAGGCTGCATTGTCCTCTGCCTCAGATTCTTGTACATTTTTCTTCTTTGCTGACAGGTTATCATCTACATTTATTTCTTGAACAGCAGGCCAAGCTTTTCTCTATAATTTTACGATTGTTGAACTCGGAATGTCTTTAAAAGATTTGGCTACCATATAAATAACATCTTTATGTTTATGGATTTCAAAACATCAACAAATTCAGTTCCTTCCAATTCCATATTTCTCAAGATGTCCGAAAGCAGTTTTCTGCTGTAGCTCCTCTTGAAGCACTCAACGACTCCTTGGTACATCGGTTGTATTAGACTGGCCACATGTGGTGGGAGAAAAAACATTTTATCCCAGGTTCCCTTTGCATTATCTAACAACAAAACTGCTTTGATTGGCATTATTTTCCATTTTCAAGCTTTTTTTTTAGGAATGAACACTGAATAAACCAAGCTTTAAAAATATATTTGTCCATCCATGCAGACTTCTGACCTCTGTAACAGACAGGAAGTGATGAAACATTCAAAGGTGTGGGGTGCTTCTGAGCCTTACCAGTGACAAGGAAGGGAAGCTTATGAGTTTTTGAACAGAGGCATTTGAACACAACACAACAGTGATCCTCTCCTTGTTGACTTTAAAACCTGGAGCTAATTTTTCGTTACCAGCAGCAAAAGTTTTTTCAGGCAAATGTTTAAAATTTAGTCCAGTCTCATCTATGTTGTAGACTTGTTCAGGTTTTATTTCAACGCCAGTCCTTAATGGTCGTTATGTCAACACCAGGCTCGTCACTTATGAATTTCACTGATTCACCTTCATCAAGCTTTTGTCACTTGTCACTTATCACAAGCACTTGTCACCTCTATCGGATTTAGCTTTTGTTCCATGGTCACCATGTGATGGTACAAAACGGGGTAGCATCATTTTAATATTGTGCATTAACACGATCTATGTAAACCTTAGTAAAATATGACTTTAGAGATCGGAGTGGTATGAATCAGCCAGTGTGATGTTGGCATTGCCGTCTCAAAGACTGAATAACTGAACCTTATAAGGTAAGGAATTTTGTATTCCGTATGACGTCACGAGAATATCATGAAGAGAACACGTGTTTTCGAATAACAAAATGCAATTCTGAATTTTAAAAATGTCTAGATTCTTCTACGGATTCAGCTGAGAGGGGAAGTGGAGAGCAAGGGGAACCACGTGACCAGCCCATATAGTATATGTTCACCAATCGCCATTCGCCCAGTTCAAACAACATCCAAACGGTATTGCGCCGAAACCTAACCTATTTCCAGCATCAAAATCTCGCCTAATAGAATCTTCTGAGTCCAGGGAAATAAAGAGTTTAAATTATGCAAGTGTTATTCACGGCAAAGAGTGAAATGGTTTACATGTTAACCTCAAATATGTTGGCGACCCTGTTATGTGCTGATAAAGTGTAAGGTAAGTACGAAGAATAGATCGCAGAGTAAGTGAAATTAAGGTGGGTATGGTTTATAAAAGAGTTAGTAAGTTTACAACCACAATATGTTTTCACTTTACCAAACTCATTTCAGTAGAGTTTTAACACAGTAATAAATAAAACTCACAAATAATACTGACTTGTATTATAAAACTGTGCACTACATATGAATACTTCTGACGGCACTAAAGCCAGACAGCAACTGATTTGAGCTAAACAAACAAAAGACATACTGACATGTTGTGACTTGAACTAGCTGAGCATTGGTAGCAGTAGATTTCTCAGAAGGCGGGTGGGGTGGTTAAGCCTGCAATAGTACTTATTAACTTATCACCCCAAATGCAGATTTGTCGTTTGAGTGGTAAAAACTCTTGGACCAACTGCCATCAGCGACAGCAGTTAGGAGAGGGCAATTGGACTTATCAACGTCACCACGTTGTCTCACTATGACGATTTCTCCCTCTGCAGCTCTCTTAATTTCTTCAAGAGCAGAAACTTCCCTTGGAAACACTAGTATGGTGTTTGTCATATGTTCTGATGCATACACAACTTACATCCATAGTAATCATTATTTGTTGTAAAGTGGCGTACCCCCTTTCTGCACTAATTGTTCCCACTACAGGTGAGGGATGTTGATCTACCTACTAACTTCAGGCTCAGACCAAGCTGTATAATTTTTTTGCATGTGTGACAAAGGTGATCAAAGTACTTTTTTTATTTCTGATATTAATAACACATTTTTAACAGAACACTCAAATACAGTACTATGATCACTTGTTCTTTTTAGTTTGTGTTTACAAAACACAGAGACTAAAAATTATCTCTAAACAAGAAATTGTTGGAATAGTTTTTGTCGGGGTTGTCACTAGGGCTGATGACAATTCTGTAAATTATTACATTCTGTAATATTTTGGTCCACATTACAGTTGACAACATACAATTTTCGGTTTCAGTTTGTTTTGTCATTGTTCTTTACACCTTCAAAAAATAAATTAATATGTCTTAAAATACAATTTAATAGTGTTTTAATACAATTTAATGTATTTAATTTAAGAGTGGCTGTGAAAGACTCTGTAAGTCTTTCACCAATACAATTTTCCATTTACAGGTTGTAACACGACCCTGTATGCCGGTCTTTACAAAAATAAAAAGTAGATGGAAAATATTATAAAAAATAATATTTTCAATAATAAAAAATAATTTTGTTTATGTTAATAAATGTGTGTAAATAATAAATAAAGCTGTTTTAAAGGTTTTGTAAAAATTTTGATAATCAGGCAGGTATTTATTAACTATCGAGCACTTCTGGAAGATTTGAACCAAGTCTGGAGTCAAATAGATTAACTCCAGTCAGCAATCGATCGGTGATTTTTCTTGCTGGTCCAATATCTCACTCAAATAAAATATTTTCTTCTTCTTGAAGTCCCTTAGCCATAATAAATAATCTTAAATTAGCCTGTGAAATAATAACAGATAAAAAACAATTGAAATATATGGATTTATTGAACAATTTAATAAATAATCGATTTTTTATCGATTGAGAACAATTATCGACTCCGTCTCAGGGAATTATCGATTGTGCATACAGTATAAAAATTATTATAGGTATTATATAAAGGACAGGTTCTTTGAGCGATTAAATTAATTAATAGTCAGAGAAGGATGACGAGAAAGTATAACATTAACAATTAAAATAAATTCAATAATTATTATTTAATAGTATTTAAATAATTCTGATATATAATGTTTAATCAATTGTTTTGTCAGACCAAATGTAGACTGACGTCACTGCTCGATGAGGTAGGCAGGGCTTCGTAAAATTCAAAGATGGCCGCTACTCGATCTGGATATATTACTGCGAAGTCGTCGTGTCAGAAAATCACAACAAAATTACCTTCATGAATGTTTGAAATGTTCCCGCACTGGTGTAATTTGTCTATTAGGTTGTTTGGTGTGTTCTGAAGAAGTGTTCCGTGTAAACTTGTGTTAATTAGGTTATTTTGTATGTGTTCACTTCTGTTGGTTAGTAATCTGTAAAAGTGATTATGCGTTGTAGCGTGAATTGTGTCAAATATATTGTTTTACTGTTTTATATCACTCGTATCATGAAGTTAGGTGTTATTTTTCACTATTGTCGTTAAAGTTTTGGTAAATTTAGCTCAGAAAGTGTTCAATTCATCTAACTCTCGATGCACTAACTTTAATGGCAATTTGTCTTACCATTTTCTACTCAGTTTTTAAAGAACGTTTTTTCATACAACTATTCAGCTTGATATTCAACAAAAGACTAATTAACTTGGTCAAAATCTGGCCCAGTTAATCTTTGAAAAAGTATTGTTAACATATTTCGATTACCCATACACATGATACAATATTACATTATATATGGAATTTATTTATTTTATTCATCACTTTCATGAATTATGAATCTTATCATTGGTTTAATCATCTCATTCCTTTTAAATTGATATATTATAGTCCATATCTGTAGACATTTTGTGGAAATTAACAAATTTCTTTCCCTTTTGGAAATATAGGCTCAAAATTGGATTTCCGTCTTTATACAAATTTTCCTCCATTTTAATTATCATTAATACTATTATAATAAATTTTAATTAGTCATATTCCTCTTCCTTTCCTTAAATACATATAAATTAAACCTTTGAACTGGTTTTTTGTGTTAATCTCTGAATTTGACATTGCTCTTTAAAATTAATTAATTTATATATTTTGAAAATTTACAATATTTTAAGGTATATTTCCTTATTATCATTTTAACTCATAGGATCATTCCCAGTAGTGGTTAACTGATTTACCTTATCTAAATCTTGCTAGTTTACAGGATTTATACTGGTTTATATGGTTTCTGTGAATTCACCAAATGGCCTAGAGTTTAGAATTTTACATTTCTGTCTTTCTCAAATAAATTTAATCTTACCACTCCTCTGACTTTACATAGTTACTATTACATGAAAATAAAATGGTTTATAACTTATTGTGAGGTGTAGTATTTAATTAACACTACAGTTATACAAAATAATTATGAACATTATTTAGCAATCTGTACAATTGAACATATTGCTGACATGGTTTGAACATATACTTTTAACTCTTTTTGAGTTAACATAGCATTACTACTGAAACATTATTAATGGTATGTATGCTGTTATTTAGCAAACATTATTCATTTTAAACACATAATATAAATCTTATTTTCTAATAACTCTTACAAACACATTGATTTTATGGCTGTGAACAAACAGTTTATTTAAACATTTTAAGCCTATGAATACTAAATTAATGCCAGTCCTTTCTGGTCTAAACCATTATTATTTATGATCCCCTTCATCAGTAAACATGACCACCCATACTCTAGTTATTGGCATTTTTTACAAATGTCTTGTAAATAAAGAGTTACATTAAAATAATAAAATACTGGAAATCTTCCATTTTATTATTTTATTATGCTGTTTATTATTGGATATTAAAGTTGTTGTATAGCATATTGATAAGTCATAGTATCACTAACTTTAAGTTTATTGCATTTCCAAAAAACACTTACACAAATTCACTTTCACTGTTGGTTCTGATATTTTGAGTCTTATTATCTCAGACCAGACCTTTAGTAATCATGGACTGTTAAGACTTGTTTATTTTCTTATCACACAATAGCTTTAGTCGGTTCACTTCTTATAATACTATACAGCACTTTAGTTTTCTAAATAATTACATTCTTATAGGACTTTGGTATGTTATACTTTCTTTTTAATCGTTTTTGTGGGTTTGGGGTTGATGGTAGTTAACAATAATAATAGGTTTTACAACGGTGTTTCTGTCATACTATTTCTTCCTCTCCTCCTGTCTTCTTTCTTGTCCTTCTTCTTATCTTCTTTCTTGTCTTCATTCTTGTCCTTCTTCTGGTCTTCATTCTTGTCCTTCTTCTAGTCTTCATTCTTCTGGTCTTCTTGTCTTCCTTCTTCATTCTTGGGTAAACCAAGGTACTTTGTGTTATCTCGACTGATGTTTAGTTTGGAGCATCTAATTTATTTACTGATACGGACCTTGTTCTTCTCTAAAGGTTTCAGGGTATTGTTTTCTTCCTGATCACAAACTTTATTCTTCCTTCTTCTTGTTTTTTGGGGTATTTTGGTATTCACCACTCTTAAACTGATTCTCTTTCTTCTTGATATGGTGTTATTTAATTTGTTTACTGCTCCTAGCTTCCTGGGTAAATTACTGATCTTATAATATGAGTTGCTTTCAATACTTTCTTTGATATTTAAACAATGGTTTTTATATAATGTAATGAGGATTTTTATTTTATCGTGGTTCATTCCTTTGATTTCCTTAAATCTCATTCAATATTATTTTAACATATGTGGTGTAATTAAACTTTATGATTTTATATGACTTGATAAGTAGTGGATTTTCTGTCACGCTACAGAATGCCCTTCTCCAGAAGTAATTTTTTCAGACTATACTTGCTTTCCTATTTCTTTTATGAATTTGCTAACTGCTATAATTTTTTATTGTTCGACTAAGCTTTTTGTCATTGCTGACAATGACGAAAAGCTTAGTCGAACAATAAAAAATTATAGCAGTTAGCAAATTCATAAAAGAAATAGTAAGGATGGCTGCTAATTTAAACAGTACGAAGAATATACTTGCTTTGTTTGAAACAATTGCTTATGATAATTATTCTAGGTTTGTTATTATTCTGGACTTCCTTCAATTTTAAAAATTTTCTTATTTATATTTGAGTTTATATCTTTCTCATTCTCACTGGATCTTCCTTGATAGTAATAGTCATCTGAGTTTCATATTTATTATTTCATTTTCATATTTCTTCTTAGTATTTTCTCCTTGGGATATTTCCTCCCTATCGTTCCCTACTTTGTGACCTGGTTCAGTTCAGAAAGGCACTGTACGCTACTTCCTCTGCTGTCCAATACTTCACACATATTTGAGTACAGAGGCAAATCATCTCTGCTCAAAAAAACATATTAATACTGCTGGAATTATCTACAGACAGATTAAAAAATTATTCAGAATACTACACATTTGTTACTATTTAAAAAAAAATATCTTTGGGATACTTCACTTATTACTTATTATATTTCTCAGAGATTTTAATATTCCTATCTCAGTTGTTCTTCTGACTCGTTAACTGGATGTTTCATTCATTTGATATTATGGTAGGAAGCTCTTCTATTATTACATTTTTCAACTTTTCTTATCATATAAATCTTTTGGTTATAAATTCTTTATTACCTTCTGGTTTTTTTATTATAATCTGCATTGTTTATAGTAGCATATCTTTATGACATTTTTAGACTGTTTCTTTGTTCTTATTATTTCCACTTGTTCTATTTTCTAGAACTTTTTACAACTGTCATTATTATAATTGACATTTAATTCATAAATCATTTTATATTAATTCGTTTAATTACATATATCTTTGATATTATTCTCACATTATTCTTGTCATGGTTATTATACTTTCGAATGAATGTTTTTTATTAATTTCATAATGAGGTCATAATTTCTCCTCATACCACTTCAAAGTTTCATTATCTCATAATTACACCTAAGTTTTTGTACTTTATTATATTCAATCACTCAAATCGTATCAACTCAAATCGTATCAAAAAAAAATTTTTTTTGTTATTTCCTTTGGCATCATTTTATGGAAAGGTTTTTTCTCTTTATATTGAAATTAGACATGATCATATTTTCCAGAATTATTTGTTTTAATTCTAATGTCCGTTTCCTTTATTCATCCCATTATGATCCTTTATTAACATGGTAATTATATTTTATGCTTACCATAAATATGGCATTAAATCTCTTCTGTTTATCTCACCAAAGTGTTTTATTAATAATTGATTGGTAAGTTGTACTTATTCTTGGTTTGGAAACTTGATTTATACACAATTCAAAATTCACTCTTTTTATATTATTCCATAAAGTTTTCTCAAATAATTTGTATGTAAGGTGGGCTTGCTTTTCTTTTTAGAACTTATATTATTTCAATCTAAATTCTGTTTTATATTTATCCCTTCAAAATGTTTTTTCTCAAATTCTTGGTTAGTAAAGTGAACTTACAATCTTTTTTTTTTTAAATTTAGATGATTTCTCATTCTAAATTCTTTTTTATATTCTTGCCATAAAGTTTTCTTCAAATAGTTGTTATGTAAAGTATTACATTGTTTTTGGAATTTTGAGTTTTTTTCTAAATTCTTGTTTTCTATTCTCTTCCAAAATGTTTATTTCAAATTCCGGTTTAGTAAGATGGTCTTACCTTGCTTTAAAATTTTGATGATTTTATTCTAATTCCTGTTTTATATTCTCTTCCAAAATGTTTATTTCAAATTCCTGGTTAGTAAGATGGTCTTACATTGTTTTAAAATTTGGATGATTTTATTCTAATTCCTGTTTTATATTCTCTTCCAAAATGTTTATTTCAAATTCCGGTTTAGTAAGATGGTCTTACATTGTTTTAAAATTTGGATGATTTTATTCTAATTCCTGTTTTATATTCTCTTCCAAAATGTTTATTTCAAATTCCGGTTTAGTAAGATGGTCTTACATTGTTTTAAAATTTGGATGATTTTATTCTAATTCCTGTTTTATATTCTCTTCCAAAATGTTTATTTCAAATTCCGGTTTATTAAGATGGTCTTACCTTGCTTTAAAATTTTGATGATTTTTTTTTTAATTCCTGTTTTATATTCTCTTCCAAAATGTTTATTTCAAATTCCGGTTTAGTAAGATGGTCTTACCTTGCTTTAAAATTTTGATGATTTTTAAATTCTTCTTTTATATTCTTGCCATAAGGTTTTCTTAAATAATTTTTATGTAAGGTGGGCTTACATGTGTTTTAGAATTTGGTTGGTTTTAAATTCTAACTTCTTCTTATATTATTGCCATAAAATTTTCTTCAAATAATTTTTATGTAAGGTGGGCTTACATGTGTTTTAGAATTTGGCTGGTTAAGTCCAAACTCTTCTTCTTATATCTTTCCAAATAGTTTTCCTTAAAATAATTTTTATGTAAGGTTGGCTTACATGTGTTTTAGAATTTGGCTGGTTTTAAATTCTAACTTCTTCTTATATTATTGCCATAAAATTTTCTTCAAATAATTTTTATGTAAGGTGGGCTTACATGTGTTTTAGAATTTGGTTGATTTTAAATTCTAACTTCTTCTTATATTATTGCCATAAAATTTTTTTCAAATAATTTTTATGTAAGGTGGGCTTACATGTGTTTTAGAATTTGGATGATTTTATTCTTAAAATTTCTTCATGGATGCCTGGTTAAAGACACCCTTAACTTTATTTGAATTCATTTCCTTTATTTCATACGTGTTGTTGTTATTGTTCTTAGAGAAAATATAGGGACCAGTGTACAGAAGCAATCATTTTTTTGTTATCCCCTCTAAGGAACTGGGTAATTCCCTATTCTTCAACAACACCTTCTCTCCAACGGTATAATTAATAACCTTACCCATGCTTTTATCGTACTTATTCCGCCGTTTCTCCTGATCTTCGGCCACCTTATTATGAAATTGAATTCTATTAAATATATATTTATGCTCTCTGGGGAACTCCAAGATATCTTCGATCTCCCTAGGGGGTTGTCTCTCGTACATTGCGGAGTATGGGGTTATTCCTATGGCTGGATGGTATGCCAGGTTGAGGAATTCTTCAGTGGCCTCCAAGTATTCTTGCCACCTCCTCTGCTGATCGTGGCAATACGTTCTTAATAGGCGCCCCACCTCTCGCAAGACTTTTTCGGCCGGGTTACTGCTCGGGTGGTATACTGATGTCTTGTATGTACGAACCCCCATTGACAGCAGTGTATCCCGCCATTTCCTCCCCTTGAATTGTGTTCCGTGGTCGGTTATGATCGATACCGGTTTTCCGACGGTTGGGAAGTACTGGTTGATCAGGATTTCAAGAACTTTATTCGTAGTCGCCCGATTCGCTGGGTATAGCTTCACGAACTTGGTATAATGGTCCATTATGATGACGAGATATTTGTATCGGTGGCGGCCTCCACTGCGGGGAAATGGCCCACATATATCCAGGAATACCTTCTCAAGTTTCGACTGAGAGGTTATCGGAATCATCTGCCCCTCTCTTTTCTCGTTGTTTGTTTTTACGAGTTGGCAAATGCGACAGTTTCTAATGTACCTCCGTACCTTCCGATTTATGTCTTTGATATGGCAGCTCTCTTCCAGGGCCTTTACCACCTTTAAGGCGCCCATATGCCCATATCGAACATGATAATTGAACACTATCTCCTTCTCGATATGGGTCGGAATTATAACCTTCCATTCCTCCTTATATAAAGATGGTCTTGAAAACAGGATTCCATTATGTATTTTATAATATTGGGAGATTGTCTCATCCCCTGCTTCCAATCTGGTGATAATAGAGATTAACTTTGGGTCAGCTTGTTGGTGTGTGCTTAGGTGTTCCAAAATTGATTATAGACCGGCGCTGCTGCTGAGAATATGGTATACTTTAAGAATACTCTCCTTCTCCCCCTCGAACGTCTGTTTGTCAATGTCTACTTAGACAATACGTCCGCGACGACATTCTTCCTTCCGGGGATATACTCCCACTTAAGGTCGTATTCTTGCAGCAATAGTATCCACCGCGTTAACCTTCCATGGCTTAACTTACATCTCTTAAGGAACGAGATAGATTTATGGTCTGTCCGGACGGTAAGGGAATAACCAAGGATATAAGTGCGGAACTTTCCGCACGCGAACACGACACTCAATAATTCATTTTCTGTAACGTGGTAGTTTTTCTCACATTGATTCAATGCTCTGCTGGCAAAGCAGATCACAAGATGTTCGCCCTCCTCATCCTCTTGATATAAGGTAGTGCCAAGGCTGATGTCACTGGCATCACAATTAAGAAAGAAAGGCTTGTTAAAATCTGGATGGCGGAGTATAATGGGTTCAAGGAATTTTTGTTTTATTAGAGATAAGATATTTTTTTGTTCATTACCCCAGATCCATTTATTTTTGGATGACAGTTGCGGCTGAAATCTGGCAGTCAGTTCTGAGTACTTTTCCTGGAACTTACGGTAGTAATTACAGAGTCCCAGGAACGACTGTAACTGCCTTCGATTCTTTGGTGTAGGAAAGTTCTGAATCGCTTCGACTTTTTCAGCCGACGGTGAGATTCCCTGATCATTTAAGATGAAGCCTAAGAATTGTATCTCCTTAGCAATGAAATGAGATTTTGCTAATTTTAGCGTAATATTGTTTGTCGCTAGCTTCTGTAATACGTGTTCCACACGGTAGCAGTGTTCCTCCCAAGTTTCTGAGGACACTAGCAAGTCATCGACATATACGGTGGTGAATTGTAGTGCTTCTTGGCCAAGTATCTGGTCCATGCAGTGCACAAAGACTGCGACTGAGTTTACCAGTCCGAAGGGCAACCTCTTAAACTGGTAGTTCCGCCCTTCGAATATAAAGGCCAGATACTGGCGACTCTGTGGATGTAATTCCACCTGCCAGTACCCGCACCCCGTATCCCAGGTACTGAAGTATTTGGTACCATGGAACTGTTTTAAAATCTCCTCAATCTCACCGGGCGAAGTCCTGTCATTAATGATCATTTTATTTATTTCGCGCGCATCTAAACACAAACGGACTTGTCCGTTTTTCTTAGGAATAGCCACGATAGGACTTGTATATGGGGAATGGCTACTCTCTATAATGTCACGGTTAATCATTTGCTCTATTTCAGCTCTTACTGCTTGCTTTCGTGATTGCGCAATGGGGTATGACTTCCGGTTAAAGTCCACTGTGTCTCGGAATTGTAGAGTACACTGGAAGTTTTTCACTTTACCGGGCTCATCAGAAAAGACTGATTTATATATGTTATATATGTTTATTAATTTGTTCGCTTGGTTTATTGTTAAACCTTCGCCAGTTATACCGCTCCGGAAATCCCTGATCTCCTGGATTTTTTGTGACCATAAATCTTCATTGGAGGTGTCGTCTATCCTTTGTTCAATTATAGATGTTGGATGGATGTAATTAATTTTTCGGATTTGCTTGTGGATACTATCGGGAACGACTTGGTCACTACCCACCAAGTTCGCCGTCCAAGTATGTCCGTTAGAAAACAGCGACAATGTTTCAGTTCTCAGATCAATGATGGCGGAATTCCTCCTAAGCACATCACACCCGACCAGTATATTAAATGGCAGACCGCTCGCCACCAAGAATTCCATATCAATTGCTATACCACAGCTCATCACACTGGCGGAGACTTGCCTACGTATTGTTTTATTTTGTTGGCCGGTTGCACCCAACAAAACAATATTATTCAACGGCAACGTTGGTAAAGTTCTCCCGCACTCTTGCTGTATCCTCTCCAACTCTGTCGTACTTATGATTGACACGTTCGAACCAGTATCGATCATTAACTTGGCTGGGATGCCTTCTACCTTGGCGTCGACATGTATTATTTCATTATTGAAGTTATTGGTGGGATTCCTGTTATCCTCTTCCAATAACTCATGTCTGATGTCCTTTAGGTAGTTGCACCCTATGATTGTGATACGATTGTTATTATTCTCATGATTGCACTCATTATTATTATTATTATACCCAGTATTTAGGAGCAGTAACGGGTTCTGGCGATTTATTACTGCCTGTGCCCGTTTAAAGGCTCGGCATCATTATTCCTTGGAGCCATACTAATTGATGCCTCATTTGGGATGCTCAGAGTGGTTACCTGTCGATCTGTCCTATGGTCTTCCGGTCGTTCTTGGTTAGACCTCCGTTCAGCGTCATCTAAACTATTACTCCTCCGCGCCGGATAGTACCTTGGTTGGTCCCGTTCTAGGCTCCTCCGCCTTTCTTCGTATCCGCGGTAGCTATTTCTTCGATTATGGTTGAATCCTCGCTGTCGTCCATCTGTGGCTCGTATGAAGTTCACTCTAGGGCGAGGAAACCTATTATTAACTGAATTACCATTATTGGGACCCGCACGATTATTGTTATTATGGTAATGACTATTACCATAATTGGGGCTTCTCTGACTATTTGTGTTATTAGGGTAGGGATTGCGGTTACCCTGATAACCATTAGAGGGTCGACTCGGGTTTGGATGGTTTGGACCCGTATTATTATTATTGTAACTCGAATTGTTCATATTATTATTATTACTAAAATTGTTATTTTGCGGGTATGCCCGGCCTCCTTGGTACCCAGTGTTCATGTTGTTCGTACCCTGGTTATTGTTCTGATACGTCCTTGGTTCGGGCCCATCACTTCTTCTACGACTCTGTCGGTAGTAGTCTTCATTTTCGTAGTTTTCGAGGAGTTCTGTCATTGCCTGGATGGTTTTTATTTGGCTGCCCCTCCTCGCACGAATTACCTCTTCATCATAATGATAGGACAACTTATTTATTAGGCACTCCTCAGGTATGGCCGGTTCTAAGTGCTTGGCCATACATACCTTGTAACGGTACAGAAATGGGAATTTTATTTTATATAAATCAGTATTTAATTCAGTAATTAATAAATTCACTTTCCCCTGTAAGGAGCCCCAAGCAGCAGTGCACATACAGCTAGTCTAAACAATTGCCCAGACGTATTGCGTAACCGCCAGCAGCAGCCTTGTGACACAGTCTCCAGTATGCAGTGTGTCATTAGAGAGTGCACAACAGACAGCCAGCATCAGACAGTAAAGTGCGTAAATTAAAACCAGTGGCCTCGGGCATAAGATAGGCCTAGATTAATTGGGCCTATCTATTTAAACAACTCAAAAACAGTTCCGCGCGGCCAGTCTGCAAAAAATTAGTGCGAATAAAATTAATTCGGCCGACTTAATACATCATAATGTATAATGTGGAACCAATAAAACAGTAAGGGCCTTTAAACACAAACAGTAAACGTATTAAACGAGTACCGGAGTGCGTGAGATCGAAGCAAGTATTCAACACCAGTTCGCGCAACCAACCCTAGGAGTACGCTGCGTATGGGTAACTAGAAACATTTAATATGCATATTAAAACCAATGCCAACTAACCGGTGATTATTCGTTATAAAAGGAAAATATATAACACCAATACTTTGTACGATAGAGTTCTCTCAGGGGCGGAGTTTATTTAAAGATCAATGTAACAGAATGAGTGTGCGTGTGCTAAGATAGAGGTTATCCACTGGTTCATTTTCAATGTTTTAATTATTTAACAATATCACTTATAATAGTAACCAAAATAAAACTCAATAGAGATAAGAATTAATTTCAACCAGTTGTACTATCGTTGAAAGATTGTAATAACGTAAAAGAAAGGCGAATTTTTGATAAATAAAAATAAGTATGTGTTTTAGACAGTATCACATGTGTTAACGTAATTATTGAACATATCAAATCCAAGTAATCCTTTCTGCAGCTGTTTTCATCTGAAAGACTCTGGAATAAAAACACTAAGGTAAGAGTTGATAATTTTGTAATTAATTGAGTAGTTTCACTGGCGCCCGAACAGGGACTGCGAATATAATTCGTGGTTATATTCGCCAGACCTAATTAAGCTGCAGAACGGGTTATTTGGGAGTGGGGCGAGGTTGTAAATTGTAGAAACAAAATTAGGCATATTTATATATATAAAAATAATAAATAAAAAATGGAAAGTAATAGTTTGACCGAATCAA
The DNA here is from genome assembly GCA_034769895.1 of Magicicada septendecula. Taxonomy (NCBI): domain Eukaryota; kingdom Metazoa; phylum Arthropoda; class Insecta; order Hemiptera; family Cicadidae; genus Magicicada; species Magicicada septendecula. Next base: position 431,780,886 of record CM068368.1, on the reverse strand, counting down.
CGGTCATGAGTGGGTTAGAGGTCCATTCGACCCCAATCCCAGTTCAAAATAGAGAATCAAGTAAGTCAGATGAAATAGATGACTCAGGGATTCAGATAACCCCACCTGTAATGAATCAAAATAATCAACCAGAAGATAATATGATGAAATATCTATGTAGCACACTGTGCAGTTTGAATAATAAATTTGATAAATTGAGTAGCGACGTGAGCGAAGTCAAGAGTAGTTTTGATGTACAGAATAGTAAATTTGATATTATAAATAGTCGTTTTGATGTAAGTGATGTCAAATTCCATGAGTTAAAGGGTGATATAAATAATATTGACCAAAAATTTGATAAGCGTTTACATGATATGAAAGACAATATTAATAAACGTTTAAATGAGACGAATGAATGTTTCAATACATTTAAAGAACAAGTGGTAGAACAAATTGAGAAACAAATACAAAAGGTAACTGAAAATTTTGAGTATAAAACAGATGAGAATTATAATATGTGTAAAAACGTGGTAGTTGAGAATAAGGAGATTAATGTTGAGAGTGATGAAGATTTTGTTGAAGTAGAGTTTAGTAATGAAGTGTTGCTAGCAAATGTCAATGAGAATGAGAGAGAGTGTGAAGACAGTTTAAGTGTAGAGGGTGAAAAGAGGGCAAATTTTTCTTGTGAGATGGGTGAAGAAAATGCTTCACTAGTATTGTTGGAGGACAAAGGTTCCCCCTTAGTTGTTGTAAAAGACAAAAGGTCTTTCAATTATTTTTGTGTATCTGGTAAAGCCAGACGTTGTAATAATGTTGTGCTGCCCTCTGTGTGGAATGAGAATGTAAAATGTTATGAGAAGTATTGTAATGAAAGTGATTATGAGAGAGAGAGAATGGTAGAAATATTTAAAGTCAAGAGAAATTATGAAGAGTTAGTACAGAATTTATGTATGGAGAGAGAGGAGCAAATTGATTTACCCGTTAACATAGAGCTTGATAATTATTTTGATGAATATGACAATAATAATGCAATAGGAATAACAAAAAACACTAACGGAGACTTTACAAAGAATACTGATGTTGACCTGGTATATGATTATTATGGTAAAATGAACAAACAGAAATTTTATGGTTACTATACACAAGATAACCGTATACAGAATGTAAATAAAATTGAAAATTGTTATGTGAAACCCCGACTCATTTTTGACGATGGAGGTTGAGCCTTAAATTCACAATTGGACAATTTCAAATATGTTAATATACGGTAATGACCTAGCTGATTTTTGGTATTGAAGTGTGACACAACTGAATAATTATTGTTGAAGAGTTGTAAATACATATGTAGTGAAATTAATTGTATGTATTATAAAATGTTGAATTGTTTGTATGAAATAACATTGTTGTTAAGTGTTTCAGAGGTTACACGGAGATATTGGTGTGTGTGTGTGGTGTGTATTTTGTATTCATGTCAATAAGTGGATAATGTATTGTAAGTATAAAGTTCATTATACCAGTCAGATAGAATAAAATGCTTACAGGTGTGAAAAAATGTTGATTCAATAATAATGGTATTGAGATAATAGTATTAAATAGAAACTGTAATTAAAAGGTAATAATAACTGAAAGGTGAATTAAAATAATATTTGGCTTAAATTGTAAGAAATGGCCATTGATAAATATGTTGTCTAAAAAATTTATAAAGACTGAAAAGTACAGGTGTTAGTATGATGTAACCAGAATGTTTAGACTATGAATGCTGAAACTGAGAATGTTTATAACCGTTGTTTATGAAAACAAGTCTGGCACACAAGTGTTTATATAAACGGGTAGGTTGTGTGACCAATGTTTACAGCCAGATGTGTTGAAGTTGATAACTGTAGCAGGTTGATGAATCAGTACCATTGAGCAGATTCTATTATGAAATAAAAAGACATACCATATGTGAAGTAAGGAATGTGAATTTTTGAATAATGTAGATAATATTTTAATCCTTTGTAAAATGTTAGTTAAATAAATAAAGTTGTCTCGAACAAATAAGATTGAAATAATGAGGTAATTACCATAATTTAGAGTCTTGACATAATAAAATTAAATTAATTTGGTAATTAAATTACTAGAAACGATGATTTTTAACAATGAACTTAACTTTATTTTCATTTAAATTCAAATTGGAATTATAAATTAAATGCTAATTGATGTCAATAATGATTAAAACATTTATTTAACACCGACAACTGATGGAAAATGTTCAGGATGAAATAGTGTCTGGAAAATAAGATGTGTATATTACTGTCCAAGTAACTCGTATCAATGCTAATCTAGATTTTATATTTTAACTGTAGATTCCCCACCTAAGTGCGGTCATGACCTCACCGGATCATGACCGTGAAAGTAGTTAATTGTGGCAAATCATAAATTTTACTTGATATAACCGGCTTGTGGTTTGTTTTATTTTGTTAACCCGGTGGTTTGTTAGACTTAGTAGGGGGGTTATTTTTTGGGGAATCTACCAAATTTTGGAACAGGTCTATTTTCACCCAGATAGGGGTGGTAGTCCATTAGGGGTGTATAAATAAAAAATAGTAGGTTATATGTATACCGAATTTTATTGTAACGCCGAAGCAAGGATGGGGGTGGAATAAAAGAAAAAAATGTCCACCCCTTCCGCATCAGTCCTTGTGAAAGCAACTAGACGCTACAGTCTAGGGGGGGTAATAGTGAGTGTGGATGGGCGGTGACCCAGTTACAGGTCACGAGGGAGATGTGGGCTACGGCGAGGATGAGGCTGAAAAAGGCCAAGAAGCCTCGCGCAGAACACATTAAAATGTAACGGGTATCAGGGGTTAAGGGATAAAAGGGGGGTAGTAAAAGAAAAAAAAAAATTTTGTTTATTCTTTATAAATATGAGTAGGCAAGTAAGGATATAAGTTGTATTTACTGTGAGTTAATGTTATTTTGTATAATTAATGTGTCATTTTGGTTGGGCAATATTGTACGGGGAATATTAGTCAATTTAACTGGAATTTATGCGTATCATTGTAAACCAATATTGTTTTATTAATATTATTCTTTAGGGTCTATAATATAAAATGAGCCAGTACGTTGTCAATGAACCAGTACGGCTAAGAGGAAACAAATCAGATGTGGGATATGGAGGGATGGAAAGCCGTTTGTCAATTCTTAATTAAATGTTTCAAAGCCAGGCGATACTGGGTCGGGTATCCGTTCGATTTTTCGGTGTTGGGATCTCGAACAGAGAAGTCCAGTAAGATCGGATGGGTGCTGTCACAGTCGCCAGACTAGGGGGGTAAGAACCCACAATTTTAGTAGAGTATTCAGGGGGGTTGCGGCGCCATATCCTCACTGATCCTCTTAGGTTTTAGGCAATAAGAGTTTGAACGCTTCGGCTTTCAACCTCTTATTGGGGGGGTATTGTAACGGTACAGAAATGGGAATTTTATTTTATATAAATCAGTATTTAATTCAGTAATTAATAAATTCACTTTCCCCTGTAAGGAGCCCCAAGCAGCAGTGCACATACAGCTAGTCTAAACAATTGCCCAGACGTATTGCGTAACCGCCAGCAGCAGCCTTGTGACACAGTCTCCAGTATGCAGTGTGTCATTAGAGAGTGCACAACAGACAGCCAGCATCAGACAGTAAAGTGCGTAAATTAAAACCAGTGGCCTCGGGCATAAGATAGGCCTAGATTAATTGGGCCTATCTATTTAAACAACTCAAAAACAGTTCCGCGCGGCCAGTCTGCAAAAAATTAGTGCGAATAAAATTAATTCGGCCGACTTAATACATCATAATGTATAATGTGGAACCAATAAAACAGTAAGGGCCTTTAAACACAAACAGTAAACGTATTAAACGAGTACCGGAGTGCGTGAGATCGAAGCAAGTATTCAACACCAGTTCGCGCAACCAACCCTAGGAGTACGCTGCGTATGGGTAACTAGAAACATTTAATATGCATATTAAAACCAATGCCAACTAACCGGTGATTATTCGTTATAAAAGGAAAATATATAACACCAATACTTTGTACGATAGAGTTCTCTCAGGGGCGGAGTTTATTTAAAGATCAATGTAACAGAATGAGTGTGCGTGTGCTAAGATAGAGGTTATCCACTGGTTCATTTTCAATGTTTTAATTATTTAACAATATCACTTATAATAGTAACCAAAATAAAACTCAATAGAGATAAGAATTAATTTCAACCAGTTGTACTATCGTTGAAAGATTGTAATAACGTAAAAGAAAGGCGAATTTTTGATAAATAAAAATAAGTATGTGTTTTAGACAGTATCACATGTGTTAACGTAATTATTGAACATATCAAATCCAAGTAATCCTTTCTGCAGCTGTTTTCATCTGAAAGACTCTGGAATAAAAACACTAAGGTAAGAGTTGATAATTTTGTAATTAATTGAGTAGTTTCACTGGCGCCCGAACAGGGACTGCGAATATAATTCGTGGTTATATTCGCCAGACCTAATTAAGCTGCAGAACGGGTTATTTGGGAGTGGGGCGAGGTTGTAAATTGTAGAAACAAAATTAGGCATATTTATATATATAAAAATAATAAATAAAAAATGGAAAGTAATAGTTTGACCGAATCAACGGTCATGAGTGGGTTAGAGGTCCATTCGACCCCAATCCCAGTTCAAAATAGAGAATCAAGTAAGTCAGATGAAATAGATGACTCAGGGATTCAGATAACCTCACCTGTAATGAATCAAAATAATCAACCAGAAGATAATATGATGAAATATCTATGTAGCACACTGTGCAGTTTGAATAATAAATTTGATAAATTGAGTAGCGACGTGAGCGAAGTCAAGAGTAGTTTTGATGTACAGAATAGTAAATTTGATATTATAAATAGTCGTTTTGATGTAAGTGATGTCAAATTCCATGAGTTAAAGGGTGATATAAATAATATTGACCAAAAATTTGATAAGCGTTTACATGATATGAAAGACAATATTAATAAACGTTTAAATGAGACGAATGAATGTTTCAATACATTTAAAGAACAAGTGGTAGAACAAATTGAGAAACAAATACAAAAGGTAACTGAAAATTTTGAGTATAAAACAGATGAGAATTATAATATGTGTAAAAACGTGGTAGTTGAGAATAAGGAGATTAATGTTGAGAGTGATGAAGATTTTGTTGAAGTAGAGTTTAGTAATGAAGTGTTGCTAGCAAATGTCAATGAGAATGAGAGAGAGTGTGAAGACAGTTTAAGTGTAGAGGGTGAAAAGAGGGCAAATTTTTCTTGTGAGATGGGTGAAGAAAATGCTTCACTAGTATTGTTGGAGGACAAAGGTTCCCCCTTAGTTGTTGTAAAAGACAAAAGGTCTTTCAATTATTTTTGTGTATCTGGTAAAGCCAGACGTTGTAATAATGTTGTGCTGCCCTCTGTGTGGAATGAGAATGTAAAATGTTATGAGAAGTATTGTAATGAAAGTGATTATGAGAGAGAGAGAATGGTAGAAATATTTAAAGTCAAGAGAAATTATGAAGAGTTAGTACAGAATTTATGTATGGAGAGAGAGGAGCAAATTGATTTACCCGTTAACATAGAGCTTGATAATTATTTTGATGAATATGACAATAATAATGCAATAGGAATAACAAAAAACACTAACGGAGACTTTACAAAGAATACTGATGTTGACCTGGTATATGATTATTATGGTAAAATGAACAAACAGAAATTTTATGGTTACTATACACAAGATAACCGTATACAGAATGTAAATAAAATTGAAAATTGTTATGTGAAACCCCGACTCATTTTTGACGATGGAGGTTGAGCCTTAAATTCACAATTGGACAATTTCAAATATGTTAATATACGGTAATGACCTAGCTGATTTTTGGTATTGAAGTGTGACACAACTGAATAATTATTGTTGAAGAGTTGTAAATACATATGTAGTGAAATTAATTGTATGTATTATAAAATGTTGAATTGTTTGTATGAAATAACATTGTTGTTAAGTGTTTCAGAGGTTACACGGAGATATTGGTGTGTGTGTGGTGTGTATTTTGTATTCATGTCAATAAGTGGATAATGTATTGTAAGTATAAAGTTCATTATACCAGTCAGATAGAATAAAATGCTTACAGGTGTGAAAAAATGTTGATTCAATAATAATGGTATTGAGATAATAGTATTAAATAGAAACTGTAATTAAAAGGTAATAATAACTGAAAGGTGAATTAAAATAATATTTGGCTTAAATTGTAAGAAATGGCCATTGATAAATATGTTGTCTAAAAAATTTATAAAGACTGAAAAGTACAGGTGTTAGTATGATGTAACCAGAATGTTTAGACTATGAATGCTGAAACTGAGAATGTTTATAACCGTTGTTTATGAAAACAAGTCTGGCACACAAGTGTTTATATAAACGGGTAGGTTGTGTGACCAATGTTTACAGCCAGATGTGTTGAAGTTGATAACTGTAGCAGGTTGATGAATCAGTACCATTGAGCAGATTCTATTATGAAATAAAAAGACATACCATATGTGAAGTAAGGAATGTGAATTTTTGAATAATGTAGATAATATTTTAATCCTTTGTAAAATGTTAGTTAAATAAATAAAGTTGTCTCGAACAAATAAGATTGAAATAATGAGGTAATTACCATAATTTAGAGTCTTGACATAATAAAATTAAATTAATTTGGTAATTAAATTACTAGAAACGATGATTTTTAACAATGAACTTAACTTTATTTTCATTTAAATTCAAATTGGAATTATAAATTAAATGCTAATTGATGTCAATAATGATTAAAACATTTATTTAACACCGACAACTGATGGAAAATGTTCAGGATGAAATAGTGTCTGGAAAATAAGATGTGTATATTACTGTCCAAGTAACTCGTATCAATGCTAATCTAGATTTTATATTTTAACTGTAGATTCCCCACCTAAGTGCGGTCATGACCTCACCGGATCATGACCGTGAAAGTAGTTAATTGTGGCAAATCATAAATTTTACTTGATATAACCGGCTTGTGGTTTGTTTTATTTTGTTAACCCGGTGGTTTGTTAGACTTAGTAGGGGGGTTATTTTTTGGGGAATCTACCAAATTTTGGAACAGGTCTATTTTCACCCAGATAGGGGTGGTAGTCCATTAGGGGTGTATAAATAAAAAATAGTAGGTTATATGTATACCGAATTTTATTGTAACGCCGAAGCAAGGATGGGGGTGGAATAAAAGAAAAAAATGTCCACCCCTTCCGCATCAGTCCTTGTGAAAGCAACTAGACGCTACAGTCTAGGGGGGGTAATAGTGAGTGTGGATGGGCGGTGACCCAGTTACAGGTCACGAGGGAGATGTGGGCTACGGCGAGGATGAGGCTGAAAAAGGCCAAGAAGCCTCGCGCAGAACACATTAAAATGTAACGGGTATCAGGGGTTAAGGGATAAAAGGGGGGTAGTAAAAGAAAAAAAAAAAAATTTTGTTTATTCTTTATAAATATGAGTAGGCAAGTAAGGATATAAGTTGTATTTACTGTGAGTTAATGTTATTTTGTATAATTAATGTGTCATTTTGGTTGGGCAATATTGTACGGGGAATATTAGTCAATTTAACTGGAATTTATGCGTATCATTGTAAACCAATATTGTTTTATTAATATTATTCTTTAGGGTCTATAATATAAAATGAGCCAGTACGTTGTCAATGAACCAGTACGGCTAAGAGGAAACAAATCAGATGTGGGATATGGAGGGATGGAAAGCCGTTTGTCAATTCTTAATTAAATGTTTCAAAGCCAGGCGATACTGGGTCGGGTATCCGTTCGATTTTTCGGTGTTGGGATCTCGAACAGAGAAGTCCAGTAAGATCGGATGGGTGCTGTCACAGTCGCCAGACTAGGGGGGTAAGAACCCACAATTTTAGTAGAGTATTCAGGGGGGTTGCGGCGCCATATCCTCACTGATCCTCTTAGGTTTTAGGCAATAAGAGTTTGAACGCTTCGGCTTTCAACCTCTTATTGGGGGGGTATTGTAACGGTACAGAAATGGGAATTTTATTTTATATAAATCAGTATTTAATTCAGTAATTAATAAATTCACTTTCCCCTGTAAGGAGCCCCAAGCAGCAGTGCACATACAGCTAGTCTAAACAATTGCCCAGACGTATTGCGTAACCGCCAGCAGCAGCCTTGTGACACAGTCTCCAGTATGCAGTGTGTCATTAGAGAGTGCACAACAGACAGCCAGCATCAGACAGTAAAGTGCGTAAATTAAAACCAGTGGCCTCGGGCATAAGATAGGCCTAGATTAATTGGGCCTATCTATTTAAACAACTCAAAAACAGTTCCGCGCGGCCAGTCTGCAAAAAATTAGTGCGAATAAAATTAATTCGGCCGACTTAATACATCATAATGTATAATGTGGAACCAATAAAACAGTAAGGGCCTTTAAACACAAACAGTAAACGTATTAAACGAGTACCGGAGTGCGTGAGATCGAAGCAAGTATTCAACACCAGTTCGCGCAACCAACCCTAGGAGTACGCTGCGTATGGGTAACTAGAAACATTTAATATGCATATTAAAACCAATGCCAACTAACCGGTGATTATTCGTTATAAAAGGAAAATATATAACACCAATACTTTGTACGATAGAGTTCTCTCAGGGGCGGAGTTTATTTAAAGATCAATGTAACAGAATGAGTGTGCGTGTGCTAAGATAGAGGTTATCCACTGGTTCATTTTCAATGTTTTAATTATTTAACAATATCACTTATAATAGTAACCAAAATAAAACTCAATAGAGATAAGAATTAATTTCAACCAGTTGTACTATCGTTGAAAGATTGTAATAACGTAAAAGAAAGGCGAATTTTTGATAAATAAAAATAAGTATGTGTTTTAGACAGTATCACATGTGTTAACGTAATTATTGAACATATCAAATCCAAGTAATCCTTTCTGCAGCTGTTTTCGTCTGAAAGACTCTGGAATAAAAACCCTAAGGTAAGAGTTGATAATTTTGTAATTAATTGAGTAGTTTCAACCTTGCCGAGGAAATAAGCTGTCATTGAACTACCGACTTGTGGTTTGTAGCGGCCGTGGCATATATTGTCTCTTATTAAATTTTGAGTGGTCTCTGACCAGTACTTGGCCTAGAATAGGCTCTTAAATTGTTCATAATTGTCGATGTCGCTCCGGTTGGCCATCCACCAATGGTCATTCACCTCCCGAAACGACTCGTCAAGGATTTCCCTGTTCTGGACCCATCGGTTCCCTCTGTGTTTTTCGAGGTACTCCTCTATGCGTGCCAAGAACTCCATAGGCTTCCGTTTATATTGCCGGAAATTGAGCCATTCTCTGTTTTCTGACATGGGGAAATTATGATATCCTGATGGTCTGTTCCTTATCAACTCTATCTCCTCCTGGCTCTGACGCACCTGTCCGGTTATGTTCGACATAGCGGCTTCCACGCTGTCGCATCTTTCGGTTACCTGTTTCCGCACTTTATTCACTTCTTCCAAGGCAAATTTCTTGGTCTCCTCCATTTTTGTTTTCTGTTGTTCTTGGACCTGAGTAATCTCCTTAGTTATTACTTCCCGGACTTCCAGCACTTCGTTTTCTGTTTGACGACATCTTTCGTCTACTTCTCTGATCTGCTGGTTAACAACCACGACTTCCTGTTCTAACTTCTTTACGATGGATTTCTTCGTCTCGGTTATCCTTTTATTTAACTCTTCCTTTGCCAATTCAATCCTCTCGTCTAACTTATTCATGTACTCTTGGTTAACTTCCCTTAGTTCTTCTCTCAGCAGTTGATTGTCCTCTCTCAATTCTTCCAATCTTTCCCCCATCGTCTCTTCCATTTTCCTGTTATTTTCCCTTAATTCGTCTTTCAATTGTTGGTTGTCACTTTCTATTTTCTTACTGGTTTCTTCCATCTTCTCTTCCAAATTTTTATTATTTTCTTCCATTTTCCTTTCCATCTTCTTACTCAAGGATTGGTTGTCCCTTTTCAGGTCTTCCATTTTCTTATTCAAAGATTGGTTGTTTTCCTCCATCTTCTCTTCTAAATTTTTGCTGGTTTCCTCCATTTTCTTGCTTAAATTTTCCTCCATCTTCTTGTTACTTTCCGTGGTGGAATCCATTTTCTTTTCCATCTTCTTGCTGCTTTCTTCCATTTTAGACTCCATATTCTGATTCATCTGTTGGAACAATTCCATCATCTTGTCTAAAATGGGACCTTCTGTTGTTTGGGATTTCTGTTTCTCCTTCTCTGGGACCTTGATTTCCCCCGTCTGTGTTGTTACTTCAGGTTGTTCCTCGGGTGGTGCGGGTTGTTTCGGTTCCACCTGGGTTAGTAACACTTCCGGATCTTCAACGGGTGTTGCCTCCTTATCCCCCATGTCAACCTCTCTTTCGGCCTCTGCCGCCCTTTTTTTCGAAGTAGCTCGCCTTTGCATTTTTCTGGTATTTATTAATTAATCGCTGCCAGGCTTATCTTATCAAGCCCTCTAAGTTGGACGCCACTTTGTAACACGACCCTGTATGCCGGTCTTTACAAAAATAAAAAGTAGATGGAAAATATTATAAAAAATAATATTTTCAATAATAAAAAATAATTTTATTTATGTTAATAAATGTGTGTAAATAAGAAATAAAGCTGTTTTAAAGGTTTTGTAAAACTTTTGATAATCAGGCAGGTATTTATTAACTATCGAGCACTTCTGGAAGATTTGAACCAAGTCTGGAGTTAAATAGATTAACTCCAGTCAGCAATCGATCGGTGATTTTTCTTGCTGGTCCAATATCTCACTCAAATAAAATATTTTCTTCTTCTTGAAGTCCCTTAGCCGTAATAAATAATCTTAAATTAGCCTGTGAAATAATAACAGATAAAAAACAATTGAAATATATGGATTTATTGAACAATTTAATAAATAATCGATTTTTTATCGATTGAGAACAATTATCGACTCCGTCTCAGGGAATTATCGATTGTGCATACAGTATAAAAATTATTATAGGTATTATATAAAGGACAGGTTCTTTGAGCGATTAAATTAATTAATAGTCAGAGAAGGATGACGAGAAAGTATAACATTAACAATTAAAATAAATTCAATAATTATTATTTAATAGTATTTAAATAATTCTGATATATAATGTTTAATAAATTGTTTTGTCAGACCAAATGTAGACTGACGTCACTGCTCGATGATGTAGGCAGGGCTTCGTAAAATTCAAAGATGGCCGCTACTCGATCTGGATATATTACTGCGAAGTCGTCGTGTCAGAAAATCACAACAAAATTACCTTCATGAATGTTTGAAATGTTCCCGCACTGGTGTAATTTGTCTATTAGGTTGTTTGGTGTGTTCTGAAGAAGTGTTCCGTGTAAACTTGTGTTAATTAGGTTATTTTGTATGTGTTCACTTCTGTTGGTTAGTAATCTGTAAAAGTGATTATGCGTTGTAGCGTGAATTGTGTCAAATATATTGTTTTACTGTTTTATATCACTCGTATCATGAAGTTAGGTGTTATTTTTCACTATTGTCGTTAAAGTTTTGGTAAATTTAGCTCAGAAAGTGTTCAATTCATCTAACTCTCGATGCACTAACTTTAATGGCAATTTGTCTTACCATTTTCTACTCAGTTTTTAAAGAACGTTTTTTCATACAACTATTCAGCTTGATATTCAACAAAAGACTAATTAACTTGGTCAAAATCTGGCCCAGTTAATCTTTGAAAAAGTATTGTTAACATATTTCGATTACCCATACACATGATACAATATTACATTATATATGGAATTTATTTATTTTATTCATCACTTTCATGAATTATGAATCTTATCATTGGTTTAATCATCTCATTCCTTTTAAATTGATATATTATAGTCCATATCTGTAGACATTTTGTGGAAATTAACAAATTTCTTTCCCTTTTGGAAATATAGGCTCAAAATTGGATTTCCGTCTTTATACAAATTTTCCTCCATTTTAATTATCATTAATACTATTATAATAAATTTTAATTAGTCATATTCCTCTTCCTTTCCTTAAATACATATAAATTAAACCTTTGAACTGGTTTTTTGTGTTAATCTCTGAATTTGACATTGCTCTTTAAAATTAATTAATTTATATATTTTGAAAATTTACAATATTTTAAGGTATATTTCCTTATTATCATTTTAACTCATAGGATCATTCCCAGTAGTGGTTAACTGATTTACCTTATCTAAATCTTGCTAGTTTACAGGATTTATACTGGTTTATATGGTTTCTGTGAATTCACCAAATGGCCTAGAGTTTAGAATTTTACATTTCTGTCTTTCTCAAATAAATTTAATCTTACCACTCCTCTGACTTTACATAGTTACTATTACATGAAAATAAAATGGTTTATAACTTATTGTGAGGTGTAGTATTTAATTAACACTACAGTTATACAAAATAATTATAAACATTATTTAGCAATCTGTACAATTGAACATATTGCTGACATGGTTTGAACATATACTTTTAACTCTTTTTGAGTTAACATAGCATACCTACTGAAACATTATTAATGGTACGTATGCTGTTATTTAGCAAACATTATTCATTTTAAACACATAATATAAATCTTATTTTCTAATAACTCTTACAAACACATTGATTTTATGGCTGTGAACAAACAGTTTATTTAAACATTTTAAGCCTATGAATACTAAATTAATGCCAGTCCTTTCTGGTCTAAACCATTATTATTTATGATCCCCTTCATCAGTAAACATGACCACCCATACTCTAGTTATTGGCATTTTTTACAAATGTCTTGTAAATAAAGAGTTACATTAAAATAATAAAATACTGGAAATCTTCCATTTTATTATTTTATTATGCTGTTTATTATTGGATATTAAAGTTGTTGTATAGCATATTGATAAGTCATAGTATCACTAACTTTAAGTTTATTGCATTTCCAAAAAACACTTACGCAAATTCACTTTCACTGTTGGTTCTGATATTTTGAGTCTTATTATCTCAGACCAGACCTTTAGTAATCATGGACTGTTAAGACTTGTTTATTTTCTTATCACACAATAGCTTTAGTCGGTTCACTTCTTATAATACTATACAGCACTTTAGTTTTCTAAATAATTACATTCTTATAGGACTTTGGTATGTTATACTTTCTTTTTAATCGTTTTTGTGGGTTTGGGGTTGATGGTAGTTAATAATAATAATAGGTTTTACAACGGTGTTTCTTTCATACTATTTCTTCCTCTCCTCCTGTCTTCTTTCTTGTCCTTCTTCTTATCTTCTTTCTTGTCTTCATTCTTGTCCTTCTTCTGGTCTTCATTCTTGTCCTTCTTCTAGTCTTCATTCTTCTGGTCTTCTTGTCTTCCTTCTTCATTCTTGGGTAAACCAAGGTACTTTGTGTTATCTCGACTGATGTTTAGTTTGGAGCATCTAATTTATTTACTGATACGGACCTTGTTCTTCTCTAAAGGTTTCAGGGTATTGTTTTCTTCCTGATCACAAACTTTATTCTTCCTTCTTCTTGTTTTTTGGGGTATTTTGGTATTCACCACTCTTAAACTGATTCTCTTTCTTCTTGATATGGTGTTATTTAATTTGTTTACTGCTCCTAGCTTCCTGGGTAAATTACTGATCTTATAATATGAGTTGCTTTCAATACTTTCTTTGATATTTAAACAGTGGTTTTTATATAATGTAATGAGGATTTTTATTTTATCGTGGTTCATTCCTTTGATTTCCTTAAATCTCATTCAATATTATTTTAACATATGTGGTGTAATTAAACTTTATGATTTTATATGACTTGATAAGTAGTGGATTTTCTGTCACGCTACAAGGTATTCTTTTTATTGGTTAACATAATAATAATAATAATAATAATAATCAAGGTAAAGAAAAACTTAAATCACAATGTCACACAGTCAAAACAGAACACAGTTATACTACACACAGCATCAGTGTGAAGCAGTAAAACAAGAACGTGTTCGCAAACGGAATTTACCGCCACTGCTTTCCACCTCTCTTGCAGTAACCTTGAGATATCCCTTCAGTCCATCTCCATCTTGTCTTGTCTAAACAGCACTTTACAATATATCCATCTGCCACAAAAGTTGTTTTCTTGACTGCCAGGTGCCAGAGTTAAAATTTGACAGACGGTGTGAACACAGTTTCATTTAAACCCAAATAATATTGTCATCTGAGACATAAACATTATCATATTGTTACAACACAAATAAGCCACCCCAATACCAGGGATAAAAAAGAGATGAATCAACAATATAATAAGTAATTCGTAATATAAAATGTTTAAAATAATGAAAATAAAATAACAATGACACGACAAACGACGACATGACCTAACCCAAATGATTGACCAAACAAAAGGAACCAAATGAAGAAGGAAGTGATTGACCAAACAAAAGGAACCAAATGAAGAAGGGAAAAAACCGAAACCAAACAAAAATGAAACAAATTGAAGGAATTGAATGACTCAATGCAACAAAATAAAATAAAACCAAAGGAGAAGGTGGAAAACCAAGATATAAATGAAATACACTGAAAGTGAAGAAGGAGGAAAATGAAAAAGAAACAAACCAAAGATAAAGGGGAAACAAAATGAAATCAAGTGCTAAGACACAAACAAGTAATATAGAATACAAGCAGGAGAAATGGTACACTCAATTGTAATATTGGAAACAAAACCAATAACTAACCAATGTAAAAAACAAGTATTATTATCAATTAAATGATAAATGTAACTGATATTTGATAAAACCCAATAAAGTAATGTTAAAAAATAAAAGTACACTAACCCACGAATTAGAGTTAGATGTAATGACGAACTCGATAGAAACATAAACTTATTAATAGTATAAATTATATTTGTAAAGAAAGAGATAGTGAGGTAGTGAGAAAGTAAACATTAATAAATAATAAAGAGAAAGTAGTTATAGGGATTACCCAGTTAGAAACACTTAAAATAAAAACATTTAAGAAGTGCAAAAGTGAAAGTGTAAAACCCCAAAATAATTAGCAAATAAAGTGTTAAATAAAAAACGCTTAATAAATAAGTTATAATAAACACTAAATGATTAATGGTGAACCATATTAATAATTAAGAATGTTGTTAATGATAGTATTAGAGGTAAACACTAAATAAGATGTAATGGACACAGAAGAGTGATGATGACAGTATTATTTAAAAAAGAATATTATGGTTAATGAAATTAAGTTTAATTGTATACAACAGCATTTAAAAGGGAGAATCCCATGAAAGGTAAACAGATAGTGTCACCATGGATTGAAGGTAGAGATTAGTTAAAAAATAAGAAGTTAAAAACAAAATCAATAAACACCCCATGTTATAAGGCATAATTATTTAAGTAAGTTTAAAAGGTGTGATGATGTTTATCACCCAAAAAATAATAAAAAATGAAATGGATTGTAAACAAACCTTACCTAAAACTGTTAAATAATTGTTTAATTAAATTTATGAATAGGATATGGCTGGAGGAATTGTACAGACCATAGGCCTAGATGTTATATTTTATGTGATCAAGAATAATAAGTAATAGCCATATTGTTAACAATGGCAAGTTAAATAAATAAGAAGGTAAAGCAATGCAGAACTTAGAAAACGAGAAAATCAGTTAGTAAATAATTAGCAATCCATGAAGTATAAAATAATGGTAACATACATATAGTACAAAAACAGATCCAAAACACATCGACAAATAACACAACCAATTATAATAACAAAACAAAACTCATTAGGTTAAAATGAGATGTAACTTGTATGAAATAAGTAAATATAATCAATGGCTACTTAGGCCTATGAAATGTCTAACTGTCAAAAACAAATAACTACGAATTGTAACAAATTAACAAAGAAATTAGCAAATCCAAGGCGAGTAAATAACCAAGGATAATTTATAAATCATATTAAAAGCAAAATGTTAGAATACGGACTTAAATTAAAAGAGAAATGTAATTAGCAAATATTAACATAATTGTAAAATTATAATACATAAAATGACCCAACCTTATGGGATAGCAAAATAATCTTTGAAAGGAAATACAAACAATAGTGATAATAGTTAATACTTAGGAAGGAAGATAGAAGAATAAAACCAATCAGAAGATATATAACGATTTTGAAAACAATTCAAATATGATAACAATGGTTTTATGTCAATTTAAGCCAATCAGATTTAATTAGTAACCATGACAACAGCCGTTGGTTACGAATTTTCCGTTGAATATTTTTACTCGTAAAGTGACGCTCATCCAGATTAGACGCCAGAGCTTGAATGACAAAAATTTTCATTAAAAATGTCAGAAAAGTAAACCAAATTCAAACAGATGAACCAGTAAGAAGCAGAGGAGGAACCAGAACATTTAACTGATGCCAAGGACCATTTTACATGAAAATTAAATGAAAAAATGACTACAACTAACATGAAAAGGACGCAAGACATATTTAAGCCCCAAAATTATTGAAAATTGATGATTAATGCAGCCCAATTACATTTTGACTGAACGACAGTTTATACCAAGTCGTCTGATTTGATAAGTATCATTGAATTACCCAAATTCCAGAAATAAACTCACTTTAAATATTTCTCACAGTAATTTGAAATCTCACTATAAACCGAATATTCTCTTTCAAAGATTAATTAAGAAAAATAAAGCACTGAAAATTTGTTAACTTATAAATAACCTGTTGATCAAATACGAACTTTTGAAACACACTTTACTACACTACAGGAACAAATTATAATCATATACTTATAATATACACTACAGGAACAAAGTAAAAATCATCAGAGAGAATACCAACTTAGAAAATAATCGGAGTGTAAAAAGCTATAAAGATTTTATCAAAAAAGTAAACCACGTTACAATTCAACCAAACCACAAGCTAGTATCATTCGGCATAGTAGATTTATATACTAATGTGCCTACTGATGAAACATTAACTTTACTCAGACATGATTTAATGAATAAAGGTTCTTTAGAAATACAGAAAGTTGACCAACTGATGATGATACTAAAAATTATTCTTAATCAAAACCATTTTTCATTTGAAGATACATATTATAAACAGAATGAAGCCCTTGCCATGGGATCTCCACTTTCTGGCATCCTGGCAGACCTATATTTAAACCATTTAGAAAATACAAAAATTTTAAAAGATAATTATTTTGCCAATAAAATCATCCATTATTCCAGATATGTAGATGATACCTTTATTATTTTTAACGGGAATGCCAGACAAATAGAATTATTTAAAAATTACTTAAACAAAATTCATAATAAATTAAAATTTACTATGGAGATCGAAAACAACAAAAGTATCAATTTTCTAGACTCAACTGTATCGCATAACGGGAATAATTTAAAATACAAAATCTTTAGAAAACACACTAATACTGACACAGTAATACACTACGATTCACATCATCCCGTTACACAAAAAATGGCAGTATTTAACAGTCTTGTCAACAGACTTTTAAATGTTCCCCTCGAAAAGGAGGACTACTTGAATGAGGTTAGCACTATCAAACAAATAGCTATAAACAACGGGTATAAATCTACAATAGTAGACAAAATAATAAATAAACATAGAAAACGTTTAGAAAATAAAAATTCAAACTGTATAAAAACAAGTAATAAAAATTGTAAATATCTTTCTGCTAATTTCACAGGTATTATGCCAAATATTTTAAGACCCGTTCTCAAAGATAATAACTATATCCTATCATTTAAAACAAATAATAACTTGGGAAATTATTTCAAAAACAAAAACAAAGTACCTTTAAAAAAGAAATCTGGTGTATATAAAATAAAATGTGATGATTGTGAAGCATTCTACATCGGTCAATCAGGCAGATGTTTTTATACTTGATTTTTGGAACATATTCCCAAGCCAAGTAATACTAAATCCAATTTTGCACAACATTTAATATCAAGCGGACATAAATATACGAGCTTTGAAGAAAATTTAACTTTTTGTAAAAAAGGTAAACGGATGGATAGTCTGGAGGAATTTGAAATTTATAAAGCTATAAAAAATAGTACCACCAAAAACAGTTTATTGAATGATCAGATAAATTTTACATTGAACTACTTGTTCGACACTGCCATCGGTTTGGATTTAATCTTTGACCAGTCGCGTGACGATCGCGGTTGAGGGTGAACGCATGCGGGAGCTCCAGCCGTGCTTCGTATAACAATTCACATGCGATTTGAAGTTTTATTTTATTTTATTTAATTGACATAACCAAAATCATGGTTACGATTGTATATTATATTAGTTTTTCATATTAAAATCAGTGTTATCTGAGGATGGGACTTAGTCCCGAAACGCGTCATAACTAGACGAAACTTTGTGTCGCTAGAGTGGATAAAAAGGTAATTATATAATTATTTAAATTATAATCACACACTATATTATTTAAGTACAAATAATGTAAGGCAATGTACTTTTTATTGCAATCATAATTAATATTTTTCTTGTAATCAAAAGAACTCTAGATTTGGAACGGAACAAACTAAACGGTAGTTTATTTATTTCTCAAATAAATTTAATCTTACCACTCCTCTGACTTTACATAGTTACTATTACATGAAAATAAAATGGTTTATAACTTATTGTGAGGTGTAGTATTTAATTAACACTACAGTTATACAAAATAATTATGAACATTATTTAGCAATCTGTACAATTGCACATATTGCTGACATGGTTTGAACATATACTTTTAACTCTTTTTGAGTTAACATAGCATACCTACTGAAACATTATTAATGGTACGTATGCTGTTATTTAGCAAACATTATTCATTTTAAACACATAATATAAATCTTATTTTCTAATAACTCTTACAAACACATTGATTTTATGGCTGTGAACAAACAGTTTATTTAAACATTTTAAGCCTATGAATACTAAATTAATGCCAGTCCTTTCTGGTCTAAACCATTATTATTTATGATCCCCTTCATCAGTAAACATGACCACCCATACTCTAGTTATTGGCATTTTTTACAAATGTCTTGTAAATAAAGAGTTACATTAAAATAATAAAATACTGGAAATTTTCCATTTTATTATTTTATTATGCTGTTTATTATTGGATATTAAAGTTGTTGTATAGCATATTGATAAGTCATAGTATCACTAACTTTAAGTTTATTGCATTTCCAAAAAACACTTACACAAATTCACTTTCACTGTTGGTTCTGATATTTTGAGTCTTATTATCTCAGACCAGACCTTTAGTAATCATGGACTGTTAAGACTTGTTTATTTTCTTATCACACAATAGCTTTAGTCGGTTCACTTCTTATAATACTATACAGCACTTTAGTTTTCTAAATAATTACATTCTTATAGGACTTTGGTATGTTATACTTTCTTTTTAATCGTTTTTGTGGGTTTGGGGTTGATGGTAGTTAATAATAATAATAGGTTTTACAACGGTGTTTCTTTCATACTATTTCTTCCTCTCCTCCTGTCTTCTTTCTTGTCTTCATTCTTGTCCTTCTTCTGGTCTTCATTCTTGTCCTTCTTCTAGTCTTCATTCTTCTGGTCTTCTTGTCTTCCTTCTTCATTCTTGGGTAAACCAAGGTACTTTGTGTTATCTCGACTGATGTTTAGTTTGGAGCATCTAATTTATTTACTGATACGGACCTTGTTCTTCTCTAAAGGTTTCAGGGTATTGTTTTCTTCCTGATCACAAACTTTATTCTTCCTTCTTCTTGTTTTTTGGGGTATTTTGGTATTCACCACTCTTAAACTGATTCTCTTTCTTCTTGATATGGTGTTATTTAATTTGTTTACTGCTCCTAGCTTCCTGGGTAAATTACTGATCTTATAATATGAGTTGCTTTCAATACTTTCTTTGATATTTAAACAGTGGTTTTTATATAATGTAATGAGGATTTTTATTTTATCGTGGTTCATTCCTTTGATTTCCTTAAATCTCATTCAATATTATTTTAACATATGTGGTGTAATTAAACTTTATGATTTTATATGAGTTGATAAGTAGTGGATTTTCTGTCACGCTACAAGGTATTCTTTTTATTGGTTAACATAATAATAATAATAATAATAATAATAATCAAGGAAAAGAAAAACTTAAATCACAATGTCACACAGTCAAAACAGAACACAGTTATACTACACACAGCATCAGTGTGAAGCAGTAAAACAAGAACGTGTTCGCAAACGGAATTTACCGCCACTGCTTTCCACCTCTCTTGCAGTAACCTTGAGATATCCCTTCAGTCCATCTCCATCTTGTCTTGTCTAAACAGCACTTTACAATATATCCATCTGCCACAAAAGTTGTTTTCTTGACTGCCAGGTGCCAGAGTTAAAATTTGACAGACTGTGTGAACACAGTTTCATTTAAACCCAAATAATATTGTCATCTGAGACATAAACATTATCATATTGTTACAACACAAATAAGCCACCCCAATACCAGGGATAAAAAAGAGATGAATCAACAATATAATAAGTAATTCGTAATATAAAATGTTTAAAATAATGAAAATAAAATAACAATGACACGACAAACGACGACATGACCTAACCCAAATGATTGACCAAACAAAAGGAACCAAATGAAGAAGGAAGTGATTGACCAAACAAAAGGAACCAAATGAAGAAGGGAAAAAACCGAAACCAAACAAAAATGAAACAAATTGAAGGAATTGAATGACTCAATGCAACAAAATAAAATAAAACCAAAGGAGAAGGTGGAAAACCAAGATATAAATGAAATACACTGAAAGTGAAGAAGGAGGAAAATGAAAAAGAAACAAACCAAAGATAAAGGGGAAACAAAATGAAATCAAGTGCTAAGACACAAACAAGTAATATAGAATACAAGCAGGAGAAATGGTACACTCAATTGTAATATTGGAAACAAAACCAATAACTAACCAATGTAAAAAACAAGTATTATTATCAATTAAATGATAAATGTAACTGATATTTGATAAAACCCAATAAAGTAATGTTAAAAAATAAAAGTACACTAACCCACGAATTAGAGTTAGATGTAATGACGAACTCGATAGAAACATAAACTTATTAATAGTATAAATTATATTTGTAAAGAAAGAGATAGTGAGGTAGTGAGAAAGTAAACATTAATAAATAATAAAGAGAAAGTAGTTATAGGGATTACCCAGTTAGAAACACTTAAAATAAAAACACTTAAGAAGTGCAAAAGTGAAAGTGTAAAACCCCAAAATAATTAGCAAATAAAGTGTTAAATAAAAAACGCTTAATAAATAAGTTATAATAAACACTAAATGATTAATGGTGAACCATATTAATAATTAAGAATGTTGTTAATGATAGTATTAGAGGTAAACACTAAATAAGATGTAATGGACACAGAAGAGTGATGATGACAGTATTATTTAAAAAAGAATATTATGGTTAATGAAATTAAGTTTAATTGTATACAACAGCATTTAAAAGGGAGAATCCCATGAAAGGTAAACAGATAGTGTTACCATGGATTGAAGGTAGAGATTAGTTAAAAAATAAGAAGTTAAAAACAAAATCAATAAACACCCCATGTTATAAGGCATAATTATTTAAGTAAGTTTAAAAGGTGTGATGATGTTTATCACCCAAAAAATAATAAAAAATGAAATGGATTGTAAACAAACCTTACCTAAAACTGTTAAATAATTGTTTAATTAAATTTATGAATAGGATATGGCTGGAGGAATTGTACAGACCATAGGCCTAGATGTTATATTTTATGTGATCAAGAATAATAAGTAATAGCCATATTGTTAACAATGGCAAGTTAAATAAATAAGAAGGTAAAGCAATGCAGAACTTAGAAAACGAGAAAATCAGTTAGTAAATAATTAGCAATCCATGAAGTATAAAATAATGGTAACATACATATAGTACAAAAACAGATCCAAAACACATCGACAAATAACACAACCAATTATTATAACAAAACAAAACTCATTAGGTTAAAATGAGATGTAACTTGTATGAAATAAGTAAATATAATCAATGGCTACTTAGGCCTATGAAATGTCTAACTGTCAAAAACAAATAACTACGAATTGTAACAAATTAACAAAGAAATTAGCAAATCCAAGGCGAGTAAATAACCAAGGATAATTTATAAATCATATTAAAAGCAAAATGTTAGAATACGGACTTAAATTAAAAGAGAAATGTAATTAGCAAATATTAACATAATTGTAAAATTATAATACATAAAATGACCCAACCTTATGGGATAGCAAAATAATCTTTGAAAGGAAATACAAACAATAGTGATAATAGTTAATACTTAGGAAGGAAGATAGAAGAATAAAACCAATCAGAAGATATATAACGATTTTGAAAACAATTCAAATATGATAACAATGGTTTTATGTCAATTTAAGCCAATCAGATTTAATTAGTAACCATGACAACAGCCGTTGGTTACGAATTTTCCGTTGAATATTTTTACTCGTAAAGTAACGCTCATCCAGATTAGACGCCAGAGCTTGAATGACAAAAATTTTCATTAAAAACGTCAGAAAAGTAAACCAAATTCAAACAGATGAACCAGTAAGAAGCAGAGGAGGAACCAGAACATTTAACTGATGCCAAGGACCATTTTACATGAAAATTAAATGAAAAAATGACTACAACTAACATGAAAAGGACGCAAGACATATTTAAGCCCCAAAATTATTGAAAATTGATGATTAATGCAGCCCAATTACATTTTGACTGAACGACAGTTTATACCAAGTCGTCTGATTTGATAAGTATCATTGAATTACCCAAATTCCAGAAATAAACTCACTTTAAATATTTCTCACAGTAATTTGAAATCTCACTATAAACCGAATATTCTCTTTCAAAGATTAATTAAGAAAAATAAAGCACTGAAAATTTGTTAACTTATAAATAACCTGTTGATCAAATACGAACTTTTGAAACACACTTTACTACACTACAGGAACAAATTATAATCATATACTTATAATATACACTACAGGAACAAAGTAAAAATCATCAGAGAGAATACCAACTTAGAAAATAATCGGAGTGTAAAAAGCTATAAAGATTTTATCAAAAAAGTAAACCACGTTACAATTCAACCAAACCACAAGCTAGTATCATTCGGCATAGTAGATTTATATACTAATGTGCCTACTGATGAAACATTAACTTTACTCAGACATGATTTAATGAATAAAGGTTCTTTAGAAATACAGAAAGTTGACCAACTGATGATGATACTAAAAATTATTCTTAATCAAAACCATTTTTCATTTGAAGATACATATTATAAACAGAATGAAGCCCTTGCCATGGGATCTCCACTTTCTGGCATCCTGGCAGACCTATATTTAAACCATTTAGAAAATACAAAAATTTTAAAAGATAATTATTTTGCCAATAAAATCATCCATTATTCCAGATATGTAGATGATACCTTTATTATTTTTAACGGGAATGCCAGACAAATAGAATTATTTAAAAATTACTTAAACAAAATTCATAATAAATTAAAATTTACTATGGAGATCGAAAACAACAAAAGTATCAATTTTCTAGACTCAACTGTATCGCATAACGGGAATAATTTAAAATACAAAATCTTTAGAAAACACACTAATACTGACACAGTAATACACTACGATTCACATCATCCCGTTACACAAAAAATGGCAGTATTTAACAGTCTTGTCAACAGACTTTTAAATGTTCCCCTCGAAAAGGAGGACTACTTGAATGAGGTTAGTACTATCAAACAAATAGCTATAAACAACGGGTATAAATCTACAATAGTAGACAAAATAATAAATAAACATAGAAAACGTTTAGAAAATAAAAATTCAAACTGTATAAAAACAAGTAATAAAAATTGTAAATATCTTTCTGCTAATTTCACAGGTATTATGCCAAATATTTTAAGACCCGTTCTCAAAGATAATAACTATATCCTATCATTTAAAACAAATAATAACTTGGGAAATTATTTCAAAAACAAAAACAAAGTACCTTTAAAAAAGAAATCTGGTGTATATAAAATAAAATGTGATGATTGTGAAGCATTCTACATCGGTCAATCAGGCAGATGTTTTTATACTTGATTTTTAGAACATATTCCCAAGCCAAGTAATACTAAATCCAATTTTGCACAACATTTAATATCAAGCGGACATAAATATACGAGCTTTGAAGAAAATTTAACTTTTTGTAAAAAAGGTAAACGGATGGATAGTCTGGAGGAATTTGAAATTTATAAAGCTATAAAAAATAGTACCACCAAAAACAGTTTATTGAATGATCAGATAAATTTTACATTGAACTACTTGTTCGACACTGCCATCGGTTTGGATTTAATCTTTGACCAGTCGCGTGACGATCGCGGTTGAGGGTGAACGCATGCGGGAGCTCCAGCCGTGCTTCGTATAACAATTCACATGCGATTTGAAGTTTTATTTTATTTTATTTAATTGACATAACCAAAATCATGGTTACGATTGTATATTATATTAGTTTTTCATATTAAAATCAGTGTTATCTGAGGATGGGACTTAGTCCCGAAACGCGTCATAACTAGACGAAACTTTGTGTCGCTAGAGTGGATAAAAAGGTAATTATATAATTATTTAAATTATAATCACACACTATATTATTTAAGTACAAATAATGTAAGGCAATGTACTTTTTATTGCAATCATAATTAATATTTTTCTTGTAATCAAAAGAACTCTAGATTTGGAACGGAACAAACTAAACGGTAGCCATCTTAGGCCATAAAAATCGTTCCAAAATCGATTTCGCCAACCCTAGAGAGATTGTCTCATAACAACTGTTGGTGTAAATTTATTAATAACCAAGCATAATTTTCTTGTCAGACTGAATAATTACCACTCTATAATTAAAGAAACTAGTATAGAGTGTAACCATTGTTTTTATTTCATAGGGTAGTGTATTGTATAATTTGTGCTTGTTAGCGAACATCTAGATTTGACGGCCAGCGCTCACGCCGCAACTCGACAAACTACCTGCTCGATTCAGAAGGTCGAACCAAGGCGGGAATAAATTTGAATGCCCCGGCCGTCAAAGTTGAGAACACCTTTTGACACATTATTTACTAATTTAATTGTTTTAACTAATGCCAGAACCAGAACATTTAATTGATGCCAAGGACCATTTTACATGAAAATTAAATGAAAAAATGGACTACAACTAACATGAAAAGGACGCAAGACATATTTAAGCCCCAAGATTATTGAAAATTGATGACTAATGCAGCCCAATTACATTTTGACTGAACGACAGTTTATACCAAGTCGTCTGATTTGATAAGTATCATTGAATTACCAAAATTACAGAAATAAACTCACTTTAAATATTTCTCACAGTAATTTAAAGTCTCACTATAAACTGAATATGCTCTTTCAAAGATTAATTAAGAAAAATAAAACACTGCAAATTTGTTAACTTATAAATAACCTGTTGATCAAATACGAACTTTTGAAACACACTTTACTACACTACAGGAACAAATTATAATCACACACTATATTATTTAAGTAAAAATAATGTAAGGCAATGTACTTTTTATTGTAATCATAATTAATATTTTTCTTGTAATCAAAAGAACTCTAGATTTGGAACGGAACAAATTGTAAACAAACTAAACGGTAGCCATCTTAGGCCATAAAAATCGTTCCAAAATCGATTTCGCCAACCCTAGAGAGATGTCTCATAACAATAGTCGGTGCAAATTTATTAATAACCAAGCATAATTTTCTTGTCAGACTGAATAATTACCAATCTATAATTAAAGAAACTAGTACAGAGTGTAACCATTGTTTTTATTTCATAGGGTAGTGTATTGTATAATTTGTGCTTGTTAGCGAACATCTAGATTTGATGGCCAGCGCTTACGCCGCAACTCGACAAACTACCTGCTCGATTCAGAAGGTCGAACCAAGGCGGGAATAAATTTGAATGCCCCGGCCGTCAAAGTTGAGAACACCTTTTGACACATTATTTACTAATTTAATTGTTTTAACTAATGCCAGAACCAGAACATTTAATTGATGCCAAGGACCATTTTACATGAAAATTAAATGAAAAAATGGACTACAACTAACATGAAAAGGACGCAAGACATATTTAAGCCCCAAGATTATTGAAAATTGATGACTAATGCAGCCCAATTACATTTTGACTGAACGACAGTTTATACCAAGTCGTCTGATTTGATAAGTATCATTGAATTACCAAAATTACAGAAATAAACTCACTTTAAATATTTCTCACAGTAATTTAAAGTCTCACTATAAACTGAATATGCTCTTTCAAAGATTAATTAAGAAAAATAAAACACTGCAAATTTGTTAACTTATAAATAACCTGTTGATCAAATACGAACTTTTGAAACACACTTTACTACACTACAGGAACAAATTATAATCACACACTATATTATTTAAGTACAAATAATGTAAGGCAATGTACTTTTTATTGTAATCATAATTAATATTTTTCTTGTAATCAAAAGAACTCTAGATTTGGAACGGAACAAATTGTAAACAAACTAAACGGTAGCCATCTTAGGCCATAAAAATCGTTCCAAAATCGATTTCGCCAACCCTAGAGAGATGTCTCATAACAATTGTCGGTGCAAATTTATTAATAACCAAGCATAATTTTCTTGTCAGACTGAATAATTACCAATCTATAATTAAAGAAACTAGTACAGAGTGTAACCATTGTTTTTATTTCATAGGGTAGTGTATTGTATAATTTGTGCTTGTTAGCGAACATCTAGATTTGATGGCCAGCGCTTACGCCGCAACTCGACAAACTACCTGCTCGATTCAGAAGGTCGAACCAAGGCGGGAATAAATTTGAATGCCCCGGCCGTCATAGTTGAGAACACCTTTTTTTGACACATTATTTACTAATTTAATTGTTTTAAATAAACAATTTGGCGCCACCCGGGATTCACAAACCCCTATTGAATAACAGGTAAGGTATCCACTCGCGTTTTACTGGTAATTAAAACATCACTACGGACTTTGTTAGCACAAAATATTGAAGTAACGACACCAGTGTGAGGCGAACACACGCACAACACTTACACACATTTTCAGAAGATGACTCCAATTACAACATTACAGATTGGCTTCCATCGCGGGGCTTAAACAAAGACGGACGTCCCATCAAACAACGACGTTACAATATTATATATGTTCTGAAAGGTAGTAAAATTATGAACTGAGTCTGCCTTTTCAGAATCATATATTTTGTTTGTTACTTTCACTAATGAGGTCAAATATTATAAAATGTAATTTATATTTTTAAAAACACTAATTATAATTTTAGAACTAATCGAAGAGGATCCATTCCAGATGTTTGCAATCTTTAAAATGAAACCTTGCTTGTAATTTTCTGTTCACGAATAAGGGAGAAATGTTGTGAATAAAGCATTGTTCTTATGTACTTTGAAATCAATATGGTGGTGCACATGCAGACCCTTAACATGAAATTCTGTGTTAGATGGAGAAACTCCTTTACACAAACACTTGAAATGTTGCAAGCAACATATGGGAATGAGGCTTCAAAACAGATTCAAATGTAGAAGTGGTAGAAACATTTCAAATATGGCCAAACTTCAACTGATAATGATCCTCATTCAGACCAGCCATCAATATCCAAAACAGATGAAATTGTTGCAGAAGTTTGCGAAATTGTTCATTCTAAATGCTTTTTACTTGTTCATGAGGTAGCTGAAGAAGTATGCCTTTAAAAACTGTCTGTTAGGTTGACAATGCACCTGCACACACATCACTATTAATCTATCAAAAAATGGAACAGCAGTCAAGCCACATTCTCCTTACTCACCTGACCTAGCACTGGTGAGCTTTTTCAATTCCCCAAATTAAAAAATTAGATTGAAACGCTGACGTTTTTCAGTTGACTGACTTGATAAAATGATTTACTAGCAAAAGGAACAGTGTCCCAAATGAAGAGTTCTGAAAATGTTTTGAAGGACAGAAGAAATGATGGGAGTGGTGTATTCAAATGGAGGGGACTACTTTGAAGGCAACAAGGTCGAATAACTAAGTTACAAGGAACTTTTTATTTTCCAAATTCGGGTATTTTATGGACACACGTAGTATCTCTGGATCACTTGTAAGTTTAGGCTCACTGGGTTTAAAATGGATTTTGTGGACACGATGTCCATTGTTGGTATGCTGTTCCATATTTCTGCAAGTAACTTAAAGTTAGATTTGTCCAAATTAAAATTTTTTAAAGTTGTGATTAATGTTCTTTGTATGTGTGATTCTTAGCTTTGCCTAGGAACACCACAAGGAGATGACCGTATAATGTTTCTCGCACTTTATTTTTATTTTTTGACAATGAATACATAAACAAGTGACAATAGCAATCCATGACTAACATATCTATCTGTTCATTCTGTTTACACCATTGTGATAAAATTAAAAACACAGAGATATCAATATGTACACTTGCAATTATAGGTTCAAATGAACTTTCAACTTTCTCTACTGGCTAAGTGACTAAGCTCTTATTATGGACAGATTTCTGCACTACTAAAAGGAAGGGTGATAATATTATGGTACAGCGGTACAATTTGCTATTGTATACCTACGTTTGCAAAATAAACATGCGATAATCTGTTTTGATGATTCAATAGCCACAATTGCATGAAAACATTAGCAATGGTTAACATAATTCAATTCATTAAATTAATTCATATCACTGATTCATTAAAACACATTCCATATCAACAAAGTGACTCACAAGGCGACACTATTGATCCAGTGCTCGAGCACCCCCCAGAATTTTTGTGGGGTGCTCAGCACCCGTACAAAAAAGGGAGAAGAAAAATAAAAAAAGAAAATAAGAAAAGAAAAAGAAAGAAAGAAAAAATGGGTGGAAAAATTCGAATCTTTCATCGTATTTCTTAAATGATAGTAGGGTCCGATTTTTTTTATAGAGCGGCGAGGGGGGATATAAATGTTGGTTTGGGCAGAGACTTTACCAGGGTACTTCCGTTTATGCGGGACTTGCGTTTCCTGCAATAAGACAGCTGTGGCAGGTCGCTCCGCCCACAAAGCCATTCCAGGCTGTAACCATCCTCCCCACAACACTTGTCCGTCATCATAAACAGCTGACTGAGATAGCAGAGCAAATATATTAAAAAAAAAAAAAAAAAAAAAAAAAACAACAACAAAACATTACATATGATGTACCGGTACGGCCTTACTCCTTTTGTGTATTTTTCCATACTCTTCAAAGGGTTAAAAAGGATTATGCCAATTTTGATGGAGCACTCTCGCATCGGCCCATGCAAGCACAGCCTCGCGACTCCTCCCCTCCAGAAACTTCCTTCTTCTTTTACACTATATTGAATGAAGTATTCTACATCACTGATTAGGTTGTAGTGAAAAATCATAAACAAGGTAATCCGGTTAGAGCAATAGTATCGTTTTTAAATTCTCCTACATACGAGTTAGCCAGATATCTTGCTACAATTCTATCGCATCTTTCCACCAACAAGTATAACGTTAAAGATTCCTTTGAGTTTCATGATAAAATATAAAATGTTCAATTACCACCTAATTATCAACTTGCCTCACTGGATGTATCATCGCTCTTTACCAATATATCAATACCAACTGTAACTGAAATAATAGCTAATAGATTTGATGAACTTACGCCTTTCACGAAAATTCCTAAGAAACAGTTTCTTGAAGCCTTAAAATTGTGTTTAGAGAGAGGTTATTTTCAGTTCGATAAAGTGTTTTATTTACAGTTATTCGGATGTCCTATGGTATCCCCTATTGCCCCCATTCTTGCTGACATATATCTTGAACATATTCTAGACAAAAAACTCCAAACCTTACCATTTCCCATCCCGTTTCTATACAAATATGTAGATGACATCATCACCGCTATACCAACAAATAAACACAACATAATAACAGAGATATTTAATGATTTTCATCCACGTTTAATGTTCACTGTTGAATTAGAAAAATTGGACTTTTCAATTCCGTATTTAGATATCTTATTACTACGTCAGTCTAATGGAAAAATCAACACAAAGTGGTGGCAAAAACCATAAAATTCAGGGAGATATATTCACTACTCTAGTCACTGCCCATACTATTACAAAATCAATGTTGCAAAAAATCTGATAAATCGAGCACACAGACTTACATCAGCCATCCACAAAAAAGAAATTGAAAACAGAGTCGTCGATTTATTATTAATAGGGTATAAACTTATTTGCACACTATTAAAACAGTGTAACAAACACATTAGCAATAATACAGAAAAGAGGAATACTATATGTTTAAATACCACTGATGTGACCGCTGACCAAACAAATGAAAGTATAGGCCTACCCAAAGAATTAACAGAACATCTTACAGTACACAATAACCAAGACCAAACTATCACAACTACTAAATATTTTCCCTTAACATACATAAAAACACTATCAGAGAAAAACACTAAAATACTTACAAGGACTAACAACAACACGAAAATAGCATACAGAAATGTCAATACAATAAACAAACTCTTCATGAATACCAAAAACAGAGATGAAATAGAAATAAACTCTAATGTTTATGAAATTCCATGCCAAGAAAACTGCGGTCAAAAATATTACGTATGCTCAGAACAGTATTTAGAAAGGAGAGTGTATCAACACAAATACAGCTGCGATAAAACAAAAACTAATAAACATGATCCAACAACTTAACACAACATGCTTGCATACATGGTCACATCTTCCAGTTCGACAAAGTAAAAATAATACATACAGAAACCAATCATTTCAAACGGCAGATCCTTGAAATGACAACTATTGAAAGAAATAAGCAAAATTCCGTTAACAAAAAAACCGACGTACAGAGCCTCAGTAAATGTTATTCAAACCTTATACATTCCCAGAAAACAAACATACAATAGATATCTAACAAGTCAACAACCCCATCAACCCCTCCTCCACTGATACCCTTAATACCTGACAATCCTTTACCTGATGCGTCCCCTCTTCCTCCAGTCTCGAAATAGATTCACACACTGCCACTATACAGTATGCAAAATGAGGAAAAAAATATAATTAACGTGTATCATGTTTTTGTATTGTATTGTAGTGTATAGTTTTGTGTATGTGTGTATCTGTGACTCAACAAAATATGTAAGTACTATTAGTTATTCTATACAAAACAATGCCACAGTTAATACCATACAACTTATATATTATAATTAACTCTCATTACAATGATATTACTTTATATTTTATGTTGTAGGCATGAATATGAGAAAAGCACTTGAAAAGCACTATATATATATATAGTGGTTTCAAATGAATATCAAGTTTTGGTCTAATAAAAATGCAGGTTTTATGTGACGTTTCGAGATTTATTTTATCTCATATTCATGCCTACAACATAAAATGTAAAGTAATATCATTGTAATGAGAGTTAATTATAATATATAAGTTGTATGGTGTATATATATATATATATATATAGTGATGATATGTACCGTTACTATATATATATATATATATATATAGTAACGGTACATATCATCACCATACTTTGGAACCTAATGTTGGACATAACGTGACATAATAGTTAAATGAAACAAGACCTACCAAGAATTCATAATTGTGTACCAAGTATGAAAATCAGTTAAAGAATTAATAACTAAAGAATGAACCTATGAATGGTGAATAAAAGTAGTAAGGAAAACTAAACAAGGAAGAAAAAACGTTAAAATGTGATTAACCCAATGACCCATAAAGCGTTACGAGCTTTAAATAAATTATTAAATACTGAAATTTGTCACTTACCATTTGCAATTATTTACCAGGGTTTACCAGGGTGTCGTCTGATGTACTTAGGCAGAGAAACACGACAGGCATTGCAATGACAAACACCTATTTTGTAAGCACAAATAAATGGTACTTTATTTTTTGTAGCATGACAATTCTTTGTTTACCTTTCGGTTTAAATTTATTAAAATATGCCAAATTAATATTTGATTCACCTAGCCATACTATCAAAATTTATTAACTTGAATACACATCCATAAACTTATGACTACTTATAATAAAACGGAAACCAGCGCTTTCACACACCCACACATACTGTTACTTAAGCTTTTAGAGATCTCATTTTATAAT
Source organism: Magicicada septendecula (assembly GCA_034769895.1). Taxonomy (NCBI): domain Eukaryota; kingdom Metazoa; phylum Arthropoda; class Insecta; order Hemiptera; family Cicadidae; genus Magicicada; species Magicicada septendecula. The sequence goes on along the minus strand of CM068368.1, from coordinate 431,748,601 downwards.
TTATAGTATTTTAGTAATTTTTGTACTGGATTTCAAATATATGGTGGTATTCAGCAGAATACTTAGCTGTTCGAAGAGTTGATCTGAAATCATCCCCTCCGCATTGTTGTCTCGCACTTTTTGTTTTACACAGTTCTTATTGCCGAACAGTTATTACATTTTTGTTGGTCACCACACAGTCTGTTTATATTATGAATTATTTTTTATCTATTTTAAATCATTTGAAGTTTTTAAAAACACCTTTTGAAACGCGATATTTACATTTTAGGTTGCGGGCGCCCGCGATTTATGTTTCGAAACTTTTATGTGTATTGCTCGCGCGAGCGTTGAAATGAGACTGGCCTTTGTTTGCTGTGTGCCACAACGCGGTTGGCGTCGACACACCTACATTCTTGTTATGCAAAGCGCTGACGTAACGATCGCCTGTTGTTTCGTTACATAACTTGTTGACTGGTTTTGTGTCATTTGTTGACCTTGGTACAATTTGTCGGTTGTTGAATCTGTTTTATAGAAATTCATGAATAATGAATAAATTAAATTGTCACCCAGCAGTGTTACCACCGTCGCTATTGTCGCTACAACTGAATTTTACCTTCTGGTTTACGTTTGTCCCAAATATTCGAAAAAATGTTACTGTTTTATTTAAATTACCCCAGGCAGGCCAAAATGCCACATTACAATACCCCCCTCAATGAGAGATTTTATGCCGAAGCATAAAAAATCTCATTGACACATTCATACTTGCTAGAGGGATCAGCCAGGATATGTCGCCACAACCCCCTGTATGGTTTACGAAAAATATAATCAACTCACCCTTGGTCCGGTGACTGTGACCGCACCTGAATGACAATACTGGACTTCTCTCTCGAGATCCCAACACCGTAGAGTCAGACAGATACTTAACGCCCCTGCTCTGACGCGCTGGCCAGCTCAGGTCCGCCGCCACAGCATCACCAAACACTGAAACAATAAATTAAAATATCAAATAGTGGCCTTATACAACACCATACCCCAACTGATCTGTTTCCCCCTAGCGGTGCTGGTTTGCACTAAGAAGCACTGGTTTTGTTTTTTCACTTATCTCTAACATATCTATCAAAATACCTAACAACACATGATCCCCTTTTAAAATTCCATAATCTCATTCCATCTACTTTCTCTTGTTAACTTTATCCCCAAAATTCAAAATCATTGCCCTGATTCCCATCAGAATTTCAATAAACAGACGATTGACTCATAAACATTTCCCATTACCATATTACATTTCTCTCATCCCCAATTTAAAATGCATTTAAAATATCTAAATTCATAAAATTCTCTTACACTAACAAACACAATATAACATAAGAAAACATAGTACATTAATAATTCACATTATTATTATCATCTTAAAGTAAACAATTTATATTTAAAACTTACACACTTTACATCATTGAATTTGCATATAAAATCATAAAATTATCCTTTTAAACTCACTTTACTTTTATTAATTCGTTTCTCAAAAAAATTTTTTTTTTTTATCTCATTGAAAATTTTAACTATCATAAATTTATTTCATTTTTAGTAAAAATCTTTAAACACAGAAAACTTATTATATTTTTATAATCCTTATTCCTAACATACTACATGCAATCAACTCAATAAAACATAATAAACACAATACAGTAAACCCTCGATTTAACGGACTTCGGATTTAACGGACAGAATTTAACAGACCAAAAAAAAAAAAAAAAAAAAAAAAGTTTTTAGGCGTATAATGTGCATAAACTGCAGACTCTCTTGTTCTGGCGATGTTGCTTGGCTATCGCAGCATTCTTTCGTTTCTTGTTTTGAAACACGCAAATTTTCTCATCTCCAATTGTATTTGATGAGAACGGAGATAAGAATTAGATAAGAATTCATTTAATTCTTCACGATCCCCGTCTTTGCGTTGTCGTTGACGCAGGCGTCACACACGTTCAGTGGAAGACATCACGACGACTAACACTGACAATATACACTGATATGCATCTTATTTCTGTGACCAAATTTATTTATTACTAACGTCACCTGGAGCGTTACATTTTTCGATGACGTTACACATTTTGCATCACGCATTTTGTGGAATGACCCCCAGCCTAAAAACATTATCATGTTAAAAAAAAATTTTGACACGAAAAAATCACGATTAAGTTTTTGAAGTCCATGGTTGTGATTTAAATTTGGTGGTAGTTCATAACCATAGCAACGTATTTTCACTCTTGAATATTCGGCTATTTTTGTGATAATTCGTATGCACGCGCAGTTCACATTCGTACAGCTTCGCATCAGTTTATTCAGAGAATACAGCGTGTACGCTACATGTGTTTCTATAGTACGAACCTTGCACGTGTTAAATAGAGAGTCTTAACAAGTTTATACTTGCGTTGTTACAGCAAGGTCCATTACTTTATTAATGAATTACAGCATAAGTATGTCTGGCGTTACGAAAAAACGTGTGAACTTGAGTATAAAGCAAAAGCTTGAACTAATAATTAAACTTGAAGGTGGCGCGTCTGTTGCACATGTTTGTGAAGTGTACGGTGTAAAGAAACAAACCGTTTCAGACATTCGAAAGAATAAAGATAAACTTATTCAGTTTTCGCTAAAGTACAGTGTTGATAGTTCGAAGAATGAGGGAGAAAGAAAACACATTAAATTAGCCAAACACAAACAATTAGAGGATGCTGTGCACAAGTGGTTTATTCAACAACGTTCTAGTGGCGTCGTTGTTTGTAGTGTGGAGTTGCGGGCTGCTGCTGATAAACTGGCGAAACATATTGGTATCCAATTTCAGGCGAGTGATGGGTGGCTTTGGCGTTTTCATAAACGACATGGCATCACAAATAGATTAACATGTGGGAAGATGGAGATGATAACGATGAAGAAACATCTGTTACAGGAGGCCCTAAATTATCAGCGATAAGAAACAGCATGGACGAAATTATCGCGTACATTGGGGAGTCTTCAGATCCGGAAGTGTGTGCTTATTATGACCATTTTAGACAGTTTAGATCTTTAATAATAAAGAAGCAACATTCTAGTGGAAAACAACTGAGTCTTGATGCTTTTATCCAGAATAAATAAAGGTGTGTACATAACATTGTATTTGCATGATATTAATAGTACGTATTAAAATACAGATAAGCGATGTTGTCGCTGTTACAATAGAAAACCACACTGGCATTTTACCCGTTATTTAGAAACATGTTATTCACACCCCCTCTACTCATCCTTTGTCTTGCTGCCTACAGAAGGGTGCGAGCACGCGCGCGTGCGCACGCACTTACACTTTTTCTTCCTATTCTTTGTTCAGTTTGCTGTTAAAACGTATGGTTGCAGTCATAAATCATAATGCCAGAGTTAACAACAGCCAGGCAAACTGCTGTTGCTTACGCAGTAAACAACTCATAGATACCAAAAGCGTTCGTCCCGCCAGAAGTCAGGTATAACTTCGAATTTCGTTAGCGCGCGAATGCAAGACGCAGGCCAAATTAGCGACCATGTTTTTAGGAGAAAAAGTGCGGCTTGTATTCAGAACAATACGGTATTTGCATGATATTAATAGTATTAAAATTTCAAGTGTTATAGGCCTATTTGACTTAAATATATCCTCAAAAAACAAAATTTGCGATTTAACGGACTTTCGATTTAACGGACACCCCTCAGCCCCAATTAGTCCGTTAAATCGAGGGTTTACTGTATATAAAATATCTAGTGCATCTATTTCTTCTAATTTTAACAAAATTAATTAATAGCGAGTCATCATTACTAAAATGCAACAAAAAAAATTTTTTAATTCGTTACCCACCTTGGGTAACCTCCCTGCCACACACACTATGACCCCCCTGGACTGTGGCGTCCAGTTGCGTCCACAAGGACTGAGGTTTTGGAGGAATGTGACATCTCCGTGTCCTTGCTTCTGCGTTACATTTTAAAGATTTAGATATCATAATATCTGTGTTATATAAATATGCGCCCTTAATACGGGTCTACCACCTGGCTCTGCTGTCCCTCCTCGGACAGAGTGGTAGCCGTTGTTCCCTAGTTTGGTGATTCCCCTTAATTTCACCCCCCATCAATTTCTAAATACACCTTGACAACGATAACAGCTATGGCCAGTTATGGTCAGCGCATAATCGTAATGTGCCCCAACCATAGCTGTTAAAGCTAAACCAATTCCACGGTCAAGGTTCGGTGAGGCCGTGACCGCCCGAAAAGTTGGGGAATCACAAGTATAATGTTTTTTAAAATTAAAATTAATAATTTATATTACATGACATTTCTAGTCTTGGTGGTGTTTTAACCTAATACATTTCTTTCTTAACTTTCCCTACCTTGATCTTCATTTACATAAAATACATAACTTGTGTCTAAACAATATTAATAATTTATAATAATAGAATATAAAAATGTCTGTTTATGTATGAAAATTTTAATATCTATAAATACATCCATCATCACTCAGCTAGATAATACTTTTTTAATTGGGTCACATTATAAGTCCCTTTTATTTCTCGAGTTTGCAAATCTACTAAAACATAAGCATTCTCCATTTTCACTTGGCTAACCTCATATGGACCGTCATACAATAGGAAGAATTTCTTAATTTCTTTGTCCAATGCTGATGATTGATCGTGATTTTTTATTAATACTAATTGTCCTACCTCGTATTGTATGGGTGTTAAATTCTGGTCATGTCTCCGTTTCCGCTGTTCAGCCTTACTCAGCAGGCGCTCCCTAGCGATTACCAATTTCCTATCATGTGGTATCTCCGTCCGGGTTGGAAACTTTACTAGCTCTTCTAATATGCGTGACGGCCTTCTCTGAAACATTAACTCACATGGGCTGTAACTAGTGGATTCATGTAAACTATTGTTAATATACCACTCTATCTTGCACACAAAAATAGCCCACAAAGAATGTTTTTTATGGAAAAAAGTTCTGAACATTCTCCCTAACTCCCGCATAACCCGTTCACTTGGATTTGACTGTGGATGATACACTGATGTATGTTTAACTAAAATATTTTCCCAACCTAGAGTTTCCCGCCAGGTGTTGCTGGTGAACTGCGAGCCATGATCTGATAATACTACTTGAGGCTTACCTACTTCAATAAGGTATTCATTTACTATTTTCCTAGCCAACACTGATGAGGTTGCCTTTTTAATCGTGTACAGTTTTACAAATTTAGTAAAAACATCTAATACAACAAATAAATAGTTCACACCTCCTCGACCTTTAGGTAAAGGGCCATATAAATCAACAGCAACTAATGCTAAAGGACGGTCTGGCATTACATGCTGCATTAAACCCTCCTGTTTACGATTGTTTACTTTAGCTTTCTGACAATTCGCATGTTTGTAATATTTTACGCACCGTTCTTTCCATATTATTAAATTTACATGATTCTTTTAATATGTCACTACATTTCTTGGGGCCTATATGACCATACCTTAGATGGCAATCTCTTACTAATTTTGGTATTATGACTTTAGGGATACATAACTTCCAATCATCTCCCTGTTCATTTGCCCGATGAAATAAGTGTTTATTAAACAAACTAAAATGTTTCTCCCACTTATGAGGTACGTTGGGTATTTGACTCAAAGCTAATATTATTTTATTAAGTTCAGTGTCTCTCTCTTGTTCTGTTGCTAAGTTACTTATTAATTTTTTCATATCTACTTCCCCCGCTTCTTTTACTATAAATATTTTATATGTATTTGCTATGTCTACTTCGGTGTTATTATCAAAATCTGTTCTGGATAGGACATCAGCTACTATATTTTCTTTACCCTTACAATACTCAATTGTTAAGTCATATTCTTGTAATATTAGCATCCACCGCACTAACCTACCATGAGTTAACTTACAGTTCTTTAAAAACGTTAAAGCTTGATGGTCGGACCTTATGATTACCTTATTTCCTAACAAGTACGTTCTGAACTTTCTACAGGCGAAAACTATCGATAACGCCTCCTTCTCCGTAGTAGTGTAGTTCTTTTCACTAGTTAATAGAGACCTACTTGCAAAAGCTACTACTTTGTGGTTATCACTCCCATCTAACTGAAACAACTCTACTCCCAAAGCAATGTCTGATGAGTCTGTGTGTATATAAAACGGCTCTGAAAAATTAGGATGAGCTAATATAACTGTGTTTAAGAATTTATTTTTTATCAGCTCGAATATATTTTGCTCTTTTAAATTCCACCGCCATCTATTGTCTTTATTTAATAAATGTCCCAATTGTACTGTTAAATATGAATATTTGTCTACAAATTGCCTATAATAATTGCACAAGCCTAAAAAATTTTGCAACTGTTTAACATTTTTTGGTATCGGAAAATTTTGTATTATTTCTACCTTCTTAGGGTCTGTACTGATACCCCTTGCTGAAATTATATGTCCTAAAAAATTAACTTGTTCTTTCAAAAATTCTGACTTCTTAAATTTAACTGTTATGCCATACTCATGTAGTCTACCTAGTACCCTATCTAACCTTTCACAGTGTGTATCAATGTCTGGTGATGTAATTACTATATCATCTACATAAACGGTTGTGAATTCTAAAATCTCTCTCCCTAGCACATAATCCAGGCATTTGATAAAAATTGAAACACTTACATTTAGTCCAAACGGTAGTTGGCGAAATTGGTAATTCCTACCGTTGTATAGAAATGCCACATATTGTCGAGACTCCTCTTCCAGCTCTATCTGCCAGTAGCCTGCAGTCAAGTCTAAGGTGGTGATGTATTTGGTCCCACTAAAACATTGCAGAATTTCGCTTACTGGTTCCGGTGATTCTCTGTCTGGAACAATTATTCTGTTTACTTGTCTTGCGTCTAAACATAATCTTATCGATAAATCTTTCTTTGTCACCACTACTAAAGGGTTTGAATATGGTGATGTAGATTTTTCTATTATACCTTCCCTCAACATTTTATTTATTTCCTCCTGTACTAAACTCCTCTTTGAGTATGGTACCGGATAGGTTTTAGGTGCAAAGGGTGTTTTTTCTTTAACGACTAATCTACCTTTAAAATTCTTTACTAAACCGGGTTCATCTGAAAAAACTGATTTATTTTTGTTTATTATTAGTACTATTTTCTCCCTATCTTGGTAGTTAAATTCCCCCTCTTGATATAAGATTTTATTCATTTTCTCCTCCCAATTATTTTCATTGTCAAATAACTCATTATTATTTACTCTCAAGTTACAATAATTTATCATTAAGGGTCTACACTCGTTTATATCATTGTCAGAAATTAACATTCCTCTACTAATTATTTTTAAAGCTTTCATTCCTACAGTTTTCTTTTGTATGAATGGTATTTCGAATATACTATTATTATTATTTAATTTCATAGTCTGGGTGTAATAGTTTAACTCTACCTTGAAATTATTTAAAAAATCATTACCTATTATAGCTCCCATATTTAGTCCTGGAATAACTAAGAAAGGTACATTTATTGTGTTCTCATTTACTTTTAATTGTAGCATTATTTGTTTAGTTACCTTTTTACTGCGAACCCCCGTTACTCCTATAACACTAATTCCCAGTACTGGTAATTGTGGAATTGTTTCTGTAGTCTGATTTTTGATTTTTTCAAACATTTTATCGTCTATAGCAGTCAGTTCACTCCCTGAATCTACTAGAAAAATATATTTAGAATTAAATACTTCGGCTTCAAATTCTGCCATCCCGAAAGCATTATTACTCTCACCCGCTTCTTCGTCAGATAAATCATTATGTATATTGGTAATTAGTGACCCTATTGTCATGTGATTACTAGACGGCTGGGGGCTTTCTTTTTCAACCGCCCTTATTAGTTTAACGGATGTGAAGGTGGTGGTTCACTGTAAACCCCCCTACTGTTTTGATTATGAGCTGGTACTTCCACGCCCCGAGTTTTGTTTGGGTTACTAACATATCCCCCTCTACCTCTATGATTAAAATTTCCTGATGCTCCTCGATTACTAGTAAAACCTCTCCCTCTATGATTCCCTCTAAATTGATCGCGACCCCTATTATAATTCTCTACTCTCCCTTGGGCACTACTCCTCGGACCCTTACACCGGTAACATTGATTCCGCGACCCATTATAATTATTGGCTCCACAATTAGGGTTTGGACATAACCACGCCCCCTCCCCTGATCTACTCACATTATTAATAAAATGGTCTGGTTGTCTTATTTCAGTATTTGTTTGGTTCGATTCACTAACTCTAAACTGATACTTATTATCCTCTTCCTCTTTCATACTCTGGTATGCCTCTAATATTTTTTCTAACTCTGCGATATTGGCAAAATCCCGGGTTCTGATTGTGGACCGTATGTCCTTGGGTAAATGTTTACTGATGTATCTAATAAAAGATGAAAGAGGCATTGGTGGTTCTAAATATTTAACCTGACTATATAGTCTCGTCACATACGATGTAATACTCATGTGCTTAATATTAAAATTGCCCCATCCCATTATGATACTACGTAACCCCTCTTGTTTCTCTTCTGACCAGTACTTATTTCTAAATGCCTGCTCAAACTCATTAAAATCTACCCAGTTATCGTTATGAGCATCCGCCCATATTTTAGCATCCCCTTTAAAGTACTTTAAAATTCTTACTAACTTAACCTCCCAACTTTCTTGGTTATATTTATTAAAGCTTTTTATAGAGTTCAAAAATTGTATGGGGTTCACTCCCCTACTTTCATTACTAAAATATCCTAATTCTACTTCCACATTCACTCTCTCACTCACATTACTTAATTTCTGGTTAATGGTTACATTCAAGTCTTCTCTGACTTTAACTATTTCACGCTCATGTTCTGCTTGTTTATTCTTTAAACTAGTTACATTAATTTTAATTGCATCAACTTGTTCAAAGTTACTTCTGAATTCATCATTTATATTTTCTTGTATTTCACTTGCTCGTCTGATTTGTTCACACTCGTTAATTATACATTGAACATTACAGTCAATTTTGTCATTTTGCTTTTTAATTTTATCATTAAATTTACTTGTCAATGTGTCAAATTTTTTATTTGTTTCTAACATTTTCTCTTTTTGTTTCTCGTTAATTATTTTGATATCGTTTTTCATTTCAGTTTGTATCTTATTGATATCACTAGTCAACTCATCTTTCACTCCAACAATAACCTCACTCATACTTTCCAAACGGCTATTCATATATATTTCACTCGCTCTCAATTCGCTCCTCACATTTATGAACTTGTTATTTAAATCAGTCAGTTTAACATTTATAGTATTTACTTCTGATTTGATCTCAGCTTTCAAATTGTTGTTTTCTGTTTTCATTTCATTTAAGCTCATATTTACGACATTTATTTCTGATTTAATCTCAGTTTTCATTCCTGACATCATCTCCATCATCAATGCTAATTGGTTAAATATATTTACATTATCGCTTACTTTTGCGTCTACTGTCTCAATCGTTAATTCGTGTGTTGTATTGTCTATACTTTCGTTAATATTTGTCGATATTAAATTGTCTTGCGTAACATTGAAAATTGACCCCTCCACAACATCTTCACATAAATTTACACTCTCGCTTTTCTCTGCCATTTTTCGATCAGTTTGAAAATTTTACTTAATTTACAATGTCCATGTTAAACGGGCACCAATTAAAGCGTTACGAGCTTTAAATAAATTATTAAATACTGAAATTTGTCACTTACCATTTGCAATTATTTACCAGGGTTTACCAGGGTGTCGTCTGATGTACTTAGGCAGAGAAACACGACAGGCATTGCAATGACAAACACCTATTTTGTAAGCACAAATAAATGGTACTTTATTTTTTGTAGCATGACAATTCTTTGTTTACCTTTCGGTTTAAATTTATTAAAATATGCCAAAATAATATTTGATTCACCTAGCCATACTATCAAAATTTATTAACTTGAATACACATCCATAAACTTATGACTACTTATAATAAAACGGAAACCAGCGCTTTCACACACCCACACATACTGTTACTTAAGCTTTTAGAGATCTCATTTTATAATTTATAGTATTTTAGTAATTTTTGTACTGGATTTCAAATATATGGTGGTATTCAGCAGAATACTTAGCTGTTCGAAGAGTTGATCTGAAATCATCCCCTCCGCATTGTTGTCTCGCACTTTTTGTTTTACATAGTTCTTATTGCCGAACAGTTATTACATTTTTGTTGGTCACCACACAGTCTGTTTATATTATGAATTATTTTTTATCTATTTTAAATCATTTGAAGTTTTTAAAAACACCTTTTGAAATGCGGTATTTACATTTTAGGTTGCGGGCGCCCGCGATTTATGTTTCGAAACTTTTATGTGTATTGCTCGCGCGAGCGTTGAAATGAGACTGGCCTTTGTTTGCTGTGTGCCACAACGCGGTTGGCGTCGACACACCTACATTCTTGTTATGCAAAGCGCTGACGTAATGATCGCCTGTTGTTTCGTTACATAACTTGTTGACTGGTTTTGTGTCATTTGTTGACCTTGGTACAATTTGTCGGTTGTTGAATCTGTTTTATAGAAATTCATGAATAATGAATAAATTAAATTGTCACCCAGCAGTGTTACCACCGTCGCTATTGTCGCTACAACTGAATTTTACCTTCTGGTTTACGTTTGTCCCAAATATTCGAAAAAAAGTTATTGTTTTATTTAAATTACCCCAGGTAGGCCAAAATGCCACATTACACCCAATAGATTAGGTCAGTGAGCAAACAAGAAACACAGACAATAAAAAATGAAAAGAAGTTAATACCACAACAGTAAAACTCAGTAAACAGAGAAACAAGTCATCTCACACTATCTACAACAGAAGAAGTACAACTGTGAGATAGATAAAAGAAGGCAAGTGAAGTACATAGTGAGTGACTATTAAAGAAAGCCAAAACATTGACAGACTATATTAGGTGACCTGACTATGACCACAAATCTAATATAAATGAATAATGTAACCACTAATAATTAGGAGAGTGAGATTGAAACTTATGTTAGTATGATTTAAAAAAGTATAAAGAATCACAACAATATTGTATCTTGTCTACTAGTGATGTAAGTGATATAGAAACAGTGATATCAGAAGGAAACTGATAGTCACCAATAATGTTATAAAAACAATATTAAAGTAACGAGAAAACAATTACCAAACTGTAAATAGTAATTATTAGTATAATTACATTTAAATAATGATGTGAAATGGGTAGAAACTAAACTCAAAGTCAACCCATTGTTGTATGTAAGAGTGGGAACACACATAACCTAAATCCAACCACTTTTCACTTATAATGACAAGAATTCATAATAAAAACGTTGTCAAACCATACTTTAATATGCTGTAGTTAAAATAGATATTATAAGGGTCATACCAGTGACAAGATTAGTTATCCAAAGGAAGATTTGTATTGTAATGAGGGTAAATTAACATACTGAATGGACAGAATAAAATTTACCAACTAGCCAATCTAAAAAGCCTGTAGAAAAACTAATATAAGAGAAAGAGGGTGATACCAGATATCATCAGAGAGATGTAATATAACTAACATAATGTAAACCGATAATTATTATCATAAAGTTAAGCCATAATAATGTAATTTAAATACACTTATCATGTGACACTAGATGTAAGAAGTATTAGAATTGACAGCAAATGGGAATAACCTAATGCAAACCAAAGGATTGTAAAACGTTATAGTAACTATAATAAGTATGTTTGTCAAAGATAAGAACTTAAAAACAACCATATAAGTTATAATAAAGATAATTCATGTTAAAACCAACAGTGAAAAAAAAACTATGGTTGATTATAAAAACAAAAAAGCAACAAAAGCAAGGTGTAATAAAAAACTTATTAAGAAACTTAAAACCAAGTTAACCATAGTCATAAGAATTATCAAATTATTTGTTTAAATGTTTAAAAAAATTATCAATTAAATGATTTAAGGTAAATCATCAAAGTGCACTGGATCTTGTGATGGTAACAACGATTAGCTATTAATAGAATTTTTAAAGACAACTAACGGTACACATAAGAATTGTCAATTTTCTTAACGAACATTAATAGATAATGAGTACGATGATTTACAGTGAATCTTAAAAAAGGGCATTGAACCTTCTTATGTAAATAAATTTGTTTATTGTTAAAATAATCAGCAACAGATAACCATACTTACATGAGTTATCTATTGACTTGACGAAATGTATCCAATTTAGTTAATGAGATGAGTCGTTGTCAACAATATAGGGACTTATAACCTAATTGCACTTTTATTTTATATGTTGTTAAAACAATTGTTCTTTTAATTTAAATGGCTACTATTCAGAAATGCCAGGTTTAACCTCCAATATTGACGTAAAACGTCCTCTTTCAATTTTTATGTTAGCAACCCTGAGAAAACAAGAGAGAGTCTTATAAAATAAGTCAGTATTGTAAAATGAACCATTAGCAGTTTACTTATTATTCAAAGTAATTTCATGAGTTTTATCGACAAATAAACTATATTTTAACCGATAAAAGGAGTTATCAACATTATTTCACTAGAATAGATGATTTCAGGTTAGGGAGACAGCTCGCAACAGTTGGCAACATGCTTACAGCGGCAACTGAGACGATTCGAACAATTCCAAATATGAATTGTCATCTCAAATCAGCCTTGCACGCAGAACTTCACTACACGTAAGTACTTCCATAATAATTAAAATCTAAATTTTCGGTGAAGAGGTCAACTTAGCCGATTCGTCGCAACATCAACTACCAAAGAACATTGATTTTTACATTTCGAAAGCAATTAAACCGACGATTAATAATAAACCTCAATTAGATAACAGTACGAAGGCTCTAAAAGAAGATAACAAAACAGTAAACTTCTAAACAAATACTAATTAATTTCCGCAGTAAAGGCGGGTACTAGAATCGTTACAAAGCGACGCAACCAACGTGTGGCTTTTAAACCAAGGTTAAAACGGTAAGTAATAAACGATCGAACACAGAACGTTATAATATATATTGCAACAGTACAAAGGTATAGGGTACGTGCATTGCATAAAGTAATTAAAATAATTAATTAAAGTAAATGAATAATTCATATTGTTAGCAATAATAATTCAGCTTTCAATCTGAACTGTATAAGGAATGACTAAACTTTCATGTCGAGACAAGCAGATCATGCCATTTTGCTGTGTCTGTGTTGTGTACATGCGTATGTTACATGTGTGAGTAAAACCTGTCAATTCCTGAAAAGCGCCACCCTTAAGGAACGCTATTAATTATATGAATTTATTTATTTTGTAAAGATTGTGTGCAGAATATCACAAAACCAAATATACCAAAGTGTGTATAAAAATAAGATGCACCTGTGTATAAAAAATAGTGTAAAAAGAATAAAAAGTGTAATTACAGGAAAATAAAAATAAATAAAACTTATGTTAATTAAGATAAAGAAAAATGGTTTATACATGGTGAACACATAAAAATTACCGACATAATGAATATCGGGTAATGTGCAAAAGACTTCGCATTTCGTGAAGACAGACGAATTAAGTGTGACAAGAATCGTGTGTGAGAAGTGACGCCTTCGACAGACTCTGACATGCAGAATATTGTCAAAACATGATTTTAGTGTCCTGGGTATAAATACACGAGACGCGTTAACTTCATTCTCTTTCTCGATCGACTACTGTGGCAGCCAGAGGCTCTGCTTCACGAGTACAACTCTTTCTCGTTCAATCATCTTGGCAGCCGGAGGCTCTGCCCAACAACTACAACTCTTGCACGTACAACTACTGTAGCAGCCGGAGGCTCTGCCCTTACTTGAAACCTGAGGCCATGACGGGAGACGAGGGAGCAGCCAAGTACATGCAGTAGAATCCAGCATACGAGAATCCGAAGGACGAAGATCAAGGACTTCAGGACTACATGACAACAAAGGAGCATATCCAGGATCAATGACCTAGGACCAAAGAGGACATGCGGCCGATCTACCACGACAATAAGGTGACAAACAACCATGTACTTGTAAACCAGAGACTCACACAAACACAATAATTAACGATGTAAAAAAGAGAGACAATCTAATTCAAATATGAATTAATAATTTTTGCAAAATGTAAATATTCTTTGTATAATAATTAGAGTAATGTTTAAGAATGTTTAACTATAATTTTGAATCAATAACTTTGAAGCTATAATTTTGAATCTATAATTTTGATATTTAAACTGATAAAAGTAATTAGTAAATTTTTATTAGAAAGCAAAGCAATGCATATGCAGTAAAATCAAAAGTGATTAGATCATTAGAAAATAATTAGATAATCTAATCATTATCACACTAATGAGCAAGCCGAGAGCAATATTAGAAATCAACAAGTTATTCAACAAGATTATATTCATACAATAATTCAACTTAATCTGTCCACACAAATAATAATGTCAACTATACAGAATTCTGCACTATAATCACTAATACAGCACTTGAGACGCACCGTGTAAATCGCCTGACAATAACTCAAACCTCACTTGAATGCATCGCCACTTAAACTGAACTCAAGCGTCGCTGAATGCTTATATTTATAGCCCACTAAGATTCCAGAATAATCCATAATACATGTCAACACTAATAGAAAACACTACCACTACACCGTAAATACTTGTGTCCTTGAACATAGTGCGTGCGGACCAGTGAAGTCTGGAACAGCCTTGCTTTGCACGCGTGAGAAGTGTCACGTAATTGTACTTCATCTCAAAGTAGCTGCAATATGTACGCACACACACATTACAGCTAGGCTCTGCTGAGGTAGCCGAGAAATATGTACAACGTTCTGTAATGGTGTAACATTATTTATATATTTAATTTTTATAATGAATTTACCTCAAGTTATTTCTTTCCTTATTAGGAACATGTTGCGCGAGAACCATTGTGTTCTCATCCTCTGAACGATGGTTCTCGAAACATGTTCCTAATAAGGAAAGAAATATCTTGAGGTAAATTCATTATAAAAATTAAATATATACATCAAGAAACGGACTGTAGCAAAAAGTGTTTGAATATATATATATATATTGTAGTGTAACGCGTGTAGCGTATTTTCTTACATGTCTGTGTGTTACTTCTTATTATACTCTTCGATAATCTTTCTTAATTAAGCCCTACATTTGTACGTCAATTTGTAGTGTACTTTGTACTCTTCAAATAATATCTGTGTTGTTGTGATTAATATTAAGTATTAAGTGTTGATTGATTTCTCTTATAGAACCGCAATGTTCGATTATTTATGAATAAATAATATCTTCTAAGGGGTGATCTTAATCAAATACTAAGAATATCTCAGTATTCTGTATTAATTTAGTGCTTCCGATAATAATAGCGTTCAATACCAGTTGATATAGTGTGTAACTCTAATGTTCTTATTCAAGCCTAGTCCGCGTTTTGAGAGAGGACAGGAATCCCTTATATTTGTTTCTCGTTCTCTGTAATTCAACAGCGGTCCGTAAGCTAGCGCTGTGGTTCACAGTCAGCTGAATATTGTAGGTTAGTTATCCGCGTACAATAATTCCTACGTTACACTCTCTACATAAATTACAACTTGTTCATACTGCACTAAATATTATACAAATGATAAGATATCGTCAAATTCAAAAATGATTCTTTATTATTGATTTTTTATTTCTTGACAACAAAGTTCTTCCTTTACGATGTAACGGGGCAAAAGGGAGGGGTTTTATTTTATTAAAAATGTGTAAATTCATTTCATATGCGTGACCAGTCACATGTTGAATCTAAATCGTAGTAAACAAAGAGCGGTAAGGTGAAGTCAGTACAATGGAATGTGCGTGTCGCCCACAACTGTAAAAATTCTCCGAACTGTAATATGGTGTTACGCGCAACCACAACCAGGCGTGCGGATGGCACGCTAAGCAGATCAACTGACGCTGCCGAAAATGGAGCAAAGACGAAGTCTTGTGCGACATACAGTCCTAGCTGGAGGAAGTATGGATAAGTCACGCCTACTCCAGTGACGTAAACCAGTGGCAGTGTAATTTCGTCAACGTCCAAAACACGGGAATTGTACGTGGCACCATGAACAGTGACTATGACTTCGCACCAGCAGGCAGTGAGTTCCCGTATTGCAAAACTGTGGAGAGGGAACCAGGAAAAAACTTCTGCCCGGTGCATCTCACCTACCGACCGCATGCGGTCCGGTTAAATCTTATTTTAAAAAATGTAATCAAGTACACCGACCTAGCCGGTAAAAAACCGGAACATTATTCAAAAGTGAACGAACTAAGTCAGAAGTGAAGTGAGTGAGTAGAAATTAAGAAGATGAACTCATAGTTTTTTTTTTGGACATGTAAACGAGGACTTGGTGTGGGCCACGCTACGAGATCGGAGGAGACGCCATTACCCAAGTAAACGTATTTTTACCTAAAATGTTAATGAGGTAAAAAAAATTAATCAGTGAAATGAGGGGGTGAAATGGTATGTGAGTTGAGCGTGGGCATTGTTGGGTCGCTTTAAAATAACAAAATAAAAAATGTAGAGTAAGCTGGTTAGAACATTTATTTCTTGTTGTTGTATAAGTATATGTTCGCAATTAGAAAAAGTAACGCTAAAATTATCTCAGTTTTTTATGATTAGAATAAACAAGAATTAACATCAATGTAATTTTATTAAAATGTTTTAAAAGTATAATTTGCAGTAAAGAGTTGGTTGAAAATTATAATTGGAGGAGAACGTAAATTTGAAATGAAGTTTAATAAAATGAATTAGTAGCGTAACCATTTTTTAAGTTAATTATTACGCCACATTACCATCACCTATCCAGTATGGAAGATTTCGCTTAACGAACCTGGCAAAAAGTTTGATTTAAAGGTTTCGATTTTGAACCATAAAAAAATCGTGGCGACCGATTAATAGTTGGGGATCTTCTGAGAGCGGTAAGTCAGAGTGGCGTGAGAGTAAGGTAAGTAAAAAGTGTAGAACGTAACAATTGGCGACTGCTGCCAGTATAACTCAGATGAATTAATGATTCATATGGGTTTAGGCCTAATCTGAAGTACGAAATAGGTGATGATAATGGGTGGTTTTTTGTAAGAAAAATGTAAAAATACGAGATGTGCGAGTTAGAGGTTAAGAAACAATACGTAAAAATTAAGTAGCATAAAGAAAATGGTACGGCAATGTTCAAGTGTTAAGAGTTAAGTGCTAGATGTTTTTAAATATTTAAGAAAATTTAAATCAGTAAATTTATAAAAATGGCAGGAAATGAAAGTATTGTAAGTGAAATAATTAATTTTGATGAATCAGCTGTTATAAACAGCCCCAAAGTACATTCAACACCCAATGTAGGGCAAGACAATAAAAATATCAATATAAGTGTTACAGACGAAACAAATATAACAGAGGATTCGGGGGTTCAATTAACTCCAACCTCGACAAAATGTAATAAGTTGGACAATGACGTAATGAGTTTTTTTACTAAAACAATTTAATGAATTGAAAGAACACAATAAAGAAGTCAAAAATGATTTCGATAAAATGAATAGTCGTTTTGATAATAAATTTGATAAATTGAGTAGTGAAATACATGAACAAAAAGTAAAATGTGAAAGTAATTTCAATGAGTTGAAAAAGCAGAATAATGAGTTAAAAAAACTTATCAATGAGACCAATAAGCATGTAGAAAATACCCACGAAATATATAAAAATAACTTGAATAAATTAGACCAGAATATTGAGAGAATGGGGGTGTATGTGATAAATACAAGTAAGAGTAAAATAAGTGAAAATAACGGAGAGACGTGTATTAACAGTGGTAGTAGTTTAGATGCAAAACAGGTGACGGAAGACCAGGGGAGTAGTAGCGACAATTATAACTATGAGTTAATGAGTAATAACAGTGGTGAAGTTGAAAACGTGGTGTTAGAGAGTGAGGTTATGAGCAGAGAAAGTGGGGATGAAATGGGGAGTGTGTGTGTAGAGAGCTTAGAGGGGCAGAGGGCAGATTTTCCCCAAGTTTATTGTGAAATGGAATGTTCACAGTGGTTTTATGAGGACAGAGTTTCCTCTGGTGGTGGTGTGGAAGACGAGGTGTCTTCGTATGGTCCTTTAGTTTTTTGTGGTGTACCTGGTAGAGGTAATAAGTATTTAATGGTGCCCTTTGCATGGAGTGAGATAGTTCAAGGGGGTAGTGACAGGAATTGTGATGATGAAAGATGTTTTGAGAGAGAGTTGTGTATTGATGGAGAGATAGAATTATATAAGTTAAAGAGAAATTATAAAGAGTTGAGAGAGAGGTTAGAAGGGGTGAAGATAAACAATATAAAATACTTACCTGTTGAAAGAGAGATAGATGATAATACCTTTATAAACAATAAACACTTACCTTATGTTGTAATGAATGTAGTAGAAGAATATGATGAGAAAATAACTGACTTTATACTGAATAAAACTACTGATGGAGACCAGACCAAAATCAATGATGTAGACAGGCTTTATGATTTGATAATAATGTGGAATAATCCAGTAAATTATTATGTGGGTTTTACGGAACAATTTGAAGTATTAGAGAATTATTATATTAAATTTAATAAATTGAGTGTGGACAAGAACGATTTATGTTATAAATATATTAGATTATTATTCGATGATGGTGGCTGAACATAAACTTAATAAATGGACATTTTAAATATTTTGATTTATGGTTCTGACCTTGCTGACTTGGACAATGAAGTGTGGTAAATTGAATAATAATGACAAAAGTTTGTAAATAAAATTTTAGTGAAATTAACTGTGTTTGTATTATAAAAGGTTTTATGTAAACAATGTGTGTATGTAATGGAAATTGATTTTAATAATAATAATATTTTAACCGACTAAATAAATAAGGAGAATAATTTTGAAGACAGTAATTAATGAATTGTAATTGTTTTGATAATAATGGAAATATGTTGTGTTTTCAATAACTGATTTAATTAAAATAGTTTGAGATGTTTAAATAAATTTGATTGATTTAAAATGTTATATGATTGAATTTTTCTAATGACTTTGAATTATTTTATGAGATTTAAATTTGATAATAATTAATAAATGAATAAATGTAAGATGTATTTAGTTGTGGAATCATATGTTTTGAATGATGTACTGTGAGTATAAATTTTATAATACAAGCCAAATAGAGTAAAATGTTTACAGGTGTTGAAAAGATGTTAAACTCAATGATGAAACTAATTTGAGATAATTGCACTAAATGGAAACCATAGTCAAAAGGTAGTAATAACTGAAATATGAGATAAAATAAATGTTAATAATAAATTTGAAATTTTTGAGGAATCTAATTGTAGTAAGTGATAAATAATGAAATGATGATATATAGAAGAGTTAATAAAAATTTCAAGTAATAATGTTTATAATTTTCTGTATAAATTATTTAAATGAGAATTGTTTAGTAATGTAAAAATGTCAATGTTCAAGGTCAATGTGTGTTATGTTGGTATACAAGATATGTGGGTAATTTTGGGGGGTTGAGTGGTGTTAATAGAAGTGCTATACTTAGGGAATGTAGAAACTGCAAGTGTAGAAGGGTAATTTAGTTATTAGTATGCTATTGCCGTGGTGGCATGTGCCACGGTAGGTAGCGGTAAGTGTTGGGGGTAACAGAGTGTTACCTCCATCGGAGGCCAAAATGGCGTAAAATACACGGCACACCTTTTATATAATTTTATATTATATGCTGATAGATTGCCGTGCCGTGTATCATAATGACGAAGAGAACATGCCTGAAGGTAGAGATGATTTCCCCGCCTTTTCGGGCGATTACTGCCTTACCAGCACTAATCGTGGTTTTGGATAGCGGTCAGCTATGGCCAAAAAGTTAGAACCTTGACCATAGCTGGCTTGAAATTGGTGTATATTTGAAATTAATGGGGGGTGACTTAGGGGAAATCCCCGGAACTATGGAACAGCGGCTGCCACTCTGTTCGTGTAGGAACAGTAAACCAGGTGGCAGACCCGTTTTAAGGGCATATTAATATATAACGTAAAGATATGATGATATCTGCCAATTTTAAAATGTAACGCAGAAGCAAGGACACGGAGATGATAAATTCCTCCACCAATGCCGTCCTTGTGGATGCAAATGGGCGCAACAGTCCACCCTCAGAAAACAATAGTGTGTGTGGCAGGGTGGTTGCTCAGGGGAGCAACGAATTAAAATTTTTTAACTTAAGGATAATGACTCGCTCTTGAAGTAATTAAAGAATTGTATCTTGATTTGATAAATAGGTGCATTAGATGTTTACCATATTGTGTTTAGTATGTCTTATTGTGTTTTATTTTATTATGTTAGGATGTAAGGTTTGTCAACGTATAATGTATTCACATGATGTAATATTTGGAAGGTAGTTAGGGTAAGGTCGTTCACCTTGCTAAGAAAATCAGCTGATCAGCAGTAGAATATCACTTATAAATGATTTGAAAATTTTCAAGGTAGTTAAATATTTGAATGTAATTAATGTTTGAATATAATGATTTTAATGTGTTAAAAGATTTTTCTTTAAATGATGGAAATAATGTGAAATAGTTAAGAATTTTAAATGGTCGGTAAAAGATAGTAAATGGGAGATCTTGGGTGATTATTATTTTGTTAGGACATTTAAATCAGTCCAGGTTGAATTTAAAGGTGTACTAGAGAGAATAATATTGTTATGAATACGGTACTGTAGAATTTGAGAAGTATTGATAGTGACACAGTAGATATGGGGATAATTTGTAGAGTAATGATTGATATATTGGGGTAATAAACCAGGTGATATTTAGTAGATGACAGTAATGTATTGGGAGAGTAATTAGTTGATGGGAATTTTGTAAGGGGGGGTGGTGTGTAAGGAGTCTGCAATGACAGGCGTTGTGGCGGGTAGCAGTGGGTTTTCAGTGAGTGATTGCCGGGTAAATAGGAAGGGCAAGATGTGGAGACGGTGGTGAGTTGAGGGAACACACATCCTGAGTACAAAGGGGTAAAGAGTATTTTTTTTATATAAGGGTAGAATGATGCGAATTGAGTTTGAGTAGTAAGTGGGTTGAGAGAATGTTTGATAGATGTTTTTGATAGAGGGGTGTCACATTAGTTAAAGCTGTTAATGAGTGTTAGAGTCAGAGGGGTAAAGATTATAAATATATAAATGCCAAGTGGTAAACCAAGTTAGTATGAATAATTAAGTCACCCAAACTAATGGAGATTGAGAATGTTAAAGAAAGTAAATTATAGTTGAAATGAAAAAATTGAAACAAGTGACAAATTTTAATAGAATTTGAGAATAATGTAAAGCTATAAAATGTGTAATTTTGATTAATTTAAAGGCAATTTTATTGTTAATTGTAATAATACTATGTTAATTTTAAATGTCTTATTTTATTATGTTTTATTGTGTTTAAAGATAAATAATTTTGAAGATGTTCTAGGTATTTTATGATATAGTTCTGTGTATACCATAGGTATGTCAAGGTCGTTGACTTGACCCAGTTGGATCAGCTGATAGTTGATGTTATAAACTAGACCAGTTTTTGGCAATTGCTTGATGCAAATTGTGTCGTTTAAGTGATTTAAATAATTTTAAATTTTTTCCGAAATTGATAAAAATAATATTTTGATAAATTTAAATTTTTGTTTGAAAAAAAAAAAAATTGATTTTTTGTTTGTTTTGTGCTTGCCATCTAATTGATGTTTTGAGTTTTAAGTGTATTATTGTTTATGTGTATTGCGAGGGTTTTATTGAATTATATTGTTTAGAATATATGTGTAAACAAATGTTAGAGTAAGTGACTTCATGTTTAATAAGATGTTCAGTTGTTTTTTCTTTGTGATTGTTGTAGTGGAGAAAATTAATAGAGTTACTAGAGTCATGTAACAGATTTTATTTTTTGATTTTGAAGAAAGTAATGGAGATAGAGCAGGTTGATTTCAACTTAAATGAACTTTTTGAATGTAAGAATAAATTTTTTGTTAGGATGTAGTAATAAGTATATGAATGCGCCCAGTATTGCCGAAGGCGACCCAGTATGCATGCAAAGGGGGAACATATCGGTTGAGGATCTGGCATGGTATCAGACCAGGGGTTTGGATTTTGGGGTGGTATGTTAGAAGGTTAGGTGCGCTGCGGTGCGTGTCTGTTCGATTTTATGGTGTTGGGATCTCGAATAGAGAAGTCCAGTAATCTCGTTCAGGTGCAGCCATAGTCGCCGAGCCAGGGGGGTAGTTTACCCATGATGTATAAGAACTAATGGGGGTTGTTGGCACCATATCCTCACCGATCCTCTTAGGGGTTTAGCAATGAGATTTCTTCTGTTTCGACAGAAGATCTCATTGGGGGGGGTATTGTAACAGGACAAAAGGGAGGGGTTTTATTTTATTAAAAATGTGTAAATTCATTTCATATGCGTGGCCAGTCACATGTTGAATCTAAATCGTAGCAAACAAAGAGCGGTAAGGTGAAGTCAGTACCATGGAATGTGCGTGTCGCCTACAACTGTAAAAATTCTCCGAACTGTAATACGGTGTTACGCGCAACCACAACCAGGCGCGCGGACGGGACGCTAAGCAGATCAACTGACGCTGCCGAAAATGGCGCAAAGACGAAGTCTTGTGCGACATACAGTCCTAGCTGGAGGAAGTATGGATAAGTCACGCCTACTCCAGTGACGTAAACCAGTGGCAGTGTAATTTTGTCAACGTCCAAAACACGGGAATTGTACATGGCACCATGAACAGTGACTATGACTTCGCACCAGCAGGCAGTGAGTTCCCGTATTGCAAAACTGTGGAGAGGGAACCAGGAAAAAACTTCTGCCCGGTGCATCTCACCTACCGACCGCATGCGGTCCGGTTAAATCTTATTTTAAAAAATGTAATCAAGTACACCGACCTAGCCAGTAAAAAACCGGAACATTATTCAAAAGTGAACGAACTAAATCAGAAGTGAATTGAGTGAGTAGAAATTAAGAAGATGAACTCATAGTTTTTTTTTTGGACATGTAAACGAGGACTTGGTGCGGGCCACGCTACGAGATCGGAGGAGACGTCGTTACCCAAGTAAACGTATTTTTACCTAAAATGTTAATGAGGCAAAAAAAATTAATCAATGAAATGAGGGGGTGAAATGGTATGTGAGTTGAGCGTGGGCATTGCTGGGTCGCTTTAAAATAACAAAATAAAAAATGTGGAGTAAGCTGGTTAGAACATTTATTTCTTGTTGTTGTATAAGTATATGTTCGCAACTAGAAAAAGTAACGCTAAAATTATCTCAGTTTTTTATGATTAGAATAAACAAGAATTAACATCAATGTAATTTCATTAAAATGTTTTAAAAGTATAATTTGCAGTAAAGAGTTGGTTGAAAATTATAATTGGAGGAGAACGTAAATTTGAAATGAAGTTTAATAAAATGAATTAGTAGCGTAACCATGTTTTAAGTTAATTATTACGCCACATTACCATCACCTATCCAGTATGGAAGATTTCGCTTAACGAACCTGGCAAAAAGTTTGATTTAAAGGTTTCGATTTTGAACCATAAAAAAATCGTGGCGACCGATTAATAGTTGGGGATCTTCTGAGAGCGGTAAGTCAGAGTGGCGTGAGAGTAAGGTAAGTAAAAAGTGTAGAACATAACAACGAGGACACAAAAGTCGATCGTATTGGAAGTAATCGATTATCTATCGGATTCAGGGTTATATATATATTATTTTAATTATTATTGTATTTCTTTAAACACAGGGTGTGAAGGTTCTTTCAACTATTAGTAAGGTCAGAAAATGCATAAATAGGATTACAAGGTATTACAATATTTTACTAATTTATTATTAATTATCATTTAAAATAAGTGGAGTTTACCGTCCGATTCGCCTCGTCACTTATGGTGGCCGTGTACAGCTAACCTCGTTCGATGTGTTCGGTCAGCAACGGAATACAGAAGAATCAATCCTCGCCACTCTTCACTCCAAGTTCAAAATAAAAGTTGATGTCTTGGTCCTGGAATGACGCAGAAATGCCGCTCCTTAATGTTCACCAATGTCCGATTCTTGTGGTTACGGGTTTCAATGTATTTCGTGTCCAACTATACTTTTTCTATTGAATTGTGGAAGGTGATGTTCGAGTATAATTTTGAGTTTTGTTTTCGTTCTTTAGAATACAGGATTATATTATTCTATTCAGGTAGTTATTCCTCTTCATTGGTTTATTAATTAAGTTAATGATTACTCATTATATTGAGTTTTATTGGTAGAGTTCCTCCTTTAGATTTTCGTAAATTTTGATGTATAGGTTTATTATTATTCGGTTATATAAGACTGTCAAATGTCAATGAACCATATTATGGTTAATTATTACTTAATTTTGTTCACAATTTGATTTATTTAATTTAATTTATCGTTTTTTTTTTAAGTGCATCAAAACTAAACTCTCTTCGTTCATGGATAATAATTCAATAATCGAATCAACAAATTTTATATATCTTGTCGTCCTTGACAACCATTCTGTCTCCTCTTATTGGATATTATTTATAATCCTATAACCATAATCATACAATGTTCTTGGACTCATTAAAATACTCCTTTACTAAATTTACATTATATCCTATTATACCTTTACATATTGTCTGTTACTAAATTATATACATTTTGCTGTCGTTTCCTCTTAATCTACTTACTCTAACAAGTATTATATTCCTGTTACAAAATATTACCTTTCGGTATCATTGCACTATTACATTTTGAGATTTTATTTAAATTGAATTTACTTATCTGCCATCAGTAATTATTATTGACTTCTCCTAACTCATTATATTCTATTTAGTATTTTTTACAAATTTCGTTACCTAACTTTTCTGACCTGACTTACTATACAATGTTACTGGTTTGAGGCCTATCATTACATTTTTATCTCCTTCTGATTTTAATTTGTTATTACTTGCATTATTATAAAATCCTTCATTTGTTTATTATATAATTACACTAAACCGTTTTGTATCTTATTAACAATTATAGCCTTTCTGGCCAAGTTTACAATTATAATCTGCATACTAACTAAGTACATGTATAAAAAACATTTAACTTTATAAAGTTTAACAACAGCTCTATAATGATATATTTGATAACACAAAAAATGAAATTAATATCAGTTAATTGATAACAATTACTCTTAAAACAATTACTCCACTTGCTACACACAAAAAACAACATAAATATCATGTTATATTACTTATATAATATCAATAATTTTTATTCAACTTTTTGCTCCGGGCGCCATCATTACAAGCAATGAAATTTTACTTACCTTTAGGCCAGAATTCATTTAAGCGAAACTCAAAGTAGCGGAAAGTGTTATTTGAAATAATGACACTTGGTTGAAATGTTTACTATATGACATTACCGTTTAATATTTTTTATTACACAACATGTGATCCGTGCAAAATACGCACGCTTCTATACACCCAACAGGTGTTACGTCATGAGACGCCGTTACTTAAAATCAAAAATTCCCTTAAACGTTTCTCCAAAATACAAATAATAAAATGTTGTTAATATATATTATTACAATGTTAAATATATATATTGTAACGTTACCAAATATGGCAGTTACATAAAATAAGTTAAAATAACGTCAAGTAAGAGAAAAGCATGAAGGTATGTCTAGATAAATAAACCTATGTGTATAAAAGTGTGTATCTACAAATATATTAGTATAAAAATCCAACGATGAGGAAGATAATATTAACATAGCAACATCAAATACGAAATGAAGAAAGAAAATGACCATGAGCCAAAACAAAAATATCAGTAACCAGACCCAATAGGATCCAACAGTGAGGGGAACCAACAAAATAAGGACCAATAAACTCCAACAGCGAGGGAAACAAATGAAGATAATGACTACAATGAAAATATTGAAGAAGAAGAAAGAAGAAGGACAAGGAAACGTACCATGAAGAGAGAAGAAAATGGATAGACCATGCAAGGACTCAGCATAAACCAAGTGTACTAGAGACTATATTAGTAACCAAAGGAATGGTGATTATCAAATATGAAAAGAAAAACAGTGTTTAACATTTAAGGAACCACAAACAATTACAGTGAATACTTAATATAGATGTGAAACCTGTGACCAGTTAACTAATTTCAACCGAATAAACCACACAAACAATTCCAGTGATAAGGTTTATAGTGTAAGAAAATATGTTAATTTCATAGTGAAAGCAGCAAGAATTAAATAGTCAAATATTGTAACGATACAATTAAGCCAAATCTCGTACCAGTAATAAAAAAGATAATTCTTAATATAAAAGTTACTTCATATGAAATAAAATGTGTAAAAAATGATTAAAATGTAAATACTTTGACATGACGTACAACGATATTACCCAACCCAAGTGATTGAGCCAAAAAACATAAACATAAAGAAGGGAACCACGTAACATACTTATTAAAATGTAAATATTTTGACACGATTAAGCCGACAACCCAAACATACTTATGAAAATGTGATTGACAAAACAATGATGGACATAGAACTAAAGGAGGACCAAACCAAGATGAAGAATGAAGATGAAGATTACTGAAGAAGAAGAAGAGGAAGAATGAAGAGGAGACAGATAAAACCCAAGGGAAACTAACACACATATATAAAAGGGAGAGATTGTATGTTAAAGATAGAATACGGTCAATAAACCTTAAATAATTATATATTGATAAAACCAATGTTATTATTAGCATTAATTTAACATATGTATCCAATTTTTTAGACAATACAATTGTAAAACAAGGTAGTATAGGAAGGGTACACTAACCCTGTCAGAAAGGTTAGATTCAACCCAAACACACAACTAGCCTAATATTGTTTATAGTAAAAATAATACTAAAACAAAAATAGTGAGAAATGGTAGGAGTAGGTATAGGGGTTACCCATTAAATAACACTAATTACAAAACAGTGAACCAAAGTGAAGTGTTTTAGTGAAGTGTTAATGCCCTAAAAATAGTGAAAGTGAATGTGAAACATTCAAATTAGAATGCTAAGGAAATAGACACTCTTTAAAACATTGATAAATCACCAATGAGTGGAGTGGAATTATAATTAGTTGAATACCTAGATGTAATTAAAAATAGTATTTAAAATTAATATAAGGGAAGCATGTGACATATCAGGGAGAAAGCCCAGTACCATAACTTGTGTTAACATGGCATGATAGGATAGAAGTAAAGTTTGTTATTAAAGATTAAAATTATAGAGAATACAACACCCCATGTTGAAAGGGGAATTAACCTTCATAATATTAGAGAAAGTGACAATGTTTATCACCCTAGTTTATAAGACAAGAAAGAAATCAATGTTAGTACTAAGAATAATTTATGACTGATAAAGAATAGTTGATTCAATGTTAAAGAGGGAATATGACTGAAGGGGGACTTACAGTCCATAAACCTAACTATTATATTTTAAATGAAAAGCAATGAAAATGTATGTTGAATAATAATTAAAACACAAACAAATAAATGAAGCCCATCAGGCTGAATTCAGAATGTAATTTAAAAGGGAAATACACTAGAAAACAATCATGGCTGTTTGTAACTAGGAAAACAGTTAACTGCCAAGAACATTTCAAAAGCAAATTGTATCAATTTCACAAAAAATCTTACTAATCTAAGAACAGTGAATGGACAATGACTGTATATCAGTTATTTCTACACAGGAATATTATTGTAATAATTTAATTCAAGAAAGATATGTTATTTTTTAAATGTCAACTAATTAGACTATAGTTAAAGTGTAACAGAATATGACCTTATGAGGTATCATTGTAAACTTTGAAAGGAAAGAAAAATAATAGTGATGTCATTTATTATCCCAAAGGAATTATAAGGGAATAAAATCATTGGGAAAATACTTAATAAATTTGAATAAAAATTCAAATATCTCTAACAATGTAAGTAAAGAGTAATTAAACAAGCATTGAATTATTAGTTACTATGACAACAAGTCATTTGAGGCTTATTTTTCCGTTAAATTATACAGACGCTGAAGAAACGAAGCGTGGGTACGCCATGCAAGAAATTGGACAAACTAAAACTTTAATTTAAACAGTTACAACAAGTCGAATAGTGAAACGAAATGATCCAATGTGAAGAAACGTCGATCTGTACAGAATTAGTGATGACCAGGAATGAAATTAAACAAACTAATTAAAGAAAAAACCCAGACCAGTTTGAAGAAGATGCTGGAAGCCTACAACCAGGCCAAATTCGAAAAATACACGCCTACCCATGATGACCCTTCAACGTGAGACGAACTGATAAGTACCGAATAATTTATTACTCCTAAAAAACCCCAAATCACTTAAATTATTTTCAAATGATAAAATTTCTCACTATTTAAAAAATAGTATTTTCTTTCAAAGGTAAAGGCATAATTTACTTACTTATATTAAAAACATTTATAAAGATAACCTTATTTGTGAACATAACTACTGTAACAGAAATACGACACTACAGAACAAATTGTACAAACACATTATAAATCCTAAGTACCTATAAGGTACAATAGTGTACTTTCTTTTCATGTAATCAACGTTTATGTCTATTTTCATGATCAAAAGAACCCCAGATTGTAAAAACATATTAATTTGTTAGAAGTAACTGAATGATAGTGTTTTCAATCAATTTTGCCAACCTGAGGTGTTTTGTGTTTCAAGCTCTAAGCCGGAGCATAATATTATAAATTTGTTTATTATTCAATTGTCATGTTTATTAATAATTAAATGTGTATTAAAAAACGCAGTACAGAACAATACTATCTTGTTATTTCATAGGATTTTTGTTGTAAATATATGTGTGTTAGCGAAGTTTAAGTCTTAGCCAACTAGCGCTTGTCACGAGTGGCCGAGTCGACAACCTGTGTAGCAGCGGGAATAATTCGAACGCCACAGCTGTCCATGCTAATACCACATATTGCTTTAAAAACTAAATGTTTTAATTGTTTTAACAAAACAATTTGGCGCCACCCGGGAATCGTAATCTCTATGAATTAACAGGTAGGTTGTACTGGTGACATTGACAACGCTACGGACTCCAGTAGTGACGTCGATTTATGTAACAACCAGTGTGAGGCAAACACACTACAATCACACTAATACACAAAATAAACAAGTGTGAGACATTTTTACAGGTACGACCTCGTTTAATTGTTACATATTGGCTTCCATCGCGGGGCTTAAACAAGGCGGACGTCTATAAATTGTTACATATTGACGAACCCAACGAGGGGCTTTAAGGAAGTACACACACCCTGTTTTAAATTGTTACATATTGGCGACCAGCAACGTGTGGCTGGTAAGAATAACTAGCGGCGATCATGAATAGACACGGGATGGTTACGAGACGCAAAGGGAAGGAAACACCAAACCAAGAAGGAAACTCAGAAGAAGTGGAGGAAGTCGAGGAAGTAGAAATGGAGGAAACGACTGGAGAATTGTCAGAAGAAAACTCACAGGAGGACCAAGTGGAAAATCCAAATCCACCTGAACCTGAACCTGAACCTGAACCGGAAATAGAAGCAGAAGTCAGGGTAAATAACCAACCAATAAAACCAACAGAAGAAACGAATTTAGATAGCATGATGAAGTTCATGATGGAACAATTCGGACAAATGAATAAAGAGAGAAGACAAGACAAGGAGGAGAGAAGACGAGACAAGGAAGATTTAAATAAAAAATTAGAATCCGACAAGGAAGATTTAAATAAAAGATTAGAAAAACTAGACCTAAACAGTGAAGATTTGAATAAAAAATTGGAAAAACTGGACATAAACAGCGAAGATTTGAAGAAGCAAATGAAGGAGAGTATAGAATTCCTGAATGATAAAATAGAAAGCAACCATGAAGACTTGAAAAGAAGTCAAGAGGCATTGGAGAAGAAGAGTGAAGAACTGAAGAAACAGATCAAGAAGGATCTGGAGATAGTAAACAAAAAGATGGAAACTAATCATGATGTTCTCCAAAGGAAAATCGAGGAAGAAAGTGAGAAGAACAGAAAAGAATTGAGATTCATGTTTGCAGAGTTTCGTGAAGAAGACAAACGGACAAAAACATGGATGAATAAGAGATGGGAAGAAACAAGTTATCCAGTAAATCAACTTCAAGAAACTTTAGTTAGTGATTTCAAACCAAGGAATGAAACACTAGACAGCACTCCTGAAAGTATCAAAGAAACGTTAAATGAGAACATGGAACCGGGGAATCAGAAAATAACACAGAAGGAGATGGTCAAGGAACTAGAGGAGAGGCACCAAGAACTACAAATCGGTGTAAACAGTCGTATGAAGAAGAATCGAATCATTAAGAAGATTAAGAAAACAGAGGAACTGAGAAAGGTATATAAGAGGAAACTCATCAAAACACGAGAAGAAGTGGAGATGATGAAGAACGGACTCATCGATGTATTTAATTTGCCCATTACCTATCAAAGCAAATTAATAAAGTACAAAGATTGTAGGAGGACTCTGAGGGAAATTATAAAAGAAATTCACAACCAACCAGTGGATGAAAAATTCAACAAATCAATACTTAGATGGAAGATGCCAGAAATAGAAATGACTGACAACAAAACAGAGTATAGCAAACCAAGAAGGTCAATAAAATACTGGAGCACACCAGAAATGGAAATACCAAATAAAAAGGCAAAAATAATATTAATGAGAGAGGCACAAATAACTTCTCTGATTAATTGACAAACTAATCAAATGATGGAGGTAGAAATAAATACCACGGAACATATGGTATTAAAGGAATTATGGTACAAGATGGAGGAGACCTATTTCACCAGTAAGAAAACTGTTCTACACGCCAGAGTTATCCGAACCATAAGGGCAGAGGAACTGATGGACCATGGGTAAACTACAAATTAAATGAGAAAAAAAAAAATAATAAACCATAATTAATAAATAAATTTAATCATATCATCCAGAATAAGTGTGTCTACCAAGCACTTGAAGGAGTAGAGGTGCATAACAACAAAGAGTTGAACAAGAGAAGGAAATAATAAAGGAAAGAAAAGGAGAAGTCAACTTACCAAGAATATAAATAACAAGGTCCTGTGTATAGCAATATGAATAAACAATTATGTATATCATAATAAGCCGTATATCATCACTAGAGACAATGGTAATAACACTTACCAAATCAGTAATATCAATACAAGGAAAATCAAGGGAGTTTACAATCAAACTTCAATAAAAAAGTTTTACGAGGAAGAATAAAACCATTGTGAAATGAAACAGATTTCAAAATTCTAAAAGAGATTGTAAGAGCAGCTTACTCAAATATTTAGATGATGTATGCGGAACAATAAAAAGTTTTAATGAAAAAAAAAAGAGAAAAACAAAGGGAACAGTTACACAAATTCCTTTCAATTTAAATCAGTTTAAAATATAACAAAAAATTGAAATATGAAGTATGAAGTAAAAAGTGAGATAATCAGGAATAAGTTACACACATTCCTATGTAATAAAAATGTAAGAAGCACAAACTTACAATTATAATTAAAAACAAAAAATAGCTAAAAAGGAATACGCTACAAACATTCCTTTAAGGTAAGACCATTAACTTACCAAAGAATTATCAAAAATGATGCTGAATACAGAGCAAAATAAACAAAAATAAAATCAAGTTCAAATTACTGAGATAAATACTTGAAATTATACTGAATCAAAAGTATTATCAGAAAAAATAAATAAAACTTTACCTGGTACAAGGAGAGAGAGAGAAATTGTATATAAAACAAATATACAAATATGGCTAAAGCAGAATCCTGCTAAATGACTAAAAAAAAAAAAATGTCTAAAACAATTAAAATGATCACAACGAGCATTGAAAACAAAATAATGAAAAGTGAGATATGATGAAATTAACATATGAATAAAGATAAAATTTCTCAATATAGTATATGAGTAGACGATAGTGTATAGTTAAGGTATAGCGGAAGGAAGAATGAGTAGTAATGATAAAGTGATCTAAAGACAAACCACAAGGTGGACAATCCCAATTATATTATTATATTATTATTATTATCAAGTCACAAGTTGACAAAGATTTAAGATTGACTGTTGAAAAGTCCAGCAATCTATGTGAACTGAGTAGAGAAGATGTGCCTCTAGTCTCAGAAAAATGAGTAGTAATGGGAGAAACCAGCTACTATATAAAGTTAGGGAAATAAAATTTGTGTATGAGGGAATATGCACCAATGGAAATAAATAAAAACAGATCCAAATAAAATGGAGTGGATTAAGTAAGAAGAGAAATGGAGAATGGAGAAACAAACAAGGAAGAGAAGGAAAAAAGTTATCTATAACTGATAATTTCATAAAACACTATGCTAGTATTTTATTAAAATGATCAATTTTAGAGGAGAGGCATTATGTAACGATACAATTAAGCCAAATCTCGTACCAGTAATAAAAAAGATAATTCTTAATATAAAAGTTACTTCATATGAAATAAAATGTGTAAAAAATGATTAAAATGTAAATACTTTGACATGACGTACAACGATATTACCCAACCCAAGTGATTGAGCCAAAAAACATAAACATAAAGAAGGGAACCACGTAACATACTTATTAAAATGTAAATATTTTGACACGATTAAGCCGACAACCCAAACATACTTATGAAAATGTGATTGACAAAACAATGATGGACATAGAACTAAAGGAGGACCAAACCAAGATGAAGAATGAAGATGAAGATTACTGAAGAAGAAGAAGAGGAAGAATGAAGAGGAGACAGATAAAACCCAAGGGAAACTAACACACATATATAAAAGGGAGAGATTGTATGTTAAAGATAGAATACGGTCAATAAACCTTAAATAATTATATATTGATAAAACCAATGTTATTATTAGCATTAATTTAACATATGTATCCAATTTTTTAGACAATACAATTGTAAAACAAGGTAGTATAGGAAGGGTACACTAACCCTGTCAGAAAGGTTAGATTCAACCCAAACACACAACTAGCCTAATATTGTTTATAGTAAAAATAATACTAAAACAAAAATAGTGAGAAATGGTAGGAGTAGGTATAGGGGTTACCCATTAAATAACACTAATTACAAAACAGTGAACCAAAGTGAAGTGTTTTAGTGAAGTGTTAATGCCCTAAAAATAGTGAAAGTGAATGTGAAACATTCAAATTAGAATGCTAAGGAAATAGACACTCTTTAAAACATTGATAAATCACCAATGAGTGGAGTGGAATTATAATTAGTTGAATACCTAGATGTAATTAAAAATAGTATTTAAAATTAATATAAGGGAAGCATGTGACATATCAGGGAGAAAGCCCAGTACCATAACTTGTGTTAACATGGCATGATAGGATAGAAGTAAAGTTTGTTATTAAAGATTAAAATTATAGAGAATACAACACCCCATGTTGAAAGGGGAATTAACCTTCATAATATTAGAGAAAGTGACAATGTTTATCACCCTAGTTTATAAGACAAGAAAGAAATCAATGTTAGTACTAAGAATAATTTATGACTGATAAAGAATAGTTGATTCAATGTTAAAGAGGGAATATGACTGAAGGGGGACTTACAGTCCATAAACCTAACTATTATATTTTAAATGAAAAGCAATGAAAATGTATGTTGAATAATAATTAAAACACAAACAAATAAATGAAGCCCATCAGGCTGAATTCAGAATGTAATTTAAAAGGGAAATACACTAGAAAACAATCATGGCTGTTTGTAACTAGGAAAACAATTAACTGCCAAGAACATTTCAAAAGCAAATTGTATCAATTTCACAAAAAATCTTACTAATCTAAGAACAGTGAATGGACAATGACTGTATATCAGTTATTTCTACACAGGAATATTATTGTAATAATTTAATTCAAGAAAGATATGTTATTTTTTAAATGTCAACTAATTAGACTATAGTTAAAGTGTAACAGAATATGACCTTATGAGGTATCATTGTAAACTTTGAAAGGAAAGAAAAATAATAGTGATGTCATTTATTATCCCAAAGGAATTATAAGGGAATAAAATCATTGGGAAAATACTTAATAAATTTGAATAAAAATTCAAATATCTCTAACAATGTAAGTAAAGAGTAATTAAACAAGCATTGAATTATTAGTTACTATGACAACGAGTCATTTGAGGCTTATTTTTCCGTTAAATTATACAGACGCTGAAGAAACGAAGCGTGGGTACGCCATGCAAGAAATTGGACAAACTAAAACTTTAATTTAAACAGTTACAACAAGTCGAATAGTGAAACGAAATGATCCAATGTGAAGAAACGTCGATCTGTACAGAATTAGTGATGACCAGGAATGAAATTAAACAAACTAATTAAAGAAAAAACCCAGACCAGTTTGAAGAAGATGCTGGAAGCCTACAACCAGGCCAAATTCGAAAAATACACGCCTACCCATGATGACCCTTCAACGTGAGACGAACTGATAAGTACCGAATAATTTATTACTCCTAAAAAACCCCAAATCACTTAAATTATTTTCAAATGATAAAATTTCTCACTATTTAAAAAATAGTATTTTCTTTCAAAGGTAAAGGCATAATTTACTTACTTATATTAAAAACATTTATAAAGATAACCTTATTTGTGAACATAACTACTGTAACAGAAATACGACACTACAGAACAAATTGTACAAACACATTATAAATCCTAAGTACCTATAAGGTACAATAGTGTACTTTCTTTTCATGTAATCAACGTTTATGTCTATTTTCATGATCAAAAGAACCCCAGATTGTAAAAACATATTAATTTGTTAGAAGTAACTGAATGATAGTGTTTTCAATCAATTTTGCCAACCTGAGGTGTTTTGTGTTTCAAGCTCTAAGCCGGAGCATAATATTATAAATTTGTTTATTATTCAATTGTCATGTTTATTAATAATTAAATGTGTATTAAAAAACGCAGTACAGAACAATACTATCTTGTTATTTCATAGGATTTTTGTTGTAAATATATGTGTGTTAGCGAAGTTTAAGTCTTAGCCAACTAGCGCTTGTCACGAGTGGCCGAGTCGACAACCTGTGTAGCAGCGGGAATAATTCGAACGCCACAGCTGTCCATGCTAATACCACATATTGCTTTAAAAACTAAATGTTTTAATTGTTTTAACAAAACAATTTGGCGCCACCCGGGAATCGTAATCTCTATGAATTAACAGGTAGGTTGTACTGGTGACATTGACAACGCTACGGACTCCAGTAGTGACGTCGATTTATGTAACAACCAGTGTGAGGCAAACACACTACAATCACACTAATACACAAAATAAACAAGTGTGAGACATTTTTACAGGTACGACCTCGTTTAATTGTTACATATTGGCTTCCATCGCGGGGCTTAAACAAGGCGGACGTCTATAAATTGTTACATATTGACGAACCCAACGAGGGGCTTTAAGGAAGTACACACACCCTGTTTTAAATTGTTACATATTGGCGACCAGCAACGTGTGGCTGGTAAGAATAACTAGCGGCGATCATGAATAGACACGGGATGGTTACGAGACGCAAAGGGAAGGAAACACCAAACCAAGAAGGAAACTCAGAAGAAGTGGAGGAAGTCGAGGAAGTAGAAATGGAGGAAACGACTGGAGAATTGTCAGAAGAAAACTCACAGGAGGACCAAGTGGAAAATCCAAATCCACCTGAACCTGAACCTGAACCTGAACCGGAAATAGAAGCAGAAGTCAGGGTAAATAACCAACCAATAAAACCAACAGAAGAAACGAATTTAGATAGCATGATGAAGTTCATGATGGAACAATTCGGACAAATGAATAAAGAGAGAAGACAAGACAAGGAGGAGAGAAGACGAGACAAGGAAGATTTAAATAAAAAATTAGAATCCGACAAGGAAGATTTAAATAAAAGATTAGAAAAACTAGACCTAAACAGTGAAGATTTGAATAAAAAATTGGAAAAACTGGACATAAACAGTGAAGATTTGAAGAAGCAAATGAAGGAGAGTATAGAATTCCTGAATGATAAAATAGAAAGCAACCATGAAGACTTGAAAAGAAGTCAAGAGGCATTGGAGAAGAAGAGTGAAGAACTGAAGAAACAGATCAAGAAGGATCTGGAGATAGTAAACAAAAAGATGGAAACTAATCATGATGTTCTCCAAAGGAAAATCGAGGAAGAAAGTGAGAAGAACAGAAAAGAATTGAGATTCATGTTTGCAGAGTTTCGTGAAGAAGACAAACGGACAAAAACATGGATGAATAAGAGATGGGAAGAAACAAGTTATCCAGTAAATCAACTTCAAGAAACTTTAGTTAGTGATTTCAAACCAAGGAATGAAACACTAGACAGCACTCCTGAAAGTATCAAAGAAACGTTAAATGAGAACATGGAACCGGGGAATCAGAAAATAACACAGAAGGAGATGGTCAAGGAACTAGAGGAGAGGCACCAAGAACTACAAATCGGTGTAAACAGTCGTATGAAGAAGAATCGAATCATTAAGAAGATTAAGAAAACAGAGGAACTGAGAAAGGTATATAAGAGGAAACTCATCAAAACACGAGAAGAAGTGGAGATGATGAAGAACGGACTCATCGATGTATTTAATTTGCCCATTACCTATCAAAGCAAATTAATAAAGTACAAAGATTGTAGGAGGACTCTGAGGGAAATTATAAAAGAAATTCACAACCAACCAGTGGATGAAAAATTCAACAAATCAATACTTAGATGGAAGATGCCAGAAATAGAAATGACTGACAACAAAACAGAGTATAGCAAACCAAGAAGGTCAATAAAATACTGGAGCACACCAGAAATGGAAATACCAAATAAAAAGGCAAAAATAATATTAATGAGAGAGGCACAAATAACTTCTCTGATTAATCGACAAACTAATCAAATGATGGAGGTAGAAATAAATACCACGGAACATATGGTATTAAAGGAATTATGGTACAAGATGGAGGAGACCTATTTCACCAGTAAGAAAACTGTTCTACACGCCAGAGTTATCCGAACCATAAGGGCAGAGGAACTGATGGACCATGGGTAAACTACAAATTAAATGAGAAAAAAAAATAATAAACCATAATTAATAAATAAATTTAATCATATCATCCAGAATAAGTGTGTCTACCAAGCACTTGAAGGAGTAGAGGTGCATAACAACAAAGAGTCGAACAAGAGAAGGAAATAATAAAGGAAAGAAAAGGAGAAGTCAACTTACCAAGAATATAAATAACAAGGTCCTGTGTATAGCAATATGAATAAACAATTATGTATATCATAATAAGCCGTATATCATCACTAGAGACAATGGTAATAACACTTACCAAATCAGTAATATCAATACAAGGAAAATCAAGGGAGTTTACAATCAAACTTCAATAAAAAAGTTTTACGAGGAAGAATAAAACCATTGTGAAATGAAACAGATTTCAAAATTCTAAAAGAGATTGTAAGAGCAGCTTACTCAAATATTTAGATGATGTATGCGGAACAATAAAAAGTTTTAATGAAAAAAAAGAGAAAAACAAAGGGAACAGTTACACAAATTCCTTTCAATTTAAATCAGTTTAAAATATAACAAAAAATTGAAATATGAAGTATGAAGTAAAAAGTGAGATAATCAGGAATAAGTTACACACATTCCTATGTAATAAAAATGTAAGAAGCACAAACTTACAATTATAATTAAAAACAAAAAATAGCTAAAAAGGAATACGCTACAAACATTCCTTTAAGGTAAGACCATTAACTTACCAAAGAATTATCAAAAATGATGCTGAATACAGAGCAAAATAAACAAAAATAAAATCAAGTTCAAATTACTGAGATAAATACTTGAAATTATACTGAATCAAAAGTATTATCAGAAAAAATAAATAAAACTTTACCTGGTACAAGGAGAGAGAGAGAGAAATTGTATATAAAACAAATATACAAATATGGCTAAAGCAGAATCCTGCTAAATGACTAAAAAAAAAAAATGTCTAAAACAATTAAAATGATCACAACGAGCATTGAAAACAAAATAATGAAAAGTGAGATATGATGAAATTAACATATGAATAAAGATAAAATTTCTCAATATAGTATATGAGTAGACGATAGTGTATAGTTAAGGTATAGCGGAAGGAAGAATGAGTAGTAATGATAAAGTGATCTAAAGACAAACCACAAGGTGGACAATCCCAATTATATTATTATATTATTATTATTATCAAGTCACAAGTTGACAAAGATTTAAGATTGACTGTTGAAAAGTCCAGCAATCTATGTGAACTGAGTAGAGAAGATGTGCCTCTAGTCTCAGAAAAATGAGTAGTAATGGGAGAAACCAGCTACTATATAAAGTTAGGGAAATAAAATTTGTGTATGAGGGAATATGCACCAATGGAAATAAATAAAAACAGATCCAAATAAAATGGAGTGGATTAAGTAAGAAGAGAAATGGAGAATGGAGAAACAAACAAGGAAGAGAAGGAAAAAAGTTATCTATAACTGATAATTTCATAAAACACTATGCTAGTATTTTATTAAAATGATCAATTTTAGAGGAGAGGCATTATGTAACGATACAATTAAGCCAAATCTCGTACCAGTAATAAAAAAGATAATTCTTAATATAAAAGTTACTTC
Organism: Magicicada septendecula; assembly: GCA_034769895.1. NCBI lineage: Eukaryota > Metazoa > Arthropoda > Insecta > Hemiptera > Cicadidae > Magicicada > Magicicada septendecula. Next base: position 431,709,862 of record CM068368.1, on the reverse strand, counting down.
ATATGAAATAAAATGTGTAAAAAATGATTAAAATGTAAATACTTTGACATGACGTACAACGATATTACCCAACCCAAGTGATTGAGCCAAAAAACATAACATAAAGAAGGGAACCACGTAACATACTTATTAAAATGTAAATATTTTGACACGATTAAGCCGACAACCCAAACATACTTATGAAAATGTGATTGACAAAACAATGATGGACATAGAACTAAAGGAGGACCAAACCAAGATGAAGAATGAAGATGAAGATTATTGAAGAAGAAGAAGAGGAAGAATGAAGAGGAGACAGATAAAACCCAAGGGAAACTAACACACATATATAAAAGGGAGAGATTGTATGTTAAAGATAGAATACGGTAAATAAACCTTAAATAATTATATATTGATAAAACCAATGTTATTATTAGCATTAATTTAACATATGTATCCAATTTTTAAGACAATACAATTGTAAAACAAGGTAGTATAGGAAGGGTACACTAACCCTGTCAGAAAGGTTAGATTCAACCCAAACACACAACTAGCCTAATATTGTTTATAGTAAAAATAATACTAAAACAAAAATAGTGAGAAATGGTAGGAGTAGGTATAGGGGTTACCTATTAAATAACACTAATTACAAAACAGTGAACCAAAGTGAAGTGTTTTAGTGAAGTGTTAATGCCCTAAAAATAGTGAAAGTGAATGTGAAACATTCAAATTAGAATGCTAAGGAAATAGACACTCTTTAAAACATTGATAAATCACCAATGAGTGGAGTGGAATTATAATTAGTTGAATACCTAGATGTAATTAAAAATAGTATTTAAAATTAATATAAGGGAAGCATGTGACATATCAGGGAGAAAGCCCAGTACCATAACTTGTGTTAACATGGCATGATAGGATAGAAGTAAAGTTTGTTATTAAAGATTAAAATTATAGAGAATACAACACCCCATGTTGAAAGGGGAATTAACCTTCATAATATTAGAGAAAGTGACAATGTTTATCACCCTAGTTTATAAGACAAGAAAGAAATCAATGTTAGTACTAAGAATAATTTATGACTGATAAAGAATAGTTGATTCAATGTTAAAGAGGGAATATGACTGAAGGGGGACTTACAGTCCATAAACCTAACTATTATATTTTAAATGAAAAGCAATGAAAATGTATGTTGAATAATAATTAAAACACAAACAAATAAATGAAGCCCATCAGGCTGAATTCAGAATGTAATTTAAAAGGGAAATACACTAGAAAACAATCATGGCTGTTTGTAACTAGGAAAACAGTTAACTGCCAAGAACATTTCAAAAGCAAATTGTATCAATTTCACAAAAAATCTTACTAATCTAAGAACAGTGAATGGACAATGATTGTATATCAGTTATTTCTACACAGGAATATTATTGTAATAATTTAATTCAAGAAAGATATGTTATTTTTTAAATGTCAACTAATTAGACTATAGTTAAAGTGTAACAGAATGTGACCTTATGAGGTATCATTGTAAACTTTGAAAGGAAAGAAAAATAATAGTGATGTCATTTATTATCCCAAAGGAATTATAAGGGAATAAAATCATTGGGAAAATACTTAATAAATTTGAATAAAAATTCAAATATCTCTAACAATGTAAGTAAAGAGTAATTAAACAAGCATTGAATTATTAGTTACTATGACAACGAGTCATTTGAGGCTTATTTTTCCGTTAAATTATACAGACGCTGAAGAAACGAAGCGTGGGTACGCCACGCAAGAAATTGGACAAACTAAAACTTTAATTTAAACAGTTACAACAAGTTGAATAGTGAACCGAAATGATCCAATGTGAAGAAACGTCGATCTGTACAGAATTAGTGATGACCAGGAATGAAATTAAACAAACTAATTAAAGAAAAAACCCAGACCAGTTTGAAGAAGATGCTGGAAGCCTACAACCAGCCCAAATTCGAAAAATACACGCCTACCCATGATGACCCTTCAACGTGAGACGAACTGATAAGTACCGAATAATTTATTACTCCTAAAAAACCCCAAATCACTTAAATTATTTTCAACTGATAAAATTTCTCACTATTTAAAAAATAGTATTTTCTTTCAAAGGTAAAGGCATAATTTACTTACTTATATTAAAAACATTTATAAAGATAACCTTATTTGTGAACATAACTACTGTAACAGAAATACGACACTACAGAACAAATTGTACAAACACATTATAAATCCTAAGTACCTATAAGGTACAATAGTGTACTTTCTTTTCATGTAATCAACGTTTATGTCTATTTTCATGATCAAAAGAACCCCAGATTGTAAAAACATATTAATTTGTTAGAAGTAACTGAATGATAGTGTTTTCAATCAATTTTGCCAACCTGAGGTGTTTTGTGTTTCAAGCTCTAAGCCGGAGCATAATATTATAAATTTGTTTATTATTCAATTGTCATGTTTATTAATAATTAAATGTGTATTAAAAAACGCAGTACAGAACAATACTATCTTGTTATTTCATAGGATTTTTGTTGTAAATATATGTGTGTTAGTGAAGTTTAAGTCTTAGCCAACTAGCGCTTGTCACGAGTGGCCGAGTCGACAACCTGTGTAGCAGCGGGAATAATTCGAACGCCACAGCTGTCCATGCTAATACCACATATTGCTTTAAAAACTAAATGTTTTAATTGTTTTAACAAAACAATTTGGCGCCACCCGGGAATCGTAATCTCTATGAATTAACAGGTAGGTTGTAATGGTGACATTGACAACGCTACGGACTCCAGTAGTGACGTCGATTTATGTAACAACCAGTGTGAGGCAAACACACTACAATCACACTAATACACAAAATAAACAAGTGTGAGACATTTTTACAGGTACGACCTCGTTTAATTGTTACATATTGGCTTCCATCGCGGGGCTTAAACAAGGCGGACGTCTATAAATTGTTACATATTGACGAACCCAACGAGGGGCTTTAAGGAAGTACACACACCCTGTTTTAAATTGTTACAATATACACAGACAATTAGTGTGACTAATTTAATAAAGGTTGTGATCAATATAGATAATCTTAAGACCACCAGAATAGAATAAAATCGAACAATTATATTATTGTTCATAGAGAACTGACAATAAAAAACCTTTGTTATGTATCAAACAAAGTGACAGGAATTAAATTCAACCAATGACCAGAGAGATATTGTAATTAATACAAAAAGATTTGTGTTATTGTTTAAGAAGAAGTTGTGTAAACATGTGTAACAAAATAATTAAAATATTATAGTAAGATACCATACTGAAGTCATGTTAGTAGTAGCAAAATACTGCATTAAAACATGTTGTACATTGTTACATAACCCCATAGGAAAGACACCTATGAAACAGAAAATCGTACATGTTAATGTAAATAAATGACCATCAACTATGATATCAATCAAGAATTTGTTATAAATAATAATATATCCTAATAGACAGTGTATTATATTGCAACACAATGTAAATAAAACAGATCAAATATGATGGCACAGAGATAGAAGAAATAGAGCCTAGAATGCCAATTTAGTTAGACAAAATACAATATCAAAACAAGTACCAACGTTAATGAAAGTATTACCAGTAGTTAGATAAACATCTGGTACTACTGTGAGAACAGATTCTGAACATAATGATAACAGTTTTGTAACCAAAATATTGTAAACTAGCTAACTAAGAACACATAGCCAAAAGTAAGCAGAAACATTGTATAACCAACTAGTTAAGCAAAATACTGTATTAAAGCTTGAACAAAGATTGTTAAGAGTGTTACCAGTAGTAAGAGGAAAACCTAATGCTACTTTGAGAACAGACTATGACCATGAAAACAGTCATTTTCTATATAAATAATTAAAAACCAAATGACCATGATGGAGGAATCCAAATGTAAACAAACGATGAAGAGCAAGTTATATATGCAAAATGTAACATATAAACTTAGTTAAAAGTAGATGAAAATGTTATCAAGAATCAGAATAATGTCTGATACTACTTTGGAAACCCAAATCAAGTGTAACAATAACAATTTAGTTATTGTTTTAACAAAAATAAATGACTACCATGCTATGACACAATGTAAACAGACCCATTACTAAGAAATTGAAGGGTTCTGAGATAGCTAAAAGCTAACCATTATATACAATTAGTACATGATCTAAATTGTATAGAAAAAACCAGAAATAAAGTAACAACTGTATAAGAGAGATAGGAGGGGACTAAAACAATGTAAATAGTAGATTAAATACAGCCATGTACTAATTTCTAGTGTAAAATTATGTAAATAGACGTTTCTAGTATTATTAGATTGCAGTATTACTGTTATTAAATAAGAAAAATTAGTTTTAAGTACATTTATGAAAAATCAAATATGGACGCCCAAAGACGCCATAACGAGATATTGTTTAGGGAACAATAATTCCCAAGTTTTGAATTAAACCAGTTGAGATATGGACTCAGAGCGTTTAATTAAAAGTGTTTTAGTATAAATAATTAAATTTGGTGTAATAGACTTATAAATATAAGATGCACCATAAATAATTAATAAAATCGTTATAGTGATAGAAGTAATGGACGGAAAATAATCTTGTTTAGACTTGAATTAAAGCGCAGGTTGTCCGCAATTTACTGACACTAACCATTTAACGATAAGACATAGATTAAGAAAGTTATTGTGATTTTAAACTTTTCAATTATGTTTTGTACCAGTGCTGACGTCATAAAGCCTCAAACGCAAAGACCAAATTTGGTAAAAAATTAAATATTTTAAGAAAACAAAGGGCTTTGGGTTAGAGAGTATAGTTTTTTCAACCAATCGAATGAATGAACATTGGGCAGACGAGCCAGAGACGCTTCGAAGAAGCATCACAGTTCACGATCAGGCATTCTACGGAGAGGTCATGTCACTCGCCGATATGAAGAAGTTTAATTTTTGAATTGTGCGCGACAGAGACAAGTAAATCAACATACACATAACCTGTAAACTACACCAACATAAACGAGTGAAATGTGCGGAGTGTATACATTTAAGTACGATTAGTGTATAATATCAATCGTACTTGCGAGTGTTGTGAAAGATAAAAACAGGGAGTACAATTTTTTATTTAATTAACATTGAATCAGAAACAAAATTTTTGTAAATAAATAATGTTGATACTACGCAAGTCAGTAAAAAGCGAAGTATCAAAAACGATGATGGAATTTATCAGAATTAATGGAAGTATTAATTCGCAATTATTAATATGTTGAATAAATATTTTAATTATTTATCATAATTAAAAGAATTATATTTGAAGTATTTATAACAAAATACGAGCAATACCAATAGTCGCTAAATTGACTAAAGTTGTTTTCTTGATTTTATTTCGATATTTTAAAGTAAACGTTTTTAACTTTCAGGCGAAAGAATAAATATAATACTGATAATGACACATCAAAGCTATTACGAATAATGTGTTTATATTTAGATTAAGAAATAATAAATATTAAAAAATAATTAACCATTATAACAATACCCGTTATAAGATAACCTTAGAGTCGTAACGGTAACTTGCCAATTTCTCTGTTACAGGTCTGTTCTCAAATAAAATCCAAACCAGATGTAAATAATAACAAGAGTTTTTTAATAAATTTTTCTCTTGCAAGTAAATAATTCTCAAAGTGAATTATTAAAATAAGGTAATACATTTTAACTGTGCAAGCCAACGAGCTTGGTAATTGTCAAACGAGTACTATAGACTGCGTGCGCATTCCCGCGTACGATAATACCATAACTATCAGTTATATGGTACTAATTTTCGATTTTTATATTTGTTTGTTTGTTATTAATTATTGTTCATTTTATATCATTATTAATATTACATCTTGTACCTGGTATCATGCTACCTAAAAGAACCATACGAACATGGTAATTCACTGATACAAGAGGACATAACCTCTTAAAATTAAACTATTGTACAACTAACAGGTTTACCAGCCTTGAGACGAAGAAGAGTCTTATTTTAAATTTTATTAATTGTAATTATTATCCGAAAGGTTATTAGCAACTGATTGTTAATTGTTCAAAAATTTTATAATATCTTGAATTGTTAATAAACCTCTACTTTTTATTACCAGTGAAAAAGAGTATCATTTCAAATTTAAATTAGCTCATTTATTCTTAGTCAGTCCTACCAAAAGGTGGCGGAAGAGTTTAAATAGATCTAATAATTCAGAACATTATTTAGATATTATATCATTTATATTGTGTATGATAACCATATTGAATATTCAACCTGAATATTTATTTGTATGTAAAGTGTATGTATTTCAGCTGAACCGTCACTGAACAGGACTAAAATATCCACGTGTGGTAAGTGAGGCAGGTTAATAACGGAGTGCGCGAAACATTTTAAATCGAAGAAGTGAAACATTAATACGCACCTATTCGACAATACAATCACACTAATAACCATAATAATTATAATTAGAACATTTTATAAAAAACAACATTATCGTAGATACCGGTGCGTATCTGCAATTACACTACTACACCACCATATCAATCAGTATACACTACATCTAGTAGTATCTAGTATCTTGTTATATTACAAGATTGGCGCTCCATCGCGGGGCAGAAGTGATTGAAGATCACACCACACTAGTTGTTATGTTACAACTTGGCGCCCAACGTCTAAGCGCGGATTAGGGAAAAAACATACTATAACTAATAATCTAATAACCCCAATCCGTCAAGAGACAGCAGGTACATTGCCAGCATATCAAGATGTACACAAGGAGATCAAAGTCAAGAAAGAGGGCAACAGAAGCAGAAAGGGAGGCCAGAACGGAAGAAAAGGAGGCGACGTCTACGGAAGACGTGGAAGAAATTTTATTGGAGATAGAGGACAAACCACTTGAACTGGCGGAGGAGGTTCAACAACCGGACGAGGAGGAACCGGAAGTGATACCTCAAGAAGCCCTACAGGGAACAAGCCAGCCTGAAAAAATTATGTCAACAGGAGAATCAGCATTCCAAGAGTGGATGAGGAAGGTAATGGCAGGGTTGAACGACAAATTAGACGATAACAATAAAAACATAGAGTCATTGAAGGAAGGTCAGGAGTCACTGAGGGCGGACTTAAACAGTAAAATAGAAGAAGCCAGTCGATCCACCAAGGAGGAATTGAACAGTAAAATAGAAGAAGCCAGTCGATCCACCAACCAAAAAATAGAAGAAGGCCAGAGGGAGAGCCAGAAAAATATGGAATTATTAAAGGAAGAATTTAATAACCAGATAAATGAAACCAATAGGAGGATGGAAGACGGGCAGAAGAAAACCGAAGAATTATTAGAGAAGAAAATGGCCATAATGAAGGAAGACTTATCGGCAGAGTTGGGAGTAAAAATTGATCAGACCAACCATAAGATCGATGAAATTAATGCTAAATTTAATCGGGATGTCGAAACCATACGAACTGACCACGAAAGAATATGGCAACAAATAAATATCAACAGTGACAAGATGGAAGAAACTGCTAAGGATACGGTAGAAATGATTGAAAGAAGATTAGGAGAAAATGTTGAGGAAACCGAAAAACAAATGGCCATATTAACAACAGAAATTAATGTCGAGATTTCTGAATTACGAAAGGAGGGAGAATGCACCAGCCTGAAATTAGTACAGACAGAAATGGACATCAACCGGCGTATTAGTGATGTGGAGAAAACACACGGTACACAACTAGGGGTGATAGCACAGGAACAAACCAAAATGAAGGCAGTGCAGTCGACGTTAAATGAAAAATGCGAGGAAGTCGCTGGGAAGGTTGACGCTATAAAACAACAGGTGAATGACGACAAAACCCAATTAACAGAACGTCAACGGAGAGAGTTGGATGACATCAGAGACGAGATGCTTCGTCTGCGAACCATCCCAAATATCCTATCCGGATTAAGTCACCTGGAAGGCAGGGACCAGATTGAATTCCGAACATATTCTAAAAATCCATTAGAATTCTTAGAAAGGATAGAAGAGATAATACACAGAAACCGAGAAAGCAGATGGTCCATCATTAAGGGGATGTTAGATGAATCTTTTAAAAATACATTCGACAACTGGTGGACAGCAACCCGTCACGAAGTGGGGAGCTACGACACTTTTAAAACGGCATTTAAACAAAAGTATTGGTCGGAAGCCACCCAAAACATCATCAGAGACGACATTACAAATGGAAAATTCGATGTAAATGGAAGGCAATCGATGACTACCTATTTCTTAGGCAAAATTTGTCTGGCTAGAACTTTGGAGCCTGCAATTCCAGAAGAATGCTTGGTTACAAAACTAGCGTACCATTTTAACCAAGGTATTTCGCAAGGGAGGCTGAACTCACAAATAAAAACAATTCAAGGGATGTGCGACCTGCTAGAAAGCCACGAAAGAGAAAGGTATTATCAACGAAACCGACAAGTACTTAGCCAAGCATATGATCGGGGAGGACCCGGAAATAATAACCCCACCAATCACAATGACAGAAGTAGCCCAGGAAGAAATTTTAACAATCCACCACGATTTCAAAACCAACCAATACCACGCCAAGACGGAGGTGGCAACAACGTGAATAGAGGAAATTATAACAACCCTCGTCCAGGTGGATACCAGAGAGACACACATTACCAGAGAGGTAACAATTACTATCGGCCATACCACAACCAGTCTCCCAATCATCAACCACGACAAGGCAACGGTAATCTAAATAACAATCATTTCCGTAGGGTAAACTACACCCATGCCAGCCGAGGTGGGAATCGCAGGAACTATTACCAAGGACGGAGGAGTTTTCCAAACCAACACAATCACTCCAGTCACAGTGATAGAGAAGAAAGAGAGTCAGGCTATAGATCCAATGGAAGCGATAGCAGTGGAGACCACAGAATAGTCACACAGACTACGGAAGCTTATCACAACGGACATGGGCCTGGAAACCAGGAACCTATAGCGTCAACGTCCCAAGACAGGCACGAAAACGGTGACCTGCATTTAAATGCCAACCGGCAGTGAAAAGACCAACCACACCCTCACTGAACCGGACTATTGGGTCTGATATTTTGGTGAAACAATCGAATCATCGTAAAACATACCAGAACAATTACCTCAAGAACATAAGAAAGGATTTAATGGAAGAGAAAGAAAGTGTTATCGGAGATGCGAGCAACAGTGAAATCGCGTATATATCTGTGAAAGTCAACAACACAAATGCCACAGCAATGGTAGATACCGGGGCCAACGTATCATTAATTGACAAAATGGAATTGGACAGGATCCAATCAGAAAATAAAGCTACCATACCAACCTTACCAATTAACAACATAATACTCATCGGAGCCACCGGACGTCAGAATAAAACTATTCGACAACAGGTGCAACTGGACGTATCAAGCAATGGAAAAACTATCCCGATGGTATTCCTTGTAGCCAGCGGATTACCATTCACTCTACTCATTGGTTGCGACATATTATGAAAATACACAGCCATAATTAATATGGATGCAAATACTGTAGTGATGAAGGCAGAAGAAGTTGAGTGGACCGCCAATTTAACAGAATATAGGAAGGCACCCTCGGAACATGTGATATATTACATCAGGGAAGGCCATGAACATCAGGAAGGCGCCATCAACCAAGAACTTCACAACAGTCCAGAGGAAGCATTATGGTTGGAAAAAATTAATGAAATCAGAGAGTTTAAAACCAACCAGAATGGCCATGAGTTGACTTGGGAACAACGTGACCAGCTGATAAATATATACTATCAATATCGTCACGTATTTTCCGATACGCCTGGGAAAATAAAGAACTTCCAATGTGAATTAAAATTCAAGGACCAGACAGAATTCAAGCGAAAATCTTACCCGATCGCCTTTTCACTTAAAGAAGCTGTACGAAAGGAAATCCAAAGATTAATAGAAAATGATATAATTGAAGTAAGCAAATCCCCGTACACCAATCCTATTGTAGCTGTACCCAAGAAAAACGGTGCAGTGAGAATTTGTTTGGATGCACGTGAACTCAACAAGTCCATAATCAATGACAGGACATCGCCTGGAGAAATCGATGAAATACTAAAGAGATTTTATGGCACCAAATATTACAGTATATGGGATACGGTCTGCGGATATTGGCAGGTCAAATTGCACCCGAATAGCAGAAAGTTCACAGCATTTATTTTTGAAGGCCGTAATTACCATTTTAAGAGATTACCATTCGGCTTAGTGAACTCAGTGGCCATCTTTGTCAAATGTATGGACGAGATACTGGGCCACAGCACATTACAATTTACGACAGTATATGTCGATGACCTCTTAATCGCATCTAACAATTGGGAAGAGCACTGTAACCGGGTGGCACAAGTATTACAAAAGTTGGAAGACAACCATATTACACTTAAATTAGACAAATCACAATTGATCGCAAAGGAAGTGCAATTTTTGGGGTTTAACTTGTCAGAGTATGGAATTACACCATCCCAGGAAAAGATGGAGGCAATCCAGCGTTTCCCCGTACCAAAGAATAAAAAGCAATTACAATCGTTCCTCGGAATCTGTAATTATTATCGAAAATTCCAAAACAATTATTCTGAACTGACAGCTCGATTTTCGGCACAACTATCCTCAAAGGAAAAATGGAAGTGGGGATTAGATCAAGACTCTACCTTTGAATTAATTAAGGAAAAGTTTCTTGAAACTGTTATGCTGCATCACCCTAATTTTGAGAAGCAGTTTTTCATGAACTGTAACGCTAGCGACCTAAGCCTTGGTTCTGTGCTATACCAAGAGGACCAAGAAGGGAATCATCAAGTGATCAGTTTCGCAAGCCGAACTTTAAATAAATGCGAACGTAACTACCATACAACGGAAAAGGAATTGTTGAGTATAGTGTTTGCTTGCGAAAAATTTAGAACTTTCATTTTGGGATATCCAGTAACAGTGAGGACAGACCACAAATCTATTTCATTTCTTAAGAATTGCAAGTTAAAGCACGGTAGATTAACGAGATGGACTCTTACACTCCAGGAATACAACATCCAGTGGGAGTACATACCAGGGAAGAGCAACATAGCTGCAGACGTGTTGTCCCGAATAAACATCAACGCCCAGACATTTGAAGGAGAAAGGGAAACCATTGCGAAAGTCTACCACCTACTGAAAAGCACATCTGAACTCACTAACATATCGGATATAACCATTCATCAAAAACAAGATCCCAAAGTATCATTAATTATTCAAAAATTAGCAAACAATGATGAGAACATAAAACATTTCTACTGTACTCATAATCAATTATTATTCACCAAATATAATAAAGATGGTGAAAAATGGAAGGTAGTTATACCAAAAGCCCTGGAAAAAGAACTGACCATCGATTACCACATACGCTATGGTCACATGGGCGCAGTAAAGGTCGTAAAGGCATTGCAGGAACATGTGCATTTCAAGGACATGAATAGAAAAGTTAGAAAGTATGTCCAGAATTGTCATATTTGCCAATTGGTAAAATGCAGCACTGAGAAACGAGAAGGAGTAATGATGCCAATTACATCGACGGCAAAGTTAGAAAAAATTTTCTTGGACATTTGTGGACCATTTCCACGGAGTGGTGGAAGACACCAATATAAGTATATAATCATCATATTTGACCACTACACCAAGTACACTAAGCTGTACCCACTTAATCGAGCTACGACAAGTAAAATACTGGAAATAGTCATAAACAAGTATACACCCGAAGTGGGAAAACCATTGTCGATAATTACAGACCATGGGACGCAGTTCCGAGGACGAAAGTGGCGGGAAACATTAATCCATCTGGGAATAAAGACATACAAAACATCGGCGTATCACCCCAACAGCAACCCTGCTGAGAGAGTGTTGAGAGAAGTAGGAAGGATTTTAAGAACCTACTGTCACAGCCAGCAGAGGAAATGGGAGGAGTATCTATCCCCGGCTGAAGACTTCCTAAACCTAGCCTATCATCAATCGACTGACGAAACACCCTACATGGCTATGTATGAGCAAAGACCACCCCGGGAGATTACAGAGATCATTAATTTTCCAATAGAAGCAGAGGTCAAATTTAACAGAACAAAATTCTATAATAACGCAGTTGAACGAGCTGACAAACTGAGGCTCAAATACAAAAAATCGCAACCCAAAGTTATCAAATATGAAGTGGGAGACAGAGTACTTATCAAAAATAGAGAACTCCCAAGTACAATCGAGGGCATTGCGAAAAAACTGCTACTGCTATTCACCGGACCATATACTGTAACTAAGAACAATTTAAACAACACTTATGAATTGCAGGACCCTATAACCAAAAAGATAAAGGGTACTTACAACCAAGCTTCAATGAAAAAATATATCGACAATTAAAATATGGGACTAAAAGTGAAAAGATAGCGATAAGGATTATTTTATTGAGGATATTATGTAAAGGATGAAAATATTTGTTATGAAAGATGAAAATATACTTCTGAATGTAACTGTTGACTATATCAAGATGAAAAATGGAATGTGGCCATGAAGATTATTGTTTATTTAAAAAAGTGAAAAATGAAAGTATGATTATAAAAATAGATGCTGACTAAAGAAGAAAGGATGTATTATTGCTATGAAGATTATTATGTGTTTATATTAAATGAGAAGTAACTGTATAACTACTGTATGTAATGAACATTGAATATATTGTAATTTTATAAGGTGAGAAAACATGCTCCCAAAGAATTTATGTAAAGGATTCAGAACATTGTATTTATGAATAATAGCGTACTTATATAAAAGAAGATAAAATACGAGACTGATGCATTACATCCCTGGCATAATTATTTCCAAGAGAAGTCAACCAGTAATAAGAACACCTCACCCGTACTTATATAAAAGAGATGAACATACGAGATCGACACATACCAACTATGGCACAATTAATTCCAAGAGCCACGTCAACAAGTAACATGAACATCCTACCCGTACTAATAAAAGAAGGAACAACATACGAGACGGACACCCGAGATCTATGGCATAACTATATATAAATATATATTTCCAAGAGCCACGTCAACCAGTAAATATTAACATCATACCCGTACTATTGAAAAAGGAAAAGGGAGCAAATAAGAAGTTGGAAGAATAAACCCAAAGAAATGTATTAATGTAGACAAGCAACCACACACAACCACATTGTTTCTAGTGTATTTTACTAGAGAAAAGCCAACACCACATGGAATATAAATACCAACTAAAACCATGAGAAAGGAGAAAAAATAAATGTATTTATGAATTATATCTAGAAGAATGAAACCTGAAATGAAGAATATGACGAGATGACGTTCAATGTGACACAAAATGAAGAGATTAATCGATGATGAAGAAGAATGAAAAGTAATATACTAACGAAGATAATCATGAGAGTATACCAGTGATGAAGTGTAAAACAAACTATCCCTATAATATGTGAAGAATTTAGTTGAGTTGAATCAAGAAAAGAGAGTATAACAATGTATAAACCGCAGATGCGTGAATTAATCCCAAGGATATTTATTATTTGTCGGAAGAACGACCACTATTATTATTTTTTGATGATTTGAGATGAATTGACTGATGAATAATGCCAGCAATCATTTATTATTATTGAAGGAGATGATTTGCCTCCATATTTATTAAAGTTAGTATGGCCAGTAGAGTTGAATAGCCAAAGTGAGCCGCTCTAAACTGCCCCAGCTAAGCTTATGTTAGGGAATTAGGGAACTAAATAAACAAGGGAGATGATTACATAGAGAAGAAATAATTATGATTCAAATAGAAGAAAGTGAAGGGATATATGTAAAAAACATGTGAATCGACATGGAAATGTACAACAATTGATGAATTCTTCAATGAAAAACAAAGTATAATAATTCAGAATTAATCAATTCTTATAGGAAGGCATATGTAACGTTACCAAATATGGCAGTTACATAAAATAAGTTAAAATAACGTCAAGTAAGAGAAAAGCATGAAGGTATGTCTAGATAAATAAACCTATGTGTATAAAAGTGTGTATCTACAAATATATTAGTATAAAAATCCAACTATGAGGAAGATAATATTAACATAGCAACATCAAATACGAAATGAAGAAAGAAAATGACCATGAGCCAAAACAAAAATATCAGTAACCAGACCCAATAGGATCCAACAGTGAGGGGAACCAACAAAATATGGACCAATAAACTCCAACAGCGAGGGAAACAAATGAAGATAATGACTACAATGAAAATATTGAAGAAGAAGAAAGAAGAAGGACAAGGAAACGTACCATGAAGAGAGAAGAAAATGGATAGACCATGCAAGGACTCAGCATAAACCAAGTGTACTAGAGACTATATTAGTAACCAAAGGAATGGTGATTATCAAATATGAACAGAAAAACAGTGTTTAACATTTAAGGAACCACAAACAATTACAGTGAATACTTAATATAGATGTGAAACCTGTGACCAGTTAACTAATTTCAACCGAATAAACCACACACACAATTCCAGTGATAAGGTTTATAGTGTAAGAAAATATGTTAATTTCATAGTGAAAGCAGCAAGAATTAAATAGTCAAATATACACAGACAATTAGTGTGACTAATTTAATAAAGGTTGTGATCAATATAGATAATCAGTATTACCAGTAGTTAGATAAACATCTGGTACTACTGTGAGAACAGATTCTGAACATAATGATAACAGTTTTGTAACCAAAATATTGTAAACTAGCTAACTAAGAACACATAGCCAAAAGTAAGCAGAAACATTGTATAACCAACTAGTTAAGCAAAATACTGTATTAAAGCTTGAACAAAGATTGTTAAGAGTGTTACCAGTAGTAAGAGGAAAACCTAATGCTACTCTGAGAACAGACTATGACCATGAAAACAGTCATTTTCTATATAAATAATTAAAAACCAAATGACCATGATGGAGGAATCCAAATGTAAACAAACGATGAAGAGCAAGTTATATATGCAAAATGTAACATATAAACTTAGTTAAAAGTAGATGAAAATGTTATCAAGAATCAGAATAATGTCTGATACTACTTTGGAAACCCAAATCAAGTGTAACAATAACAATTTAGTTATTGTTTTAACAAAAATAAATGACTACCATGCTATGACACAATGTAAACAGACCCATTACTAAGAAATTGAAGGGTTCTGAGATAGCTAAAAGCTAACCATTATATACAATTAGTACATGATCTAAATTGTATAGAAAAAACCAGAAATAAAGTAACAACTGTATAAGAGAGATAGGAGGGGACTAAAACAATGTAAATAGTAGATTAAATACAGCCATGTACTAATTTCTAGTGTAAAATTATGTAAATAGACGTTTCTAGTATTATTAGATTGCAGTATTACTGTTATTAAATAAGAAAAATTAGTTTTAAGTACATTTATGAAAAATCAAATATGGACGCCCAAAGACGCCATAACGAGATATTGTTTAGGGAACAATAATTCCCAAGTTTTGAATTAAACCAGTTGAGATATGGACTCAGAGCGTTTAATTAAAAGTGTTTTAGTATAAATAATTAAATTTGGTGTAATAGACTTATAAATATAAGATGCACCATAAATAATTAATAAAATCGTTATAGTGATAGAAGTAATGGACGGAAAATAATCTTGTTTAGACTTGAATTAAAGCGCAGGTTGTCCGCAATTTACTGACACTAACCATTTAACGATAAGACATAGATTAAGAAAGTTATTGTGATTTTAAACTTTTCAATTATGTTTTGTACCAGTGCTGACGTCATAAAGCCTCAAACGCAAAGACCAAATTTGGTAAAAAATTAAATATTTTAAGAAAACAAAGGGCTTTGGGTTAGAGAGTATAGTTTTTTCAACCAATCGAATGAATGAACATTGGGCAGACGAGCCAGAGACGCTTCGAAGAAGCATCACAGTTCACGATCAGGCATTCTACGGAGAGGTCATGTCACTCGCCGATATGAAGAAGTTTAATTTTTGAATTGTGCGCGACAGAGACAAGTAAATCAACATACACATAACCTGTAAACTACACCAACATAAACGAGTGAAATGTGCGGAGTGTATACATTTAAGTACGATTAGTGTATAATATCAATCGTACTTGCGAGTGTTGTGAAAGATAAAAACAGGGAGTACAATTTTTTATTTAATTAACATTGAATCAGAAACAAAATTTTTGTAAATAAATAATGTTGATACTACGCAAGTCAGTAAAAAGCGAAGTATCAAAAACGATGATGGAATTTATCAGAATTAATGGAAGTATTAATTCGCAATTATTAATATGTTGAATAAATATTTTAATTATTTATCATAATTAAAAGAATTATATTTGAAGTATTTATAACAAAATACGAGCAATACCAATAGTCGCTAAATTGACTAAAGTTGTTTTCTTGATTTTATTTCGATATTTTAAAGTAAACGTTTTTAACTTTCAGGCGAAAGAATAAATATAATACTGATAATGACACATCAAAACTATTACGAATAATGTGTTTATATTTAGATTAAGAAATAATAAATATTAAAAAATAATTAACCATTATAACAATACCCGTTATAAGATAACCTTAGAGTCGTAACGGTAACTTGCCAATTTCTCTGTTATAAGTCTGTTCTCAAGTAAAATCCAAACCAGATGGAAATAATAACAAGAGTTTTTTAATAAATTTTTCTCTTGCAAGTAAATAATTCTCAAAGTGAATTATTAAAATAAGGTAATACATTTTAACTGTGCAAGCCAACGAGCTTGGTAATTGTCAAACGAGTACTATAGACTGCGTGCGCATTCCCGCGTACGATAATACCATAACTATCAGTTATATGGTACTAATTTTCGATTTTTATATTTGTTTGTTTGTTATTAATTATTGTTCATTTTATATCATTATTAATATTACATCTTGTACCTGGTATCATGCTACCTAAAAGAACCATACGGAGATGGTAATTCACTGATACAAGAGGACATAACCTCTTAAAATTAAACTATTGTACAACTAACAGGTTTACCAGCCTTGAGACGAAGAAGAGTCTTATTTTAAATTTTATTAATTGTAATTATTATCCGAAAGGTTATTAGCAACTGATTGTTAATTGTTCAAAAATTTTATAATATCTTGAATTGTTAATAAACCTCTACTTTTTATTACCAGTGAAAAAGAGTATCATTTCAAATTTAAATTAGCTCATTTATTCTTAGTCAGTCCTACCAAAAGGTGGCGGAAGAGTTTAAATAGATCTAATAATTCAGAACATTATTTAGATATTATATCATTTATATTGTGTATGATAACCATATTGAATATTCAACCTGAATATTTATTTGTATGTAAAGTGTATGTATTTCAGCTGAACCGTCACTGAACAGGACTAAAATATCCACGTGTGGTAAGTGAGGCAGGTTAATAACGGAGTGCGCGAAACATTTTAAATCGAAGAAGTGAAACATTAATACGCACCTATTCGACAATACAATCACACTAATAACCATAATAATTATAATTAGAACATTTTATAAAAAACAACATTATCGTA
Organism: Magicicada septendecula; assembly: GCA_034769895.1. Lineage (NCBI taxonomy): Eukaryota > Metazoa > Arthropoda > Insecta > Hemiptera > Cicadidae > Magicicada > Magicicada septendecula. The sequence goes on along the minus strand of CM068368.1, from coordinate 431,692,235 downwards.
GATACCGGTGCGTATCTGCAATTACACTACTACACCACCATATCAATCAGTATACACTACATCTAGTAGTATCTAGTATCTTGTTATATTACAAGATTGGCGCTCCATCGCGGGGCAGAAGTGATTGAAGATCACACCACACTAGTTGTTATGTTACAATATATGTGTATAAATTTACGTAAAAATGGTCACAACCCAGCACTTATTAATAGTATCTGATAATTATACACTCTCTTTCTCTCTCTCTCTCACTCTCTGGTACAATTATTATGAGCTCATTATAAAAGTTAGTTTCGTTATTTTAAATGGTCATTTATAATTTTGAAATTATATTATTTGTTGTAATGAAATATTAAAATTTGTTGTGGCCAACGGTACTTAGCTGCAACTATTGTCGAACATCGAACACTTCGATTTCACTGATTCTGGACCGTCACATATCGTCTTCGGGCACACGCTCTCTATCGTAGCATCCCCCCTGGATCAGACTTCTGCCAGATTTTTTGGCAGCACTTTGTGAATTGCACTTTGCCGATGTTCTACCAAAAAATTGGTTAATGTACCACTGTTAATAATAAATTTTGGTGGTGTAATACCACCCTCAGTGAATACGCCGGCCCGCACGGTTCACTGTCTGTACGGAAATGACAATGTTTCATAACTGTGTATTGCAGAGGTGGGGCAAAACTACGTCACTGGCTCTTTGTTCATCAGCCCAGCCCAGTCGAATACAAAGCGCCTTGCATTCCTTCGTCTGACGTAATCATGGGTTGGTCTTGTTTACTAGTTATTGTGACAAACAGTTTTTTGTTACATTTGTAATTTTCCACAGAATTCGACATAAATCCTGTCAACTTAATATTGCGTTGTTGACGCTTCTCGCCAAAACTTTTATAGGGAATATAAAATAAAATTATTATTATTATTAAAAATTGGTTAGAAAATAAAATACAATAATTATGTTTTACAATGGAACCATAGGTTTACAAAATTATTATGGTACCAGAATTGTACTGTCACAATCATGATAATAACACAACATGATACAACGTAATAACATGTACATTTTTATACAATAAATCATGCACTAATTAATCATTCTCCTCTCCTTTAATTCATCAATTATTATAAAACTGTCTAAGTTAGGTTTTACATTCATCTATCGTTTACCCTTTTCACTGAACACTGAAGTTTGTATTTATAAACATTCTTAATTTTTCCTTTCTACCTTGTATTCTTATTGTGGGATTATTCATTTATTTAATAATGGGTTATGTTTCTGACCTTTTATTAGTATGGACAATTATTTTTATTTTTATTTTAAAAATTATAAACTTATTTATGTAACGTAGGGGACCATATTTTCGTTACGTTACAATATATATATTATAACGATACAAGTTACCAATTTAAATGTAATTTAAATTGTGTAGCCCCACGCTTTTGGGAGACAAAATTATATAACAACACAATTTGCATTTATATAATGTATTGAATTCATGGGTGTAATCGTAATAAGAAGATGATACGTTATTTAAGTTTAAAATTGTTCCATTTTATTTATTAAACAAAATCTTTCATTTCGCATATTAAATACTGACTCATTATTATATCGTCTGTACGAATCTTTCATACACTACTTATTGCTAACAAATTACATACACAAGTTATACATAAATCTTATTATTTAATTTTAATTAATTAGATATTTATTTTGCTCTCAGCTTACTCATTGTGTGTTCATCTTTTTGCAATTGCTGATTAATTTGCTTCAATAATGAGTTTACTTGTATTCAAATTTCTTTTATATTAATTTGTTTTAACTTTCTACTGCATATGCATTCTCCTTTATCAACAAGACTTTACTAATTACGTTAATTCAAAAATTAAATATTTCTCTTATCATTTACGTTACTCTCAATTACTAACTTTAATACAAGAAATATTAATCTAACTTTTATTCTGCTTTTACATTTATGTACAATTTATTTATTTTAATACTGGTCGAATATCTTTCATTCCAACTTTAATTAGTGTCTTTCAATGTCTATAATTACAATGGTTTTTTATCACCTCGTTTGACGTGGTTAATCATCCGTACGTCTTCCTTTGGTCCTCTGGTCAGATTCTCCTTGTCCTTCTGGTCGTTTTCTCCGTGTCCTTCTGGTCCTCTGGTCATGTTCCACTGCATGTATTGTTTAATAGTCGTCTCGCCTCACATCATATGTGCCGGTGTGTCCATAAACCTCATCGTATGTACTCTGCTGCTCTGGTTGGACATCTAGTTTGTCCTGTGACTCTTACTATAGATGTGAATTTGTATCGTCGACTGACATAGCCTCCTGTGGCAACGGCTGAATCGAGAAGAAGAAACTTTATTAGCGGGACCTGGTATTTATAGTCAGGTCATGCAAAATCTCATGTCTGAACAATATTTAACCTGTCAGATTCTGTCGAAGCGTCACTTCTCCCACTCCGGTTCAATTCACAATTTTCGCCTATCTTCGCGAATTACTAAGTTTGTTTCACATCACTCGATGCTCAATCGATCACTAATTTTTATATGTTTACTATACATAAATTACACTTCTTTATGTTAATCACAAAAAGAGCTATTCATTTTTTACGTATAGAAATTGCACCTTTCGTCATATCGGTACGGTTTTTTAACACTTTATTCACCTTTAATTTCTATACACTTTGGTGTCTTTTGTTTTACCCTATTGTACATAGTTTTCTTATAATTAAAATAAAACATACAACTATTCTACTTGAAAAGCGTTGGTTACATTTCAGGAACGGACAGGCTTCACACACACAAACAAAATACACGTGTACACAACGCTAGCGACAGGTGTGTCGAAAATGCATGTCCATGCATGAATTCTGCGGTCCCTATTTTTAACTACGATCCAGCTTATGCAATCTGAATCATGTTTACTAATTCATATTTATTTATTTATATTATTTATTTCATTTATTTTGGCAATGCACAGTACCGTTAATGGTTGTACTGTTACAATATATATATTACAACGATACACAACATCGATTTAATTTAATTTAATTTGTGTAGCCCCACGCTTTTGGGAGACAATTATGCTACACAACAACATCAATTTTTAATTGGATTTAAATGGATTTAAATATTGTGTATTGTATAACACAACAAATTCAATTTAATTTATCGTGTATTGAATTCACGGGTGTAATCGTAATAAGAAGATGATACGTTATTTAAGTTTAAAATTGTTCCATTATTTATTTATTTAAACAAAATCTTTCATATCGGATATTAAACATTGACTCATTATTAAATCGTTTGTACGAAGTTTTCGTACATAACTTATTGCTAACAAATTACATACATAAGTTATACACAACTCTTATTATCTAATTTTAATTACTTTAAAATATTTATTTTGCTCTCGGCTTACTCATGGTGTGCTCATATTTTTGCAATTGCTGATTCATTAGCTTCAAAAATGAATTTACTTCTATTCAAATTTCTTTTATATTACTTTGTTTTAACTTTCTACTGCATATGCATTTTCCTTTATTATCAAAGACTTTACTAATTACGTTAATTCAAAATTTACTTATTTCTCTTATCAGTTACGTTACTAATTACTAAATTTGATACAAGGAATATTATTCTAATTTTTATTCTGTTTTTACATTTATGTATCATTTACTTATTTTAATACTGGTTGAATGTCTTTCATTCAACTTTACTTAGTGTCTTTCAAATGTCTATAATTACAATGGTTTTTTATCACCTCGTTTGACGTGGTTATTCATCTGTACGTCCTCCTTATGGTCCTCTGGTCATGTCCTCCGTGTCCTTCTGGTCCTCTGGTCGTGTTCTCTGCATGTGCTGATTAATAGTCGTCTCATCTCACGTCATATGCTGCCGGTGTGTCCATAGACCTCATCGTATGTATTCTGCAGCTCTGGCTGGACATCTAGTTGGTCCTGTGACTCTTACAATAATTGTGAATTGGCGTCGTCGACTGACATAGCTTCCTGCGGCAATGGTTGAATTGAGAAGAAGAAACTTTATTAGCACGACCGGGTATTTATAGTCAGGTCGTGCAAAAATTCCTGTCTGAACAATTTTCAACTTGTCAGATTCTGTCGAAGCGTCACTACCCCCACTCTGGTTCAATTCACTATTTTTGCGAATTATGAAGTTTGTTTCACATCACTCGATGCTCAATTGATCACTAATTTGTATGCGATTACTATATGTAAATTGCACTTTTTTATGGTACTCACAAAAAGTTATTCATTTTTTACGTATAGTAATTGCACTTTTCGTCACCTCTGTATGGTTTTTTAACACTTTATTTATCTATAATTTCTACACATTTTGGTGTCTTTTGTTTTATCCTATCGTACATAGTTTTCTTATAATTAAAATAAACATACAACTATTCTACTTGAAAAAGGGTTGGTTACATTTCAGGAACGGACAGGTTTCACACACACCAACAAAATAAGCGTGTACACAACGCTAGCGACAGGTGTGTCAAAAATGCATGTCCATACATGAATTCTGCACTCCATATTTTTACTACGATCCAGCTTATGCAATCTGAATCATGTTTATTTATTCATATTTATTTATTTTTATTATTTATTTATTTATTTATTTGGGCAATGCACAGTATCATTACTGTTTGTACTGTTGCAATATATAAAAGATGTTATGAGCTGTGATCATTTAATCTTGTGACATTAATAATGTGTATAATATATATTCGATGTTCTATATTTATGAAGAGACTTAAGACGTGTTAAGTGGGGCTGCCATGGATATAGTGATTGTTATGAATATGGCTCTTCTATTTAAAAGTTATTAACAGTTGTTCAATGTACTGAAGTTTTAATATATTAGAATATCTTAAAACTGCATGCAACACAAATAAACACTGAATACAGCCAAATATCCAAATGTATATAACATTAAGTTTTTTTGGTCTCAGTGGGGTATACTGGGTACGCTTGCAGCATTTTTATGTTCCTACAGTGCTCAAGATGGACTGGATTTTTGCTGTGCCTGTGACTCAATATGCAATGTGCACAAGTTCAATGGTTTATCACTCTTAACGAGGCATTTCACATGAAGTAATTGCAAGCATGTATACATATATGATGTTACATATACAATATAATCAAATTCCGAAATGAATGTTACTGATAAAGAATATAGATAAGTATGTTTTTCTCTGAATCATAACATATACAAACCATTATATACTCCAAAACATACAATGTTTGTTGATGTCTGAACTTGGCTTAGGAGAAGCAGATTAAGTATGGATATCCACAACAGAGATTCAGCATATGCAGAAAACACACTACCACTCACACTCACACATAATTTCTCTAATCACCCCATACAACACAAACTATCGGCTTTCAGATCCATGACACACCAATTAAGCAACATTCCACTAGCACTGAAAGACTGTCAGACTGTCATATGAGATGAATTAAATACAATTAAATATTTAGCTAATGCCAATGGATATGGCAGTACAGTGATAGACTTCTATGGAAAACCAAAACAAACAACAGAAAAAAATCATGGAGATTGCAGTAATAAACATTTCAAGCACTTCCTGCTGTGTTTAATACTTCTTTGGACTTTATAAAAAATTTATGTGCATTATATATATGCTCTATGTATTAACACATACTCTATGTAAATATAGGTAAAACATTTTATTTAAACGTTTTTGTATATATTTTTTTCTCAATTCAATTTACTTATCAAGAAAAGAACTGAAGCAACAAGTGTTTGAACACACACACACACACACACACACACACACACACACACACACACACACACACACACACACACACACACACACACACACACACACACACACACACACACACACACACACAGTGCCTACGAGAATTAGAAAACACTTTTTAGTGTTTCGTTTGTAGCCACCAAATACCCAACTGCCTTTAATAACCCGCCCCAATTGTATTTTCACTTTCCAAGTTTGGCTTCATTAGTTTCCACCACTTTCCCGAAACCACCAATTTTCTCAGACTGCTGAGTAATTATGGCTGTACACACTTTGCGTAAGTTGTCACTCCAGTTGACAACAGCGTGTTTGGACAATCCTAATTAGTTCAAGAGTAACTCGTGCTGTGGTGGTTTCAGCAAAGCTCAGTAGGTATCATTTTTTTAGCTCCTGTACTTTCCCTATTCCTAACAAGCAAAAATCGGATGCGTAAATAATGAGGAGCACATCGAACTTCTTGTGGCGGTTGTGAGAATACCATTATTAGGTTTATAGTGTTGTTGGCTGATGATAGAAACTGTGCGATTTTCTATATGGTCACAGTGTTTCACCACGTTCCAAAAAGTGGCCGAGTTGTGATAATGTGATGACTTTACGTGAAGTCAATTATAATTTCAAGTGTTTCGGTCTAATTTAAACAAGAAACAATCACAAGAAAAAATAAAAGTGCAGTGTCGGAAATATGTGTCACGTGGAAATTGACGAAGCCAAACTCGACAAGTGAAAATACAATTGGGGTGGGTTATTAAAGGCAGTTGGGTATTTGGTGGCTACAAACGAAACACTAAAAAGTGTTTTCTAATTCCCATAGACACTCATGGTCATGGGAAATTCTTCTGCCGATTATCAGAGACTATATACTGCCCGGTAAAAACAACAGTCAATGTTTGTTAGAAAACTTAAATTTCTTTCAGTTTGAGGGTTATTCCCGTTTGACTGTAAACCACTCTTAAAGCTTTGTTGATTCCGATACCGGTGCCCACACACAAAATACTGAACAGTTGTGGAGGGATGTTTGAATCAATATTTTTTAAATTTCTGATCTATTATTACCAATTACTACAATACTGATAAATACAAGTAACTTCAACCAATCATACTTGTAAATTTTGTGGATTTGCTAATTAAAAATATCACTACTATTAGGTTTAACATATCTTTAATTCTAACACACAGATGTTATTTTATGATGCATCAAACAAATGTCAAAATAAATATCAAGCAACTAACCTCATTAAATGTTGTTATTGTCTGTTAGTCTTTGTTTATTTTGTTTATTATACTAGCCTTTATATATAGGACTATTACATCCAAATTACTTAAACAATAAATAGACATCAATGATACAAGCACTTTTATGAACAATCACTATAGTTTTTATGATGACGATACCTATCATGGGAGGTCACTTTTTAACAATTTATCAATTTATATATAATGTAATAAAATGATTACTTAAGATCACTATGCAAAAGTGTATTCTGGTATAAATTATTACTATTGGTATAACAACATAACTTAAACAAATAAAAAGAATATTATCTAGGTCTCCTACTTTCATTTGATACACAATTTCTTAAATTACTTACATCTTCCATTAAAATTAACGTAAATAAAACCTCATGATCTCTGTTATAGAATGGAAGCCTACCACACATCATTTCATACATTACAACTCCAACGCCCCACCAGTCAACAGCACGTCCATAGTCATTATCCTCTAGTACCTATAAAAAAATAAAATATAATATAATATACAAAGTAATTATTATATTACAATATTTATTATGATATAAAAATATTATTTTAACAATACAAAAAATGTAATGTATAAAATATCATATAAAATTATGATATAAAAGTATATTAAAATAACAGACTGAGTACCTTATTGAACACACACGCACACGCACACACAGAATTTAATTTAATTTATAATATTTTCTCTGCTACGTGTTGTATTTTCTTGAGTGATTAAATAATATTAATGATATTACTGAACACCGTTTATCTCAAATTATACTAGACGGCATACATATGAGGGGTTATGCAAAAATAAAGTCTCCAAAGCATTAGAGCCGCAGGGCAATTTTTTTGGCAGCAGTTGGCACTACTGCTGTATTCGGCCATTCCTCCTCTTCCAAATAAGCGGCTGCTAAGTTCGCTAGGTCGATTAGTCTTGACTTGGCAGCCGTTACCAATGGAGCTCCCAATTGCCGTTCCCGTCAAGTGTGGACTTCGCGAAGTCATTCGATTTCTTAATGAAAAAGGTGTTCAACCTACTGAAATTCATAGACAGTGGATTGAAGTGTATGGGGCGGAGTGTATGGATGTCAAAAACATCTGCAAGTGGTGTCGAGAGTTAAAGCTAGTCGTACAGAAATTCATGATGAAGAAAGATGCGGGAGACCGTCAGTGTCAGATGAGACGATCAGGAAAGTTGAAGTCGTGCGTGAAGATCAGAGGATCACTATCCACGAGGTCTCTTGCTTGCTTCCTGAAGTTTCAAACTCCACCATTTAGAGGACTTTGTCTGAAAAGTTGGGATATTGGAAGGTATGTGGAAGGTGGGTCCCGCGAATGCTCACAGAAGACCACAAATTGCAATGCGTTGAAGCTGCCCGCATATTTCTTGAGTGCTATGCGGATGAAAGAGACAATTTTTTAAATTCCATTGTCACAGGTGATGAAACGTGGGTTCACCACTTCACACCTGAATCCAAACAACAATCACTTGAGTGGCGGCATTCAACTTTGCCAAGGCCGTGGAAATTCAAACAAACACAGTCTGCCAGCAAGATCATGGCCACTGTGTTTTGGGATCAGAAGGGGGCATTGTTGATCAATTTCATGCCTACTGGGACCACAATAAACAGATGCATATTGTGAGACACTCAAAAAACTCAAACGGGCAATTCAGAACCGAAGAAGAGAAATGCTCACCATGGGTGTGTCCATTCTTCATAACAATGTTCGCCCTCATGTCGCCCATGCAACCGTCGATCTTCTGAACCAATTTGGATGGGACATTATCACCCACTCCCCCTATAGTCCGGACTTGGCACCCAGTGACTATCATTTGTTTACTCACTTCAAAGAACATATGGGCGGAATGCGATTTGACGACGATGACGAGGTGAAAGAAGAAGTCAAACGCTATCTCAATGAATTGGCAGTGAGCTTCTATGACACTGGCACACTAAAACTGCCACAGCAGCTCGAAAAATGCATCAAACGTAACAGTGATTATGTTGAAAAAACAGTGTGTTGTTATGCTTCACAACCATGTAAAAGGTTTTGAAAATAAATGTTTTTCTACTTTCAAAAAATATGGAAACCTTATTTTTGGGTTACCCCTCATAGCACCTGCATTAATACTTCACCAATTTAAACATATTAAGTACTTAAAACTAATGTCTGCAATCTGAATATGTTGATGTTAGCTGTAAGCCAATTTCATTGAATAAAATGTTAATGGTGAAGTGCTGACGTTACTCCTATAACATGAATAAACAAGCATTTACACATTATTCTACAGACTAAACAGCATCTTAGGTGAGCCACACTACTGCTCATTTCACCTGCTTGTGTATTAGTCTGGCCTGGTGACAAAGTGATAGTCCTTTGTATTCTTAAAATCCAAAAGTATAAGCTTGTTACCAATGTATTCAATATCTGAAAGTATAAGGCTCAAAGCCTATTCATCGTCCATCATTACAACTGATCTCTCCATCTTTTTATCGGCTGTCCCAGACTTTCTTCTACCTTTCGGCATACATTTTGCACTTACGTTTGGTATTCTTGATGGGTTCATACATTCCACATGATCAAACAATTTTCTTCTTCTTCTTCATTCCCAGATTAGGCGACATCACCTGTTCTGGTCTCTGTTTTCAAGCCATCTATTGAGTGGTCTTCCCACACCTCTTTTCCCCTTTAGGCACACATTGTAAAACTTGTTGAGGTAGCCTTTTCACTTCCATTATACCTATATGTTCAATCCATCTTAGCTTACATTCCTCGATATGATCTGGTACAGCAAATCTGGTGGAAGTGGCACCCCAGCTTTCAGGGTCAATGTAGAGTCCCAGTCAGGGTATGGCAATGTTGGTGCCTTGCAATTAGGTGTTGGATCACCAAAGGCTAGGGGGAGAAAACCTTGAATTACCTGGTTCACCAGGTTGGGGGTTGTGCAACGGGCTGGTAACCTATTCACATTAAAGATTCACTTACTTGCAAGTCTCTAAAGAATAAGAGTTGTATAAGGTTATGGTAGTCCCCACTCTTTTATATGGTTCCAAAATATGGGTATTATCTAAAAAAAGATACAAGTCATATACAAGCTGCAGCAATGAATTTGTTGAGATACATACAGTGTACACGAAATGATGTAATAAGACATGAATTGGGTATGATCAAACCATTACTGTCTATATTCCCTCAGTGTGTCGTTCACTGGTCGGACAGCTAACTTATGACGGATGTCCTCATTCCTTTTCCTATCTAGCATGGTATACCTGGCAACTGATTTAAGGATCCTAATCCCTGCACTTTGCAGTCGACTTTCATTTATATTCATCACTATCCATGTTTCATTACCATATAAAATGGACATCACTGTGTAAAATTTTAATAACGTCTGTTGCCTAACTTTTTTCCTTAAGGTATGCTTGATAGTGCCACTCATCCTGTTAAAGTGTTCTATCTTATTCTATACATCAACCTCCACAAGATATGATATATTGTAACGGTACAGAATTGTGTGCTACAAAGATTTTAGTTTTAATTTTAAAGTAGTCAGTATTCACCTAAGGGGTACCCCTAGTAACCAGCAACACATACATTGTTATTGCAGACTGTTTATGTTTTATGTCTGAAGCCTGTAGCCTGCCCAGCCAGACGTATTATGCAACAGCTTGCCAGCTCAGTCTCTTTGTGAATCACAGTAAAGCACTTTATCACCCCAGTTTGCATCAGACAGTAGCAAATTACAGTCGTCTGCAAGTTAAACTAAAAAACAGTGGCCTTGGGTGCAAGATAGGCCGAAAATACTGTAATCGGCCTATCCAGTAAAACAACTAGTAAAATGTGAACAATATAGTGGTCAACACCTAAGTGCTCGAGCAAACTAAAGTCGGCCGACTATATATATATATTACAATGTCCATAGATATGCAATCAAAGTAATGATTGAAGGTTAATCAACTATATAATAAACTCAATATAAACAGTTGCGGGAGTGCGTTAGAACGAATAAAACGGCTAATACGAGTTTGTGCAACGAACCACATGAACACACAGCGGATAGGTAACTAAAAACACCATTGTTCATTATAAGAGGAAAATTTAACATATAACCTTAAACAATAGAGATCTCTAAGGGAAAGGGGTTTTTATAAAATAAAGAAAGGGGGAAAAGATATAAAAAGAGTACTGGTTCATTAAATAGAATTGATTAAGAAATTAAGAAATAGTTAAGGAAAGTTTTTTCATGTATATTTGTTTTTGATTGATAATTATTTGTAATTTATTGGTAAACAAAGAAAAGATAGAGCCATAAAAAATACAAAAATCTGTTGTGTTATGAGTTCATAAAGTAAATTGTGCTTAATAAAAGAGAAAGAGTTTGTTAGAATCGAAAAGACTGTGTTTAGCGTAATTAATTCGAACTCAAACCCAGATAACTTTCCTGCAACTGTTCTCGTCTATAGGACTCTGGAGGAAACCCGAAGGTAAGAAAAAATAGTTTTATAAAATTGATAAGGCTGATTAACACATATAAAATCAAACGTAACAATGGCGCCCGAACAGGGACGATTTGTGTGATTTCTTTTAATCACACAAATTAGACCTAAGATATAAGTTGCAGAAATTGGTTATTTGGGAGTGGGGGCGATGTTGTAAATGATGGTAGATTGTGATGAGAAACTAAGCTAAAGTGTGTATAATCGTATATGTAAACGATATCATATAAAACGAAGAATAACAATGATGAAGTCAGCATAACTGACTTAACCGAAGTCAGTACAGAAAATAAATTTGATATAAATATCAATAAAGAAAATAGTTTGACCGAATCAATGGTCATGAGTGGGTTGGAGGTCCATTCGCCTCCAATCTTAACCCAAAATAGAGAATTAAATGAGCCAGCTATTATAGATGACGCTGGGATTCAGTTAACCCCAACCTCAAGTAATAAAAATAAACCATTTGACAATAATGATGTGATGAATATGATGCAGTTGTTTTTAGAGCAACAGAGTAAAATGTCTAATGAACTAAGTGTAAAATTAGATGAACATAATGTTAAATTTAATGAAATAAATAATCGTTTTGACAACAGTGACAAAAAATTTGATGCCAAATTTAATGAACTAAAGGGGGAAATGAACCAACAAAATATTAACGAAATAAATGAAAAAGTGACTGAATCACAAAAGAATATCGATGATAAGCTAAATAAAATGAATATTAAATGGATACAACAGTTAGATAAGATTGGGAGAAATATTGAAAATACTGAAGTAACGGAAAACAGGGTAAGTGAAAATAATGGAAATATAAATGATAATGGTGTTAGTGTTAGTTTAAGCATCAAACAAGTGACAGTAAATAAGGTAAGTGGAAATAATAGTGACAACCATAATTATAATGAGGAAACAATTACGAATAATCAAATGATAGACTATAAGGTAAGTAATAATGTGGTTAAAATAAATAATGAGGAAATATTATTGAATAAAATAATGGTGATATATTGAGTAATAGTGGTAGTAATATTGAGAGTAGAAAATTAGTTGAGGTTAGAGGATTGTTAGTTAGTTATCATAATGAGTTAGAAAGGGAGTATAGAGATAGTTTAAATGAAGAGGGTGAACAGGGGGCAAATTTATATGGGGTTAAATGTGAAGCAGAGATTTCACAAGTGGTGCATGAGGATAAAAGATCCTCGTTAGGACATTTGGGCGACAATGGGTCGGCAAATGGTCAAAAAAGTTTTTTGTGTATATCTGGTACAGCCAGATGGTGTTTAAATAATAAAGTGGTTTTGCCCTCTGTGTGGAGTGAGAATGTGAAATTGGGTAATGAGAGAGAGAGAGAGAGAGAGAGAGAGAGAGAGAGAGAGAGAGAGAGAGAGAGAGAGTGTGTGTGTGGTTTAAGCTAAATAGAGGTTATGGAGAGTTGATAGAGAGGATGCATATTAAGAGAATTATGATAAATAATAGAGACTTACCTTTTAGTACTTGTGTAGTATAATGTAAAATTATAGATAGTAGATTGTATTAGATATAGATGTAAGTGATGTGTTCGTGTGGTTGTAGACACGCACTGGTGTCTACTATAATGTTGTTTATCTAAAGGTGTAATCGTAATCGTAGAAGTTATCGGTGTTAATGTATTGTTTTTTGTGGGTACGCAGTAATAGTTCACTCCTTTTTATATTAATATGATCCGCGCACTTTGTTGTGTATCTCACTTACTTACCACACTTGAAGGCTTCAATTCAGTTCTGTGATGTTCCTTCTGAAATATATGCACTTCAAATACAACAATAAAATATTCAGATTGAATAGTTAATATATCATCACACACAATAGTAAATGAAGCACTATTTGATGAATATTCTGAATTATGCTAAAACTATTTTAAATTCTTCCGCCACCTGTGTCAGAACTGATTAAAATTAAATGAATTTACTTTTACTAGAAATGATACTCTTTTTGTGGTAATAAAATTGGAGGTTTATTAACAATTTGATACGTGATAAAAGCTTTAACAATTAAGAATAATAATTAACAACCTTTAAATTACTGATTACAATACAATTCAATAAGACTCTGTCTAATTCCACAAGGCTGGTAGACCTGTTGTTAGTACAATAATTTATCTACATAGGTTATGTTATTTTGATTCAGAGAATTACCATATTTCGTTAGGTTCTTTGAGGTAACATGATACCAGTTACAAGATGTATTACAAATAATTATATAGAATTAATAATAGTGAATAATAATTGAACAAATATAAAAAAATCAAAATTTGGTACCATATGTCTGGTATTTATAAAATTATCGTACGCGGATATGCGCACGCATCTCTAATACTTGTGTGTTATTGTCAAGCTGTCTGACTTGTACAGTATTTAAAATGTATTACGTTCGTTTAATAATTAGCTTCAAAAATCATTTATTCACAAGAGAAAAATTTCTCAAAAAACTCTTGTTAGCAATTCTATTTGATTTGATTGTTACTTGAGAACAGATCGGTAATGTTGAAATTATCAAGTTACCGCCACACTTTCTGAGGTTAGAATTAACCAGTGTGGTTACAAAGGATAAGTATTCCTTATTAGCTAATATTTCTTATACTATACATGTAAACATATTGTTCATAATAATTTTTAATATATGATTATCAGAATTACATTTATTCCGATTGTATGAAAATTAGTAGAGTAGATTTTAAAACATAGAAAAATTCGAGAAAAATACGTTTAGTCAAACGAGTGACTAAATACACTCGTATTTATTAACAATTATTTTCAAACATTTTATTTTAAATTACTATAATTAATTAAAATATTTTTCTAATATTTTAATAATGTCGATTTAAATCTTTTCTCAATTCTGATAATTTAATTACTGTTGTTTCGATACTCAGCATTGTACGACTTGCGTAGTATTGAAAGTCAGATATTCATAAATTACTAATTTCGTTTAAATATTGTTTAAATAAAAACTGTACTCCCTGTTTCCTATTTAAAACTTCACTCGCAAGTATGGTCGTTATTATACACTGACCTACTTGTTCAATTAACACAATTCCGCACTTTTTCACTCGTATGTATGAATGTTGTATTTAGGTTAACCGTATGTAGTGTATTGACGTAATATGGCGCGCACAGTTTTAAATATTATTTCTTCCTTGACTAGAGCGGCGTGACCTGTATGTTCGGTGATTGATCGTAGACTGTTTGGTACCTCTGAGACGTCTCCCGGTCGTCTGCTGAAAGTCATTCATTCCATTGGCTGAATTCGTCATAGTCTCTAACCCGAAAGCCTTCGTTTTATTAAAATATTTAATTTTTTGCCAAAATTGAGTTTGGGTTTGAGGCGTTTTTACGTCATCATTGGTACAAAAATTTAACTTGAAAGTTTAAAACTATCATAACTTTCTTATCTTATGTCCTATCGTTAATTAATTGATATCATTGAATTCAGGGCGTTTTGCTTGTCAAAATAAGTCCAAAAACGCTTATTTTTCGTTCATTATTACTATTACAATAACGATTTTATTATTTATTTTTGGTGCATCTTATTTTTATAAGTTCGTTACACCATATTTTATTTAAATATAATAAAACACTTCTTATCTAAACACTTTGAGTCTGTATCTCAGTCGGTTTAATTTACAATTTAGGAAAAACTGTTTCCTACACAAATCTCGCTATGGCGTCATTAAGCGTCCATGTTAGATTTTTTATAAATCTGCTTATAACTAATTTTTTCTTATCTCAAATGATTATATTACTATCTAATATTATTAGTAATGTTTATTTACACAATTTTTCACTATAATATTTATGTATGACTGTGGTTAATTTAATATTTACATAAGTTCAAACCTCTCATATGGTTCTTACACAATTTTTCATCTTATTTATTAGTCTCTTCATATAAATCATATCATTTAATGATTGTAATTAGTGTACATACATAGTACCTAATCTATTATATATAGTGGTTACCTTTTAATGAGCTCAGAACTTTCTAATCTTTTAGTAATGGCTCTGTTCAGGTTGTGTCATGTCATAATAGTCATTTATTTTTTCTAATACAACAACTAAATTGTTATTGTCATATTTGGTTTGGATTCCCAAAGTAGCATTAGATATTGTTCTAACTTTTGGTAATGTTTCCAATTATTTTTACATAAGTTCATATGCTATATTTTTCATAAATAACTGGTTGGTCATTGTTTGTTTACATTTGGTTTTCCTTATAATGGTCATTTGGTTTTCAAATGTTTGTATATAATATGACTGCTTTTGTGGTCATTATCTGTTCTCAAAGTAGCTTTGGGATCTCCTCTTGCTACTGGTAATAATTGTAACAATCTGTGCTCAATATTTGATACAGTATTTTTCTTAACTAACTTGCTATACAATGGTTTAGCTTACATCTGGTCATATGTACATGGTTAATTGGTTTACAATAATTTAGTTATAATACTGTTCTTATCATGTTCAAAATCTGTTCTCAATGTATTATCAGATATTTATCTCACTACTGGTAATACTCTTATAAACATTTACATTGGTTTTGATACTGTATTTTTCTTAACTAAACTGGTATACTTTTCTCATTTCTGTTATTCTCTGTGTCATTGTGTTTGACTTGTTCTATTTACATTGTTTGCATTATCTTACATTGTTTCTTAATATTTATTATTATTACTTATAATAAATTCTCATTTGATAACATATTTGGTGATCAGATATTTATACTAATATGTATCATTTTCTGTTATCATAGGTCTCTTCCTTGTGGGTTGTGTAACAATGTACCATCTGTTTTAGTGCAGTATTTTTCTACTACTAAACTGACTTCATCATGGTATATTAACATAATACTTTAACTAATTTGTTACACATGTTTATACAATTCCTTATTATACACTAACACAAATCTTTCTTGTATTATATGCAATGTTTTTCTGGTCAATGGTGGAATTTAATTCCTGTTATGTTTGATACTCAACAAACGTCTTTTATTTGTTGTCAGTTCTTTATGAACAATATCATTGTTCTATTTTGTTCTAATCTGGTGGTCTTATGATTATGTGTGTTGGTTACAACTTTATTAAATCAGTCACACTCATTGTCTGTGTTTATTTGACTATTTTTAATTTTTGTTGCTTCATCATGAAATTAACATATTTTTCACACTGTAAACTTCATCACTGTAATTGTTTGTGTGGTTTATTCAGTTGAAATAGTTAGTTATTCACAGGTTTCACATTTGTATTAAGTACACACTGTAATTGTTTGTGGTTCCTTAAATGTTTCACACTGGTTTTCTTGTCACACTTATAATCATTTCTTTTGTCACTTACACTGTTTTTAGTACATGTGGTTCATATTGAGTCCTTATATCTTCTGTCCATCTTCCTTCTTCTTCTTGGTGCTCTTCTTGGTCCTTCTTCTTTCTTCTTTATTCCATATTTTCCTCGTAGTTGCTATTTTTATTTATCTCCATTGTTGTTGGAGCTTGTTGATCCTTGTTTCGTTGATTCCCCTCACTGTTGGATCCTATTGGGTCTATTTATTGATATTTTGTTTTGGGCTTGTGGCATTTTCTTTCTTCATTTTGTAACTAATGTTGATATATTCGTATTCTCTTCTTTATTGTTAGATTTTTTATTAATATTTTTGTAGATACACACTTATATACACTTAGCTTTGTTTATCTAGATATATTCCCATGTTTTTTCTCATACTTGACGTTACATTCGTTTATATTATGTAACTACCATATTTTTGGTACTGTTACATATGCCTTCCTATAAGAATTGATTAATTCTGAATTATTATAATATATTTTTCATTGAAGAATTCATCAATTGTTGTACATTCCATGTTGATTCACATGTTTTTTCCATATATCCCTTCACTTTCTTCTATTTGAATCGTATTTATCTTCTCTATGTAATTATCTCCCTTGTTTATTTAGTTCCCTAATTCCCTAACATAAGTTTAGCTGGGGCAGTTTAGAGCGGCACACTTTGGCTATTCAACTCTACTGGCCATACTAATTTCAATAAATATGGAGGCAAATCATCTCCTTCAATAATAATAAATGATTGCTGGCATTACTCTTCAGTCAATTCATTTTAAATCATCAAAATAATAATAGTGGTCGTTCTTCCGACAAATAATAAATATCCTTGGGATTAATCCACGCATCTGCGGTTTATACATTGTCATTCTCTCTTTCTTGATTCAACTTAAACTATATTCTTCACATATTATAGGGATAGTTTGTTTTACACTTCCTCACTGGTATACTCTCATGATTGTCTTCGTTATTATATTATTTTTTTCATTCTTCATTATTCTTGATCAATCTCTTCATTTTGTTTTTCACTTTGAATGTCGTCTCCTCATATTCTTCATCTCAGGTTTCATTCTTCTAGATATAATTCTTAAATACATTTGTTTTTCTTCTTCTTCATGGTTTGTATTTGGTATTTATACTCCATGTGGTATTGGTTTCTTCGCTAGTAATATACATCATAAACAATGTGGTTGTGTGTGGTGGTTTGTCTACATTAATACCTTATTTTGGTTTCATTTTTCCAACTTCGCATTTGTTCCTTCCTTTTTTTTCTTTAATAGTACGGGTAAGATGTTCTTATTTACTTGTTGACGTGGCTCTTGGAATTCATATGTGCCTAGGATGTAATTTGTCAGTCTCGTATATTCATACTCTTCTTTAGTAGTATATTCATATTTATAGTACGGGTAAGATGTTATAATTACTGGTTGACTAGGTTCTTGGAAATATGTTATGTCTTGGATCTTATTTGTCTGTCTCGTATATTTATTTTATATTAGTACGGGTAGGATGTTACAATTACTTGTTGACGTGGCTCTTGGAATTCATATGTATCATACATATATGCCGTGGATCTAGGGTGTCGATCTCGTATATTCATACTCTTCTTCTATAATGGTACGGGTAAGATGTTGAAATTACTTGTTGACGTGGCTCTTGGAAATATTTATGCCATTGATGTTGTGTGTCTTTCTCGTATATTTATACTCTTCTATATGCATTTTAGAGTACATTATTATTAATCACAATGTTCTGAATCCTTTACATTAATTCCCTTGAAGTATGTTTTCTCACATTATAAAATTACAATATATTCAATGTTCAATACATAATTATACAGTTACTTCTCATTTAATACATACATAATAATTTTCATAATAGTAATACATCCCTTTTTCCTTTAATCAACATCTATTTTTATAATCATAGTTTCAATTTTCACTTTTAAATAATAATACTCTTCATAGCCACTTTTCATTTTTCATCTTGATATAGTCAACAATTATACACATAATTACATCTTCATTTTTTATAACAAATATTTCCATCTTTCACATTATCAATAATAAAATAATCCTTATCGCTATCTTTTTCACTTTTTTGGTACCATAATTTAATTTTCAATATATTTTTTCATTGAGGTTTGATTATAGGTACCTTTTATTTTCTTCGTAATAGGGTTCTGCAATTCATACGTGTTGTTTAGATTGTTTTTTGTCACAGTATATGGTCCGGTATATAGTAGTAATAGCTTCTTTGCTATGCCCTCAATAGTACTAGGGAGCTCTCGATTTTTGATAAGCACTTGGTCTCCCACTTCATAATTGACAATTTTGGGCTGTAACTTTTTGTACTTGAGTCTTAATTTATTCGCTCTCTCCACTGCATTATTGTAGAATCGGGTTTTGTCAAATTTAACTTCGGCACTGATTGGAAAATTGATTATCTCTGTGATCTCCCGGGGTGGTTTTTTCTCGTACATTGCCATGTATGGTGTTTCTTCAATGGACTGGTGGTAGGCTAGATTTAGGAAGTCTTCAACTGGGGATAAATACTCCCACTTCCTCTGCTGGCTGTGACAGTAGGTTCTTAAAATCCTTCCTACTTCTCTCAACACTCTCTCAGCAGGGTTGCTGTTGGGGTGATACACCGATGTCTTGTATGTTCTGACTCCCAGATGGATCAGTGTTTCCCGCCACTTTCGTCCTCGGAATTGCGTTCCGTGATCTGTAATTATCATCGACGGTTTACCCACTTCGGGTATATATTTATTCACAACTATTTCTAATATTTTGCTGGTTGTCGCTCGATTGAGTGGGTACAGCTTAGTATATTTGGTGTAATGATCAAATATTATTATGATATATTTGTACTGGTGTCTCCCACCACTCCGTGGAAAAGGTCCACAAATGTCCAAGAAAACTTTTTCTAGTCTTGCAGTTGATGTGATTGGTATCATGACTCCTTCTCGCTTTTCGTTGCTGCATTTTGCTAGTAGACAGATATTACAACCCTGGACATATTTTCTGACCTTTCTACTCATGTCCTTGAAATGCACATGCTCTTGCAAAGCTTTTATGACCTTCACTGCGCCCATATGACCATAACGTATGTGGTAGTCTATAGTCAATTCCTTTTCTAGGGCTTTGGGAATAACTACCTTCCATCTCTCATCACCTTTATTGTGCTTGGTGAATACCAACTGATTGTGAGTACAGTAATATTGGTTTATGTTTGCATCATTGCCGGTTAGTTTTTTGATAATTAACGATATTTTAGGATCTTGTTGCTGATGATTGATGATGTCAGATAATATATTTGTGAGTTCGGATTTACTCTTCAATAAGTGGTATACTCTTGCAATGGTTTCCCTCTCTCCTTCAAATGTTTGGGCGTCAATGTTTATCCGGGACAACACGTCTGCAGCTGTGTTGCTTTTTCCGGGTATATACTCCCATTGTATATTGTATTCTTGAAGTGTAAGGGTCCATCTTGTCAGTCTTCCGTGTTTTAATTTGCAGTTTTTTAGAAATGAAATGGATTTGTGATCTGTTCTCACTGTTACTGTATAACCTAAAATAAATGTCCTGAATTTTTCGCATGCAAACACTATACTCAATAATTCTTTTTCTGTGGTATGGTAGTTGCGTTCGCACTTGTTTAATGTACGGCTGGCGAAACTAATCACTTGATGATGCCCTTCTTGGTCTTCTTGATAGAGTACTGAACCAAGACTTAGGTCGCTAGCATCACAATTCATGAAGAACTGTTTATTAAAATTGGGTGATGCAGCATAGCGGTTTCTAGGAATTTTATTTTAATCAATTCAAATGTGTAGTCTTGCTCTGCTTCCCATTTCCATTTTTCTTTTGATGATAGCTGTGTTGAGAATCGAGCTGTCAATTCGGAATAATTACTCTGAAATTTCCGATAATAATTGCAGATTCCGAGGAACGACTGCAGTTGTTTTTTGTTCTTCGGGACGGGAAAACGCTGAATTGCCTCCATCTTCTCCTGGGATGGTGTAATTCCGTATTCAGATAGGTTAAACCCCAAGAATTGCACTTCCTTCGCAATTAGTTGAGATTTATCTAGCTTTAAAGTGATGTTGTTGTCTTCCAGTTTTTTCAGTACTTGTGCCACCCGGTCACAGTGTTCCTCCCAATTGTTAGAGGCTATTAATAGATCGTCCACATAAACTGTTGTGAACTGTAGTGTGTTATGGCCCAGTATCTCGTCCATGCATTTGACGAATATTGCTACTGAGTTTACTAAACCGAATGGTAGCCTTTTAAAATGGTAGTTTCGGCCTTCAAAGATAAAAGCAGTATATTTTCTACTGTTTGGATGCAGCTCAACCTGCCAATATCCACATACCGTATCCCATATACTGTAAAATTTTGTACCATAAAATTTCTTTAATATTTCATCGATTTCTCCAGGCGATGTCCTGTCATTAATTATGGTTTTATTAAGCTCACGAGCATCTAAACAAATTCGTACTGCACCATTCTTTTTTGGTACAGCGACAATAGGGTTGGTGTATGGTGAATTGCTTATCTCTATTATGTCATTCTCTATTAAACGCTGAATCTCCTCTCTTACAGCTTCCTTTAGTGAAAAGGCGATAGGATATGATTTTCTCTTGAACTCTATGTTCTTTGAACTTCAGTTCGCATTGGAAATTTTTGATTTTCCCAGGTGTATCCGAAAATATGTGGCGATACTGGTAGTATATTTCTATTAATCGTTCCCGTTGTTCCCAAGTTACTTCTTGGCTATTCTGGCTGGTTTTAAATTCTCGGATGCTATCGATTTTCTCCAACCACAAAGCTTCCTCTTGGCTGGTGTGTATCCCTTGGTGGATGGCGCCTTCTTGGAGTTCATAGCCTTCTCTGATGTAGTATATTACATGCTCCGATGGTGCCTTCCTGTATTCTGTCAAATTGGCTGTCCACTCTATTTCTTCTGTTTTCATCCTCACTGTATTATTATCCATATTGATGATTGCGGTGTATTTTCTTAAAATATCACACCCGATTAGTAGAGTGAACGGTAGCCCACTGGCTACTAGGAATACCATCTGTATTGTCTTCCCATTGCTGGATACATCTAATTGTACTTGCTGTCGGATAGTCTTATTCTGACGTCCGGTAGCACCGATGAGAATTATATTGCTAATTGGCAATGTGGGTATTGTGGCTTTGTTCTCCGATTGAATTCTGTCCAGTTCCAACTTGTCTATTAGTGATACGTTTGCGCCAGTGTCAATCATGGCTGTGGCGTCGGTGTTGTTTACTTTAACGGATATGTATGCAATTTCACTATTGCTTGTATCGCCGATAGTATTCTCCTTTTCTTCCATCAGATCTTTCCTTATATTTTTTAAGTAGTTGTTATTATAAATATTGTTATGCTTCGATGATTCTGCCAAAACATTTGACCCAATAGGCCGGTTCAGTGAGGGTGATCTTGGGTTTTTCACTGCCGGTTGGTGTTTAAATTCATGTCACCATTTTCACGTCGGTCCTGAGATGTCGAAGCTACTGGCTCCTGATTTCCCGGTCCATGTCCGTTGTGGTATACCTCTGTAGTTTGTGTGGTTGCTCTGGGACTTCCACTGCTGTCACTTCCGTTTGACCGATATCCGGATTCTCTTTCATCCCTGTCGCTATTATTGGAATGCTGGTGCTGGTGTGGGAAGCTCCTTCTTCCTTGATAATAATTTCGGTGGTTTCCACCCCGACTGGCATGGGTATAATGGACTCTTCGAAATTGATTGTTATTCTTATTATGACCATTACCTTGTCTTGGTTGGTGATTAGGGGACTGATTCTGATACGGTCTGTAATAGTGATTACCCCTTTGGTAATTTGTGTTTCGTTGGTAACCATTAGGATGATGGTTATTTTGGTTCCCTCTATTTATATTATTTCCACTTCCATCTTGACGCGGTGTGGGTTGATTCTGGAATCTCGGGGGATTATGAAAATTCCTTCCTTGGTTATTGCCATTGTTATGAATGGTGGGATTATTGTTCCCAGGCCCTCCTCGATCGTATGTCTGGCTTGGTACCTGTCAACTCCGTTGATAGTATTGTTCCCTCTCGTGACTTTCAAGTAAGTCGCACATTCCTTGGATGGTTTTGATTTGTGCATTGAGTCTTCCTTGGGAGATACCCTGATTGAAATGGTAAGCCAACTTCGTGACCAGGCATTCCTCTGGGATTGCTGGTTCCAGATTCCTTGCCAGGCAAATCTTTCCTAAAAAGTATGTGGTCATGGACTGCCTTCCATTTACGTCGAACCTTCCGTTTGTTATATCGTCCCTTATGATATTCTGAGTGGCCTCCGACCAATATTTTTGCTTGAATGCTGTCTTGAAGGTGTCATAATTAATCACTTCGTGTCGGGTCGCTGTCCACCAGTTGTCAAACGTGTGTTTAAAGGATTCGTCTAACATACCTTTTATGACAGTCCATCTGCTCTCACGATTCCGTTGTATGATTTCTTCCATTCTTTCTAGGAACTCCAAAGGGTTTTTCGAATAGGTTCTGAAGTCAATCTGATCTCTTCCCTCTAAATGGCTCAAACCAGACAGGAAATTCGGTATGGTTTGTATACGATGCATTTCGTCCCAGAGGTCGTCCAATTCCCTCCGTTGGCGTTCTGTGGATTGTGTTTTATCATCGTGTACCTGTTGCTTGATTGCGTCTACTTTTCCAGCAACTTCTTCACACTTATCCTTTAATGTAGACTGTGCTGCCTTCATCCTTGTTTGTTCTTGTGTTATTGTATCTAGTTGGGTATCGTGAGTTTTCTTCACCTCATTAATACGTTGGTTAATGTCCATTTCCGTCTGGATTAGTTTTAAGTTGGTAGTTTCTCCTTCTTTACGCACTTCTGATATCTCGACATTAATTTCAGTCATTAGAATGGCCATTTGCTTCTCGATTTCTTCGACGCTTTCTCCTAATCTTCTCTCAACCATTTCTGCCGTCTCCTTAGCGGTCTCTTCCATTTTATTATTGTTGACACTTATTTGTAGCCATATATTTTCATGATCGGCTTGTATAGTCTCAACATCTCGATTCAGTTTGGCGTTGATCCCATCTATTTTCTGGTTAGTTTGATCAATCTTCTCTCCCAACTCTGCTGATAAATCTTCTTTCATGGTGGCCATTCTTTTTTCCAACAATTCTTCGGTTTTCCGTTGACCCTCTTCCATTCTCCTATTCATTTCACTTATTTGGTTGTTAAATTCTTCTTTTAACAACTCTATGTGTTTCTGGTTGTCCTTCTGGCCTTCCTCTATTTTTTGGTTTGTTGACCGACTGGCTTCTTCGATTTTACTGTTTAAGTCTTCCTTAGTGGATTTCAGGCCTTCTTCCATTCTTTTACTTAACTCCTTGGTGGATTGGCTGGTTTCTTCTATCTTCTTGATCAGTTCTTCCCTCGTGGACTGGTTCTCCTCCTTTGATGTTTTTTGGCCTTCTTCTATTTTCTCCATCATTTTTTTCATCCACTCCTGAAATGCGGACTCTCCTATTGACATTGTTTTTTCAGGCTGGCTTGGTTCTGGTGGAGCTTCTTGAATCATCATTTCCGGTTCCTCCATAGGCTGCTGAACCTCCTCCGCCGGTTCAATTGTTTTTTCCTTCGTTTCCATTACAACTTCTTCTACATCTTCCGTAGACATGGCCTCTTTTTCTTCTCTTCTGGTCTCCTTTTCTGCTTCGATTGCCCTCTTCCTTGACGTTGATCGTGATTTTGATCTTGATTTTAACCTGTCGGTGTACATCTTGTTGTCCTGGTAATGTTCCTGCTGTCTTTTTCACGAATTGGGATTATTGGGTAACTAGTTATGGTGTAATTTCCCTTTAAATCGTGCTCAGACGTTGGGCGCCAATCTATAATGTAAAATTATAGATAGTAGATTGTATTAGATATAGATGTAAGTGATGTGTTCGTGTGGTTGTAGACACGCACCGGTGTCTACTATAATGTTGTTTATCTAAAGGTGTAATCGTAATCGTAGAAGTTATCGGTGTTAATGTATTGTTTTTTGTGGGTACGCAGTAATAGTTCACTCCTTTTTATATTAATATGATCCGCGCACTTTGTTGTGTATCTCACTTACTTACCACACTTGAAGGCTTCAATTCAGTTCTGTGATGTTCCTTCTGAAATATATGCACTTCAAATACAACAATAAAATATTCAGATTGAATAGTTAATATATCATCACACACAATAGTAAATGAAGCACTATTTGATGAATATTCTGAATTATGCTAAAACTATTTTAAATTCTTCCGCCACCTGTGTCAGAACTGATTAAAATTAAATGAATTTACTTTTACTAGAAATGATACTCTTTTTGTGGTAATAAAATTGGAGGTTTATTAACAATTTGATACGTGATAAAAGCTTTAACAATTAAGAACAATAATTAACAACCTTTAAATTACTGATTACAATACAATTCAATAAGACTCTGTCTAATTCCTCAAGGCTGGTAGACCTGTTGTTAGTACAATAATTTATCTACATAGGTTATGTTATTTTGATTCAGAGAATTACCATATTTCGTTAGGTTCTTTGAGGTAACATGATACCAGTTACAAGATGTATTACAAATAATTATATAGAATTAATAATAGTGAATAATAATTGAACAAATATAAAAAATCAAAATTTGGTACCATATGTCTGGTATTTATAAAATTATCGTACGCGGATATGCGCACGCATCTCTAATACTCGTGTGTTATTGTCAAGCTGTCTGACTTGTACAGTATTTAAAATGTATTACGTTCGTTTAATAATTAGCTTCAAAAATCATTTATTCACAAGAGAAAAATTTCTCAAAAAACTCTTGTTAGCAATTCTATTTGATTTGATTGTTACTTGAGAACAGATCGGTAATGTTGAAATTATCAAGTTACCGCCACACTTTCTGAGGTTAGAATTAACCAGTGTGGTTACAAAGGATAAGTATTCCTTATTAGCTAATATTTCTTATACTATACATGTAAACATATTGTTCATAATAATTTTTAATTATGATTATCAGAATTACATTTATTCCGATTGTATGAAAATTAGTAGAGTAGATTTTAAAACATAGAAAAATTCGAGAAAAATACGTTTAGTCAAACGAGTGACTAAATACACTCGTATTTATTAACAATTATTTTCAAACATTTTATTTTAAATTACTATAATTAATTAAAATATTTTTCTAATATTTTAATAATGTCGATTTAAATCTTTTCTCAATTCTGATAATTTAATTACTGTTGTTTCGATACTCAGCATTGTACGACTTGCGTAGTATTGAAAGTCAGATATTCATAAATTACTAATTTCGTTTAAATATTGTTTAAATAAAAACTGTACTCCCTGTTTCCTATTTAAAACTTCACTCGCAAGTATGGTCGTTATTATACACTGACCTACTTGTTCAATTAACACAATTCCGCACTTTTTCACTCGTATGTATGAATGTTGTATTTAGGTTAACCGTATGTAGTGTATTGACGTAATATGGCGCGCACAGTTTTAAATATTATTTCTTCCTTGACTAGAGCGGCGTGACCTGTATGTTCGGTGATTGATCGTAGACTGTTTGGTACCTCTGAGACGTCTCCCGGTCGTCTGCTGAAAGTCATTCATTCCATTGGCTGAATTCGTCATAGTCTCTAACCCGAAAGCCTTCGTTTTATTAAAATATTTAATTTTTTGCCAAAATTGAGTTTGGGTTTGAGGCGTTTTTACGTCATCATTGGTACAAAAATTTAACTTGAAAGTTTAAAACTATCATAACTTTCTTATCTTATGTCCTATCGTTAATTAATTGATATCATTGAATTCAGGGCGTTTTGCTTGTCAAAATAAGTCCAAAAACGCTTATTTTTCGTTCATTATTACTATTACAATAACGATTTTATTATTTATTTTTGGTGCATCTTATTTTTATAAGTTCGTTACACCATATTTTATTTAAATATAATAAAACACTTCTTATCTAAACACTTTGAGTCTGTATCTCAGTCGGTTTAATTTACAATTTAGGAAAAACTGTTTCCTACACAAATCTCGCTATGGCGTCATTAAGCGTCCATGTTAGATTTTTTATAAATCTGCTTATAACTAATTTTTTCTTATCTCAAATGATTATATTACTATCTAATATTATTAGTAATGTTTATTTACACAATTTTTCACTATAATATTTACGTATGACTGTGGTTAATTTAATATTTACATAAGTTCAAACCTCTCATATGGTTCTTACACAATTTTTCATCTTATTTATTAGTCTCTTCATATAAATCATATCATTTAATGATTGTAATTAGTAAAGACCGGATTTTCGTGCAGTATAAACCATTGAAACGTGCAACAAAAACTTCAAAACGTGCAAAAACGTGCAATAAAAAAATCAAAACGTGCAGAAAGGTGTACTAAATAAAAAGATTTTCGTTTTTATTTTTTATTAGCACCAAGTAGGCATAAAATGAAGTAAAATATTGAATACAATAAAATTAATAATTTTCCTTTATTTAAACTATATTTTGTATTAATAAAATTAAATAAAAAACACTCTTAGGAACAATAATTATATGCGGTTTAAAAAAGCATAAACAGTAAGACAAAACATAATACAAAATTCTATTAATTACCATCAAGTAGATACATAATATTATGTTTTAAAAGAATATATTTTAAATCTATCTTTTAAACTATAAAAGACGAAAACAATAGGAACATTCTCTAGGACAAGAATCAATTAATTAGAGGATATAAACAATTCAATAAGACAAAAACAAAATAAAGAAATCAATTTTTTTCGTTAAAATTTACTACCATGTACATTTCTAAATTTTTTTCTGTTAAATTATACCTCCTGTCATCGAGGATATGTTTTAAAAGAGAAAAAGCTCTTTCTACATCAATACTCGTAATTGGGCATTTTTTATAGGAACTTAAAATGTTTGGTGCCACATCTACATCTGAACGTTTGCCATTTAAAACGTCGTTAAATGTTTGTAAAATTTTAAAGCCAAAATTTTTTTCAAATACGGTTTGAAATTTTTCATAAATTAATTTTCCTTTGTCGTTATTTACTTTTTTGAGTGTCTCTTCAATACTTTGTACGATATTGATTTGTTCATCTAACGATAGATTTTTTGCCTCTAAACGTTTTATTGCAACGGGTATTGGGCTAAAATGGGACCTTATGAATGCCAATTCGGACTTAACTGAATTGTTTTTTACAATGCTTTTTAATTTGGTGATAGCAAGAGCATCTTCTTCCAAACGTTCTATTAACTCTGCATATCTATCCAAATTTTCGGAATAAAAAAGGGCAGCGTCTATCCAGGTTCCCCACCTGGTAAGAACTGCTTCTGGGGGCAAGGGGCAATTCATTACATTCCTATATAAAGCCACTCGCTGAGGGGCTTTCAAGAAGATTTTTTTACCACAACTTATTAATTTATTTACATTTTGGAAAACTTCACGTATTTTCTCGGCAACTCTATTAAGACCATGCGCCACACATGTTGTGTGAACCATGTTTGGGTAAAACACTTTAAGAGCGTTCCCAGTTTTGAGCATATAAGGGGCTGCATCGGTTACAAAAAGTAAAACCTTATCTTGATACCCGTTTTGACCGAAAAAATTTTACAAACTATCGTTAACAAACCGCGACACCGTCTCAAAATTGGTTTTTTCCAATTCTTTACAAGAAATTAAGTGAGGGGTAGGCTCAATTTCTGGGTGCAAAATACCAATTATTAATGGACAAATATATTTCCCTCTTGAATCAGTCGTTTCATCGACTGAAATATAAATAAAATTATTGGAAATTTCATTTTTAATTTTTATTAAAGTCTGTTCATAGCAGACATTTAGATAATTTTTTCTTAGTGTGCTCTCGTCAGGTATTTTCTGTCCAGTATATTTTTCTAAAAAGTTTGTAAATTGCGGACATGAAAGCTTGAATAGCGGAATATTGGAGGAGACTAATGCCATACACAAGTCCTGATTAAAAGAATTCTTCTTATTGGCGCCACTACAGCTTTCTGTTATCAAAAGTTGAGTTACGTTTTTTCTTTTCTTAGCGGCCTCAACTGCCTGTTTATGACTGCCTATAAAATAAAATAATAAAGTAAAAAAATGTAGGTACACAGACCGAGATAAATGATTTAAAGGTCAGCATAAATTGGGCAATTTGACTGTTTAGGAAAAATTAAAATTAAACGTAGGTAGTACATTAAATTACATTTTCTAGATTAGGATTCAGGAAATGCCATTTCATAATTTAAGTCTAAAACTTACTTGTTTGGCAGTGGGCGTCTACTTGCGATTTTCTATCGACACCTACATTTTTGCAGCAAGATTCACAAAAAATGATTTTTCCATCAGTTTTTAGTTCTGGGTACGGCTGTATCCATCCCTTTAATTTGGAGCAAACACTACTTTTCCCTTTAGGCATGTTTGATATTGAATTGCACAACTTGACAGTGGCAGAAGGAATGAAAATAAAGAACTGAGAAATACAAACACGGCTACCGGTTATAGGGGGGAGTGGGGGTGTTGAAAAACATAAAACGATTCCCAGAAAATCATCGACTCGAGAATTGAAAACTTCTACGAAAAAATATTAAAACCGATTCAAAGAAAATGGTTTGTTTTATTCCACTTGTTTTATAAAACGTATAGTGTTTGTTTATATTGAAAGTAATTAATTTTAATGTTTTATCCGCTTTGTTGACTGATTTTTTTTAAATAACAGACAAATTTAAAAATAAAACCTTAAAACGTGCAATTTCATGCAGGAAAACCTTAAAACGTGCAATTTCATGCATTAACGTCAAAACGTGCAATTTCGTGCAATATAAAACTAGTATGGAAATAACGTGGTTTTCATGATTCGAATTTCTATCAAAGTTTTAATGAATTTGAAGTTAGCAAAAAAAAGATGCAATTGCACGAAAATCCGGTCTTTAGTAATTAGTGTACATACATAGTACCTAATCTATTATATATAGTGGTTACCTTTTAATGAGCTCAGAACTTTCTAATCTTTTAGTAATGGCTCTGTTCAGGTTGTGTCATGTCATAATAGTCATTTATTTTTTCTAATACAACAACTAAATTGTTATTGTCATATCTGGTTTGGATTCCCAAAGTAGCATTAGATATTGTTCTAACTTTTGGTAATGTTTCCAATTATTTTTACATAAGTTCATATGCTATATTTTTCATAAATAACTGGTTGGTCATTGTTTGTTTACATTTGGTTTTCCTTATAATAGTCATTTGGTTTTCAAATGTTTGTATATAATATGACTGCTTTTGTGGTCATTATCTGTTCTCAAAGTAGCTTTGGGATCTCCTCTTGCTACTGGTAATAATTGTAACAATCTGTGCTCAATATTTGATACAGTATTTTTCTTAACTAACTTGCTATACAATGGTTTAGCTTACATCTGGTCATATGTACATGGTTAATTGGTTTACAATAATTTAGTTATAATACTGTTCTTATCATGTTCAAAATCTGTTCTCAATGTATTATCAGATATTTATCTCACTACTGGTAATACTCTTATAAACATTTACATTGGTTTTGATACTGTATTTTTCTTAACTAAACTGGTATACTTTTCTCATTTCTGTTATTCTCTGTGTCATTGTGTTTGACTTGTTCTATTTACATTGTTTGCATTATCTTACATTGTTTCTTAATATTTATTATTATTACTTATAATAAATTCTCATTTGATAACATATTTGGTGATCAGATATTTATACTAATATGTATCATTTTCTGTTATCATAGGTCTCTTCCTTGTGGGTTGTGTAACAATGTACCATCTGTTTTAGTGCAGTATTTTTCTACTACTAAACTGACTTCATCATGGTATATTAACATAATACTTTAACTAATTTGTTACACATGTTTATACAATTCCTTATTATACACTAACACAAATCTTTCTTGTATTATATGCAATGTTTTTCTGGTCAATGGTTGAATTTAATTCCTGTTATGTTTGATACTCAACAAACGTCTTTTATTTGTTGTCAGTTCTTTATGAACAATAATATCATTGTTCTATTTTGTTCTAATCTGGTGGTCTTATGATTATGTGTGTTGGTTACAACTTTATTAAATCAGTCACACTCATTGTCTGTGTTTATTTGACTATTTTTAATTTTTGTTGCTTCATCATGAAATTAACATATTTTTCATACTGTAAACTTCATCACTGTAATTGTTTGTGTGGTTTATTCAGTTGAAATAGTTAGTTATTCACAGGTTTCACATTTGTATTAAGTACACACTGTAATTGTTTGTGGTTCCTTAAATGTTTCACACTGGTTTTCTTGTCACACTTATAATCATTTCTTTTGTCACTTACACTGTTTTTAGTACATGTGGTTCATATTGAGTCCTTATATCTTCTGTCCATCTTCCTTCTTCTTCTTGGTGCTCTTCTTGGTCCTTCTTCTTTCTTCTTTATTCCATATTTTCCTCGTAGTTGCTATTTTTATTTATCTCCATTGTTGTTGGAGCTTGTTGATCCTTGTTTCGTTGATTCCCCTCACTGTTGGATCCTATTGGGTCTATTTATTGATATTTTGTTTTGGGCTTGTGGCATTTTCTTTCTTCATTTTGTAACTAATGTTGATATATTCGTATTCTCTTCTTTATTGTTGGATTTTTTATTAATATTTTTGTAGATACACACTTATATACACTTAGCTTTGTTTATCTAGATATATTCCCATGTTTTTTTCTCATACTTGACGTTACATTCGTTTATATTATGTAACTACCATATTTTTGGTACTGTTACAGTAGTAGCAAAAGATGATTACATTGGGGTTGACAATAATGAACACCGTCCACTTACCTGTTGTGACGGTTAGCGTATTAGTAACAGCTGACAACTATAGTGATGAAAATATAAATGATATAATTGTGACAAATGATACAAACGGAGACTTAACAAATGATATTGATGAGGACATGACTTATGATAAAATAATGGGGTAACCCTGAGCATTATTATTATGGTATTACGGAAAAAACAAATTTTTATGGTTATAACACAAAAAATAGCCGTAAGTATGATGAATGTAAATAAAAATGAAATGTGTTCTGTGAAAATAAGACTAATTTTTGACGACGGGGGTTAGATAATATGTATAATTTATTATATATAATTAAATCAATTATGAATTAACATTTAATTATTTGAGTTAATGGTATAACTACTTGGCTTATTTAGGTAATGAAGTGTGGTAACTAAGAACTGGATACGACAAAAATTTGTAAATAAATGTGTTGGTGTTAAATGTATTATATTGTTAAGGTTATATTGTTGGAATGTAGACTATAGTTTATGTAATGCATGTTTGTAGTAAAGATGAATGGTATAATAATAAATAATAATAATATTTTATTTTACTAAATAATTAACAGGAGGTACTAAGGAATTTTATTTTGTATTGTGTGTTTAAATTAAAAGTGTTTTAAATAATGCAATTAAAAGTTAAATTGTTTTGATTTGAGTTGAAATGAAGTCAAGTTAAAAATGTGAATTTTATTATTCTTGAGGGTGGCATTCTATAGTAATAGTATTATAAAAGAACATGACGAAAGTTTGTAAATAAATGTGTATGTTGATAGTTTGGTAGTGCATCAGCTGAGATGCTGTTGATATGTACTTTGTATTTTGCGTGACTAATGTTTACAGTCAGGCTGGAGTTGATAATAACAAGAATGTTTTATTTTGATGAATAATTGCTATGAGTAAAATCTATTATGAAACAAAAGAAATACAAGATGTGATGAAATGAAGGTAACTTTTTATGAATAACATAAGGAAATAATTAAGGTGAATTTGAATAATGAACTTAACTTAATTTTGATTTGAATTTTGATTGGAATGGTGAAATAAATGCGAATTGATTAATGATTAAAGGTTTTATTTAATTGGAAACTAGAGATTAATATTGTAATGTTTATAACTTTTATTTAAATTTAAAGGAGACATGTTGGTGACCTGTAACATGTATTTTACAGTAAGACTGTTATGTAATAAATTTGTAATTTTGGTGGGTAATAGTAGTGTTATGAACAGTATACGATTTGTAGGGGATTTTATGTATTCAATGTAAAAAAATGTAAGTAGACAGTAAGTTTATATTGCTATGTAGACATATGCATATTGTATTTTGTAGAAAAGAAACCAGTACTTTGCTAATAATGAACCAGTACGGCTAAGAGGAAACGAATCAGTGTGGGATATGGAGTAATGGAAGGCCATTTGTTGACATTTTAATTGAATGTTTCAGAGTCAGGTGATACTGTGCCGGGTGCCTATCTGATTTTATGGTGTTGGGATCTCGAGCAGAGAAGTCCAGTAAGGTCGGATGGGTGCAGCCACAGCCACAGGACTAGGGGGGTAAGTACCCAGGATTTTAGTCAGAGATAAGGGGGGTTGCAGCGCTATATCTTCACTGATCCTCTTATGATCCTCTTCACTGTATTGTAACGGTACAGAATTGTGTGCTACAAAGATTTTAGTTTTAATTTTAAAGTAGTCAGTATTTACCTAAGGGGTACCCCTAATAACCAGCAACACATACATTGTTATTGCACACAGTTTATGTTTTATGTCTGAAGCATGTAGCCTGCCCAGCCAGACGTATTACGCAACAGTTTGCCAGCTCAGTCTCTTTGTGAATCACAGTAAAGCACTTTTATCACCCCAGTTTGCACAAGACAGTAGCAGGTTACAGTCGTCTGCAAGTTAACTAAAAAACAGTGGCCTCGGGTGCAAGATAGGCCGAAAATACTGTAATCGGCCTATCCAGTGAAACAACTAGTAAAATGTGAACAATATAGTGGTCAACACCTAAGTGCTCGAGCAAACTAAAGTCGGCTGACTATATATTGTAACATTACATTTGGCATAGCTTGATATCGTACCAGATTTAATGAAGATCATTGATAAGAAACTGGACAAGAAGAAAAATATCTTTTAAAAATGATAGTGAAGATGAACAAATAACTGCTTTAGACTGACTTGGACTATAACTGACCGTACCCAAATTAATGTTTAGGTAAAGTGATGCAAAATACCCCGATGATGACATGAAGTTCAAATAATTAAAATAATAATACTTATAAAGACAGACAGCATTATGTACCATTACTGTAAGTAAACAAATGGTTTTATTAAATGTATCAAAATATAAAAATAATCAAAATACAAATTGAGGGATAATAGGCCCAAATATACAATATAATGTAAAATAATATATTAGTAACTGAATGATATATTGAAATAATATAACAAAACAATTATTATAGATACATGAAAACATGCAACTAACTGTAAATAATAGTGGACATAATGTTATCAAGAAAATAATGTATAATCTAACAATAATTCTCAAATGTATAAAAAGAAACAGAAAAGTACCTAGAACAGCAATGGCTGAACTACCTAAGAAAAATGGAAAAAAATAGAAAAATCATTATTAAATGATTAAACTTTCCTTTTTTATGTTTTAAAAATAAGATTAAGTTGTGTTGATGTTATTTATAGTTTTATTAAGTAATGAGGGTATGGTATGATATGTCTTATGCAGGATGTATGTAACCAGACATATACAAATTGTTTAATCACAAAATGTGAATTATGTTTTTTTTATAATGTTACAGTAATAATTATTGTTATATTTTTAAATAGTAATACTAATAGAGTTATAGGAAGTAGTTTTGATGGTAGTTGCATTGTTAATAGGTGTTACAATAACAGAAAATAGAAATTTAACATGTCAAGACATAGGACTATAAAACTTAGGAATTTTGTAAATTTTAGGAAATACTGTTAGAATTTTATAAAACAAATGTTGTAATATGGATAGGTTTGTAGTTAATAGTATACACAACAAATATGGAATCGAAATAATCAGTTTTAAGTTATTTAAGAAAAATTCAGATAGCAAAAAATATAACAACAGTATTTCTTAAGCAAAAATAGGCATGTTTGGTGTCTATATGTCACAAATGTTAAGACCAAAATAATGATGCTAGTAGTTTTATATTCCCAATCAGTACAAAAAAGTTATACTAATTTAAAAGTTTTTGACCAAATTCAGACATTGAAATAATGAATTTGTATGACAATGTATATCTGAATCAACCAACCAGATTTCAAGTTTTACCTTAGCAACCGAAAATTCAGATAAATAAAATAGGACTTCTTTAACAACCGTCATTGAAGACAGATGCATTATAAAAACGTCTCAGATAATTACATTTTAATTAGTGAAAACATATACCAGACTTAGTAAACCGAATTGGTATAGTCAATACAAAATATTATAATAACAAAAGAACATCAAGAATTTAATTCAGAAGAATTTAGATCCGGGGAGAAGAAGGAAAGAAGTCTTGGACCCTATCTTCGTCCTGGAAGAATAAAGAAGAGGATCTGGGTGATTTATGAACAATTTATCATCTTATGTGACAACACCTACACTTGTGTACACAACTATTTAGGAATTAAACAATAAATAAAACTACAGACACTATTCTACACCAACACTAAAGAACACTTGAAAATAACACCAATTGAGTATTGCACCGTTTTTGAACACCATAAAACTTTAATGATAACTAATAAGCATCTAAACTGTTCATAACCTATAATAGTGAGTAAGACATACACGACTACCAGTTTGCACTATACACATCAAAACCTTGTAATATCCTCATATTGTGGAGTTTGTATTTTGATTTTAAGAGTTGTACTATTTGTTTAACCATAATTCCCGAACCAAATACGCCCTGAGATTATTTATTTCATTGAAATAAAAACAAACTGCATCATTCTTTTGCTTGTCGAATCCAGCATAGAGCACAATATTTTTAGCTACTACCAACTTATGAATAAAGACGCATAATTTTGTCATAATCTGTAATTACAGTAAAGAAAAACGAGAAGTAATTAATCGATACTTTATTTAAATAAAGATTGTTAAAAGGAACATATCTGTTTGGTGTTATCTTTGCATTATTATTACTGTTTCAATTAAGAATTACGATAACGTAGCACACCGGACGAAGCAACTGTTGGCAACTCCGAGTGACGTCATTGGGACTGGATGCATAGTGGGAGCGAGCGGCAGAATACAACCGTAGCAAAATAATTTATCGTTCAACATAAATATTATATTCGTTACAAAATGGCGAACCAACGTGTGAGGCGATAAATTAAAATTTTTATTTTATAAATAAATTAAAACGTAATTTATAAGCAACAACCAAAAAATAAACGAAAATGAGGAAGAGAGAAACATCGCGCAAACGAGCGGCGGCTGAAACCAAGAAAGTAAGCGAGTTAAGCATGGAAGACAAGGAAGCAACGCCGGTTGAGGAAGTAGAAACCATAATAAGGAAGGCTCAGGAGAAACAACCAGAAGAACCCACACAAACAGAGGGCGAGAAGACGCAAGAAATTATTAAACGTATGATGGAATTAATGCAGGAAACTGGTAAGAAAACGGAAGAAAAGATGGAGGAGAGTAATAAGAAACTAATGGAGAAATTGAAGGAAGAATTAAGTGAGAATAGTAATAAGAACTTAGAAATATTGAAGGAAGATTTGAGTAAGAAGATGGAGGAAATAAAGAGTGATAATAAACAAACAAAGGAGGAATTGAGCCGAGCATTGAAAGAGAATAGCAGGAAAATGGAGGAGAAAATAGACGAAAATAACAGAGCATTGAGGGAAGAATTGAAGGAAAATTACCAGGAAACTATGAAAAAATTGGAAGAACACAAAGAGTCATTAAAAGAAGAGTGGAATAGCAAGATGGAAATTAATAATCGGCAATTGCAGGAAGAATGGGACAAGAAGCTAGAAGAACCGGTGACCGAAATAAAAAGGGTAGAATCCGAGACCAAGGAAAAGTGTGAGCGGATGAACCAAGAGATACTGAGTGTCCGGGAAGAAACGAATAGACGAATAGAAAATATACAAACCAACCAAGCAGTGATGGGAGAAAGATTAGAAAGCATAGGTACTAGCCTTAATTGGGTACAAGACCAAACAACCGCCCATAAAGATGAGATTAACTCTCTAAGAAACAGACAATGTACCGGTGCCCATACCACATGTGAGGAAAACCGAGAAGTTATCGACTTCCAGAATTATAGAAGAAACCCCATGCTATTCCTAGAATGGGTAGAAGAAAAAATAGCAAAAACCAGAGAAGACAGATGGGTTGTAATTAGATGTATGCTGGACAAAATGTTCAGAAAAGTCTATGACAATTTGTGGACGGTGATGCGGCCGAATATACAAAATTTTCAAGAATTTAAAAAACAATTTAAATCCAAGTACTGGTCTAATGCCACACAACATATGATAAGGAGTGACATAGGATTGGGCCTAGATATGATCTACACGGCAAACAAACTCCAACCGCATACTTTCTGGGTAGATCAACATAGCCAGACATTTAGAGCCTGCAATTCCTACCGAATGTTTAGTGAGGCTATTAGTTTATCACTATGGTGGAGAAATTACAAGAGGCCGAATAAACGGACGAATACAAACCATTGAGGAGATGTCGGCATTATTAGCGGAAATGGAACAAGAGAAGAGCTTCCTCCAATACAGACGATGGAGCGATGAAATGGATAGAAATATGGTTGCCGCGACGCCCGATATGAAAACAACGAGCATAGACCAAATAATAATTACAACAACAATGGTAACCAATATCAACGTAGTTACCAAAATAATAATAACAATAATAACTATCCACGGAATAATGCGATGAATAACAACAACAATAACAACAACCACTATTACCGTAGCTCTCCTACGAATAATAATAACGGATACCAGCATGCCAATGATAGAGACAATCACTACCAGAACAACCGAGGTCATCAAAACAATTACGATAACCGTTACAGACAGAATAATAATGGCAATTATAACAACCAAACCCCAACATATCGAAGGCATGTGAATTACGTGAGCACCGAAGATAGAGATATGGGAAGACGTTCGTACCAGGGACGAACAAATTATAATGAGAACTGTGAGAGAAGTTTTCAGGAGGAGAATAACCAGCGCTACCAGGATGAACATAGACGTAGTAGGAGCTGCGACGATGACAGGAATAACAGAAACTCAGTGATGTTCACTAATAACGCCATTGAGATACAAGAATTACAGAATAGAGACAGACCCGATCAACCAGACAACAGGACTGAGGAGATCAGCCCTGATTTAAACGGACCGCGGCAGTGAGAAACCAACAGGTCCCATCACTGAACCAACAATTTGGGATACTTACTAGGACGAGACAAAACGACTGACAATACCATTACCATAGTGCATAATCATTTCTTAAAAAATGTGAGAGACGAATTGCTAAACAAAGATACGATAACGCACAACAGTTCGAATAATGAGATTGCCTATATTATCGCCCAAGTGAATGGACTAGACACAAGATTCATGATAGATACGGGCGCAAACGTGTCGTTAATCGATAACAACGAATACCACAAAATTCAAAAATTAAGTAAGATCATCTTACCGACTCTACCAATCCAGAATATAATTTTAATTGGAGCCACCGGAAGGCAAAACAAGTCAATAAGAAAACAGGTATCATTAGCAGTGACCAGCGGAAATGTAACTATACCTATGATTTTTCTAATAGCTAGTAACCTACCATTTAATCTACTAATAGGCTGTGATATTTTGAGAAAATACTTCTTCTTCTTCTTTCTATGGCACTACAGCCCTTGTTGGGCCCTGGCCTCCTTCAATTTTTCCCCCCATTCTCCTCTGTCAGCAGCCATCCTCCTCCAGGAACGCACTTTTAATATCTCTCTTGCATCCTCATCCACCGCATCCTCCCATCTTCTCCTTGGTCTTCCCACTGGTCTTTTTCCATGGATTCTGGTATACAATAGTTTTTGTGGTATCCTTTCTTCTCCCATCCTGGCTACATGACCAGCCCACCTTAGACGCTGTAGTTTTATGTACCGTGTTAACGGTGGTTCTTTATACATTTGATACAATTCATGGTTATATCTTATTCTCCAGCCATGTACGTCATTAACTGGTCCCAGGATACTTCGTAATATTTTTCTTTCAAAGGTATCGAGAGTGTTTGCTGCCTTGGAGTTCAGGATACATGTTTCGCAACCATATGTTAGGATGGGTCTTATTATTGATTTGTATATTCTTAGTTTCGTGTTTCTGTGGACGTCTTTGGATCTGAAGATACTTGATGTGGCGAAATACGCTTTATTGGCTTGGACTATCCGGTTTCGGATTTCGGCTTCTTCTGTGCCGTTTTTTTCTAATATGGTTCCCAAGTATTTAAAGTTGTCCACCTTTTCGATATTGTCGATTGTTCCGTAGTTTCTTTGTCTTCTAGTCTGCACTAATATTTTTGTTTTATCTATGTTGATTTTGAGGCCTATATTGCTAGCATTTTCTTTGAGTTCAGAATACGTTTCCTCTGCTGCATTTTTTGTCCTACACATTATATTGATGTCGTCCGCATAGGCTACTAATTGGACCGATTTGTTTGTCAGTACGTTGTTTCTTCCTACTGACAGTTTTCTGATAACATATTCTAAAGCTAGATTAAACAAGGTCGGGGCCAGCCCATCTCCCTGTTTTAACCCTCGATTGATTACAAATCCTTCTGTTTTGTGTCCTTGTATTCGTACCTGAGCTTCTGTATTAGTCATTGTCAAGTTTATCATCCTTACCAGTTTCACTGGTATGTCGAATTCGTATAAAATATTAGATAGTTTATCCC
This sequence comes from Magicicada septendecula, assembly GCA_034769895.1. Classification (NCBI taxonomy): domain Eukaryota; kingdom Metazoa; phylum Arthropoda; class Insecta; order Hemiptera; family Cicadidae; genus Magicicada; species Magicicada septendecula. The sequence continues at coordinate 431,652,392 of CM068368.1, read as the reverse complement.
TATCTATTGAATCATAGGCTTGTCTAAAATCAACAAAAATATTATAGACGTCTATATCTTGTTCCCACGCTTTACTCAGAACTTGTCTGACTGTATATATTTGATCTATGGTGGATCTTCCTTTTCTGAAACCGGACTGGTATTCGCCGATAATCTCTTCAGCATATGGCTGTAATCTTTTATTGATAATGTATGTAAAAATTTTATATCATTTTGAGAAAATACTCAGCAATAATTGACATGAGACAGGCCATAGTGTCATTAAAAATGGATAATGTAGAATGGACAGCAAAATTAGTAGAAAATAAAAATGTACCTTTATGAAATAGTATTAATAGTATAAGAAAATTCAATAATGATCAAGATAATTCATGGAATATAAGAAGGGAATACTTTGGGAGTGAAGACAGTTTATGGTTGGAAAAATTAGAAGAGATCCGACAATTTCGGTCAGAACAAAATGAGTGTAATTTAACTACACAACAAATAGAAAAGTTAATATCAATATATAATAAATACCGCTATGTTTTCTCTGATATACCTGGCAAAGTAAAAAATTATATCAATTTACACTACAATTCAAGGAGCCTGTAAATTTTAATAAGAAATCATATCCCGTTGCTTATGCATTAAAAGAAGCAGTGAGGACTGAACTAGACAAAATGATAGCAGAAGATATTATTGAGGAGTATAGCTGTTCCCCATATACTAGTCCGTTAATAGCCGTTGCCAAGAAAGATGGCAAGGTACGACTCTGTTTGGATGCTAGAGAGATCAATAAGATCATAGTTAATGACAGAACATCTCCCGGAGAGATTGAGGAGATACTGAAAAAATTTAATGGAATACAATTTATCAGCACCTGGGATACTGTTTGTGGGTATTGGCAGGTGGAGTTACACCCAGATAGTCGAAAGTACGTCGCCTTTATTTTTGAAGGGAGGAACTACCAGTTCAAGCGACTACCGTTTGGACTGGTAAACTCAGTAGCTGTATTCGTAAGATGTATGGACCAGGTGTTGGGTCCAGATACTATTCCATTTACCACAGTCTATGTTGATGACTTGTTGATTACTTCAGTGAATTGGGAAGACCATTGTGACAGAGTAGGGCAAGTATTACAAAAATTATCAGACAATAACGCCACCCTAAAGCTTCAAAAATCCAAACTTATCGCCAGTGAAGTTCAGTTCCTGGGTTTTAACTTATCACGACAAGGAATAACACCATCCAATGAAAAGATAGAAGCTATCCAGAAGTTCCCAAGTCCTAAAAATAAAAAGCAACTTCAATCATTTCTGGGACTTTGCAATTACTATAGGAAGTTTCAGAGAAATTATTCTGAAATGACAGCAAAGTTTTCTCCACAATTATCCTCTAAGAACAAATGGTCATGGGGACAGGAACAAGACAACTTACTCCAAATGGTCAAGCATAATTTCTTAAATTCAGTTATATTAAAACATCCTAATTTCGACCAACCGTTCTTCATGAACTGCGATGCCAGTGACATAAGTTTAGGATCTGTATTATATCAAGAAGATAGTGAGGGAAACCATCAGGTGGTGAGTTTTGCAAGCAGAATACTTAATGGATGTGAACGCAACTATAGTGTAACGGAAAAGGAGTTATTAAGCGTTGTATTCGCTTGTGGAAAATTCAGGACCTATATTCTTGGATACCCGATAACTGTGAGAAGTGATCATAAGTCAATATCTTTCTTAAAAAATTGCAAGCTTAACCATGGAAGATTGACAAGGTGGATACTTGCACTACAGGAATACCATATAAATTGGGAGTATGTTCCAGGAAAACAGAATATTGCTGCAGATATATTGTCCCGGATTAACATAGAACAGCAAGCTTTTGAAGGGGAAAAGGAAACAATCGTCAAGGTATATACTATCATAAAAAACAAATCAGATTTGGAAAACATCATGAAATCAATTTCGCAACAACAAACAGAGGATACAAAAATCAACAATTTTAGGCAAAGACTGATCCAACAGGAGGAAAAAATTACTGCATATTACTGTCTACATGAAGACATATTATTTTACAAACCAAATAATAACCAAGGATCATGGAAGGTGGTGATACCTAAAGCATTAGAAAAAGAATTAATACTGGACTACCATAGTCCATAGGCATATGGATGCATTAAAAGTAATGAAAGCACTTGAGGAACACACATTAAGAATATCAACCGGAGAGTTAGAGAATGTATTTGGCAGTGCCACATCTGTCAGTTGGCAAAATGCAATAATGAGAAAACAGAAGGAATAATGCAGCCAATTACATCAACTGGTAAATTAGAGAGAGTATTTTTAGATGTGTGTGAACCATTACCTCGCAGTGGAGGGAGAAAACAATATAAATTTATTATAATCATGTTCGACCATTACTCCAAATTTACAAAACTATACCCCATTAATCGGGCAACTACAAAAAAGATTCTGCAAATAGTAATCCAACAATACATACCAGAGTTAGGAACTCCAAGGTCAATTATTACAGATCATGGGACTCAGTTCCGAGGAAGGGTATGGAAGGAGACTTTGTTAGACCTAGGTGTCAAGACATATAAAACATCTGTCTATCACCCAAATAGCAATCCGGCGGAAAGAGTACTGAGGGAGGTCGGCAGGATCCTCAGGACCTATTGTTTCGATAAACACCAGAAGTGGAGTGACTACATTATACAAACAGAAAGCTTTATCAACTTAGCTTACCATGAATCAATACAAGATACTCCATATACTATAATGCATGAAAGACTACCACCCCGAGAAATTATTGAAATAATCAACTTCCCAAACAACCCAGCTTACCAGTTCGACAACGTGAGATTCCACAGCAAACTGAATGAGCAAGTGGAGAAAAGAAGGAAAAAATACAAAATATTTCAGCAGAAAATAATCCAGTACAAGATTGGAGACAAAGTATTTTTAAAAAACCGCGAATTACCAAGTTCTAAGGAAGGAATAGCAAAAAAGCTATTATTACTTTATAACGGACCATATGTTGTTGTAAAAAACAATAACAATAATACTTATATAATTAGTGATGTGGAGACGAAGAAGATTAAGGGAACATACAACCAAGTTTTCTTAAAAATGTATTGTGAAGTGAATAAAGGAATTGAATAAATCTCAAAATTCAAACAAATAGTAAGGACAACTTACAGTACATTTTGACAATGTTATTTTGAACCAAGTGAATAAACGAACATGAAAAAATTTCAAAATTCTAAACAAAATAAGCACCTCTTATTAAATATAATTATGAACTTATTATTTGAATATAAAAGAAAGAGACAACATCCATGAATCAGGAGAAACCAAAGTGTTATAAAATAAATAAGAAAAGACAAATGTAGACAATCGACGATGAAAATAAGACGAGACTAGAAACAAATTTACTATGAATAACCTATCATGATTGTGAGAGAATCAACAACAACTATAGATACAGATACTTGTTACGTGTTAATTGAATAAAGATAGTGAATGAAAAATGAAGATTAAGCAGTACTGATAAAGAAGGAAAGAAGATAGTACCAATAATAAAAGATGAAAATGTTATTAATATCGCCACAAGAAAATGAACATCTGAAGGAATCAATGGAAACAAATATTTAGATCTGAGAATTTAAACTGAGTGAACCATCCCAAGAATATATTATTATATTATTTTTATTTGATTTAGTCGTGAATAGACTAGTGATTATTAAATGTGATTGACTGATGAGATAGCTCCAGCAATCGATATTATTTATGTATTATGTATTATAAGGACAGCGGGGTATTATGTCAAGAGAGCCCCCCGACTGATTCCAAAATATATGTGATGATGATTAATTTGTTAGGGAGGTAACATGTTCCAGGGATAGAACACTTATAATTAAGGACAAGTATACCAGATCATAAAAAGGATAACAAGTGCTAATATGAAAGATAAAATAATTGATAATTTCAACAAAATATATTATTTTATTAAAATAATCAAATTTGGTGGCAGGGTAGTATGTAACATTACATTTGGCATAGCTTGATATCGTACCAGATTTAATGAAGATCATGGATAAGAAACTGGACAAGAAGAAAAATATCTTTTAAAAATGATAGTGAAGATGAACAAATAACTGCTTTAGACTGACTTGGACTATAACTGACCGTACCCAAATTAATGTTTAGGTAAAGTGATGCAAAATACCCCGATGATGACACGAAGTTCAAATAATTAAAATAATAATAATTATAAAGACAGACAGCATTATGTACCATTACTGTAAGTAAACAAATGGTTTTATTAAATGTATCAAAATATAAAAATAATCAAAATACAAATTGAGGGATAATAGGCCCAAATATACAATATAATGTAAAATAATATATTAGTAAATTTTTAGCTGAATGATATATTGAAATAATATAACAAAACAATTATTATAGATACAAGGAAACATGCAACTAACTGTAAATAATAGTGGACATAATGTTATCAAGAAAATAATGTATAGTCTAATAATAATTCTCAAATGTATAAAAAGAAACAGAAAAGTACCTAGAACAGCAATGGCTGAACTACCTAAGAAAAATGGAAAAAAATAGAAAATCATTATTAAATGATTAAACTTTCCTTTTTTATGTTTTAAAAATAAGATTAAGTTGTGTTGATGTTATTTATAGAGTTATAGGAAGTAGTTTTGATGGTAGTTGCATTGTTAATAGGTGTTACAATAACAGAAAATAGAAATTTAACATGTCAAGACATAGGCCTATAAAAACTTTGGAATTTTGTAAATTTTAGGAAATACTGTTAGAATTTTATAAAACAAATGTTGTAATATGGATAGGTTTATAGTTAATAGTATACACAACAAATATGGAATCGAAATAATCAGTTTTAAGTTATTTAAGAAAAATTCAGATAGCAAAAAATGTAACATCAGTATTTCTTAAGCAAAAATAGGCATGTTTGGTGTCTATATGTCACAAATGTTAAGACCAAAATAATGATGCTAGTAGTTTTATATTCCCAATCAGTACAAAAAAGTTATAATAATTTAAAAGTTGTTGACCAAATTCAGACACTGAAATAATGAATTTGTATGACAATGTATATCTGAATCAACCAACCAGATTTCAAGTTTTACCTTAGCAACCGAAAATTCAGATAAATAAAATAGGACTTCTTTAACAACCGTCACTGAAGACAGATGCATTATAAAAACGTCTCAGATAATTACATTTTAATTAGTGAAAACACATACCAGACTTAGTAAACCGAATTGGTATAGTCAATACAAAATATTATAATAACAAAAGAACATCAAGAATTTAATTCAGAAGAATTTAGATCCGGGGAGAAGAAGTAAAGAAGACTTGGACCCTATCTTCGTCCTGGAAGAATAAAGAAGAGGATCTGGGTGATTTATGAACAATTTATCATCTTATGTGACAACACCTACACTTGTGTACACAACTATTTAGGAATTAAACAATAAATAAAACTACAGACACTATTCTACACCAACACTAAAGAACACTTGAAAATAACACCAATTGAGTATTGCACCTTTTTTGAACACCATAAAACTTTAACGATAACTAATAAGCATCTAAACTGTTCATAACCTATAATAGTGAGTAAGACATACACGACTACCAGTTTGCACTATACACATCAAAACCTTGTAATATCCTCATATTGTGAAGTTTGTATTTTGATTTTAAGAGTTGTATTATTTGTTTAACCATAATTCCCGAACCAAATACGCCCTGAGATTATTTTATTTCATTGAAATAAAAACAAACTGCATCATTCTTTTGCTTGTCGAATCCAGCATAGAGCACAATATTTTTAGCTACTACCAACTTATGAATAAAGACGCATAATTTTGTCATAATCTGTAATTACAGTAAAGAAAAACGAGAAGTAATTAATCGATACTTTAATTGAATAAAGATTGTTAAAAGGAACATATCTGTTTGGTGTTATCTTTGCATTATTATTACTGTTTCAATTAAGAATTACGATAACGTAGCACAGCGGACGGAGCAACTGTTGGCAACTCCGAGTGACGTCATTGGGACTGGATGCATAGTGAGAGCGAGTGGCAGAATACAACCGTAGCTAAATAATTTATCGTTCAACATAAATATTATATTCGTTACAATATATATTACAATGTGCATAGATATGCAATCAAAGTAATGATTGAAGGTTAATCAACTATATAATAAACTCAATATAAACAGTTGTGGGAGTGCGTTAGAATGAATAAAACGGCTAATACGAGTTTGTGCAACGAACCACATGAACACGCAGTGGATGGGTAACTAAAAACACTATTGTTCATTATAAGAGGAAAATTTAACATATAACCTTAAACAATAGAGATCTCTAAGGGAAAGGGGTTTTTATAAAATAAAGAAAGGGGGAAAAGATATAAAAAGAGTGTGTTCATTAAATAGAATTGATTAAGAAATAGTTAAGGAAAGTTTTTTGATGTATACTTGTTTTTGATTGATAATTATTTGTAATTTATTGGTAACAGCAAGAAAAGGTAGAGCCATAAAAAATACAATAATCTGTTGTGTTATGAGTTCATAAAGTAAATTGTGCTTAATAAAAGAGAAAGAGTTTGTTAGAATCGAAAAGACTGTGTTTAGCGTAATTATTTCGAACTCAAACCCAGATAACTTTTCTGCAACTGTTTTCGTCTATAGGACTCTGGAGGAAACCCGAAGGTAAGAAAAAATAGTTTTATAAAATTGATAAGGCTGATTAACACATATAAAATCAAATGTAACAATATTGCACCCTGAGAAATTAAACGATGAAACTTGTCCAAAAGTTCTATTTTAATCACTATTTTTCTTCTTTTTGGAAATGATCCACAAAAACGTTACTATAGATTTTTCAACAGATAAAATTAAATTACATTTCTTAATTATTTTATGAAGCCTATGGAATTCTCTTTGTAAAGTATCTTAGTAACTGGACATGACAACCTGGCCATCAGCAAAAAGCTAGGATAGACACTCCTGTAATCTCTGAAGTCCCAATTATAAAATGGCAAACAATTCTTCCAGTTGCATAGAACGTCATGTATGTACACATTAAATAATATCAGGAAACGGATGCATCCCTGTCTTAGCCCTCTATTCACAATTTCCAACTTACTATTATTCCCAGCTATGCATAGCCTTGAGTCTTTATTCATATATTTAATAATTTCTACCCGATGGTTTGGTACCCCTCTTCTCTTCAAAATATTAAATAAAAGATCCTTATGCACCATATTAAAAGCCTTTACATAATCCATACACAGCAAGTGTTTCAACACTGTATTCTTTGTTTTTCTAAAAAATCTGCTTCAATGTAAATACATTATTTAAGCATGACCTTCCTGTTCTATACCCACTGTTCTTCCAGTAATATCACTTCAACTAACCATTTCAATCTCATTGTCACTATCTGAGAAAGTATTTTGTAAGTGACATTTAAAAGATTTATCCCTCTGTAGTTCTCACACTCTGACCTACTTCCTTTTTGATTTATATGATCAGACAAATAATCGGTACTGCCCATTGTGATGGCATTAATTTATATTTTCAGCATAAGTTGAGAAAACTTCAAAAACCTTTGTTTGAAATTAACCAAAGCATAGTTGAAAATCTCTGCCTTCAACCCATCATTTCCACAACCATTTCTCGTAAATTGCAGAGCTTCCTACAATTCACTGTATTCTATAAGATCCACACAAGCCGAATCAGATAATCCCTGTGTACTCCTTACTTCTCTGACTTCGTCCGACCACAGCTTCCTAAAATACTGTAGGAAGTCCTTCTTACTGATTGTCTGCAAATAAGCCACATGTCTTGTATCTCTATTAAGTCTCATCGCTTTGTATGTCACATTCTGTTGGCCATGTATATCATTTTCTAAATCCAAAGTATATCTATTCCAACTCTCTTGTTGAGGGCATCTAGTTTTACTCCTCAATATGTTAGATAGTCTATGGAATTCCCACCTACTCTTATGTTTTCCAGTTGCTAAGAAATGTCTATACATGCTGTTTCAGTCCATATAACACATAATAGTCTTTTTCTGTTTCCTCTTTCTGATCTTTCCTAATGCTTCCAGAGCTGCTCCTTCCAAGATAACGTGATGTTCTACCATTCAATTTCTACCTCATCACTTACTCCATAAAACTTATCATAAACATCTAACCACTGTTGGTACAAACGTTGCACAGTGAAATTCTCCAATAAATAAGTTTTCCATGACATTCTATCCGAAGTTATAAACAAAAATTCATATCCACAATAGTCTTAAATTTATCTTATGTTATATTTTATCAAAGCTGCTGAAGTTGAGCTCTGGTCTTAACATGTTTTTAGTGCTGGCTTTTAGGACACATGCACAAAAGGGTAGTAGTGAGCATTACTGAACTGCTTGCCTCCTGAGCTGACGTTTATTCTACCGATACCGATGCTTTAATAATTTGATACTGTTTTACTTTGAGTTGCAGATAACATTTACAGGATCAAAGAGATTAGGAAAGTTTTAAAATAAACTCCATTAAAAATTAGCATTGTGTAATGCTATGAGAAGTAACACATTGTTCAGTGTTTAGAATACCGAGCTCCACTAATAAAGGTTTGTTTATTTGTTTTTATAGTTTTTAACGTTTACACACAAAAAATATGTAAATAACATGCTGAGACATACTTCTGGAGCTAGATACTCTGGAGTACCACAAAACGTTTTTGTAGTCCGACCATATGTAATATCTTCTTTACACAGTCCAAAATCTGCAATTTTTATATGTCCATCTTTGTCCAATAGTAAATTCTCCAGTTTAAGGTCTCTGTAAATGATACCCTCTTCATGGAGGTAACCAAGAGCAGAAATTATTTCTGCTCCATAGAAACGTGTTCTTTCTTCACTAAAAACTCTTTCTCGTGATAAGTGGAAGAATAATTCACCGCCATTTACATATTCCATTACAAAACACAATCGGTCAGCTGTCTGGAATGAATACTTTAGTGACTGCAAACAAAAGACAATGCCAGAAATTACATTTTATTTATACTTTGTAACTTGTTTATTATTATTTATAAATTAATACTTATACTTAGTTCTTATTTCCTAATGCAACTCGACAGAATGAATGAACACATATTGTTTGTATAAACATTTGGACATATATGTAAGAGTCAATATAATTCAGTACAATGTTTAAATACAATGCATATGTAACAGTCAAATCATGAAATTGAAGCCAGCTGATATTTCAAGATATGTTTCACAAGTCTTTTCAAAACTGAATTGTTGTCCATTGTCAACACTGGACATTTATCAATCTCTATGACTATCAGCTATGTATGTTGCTGTATACATATTCTCTAAGCATCAGAGGCGCACCCAGGATTTTTATTTTGCAGGGGGAGGTTTGAAAATTTAGAAATAAGGTGCACAATTTTGGTTTTCCTCATTCTTTTCTTTTCAAGGAGGGCTTTTTCCTGGAGAAATGATAATACGCAACCTATAAGGAGCCAATGTCGCAAGAACAAGTCAAAATTAACTTTGCTTCACAGAATTTCACTCATGTACGTTCCACCTATAATGGTGCAAAGAGTCCTTGTTACACATACTGCACGAGTAAGAATCATAAGTTAAAATCATGTTAAGCACAGGCTTACTAATTTGCATATGCTTATTGAATAATTTAAATTACTTAATCAGTAGACACCGACTTTATTGAAATAATTATACAATAATATAGTTAAAATAATCAGACATGAAGCAGTTGTGCACTTTGTAGTGGGGATAAGGCAGGAACAATGTTATACACATAAGTAGAAAAAGGCCTTTTGAAAATATTAGCCTTCTTGCTGACTGACACTATGTACGGAGGTTTTGATTTCGATTTCTATTTCAACACTACTAAACAGTACAAATGGACATTTTGTAAGACGAAACATGCACTAGATTCAACAGAGGTACAATAAAAAGATTTCACCGAGTTTGAAAATGTAGTAGGCCTACTGCAATTATTTTGTAAACAGAGATTTGGCATGTTGTGTCTATTCCAGTCTTTCTCCAGATCTCCTAGTCGAGCCTAGATATTAACAAACATAGTATATTTTGGAGTACATAATAGTTTGTGTACATGTTACGATTCAGGAAAAAACGTAGTAATATTGTTAAAACTGAGCCTATGACGAAGCTTGTAATAAGCGAAAACTAGTTCAAGCTACAAGGTGAAAGTTTAACATATTTACCAATAAAAAATTAGTGTTCCGAGTCAGTAGTGATATATTTATAATTAGTTAATCAATGGACATGTCATGGACAACAAAATCTAGGAATATAGTTAACATTACCCTGGCATCTTAATTTGTTTGAATAAATAACATCAATAACAGGCTCGAATGTGAAATGATTGTGTGTGTTTTAAAAAAACAACAGATGTAAATTGTCCAAAAAGAACAGGGGAGACAATATTAATGAAAAACTTATACAAAAACTATTTAAGTAATATAGCATTTAATTACTTAGGCTACAACCAATTAGAAATATTTAGCTCAATTCTTCCATCCTACTAATGTTTCCTTCACTTTTATTATAACTCAAATAGTATTCACTGCTGCTATCCCGTTATTTATTAATTTTAAAATGAACTATTACATTATACTCTTTGGTCTGATCTCATGTAATCTTTTCAATTTTCTCTAACATGGTCACATCTTGATGTGGAATCTATGAAAGAAATACACTAAAATTCCTTCTTTGATAAATTTCTAACACTGTCTATAGAAAATGCACGTTTTTTTAGCATGCTTCTTCACAATTGCCTAAATCAGTTCTAGGATTAAGATCAGGAAGTCAGCATGATAGAGTGGAAGTCGTAAAATGTAATGTCCGTGGTTTGCCAAATCAGTGGTTATTATACAAGTTCTGTATGCTGGTTTACTTTGTTTAATTAGTGAATAGACCTCAGGTTTTAAGATAAATGGACTAAAGAAATCCCATGATTCACTAACCAGTTAATTGTGTCTGTCTCTTTGTTAATGATGTTGCCGGTGGATTTATTTATTCATTGAAATTTTCAGCCACATTTCTCGATGAAAACGTACCAAAAGCAATAGGAAACTTTTAATAGAATAACACATTAGAAAGTTAAGAGAAAATATATATGAAAATTACGGCAATGGCAATTCAGAGGAGAACGGCATCTATCCACGTTTTTTAAACTGACAATGACGTTGAATTCAGTTTTGTCTGTGTATACAATGGGCTGCCGTTCTTCTCTGAATTGTCGTTATTTTCTTATATATTTTCTCTTAACTTTCTAATGTGTTATTCTATAAAAAGTATCCTATTGCTTTTGGCACGTATTCATCGAAATCCCATTGTAACGGTACAGAAGTGTGTGATCCAGTTTTAATCAGTATTTAATTCAGTAATTAATAAATTATTAATTTTCACCTGTGAGGAGCCCCAGTACAGCAATGCACACAGTTAGCCTAAACAATTGCCCAGACGTATTGCGTAACCGCCCAGTAAGCAGGAGTCCTTGTGAAACAGTCTGCAGTTCGTCATCAGAGAGTAAACAGTAGTAAGCAGCTTCAGACAGTAAAAAGTTTGTGATTTAAAAATTAAACGGTGGCCTCGGGTGAAAGATAGGCCGTAATAAAGAGTCGGCCTATCTTTTAAAGCATAATAAATATTAAAAGTTCTATTGCAACTCATGGTCGCGCGACCGTTAAAATTCTAAGTGCCTGGGCGAATCTCAAAAGCCGGCCGGCTATATAAAAAAAAAAAACATATACAGTATACATCTTACAGTGCATAAATTATTTAACAACAACCAAACTCAATGTTAATAGTGCCGGAGTGCGAAAAAACGTGTAAAATGGATATCATGAGACGATGTAGCAAACCAGAAGAAAACGTAATGGATGGGTAACTAAAATCACAGCATATTAACATTTAAACCAATGTTTAGTAAATTTTGATTAACAAAAGCTTAAAAAGTAAGAAACAAAGAGATCTCTAAGAAAAAGGTTTTTATATTAAATATGAAAGCAAGGTGAAAGAATAAAAGGTGAAAGTAAACGTACTGGTTTATTCAAAAAGATATAATTTGTTATAGGTTAAGAAAGATTTCATTTATTAATTTGTTTGAATATAATGTATTACCAACATAAAGACTAGTGTTTAATTGATGAGTAAATAATGGGGGTAATAAATTGGAAGCGATTTGTTTTATAAACGAACTGCGTATTTATATGTGTACTGGTAACCTTCAAATAATCCTTTCTGTAGCTGGTTTCGTCTGAACGACTCTGGACCCGAAATTCGAAGGTAAGAGTAAGATTATAGTATTTCAGTTAATTAATATTGTTTCAGTGGAGCCCGAACAAGGACTCGAGTGTAGGGTTTATAACCTATATCCGCCAGACCTAACCAAGCTGCAGAACAGGTTATTTGGAAGTGAGGGCGATTATTGGGTAGTTTGCTAAGCATACATTTATAAGTATACATTTACTCAAAATGGAGAGTAACAGTGATAAAGTCAATAATATTGAATTGACTAGTACAAGTACAGACAATCAAGTAAATACAATAATAACCGAAACGGTAATAAATGAAATAAGCCTAACAGAATCAGTGACAATGGAAGGCGCTAAGATTCATTCAACGCCTATCCAAAACAAGCAAAATGACAATAATGATATAGTTAATATGATACAACTAATGTTAGAAAAACAAAATATAATGTTAAGCAATAAATTTGATGAACGAAGTAATAAACTTGAAACCAATTTTAATGAATTTAAGGGTGAGATGAACAGTAAATTAAATGCCTTAAATAAGCATTTTGAGACTAAATTCGATGTAATGAGTATTGATATAAACAAACGTTTTGACACTAATGAGATTAAATTTGGTGAATTAAGCAAACGTTTTGACACAAATGACGCTAAACTGGAAGCATTAACTAATTCATTGTGCAGTAAAATAGATGAAATATGTAGTGACACAAAAAGAGAAACAGATGAGTTAAGAGTGTGTGTGTAAGAGTGTTGGTAGACAATAAATGTGAAAATATAGTATCAAAAAGTGATACAGCAAATAGTGGTAGTGATATTGAGAATAAAAATGTAGTTGATTATAATGAAAGGGAGTATAGAGGTAGTTTAAATGAAGAGAGTGTACAGAGGGTAGAATTTTCCCGTGATGTGGTTGTGGGTGAAGAAAATGCTTCACTAGTATTGTTGGAGGACAAAAAAGGTTCCTCCTTAGTTTTTGGAAAAGACAAAAGGTCTCTGAATTATTTTTGTGTATCTGGTAAAGCCAGACATTGTAATAATGTTGTGCTGCCCTCTGTATGGAATGAGAATGTGAACTGTTGTGAGAAATATTGTAATGAGAGAATTAGAGAGAGAGAAACAGAAATATTTAAGTTAAATAGAGATTATGAAGAGTTGAGAGAGAATATGAACATTAAGAGAATTATAGTAAACACTGAGTATATTGTAGTTGATGATGACAAATATTTACCTGTTGGGAGAGTTAATGAACCTATAGTAGCAGAATATGGTAATAATAATGTAATGGTAATGACAAAAAACACTGACGGAGACTTTACAAAGAATACTAATGCTGATTTGATTTATGATAAGATAATTTTGGGGGGTAACCCTATAGATTATTATTTTGGTATAATGGAAAAAATAAAATTTTATGGTCACTACACAGAAAATAGCCATATGATGAATGTCAATAAAACTGAAAATTGTTACTTGAAACCAAGGCTAATTTTTGACGATGGAGGCTGAGCCTAAAATTCACAAATGGACACTTTTAAATATATTGTTTTATGGTTTTGACCTCGCAACCTTGGACACTGAAGTGTGATATAACTGAGTAATCAATGATGAAGAATTGTAAATAAGGGTAGTGAATTTACTTGTGTGCGTTGTAAAATGTTAAGTAAACAATGGATGTATGTAGGTAATTGTTGTGATAATAATAATATTAATATTTTGCAGCCTAAATAAGTAACAAAAATAATTTGGAAGAGGATAACTAATGAGTCGTAATTATTGTAATTGGTGAAAGTAATTAAAATGTTGTGTGTTTAATATTTAATTTAATTAAAATAATTTGAGACGTTTAAATACTCTGATTAATTTAAAGGTTGTATAGTCGAATTTTCCAATTGATTTAAATTGTTTTATGAGATTTGATATTAATAAATAAATGTTAAATTGTTTGTATGAAATAACATTGTTGTTAAATGTTTCAGAGGTTACGTGGAGATATTGGGGTGTGTGTGTGTGTGTGTGTGTGGTGTGTATTTTGTGTTCAGGTCAATAGGTGGATAATGTACTGTAAGTATAAAGTTCATAATACCAATCAGATAGAATAAAATGCTTACAGGTGTGAAAAGAGTTTAATTCATTAATAAAAATGAATTGAAATAATGGTATTAAATACAAACTGTAATTAAAAAAGTAATAATAACTGAAAGGTGAATTAAAGTATATTTGGTTTGAACTGTAATAAATAGACTTTGACAAATATGTTAACATTAAAAGATTAATAGAAACAAAAATTTTGTAGGAAGCAGATATGTCAGTATATGAGGTAAGCAGAATGTTTAGACTGAAGGAGTGTTTATAACAGTGTTTATAACACCAGTCTGGCAGACAACTGTTAATGTAAACAAGTGTGTTGTATGTTTTGACTAATGTCCTCAGCCAGGTGTTGAAGTTAATAACTATTGTATTCTGCTGAATCATTGCCAGCAGTAAGATTCTGTTATGAAATAAAAGAAACATCTGACGTGTTAGAATGTAGGTACTATTTTGTTGAGGTTTTGTAAAATGTAATTAAAACAAATGAGATTGATCATCAGGATTTGAGGAATTAAATTAAATTAAATTAAAATGGTAATTAAATTAATTGAAAAGATGATTTTTAATAATGAACTTAACTTTATTTTCATTCAAATTCAAACTGGAATTATAAATTAAATGCTAATTGATGTAAATAATGATTAAAATATTCATTTAAATTAAAAACTGAAAGAACGTTAAAGCTGAGATAGTGTTTGGAAAATAAGATGTGTATATTACTGTTCATATAAATTTTTATTAATGTCAACTTATGTTTTATGTTTAACTGCAGATTCCCCACCTAAGTGCGGTCATGACCTCACCTGATCATGACCGTGAAAGTAGTTAATTGTGGCAAATCATAAATTTTACTTGATATAACCGGCTTGTGGTTGGTTATTTTGTTAACCCGGTGGTTTATTAGATTTAGTAGGGGGGTTATTTTTGGGGAATCTACCAAATTTTGGAACAGGGCTATTTTCACCCAGATAGGGGTGGTAGTCCATTAGGGGTGTATAAATAAAAACTAGTAGGTGTAATACCGAATTTTATTGTAACGCCGAAGCAAGGATGGGGGTGGAATAAAAGAAAAAAATGTCCACCCCTTTCCGCATCAGTCCTTGTGAAAGCAACTAGACGCTACAGTCTAGGGGGGGTAATAGTGAGTGTGGATGGGCGGTGACTCAGTTACAGGTCACGAGGGAGATGTGGTTTACGGCTAGGATGAGGCTGGAAAAGGCCAAGAAGCCTAGCGTAGAACACATTAATATGTAACGGGTATCAGGGGTTAAGGGATTAAAAGGGGGTAGTAGAAAAACAAATTTTTTTTTGTTTATTCTATATAAATATAGTAGGCAAGTAAGGACATAATTGGTATTTTAGGTACGATTCCTATGAGTTAATGTAATCCTGCATAATTAATGTGTCATTTTGGTTGGGCAATATTGTACGGGGAATATTATTCAAGTTGACTGGAATTTATGTGTACCATTGTAAACCTATATTGTTTTATTAACACTATGTTCTATGGTTAAGGGATATTCTATAATATAAAATGAGCCAGTACGTTGTCAATGAACCAGTACGGCTAAGAGGAAACAAATCAGTTGTGGGATATGGAGTGATGGAAGGCCGCTTGTCGATTTTTTAACTGAATGTTTTAAAGTCAGGCGATACTGGGGCGGGTATCTGTCAGAGCTTATGGTGTTGGGATCTCGAACAGAGAAGTCCAGTAAGGTCGGATGGGTGCTGTCACAGTCGCCAGACTAGGGGGGTAAGAACCCATGATTTTAGTAGAGTGCTCAGGGGGTTGCGGCACCATATCCTCACTGATCCTCTTAGGGTTTAGACAATAAGAGTTTGAACGCTTCGGCCTTCAACCTCTTATTGGGGGGGTATTGTAACGGTACAGAAGTGTGTGATCCAGTTTTAATCAGTATTTAATTCAGTAATTCAGTAATTAATAAATTATTAATTTTCACCTGTGAGGAGCCCCAGTACAGCAATGCACACAGTTAGCCTAAACAATTGCCCAGACGTATTGCGTAACCGCCCTGTAAGCAGGAGTCCTTGTGAAACAGTCTGCAGTTTGTCATCAGAGAGTGAACAGTAGTAAGCAGCTTCAGACAGTAAAAAGTTTGTGATTTAAAAATTAAACGGTGGCCTCGGGTGAAAGATAGGCCGTAATAAAGAGTCGGCCTATCTTTTAAAGCATAATAAATATTAAAAGTTCTATTGCAACTCATGGTCGCGCGACCGTTAAAATTCTAAGTGCCCGGGCGAATCTCAAAAGCCGGCCGGCTATATAAAAAAAAAAACATATACAGTATACATCTTACAGTGCATAAATTATTTAACAACAACCAAACTCAATGTTAATAGTGCCGGAGTGCGAAAAAACATGTAAAATGGATATCATGAGACGACGTAGCAAACCAGAAGAAAACGTAATGGATGGGTAACTAAAATCACAGCATATTAACATTTAAACCAATGTTTAGTAAATTTTGATTAACAAAAGCTTAAAAAGTAAGAAACAAAGAGATCTCTAAGAAAAAGGTTTTTATATTAAATATGAAAGCAAGGTGAAAGAATAAAAAATAAACGTACTGGTTTATTCAAAAAGATATAATTTGTTATAGGTTAAGAAAGATTTCATTTATTAATTTGTTTGAATATAATGTATTACCAACATAAAGACTAGTGTTTAATTGATGAGTAAATAATGGGGGTAATAAATTGGAAGCGATTTGTTTTATAAACGAACTGCGTATTTATATGTGTACTGGTAACCTTCAAATAATCCTTTCTGTAGCTGGTTTCGTCTGAACGACTCTGGACCCGAAATTCGAAGGTAAGAGTAAGATTATAGTATTTCAGTTAATTAATATTGTTTCACCATTTGATGAATAATGTGGCTCAGAGTAGATGCACTCCCATAATAATTAATTCATCTCTTAAAACTGTTTAAATTACTTTGAATGTTGGTGTTTCCCCTTCTATGAATTGATATTCGTAAATAATTATAATCAAATAGTACACTTGTCAAAATCGTCTAAATCAGTATTTACTTTCTTTGTTGAGCATTTTTTATGGGAAGTACTGAAAGATTTTATGTCAGCCTTATACGCGGATGCTTCTTTAATAATTCTAAAAACTACTTAGAGACACGCTGCACGCCTGAGGTACCCTTTCCTGTAACTTTCTTTCTGATATTCCCTTATCTTCAGATTTAATAAACTTGTACACGTTATACATTATTTTCCGACTCTAACTATGTACGACTTTCCTTTGCACTGAAGTTGAAAGGCAATCCAGATTGATCCAGTTCACTCTACAAACTGGAAAATACAGCAATAAACTAACTGCTACGCTTTTGATGAAAACTGGTGTTTTTTGTAAAGTTCGATCACAATTACATATCATGCGCCATTGGCAAAAGAACAGTTTATTCACGTCTGGTAAACTAACCTATGCTGAATTTTAGTTTATCATTTAGTAATAGTAAAAATGTTACTTTGTAAGAATATAGTAATTAACATATAAAGAAGATTCTATAATTATTATATTCTTACTGTTTGTACACATGCTGATTACAAAATCTTTTCCAGATTTTCGGGACGGGTTCTAACCCCCAACACCCTCACCCTGGGTGCGCCACTGCTAAGCATATCACTGTATGGTTGGAAGTTATGTGAACTAGTGAACTAGTTCTGAGCTCTGGTGAGTCACCAAATCACCTCACTGTTTTCTTACTTAGTTGAATTACTGAAGCAATTTCTGCTGCTTCTTTATATGTGTGTTTAGTTTGTACTTGTAAGAGTTAATTTGAATGTAATTGTCCCTTCGTCTTTGTACAGTATAAACTGGAGATGTAGAAAGTTTTATGTAACAAGTACACATGAAATTGTGATCATCTTCTTTAAATCACAGAAAACTTGCTTAAAGTCTCATGATCTTATTGTGTATGAGTAATAAAGCTGTCCTGTATGGCTTGTATATGTAAGTGAACGTCAATAAAATCTATTAGTAGGCTTAAATAATTCATCATCACTTTGTTTAGAGGAATTTCAGGAGCATGAATGTCATAAAGTTGCTGGTGTAACTGGAGTGTAAGTGCATGTAGTAATGGGTATATTTTTAGTGTTGGGTATGTCATTCGATATTTAAGATGTAGAAAAACATCCACCTTCTAACATTAGTGAATGTTTCATCAGACTGGTAAGATGTGAAAAAAGTAATGTTTGCCAACAATGGTGAATCGCCACTGGATGCTGTAGACATGATATTTGAAGTGACTCTAGTCTAACCAACTGTAGCTGCATGAGAGAGGTTGCAGTTTAGTACATGTCAACAGCATGCTTTCACTTCAACTATTAACTGCAAATAAGTGTCTCCAACATACGCTTGTCTATTTCTACTTTATAGTATTTATTTTGTATTTCTATTATTTTTTAAGCTTCTACTGGTTAATCTTGTTTATCTACTACTGCATCAATTTTATCTTGTATTTATTTGTAGTGACTCCAATAATTTCAATAGAAGCTAGTGTATCAATAAGTTCAGGTTATATAATGACCATTTTAAATTTAATAAACGGTTCTTTTTGCAACAGAAAACTGTTTTTTAAGTATTGCTATATTTTATTTATCTGGCCAACAAAATCATGCAACAAAACACTGATCTGCAATATAGTCACGTTAACTAAAAAAAAAAAATGAATTTACAATTTTATTAACCTTAGATCACACCAATGAAAACTTGTAGTTTGTATACACTTGATTATCTTAGACATTTAGACATCCGTATAAGAGTCCACATAATTCAATATAGCCTACTTTATGTGTACATAAAATCCATTAAAAAAATTGTCTTCATATGTAACTTCTTGATACTCATCACGTAGTGACTTGCAGATCATTAAATATGGCAGTTTCTTCATATGACACATAGATTTGTCTAGCAAATCAGCTTTAACCATTATTCTATACCACACAATTATAACAGTTATTAAACATATATGCATAGTCTTGTAAAAGCGCGCGCGCACACACACACACACACACACAGTGTTCCATGAGGAAGGCCAATATTTCACAATGTGAATCTAGAACTAACAATAAGAAAAGCTGTCATACGGACATAGGTCTGGTAGAAATACTTTGTTTTCAAGTTATGGTTGATAAAAATTTTGGCTATGTTTCTGTTCTGAAGGTAAGTAAAATAATGAATACAAAAATCCTTGAATACCAAATTATATATAAAAACCAAATAAACATGCTATGGGCATCTATGATTGAACTGTAGGAAGAATTTTACATGTTGATCTAAAATTCCATCCTTAAGGAAAAGGTTGTTCACGATGTTAAACAAGTTCAAGATTGTGACTCCTGGCAGAGAGATACAACAGTTGTGAGGGTATCCCAAAAATGTTTCTGCAAACAATGTGTTGCCCTCAAATGATGAAAGCTTACTTTCAAAATGGCAATATGAATAATCAAAATGTTTAATATTGGGCAAAAATCAATCCTTGCCAGCTTCATGAACAGTGAATGTAATGTAATGGTTAAAGTGAATTTGCATCAGCAGGTACAAAATGTTATGACACTTTATTGCATCCAAAACTCATCATGCTTGAAAACTGTAATGTGTTGTTTCAACAGAATGAGAGAACTGTTCTCATCCGGGTGCTTAATATGGTGACGGCCTATGCCTTGTCCCTTGCGTTTTTTTTAAGCCAAGGTAAATTTGGAAAAGATGTGAGTGAATGATTTAGTAAGAGATGTAAATCATGACTCACTGTATAAATTAGGGACAAACTTCTGTGATATGTTGAGAAAATTGTAAAACATTTTATACAATCCCCTTCCTGACCAAAAATTTAACAGACCAAAGAAATAAATAGGTAAAGGGAGAGAATTTTCAGAAAAGATGGAGAGTAAAGATGAAGAATAAAAAAGAAAGATATAATTAAATGGGGACAGGAATGTGCAATAATGAAAAAAAAATCAGATCACCTAAGAATAAAACTTGGGTAAAGTTTATTTGTGAAACAGACTATAGAAGACATGGCCATAAAACACATAAACTACTCAGTAGGTTCATTAACAAATACGGCTATGAAACAGGGCCCGCCCTTAAAAGATTAAGACAAAGAAGTAAGGAACAAATGAGCACTTTTCCCAGCACAAACCAGAACAAAATCTAAGGAAGAAAGAAATGATGAATAGAAAATATAAAAAAAAGTTATATGAACACACACACACACACACACACACACACACACACACACACACACACACACACACACACACACACACACACACACACACACACACACACACACACACACACACACACACACACACACACACACACACACACACACACACACACACACACACACACACACACACACACAGAGGACATCTGGAATAGCACTTCTCAAAAGAATTCTTTATTGACATCTAAAGAAGGCAATAAGAAACAATGAAGAACTGATATGAAGAACCTAGTAAGATAAAATAGTAAGATCAAATTCACAATGGAGTTGGAATGCAATGGCTGCTTGAATTTCTTGGACTTATCTGTACGAAAAGAGAATAATTCTTTAACCTATAAGGTCTATAGAAAACCAACGACCACAGACATGGTTATCAACGCTCATTCATATCACCCTGAAACTCAGAAATTGGCTCCTTTTAATGCCTTTATACACAGATTATTGAGTATACCTTTATGTAGTAATGACTATCAAGAGGAGATAAATACCATTAAATATATAGCTATAAATAATGGGTAAAAAGTTGACATAGTTGACAAGCTTATACATAAACACAAATACAAAATGAAAAATAAAAATAAAAACAAAGCAAAAACCGACAAGGTCAAGAACTATTATGTCACAGCAGAATACACCAATGTAACGCCTAATATACTTAGCAATGAATTCAAAAAACTTAATATTAACGTCTCCTTTTGAACAAACAACAATCTAAAAAATATATTTAAACTAAGACCACCTAGAACAATAGAAAACAGTTCAGGAGTATATAAGATACAATGTAGTGACTGCGACAAGTTCTATATCGGCCAAACTGGACGTAAATTTTTGGAAAGATTCAAAGAACATATGCCAAAAAGGGACACTAGAAATTTGAAATCGACATTCGCCATGCATCTTGTAAATGAAAACCGTAGTTACACTAGTTTCACAGATAATTTAGTACCCTTACACATATGTAGCAAAGGCAGACTCATGGATGCTCTAGAAGAATTCGAAATTTACAGAGCTTCCAAAATTAATAAGTGTTTACTCAATGACCAACTCCTTTTTAAATCCAATACATTATACGACACAGTAATGAAGATAAATAATGAACTTTGAAGCCCACTCAGTTGTGTGTTGACAATAGTACAGTGCGCACTGCTACGAGATATTATGTCGGTGTTAATCGTATTGACTAGTACATTTGTGTTATGTTGTTTAAGTAATTATTGTTTTTTACTTTCACTAACGAGCCCTAGAAAATAGGAGGTAGTTTACAATATACCTGATGATGAAAGTTTACTTTTGAAACATGTAGTGATACATATTGAAAAACTGCAAGACCGCAAGACGGACTATAAGGTATTTATATTTATATAAATTTACAAAAAAGATTACCTCGATCAGTTCCTACCAGGTGGTACTTTCAGTTATGAGGTTAATACTGTATTCTCTATAGAAAACAAATTATAGAATGTATGGAACCGATTCTTGAAGGAGATGAAGTGAAAAACGTAAACACAATCGCTTGAGCAAACGGCTATATGAAAACATCAACAATTAAGGACAAACATTTGGAACCACTAGCCGCCACTGACTGCAGTACATATTAAAGATAAACCATTGGGGGTTGATTTGTAAAAAAACATAACAAAATCTGAGATGGTTACAAAAATAAATTCAGGAAGAAAGCATTACCAAATTTTAGAATTAAGTCTGGGAATGAGTGACTAGCAGCTCGCTTAAGGAAGATCAGCGTTGTAACTGAAGGTTTATAGGGGTGTTTAAATCCTTTAGTTACAGGTTAAAAAATGTTTAATGAAGTCTCTATTTTGTATGCAGTAATTTTCTTTTGTGATAATTGATAAATATTATTTATGTAATTATAGTCTGATAATTTTGTTATGGGTAAAATAATAATTGCTGGTCGGTAAATGAATGTAACGATAGCGTCGATCTTGAAGTGGAACTCCTCTTCTTGGAAAAATGTCGTCAGTGTAAGTACAGTCAAGTGTTGTCTGGACAAATAAATTAACATAAAGAACACTTTCACGTACCTGGTCATAGTACTTGAAGTTCTGACGTTCACTTATCCTGAATAAACTGTCAAGATTCTCTTATGACCAGCTTATACTTTAGAAACAAGGTTTTACAACTCCTTGTATGTAATGTGGGCGCCACATGGGTTTACTTCATGAAAAGTTCCCATGAAAACAAATTGCTAAATTTTAAAATTGTATGTGTTCACTTTATATCCTGTTTAAATGCTTAGGGCATTTAAAATAATTCAGATATAATACTGTAAGATTTCTGCTCAAAAGTATCTCAGTGTACTCTATACTGAGTATTGCTTATCTAAATGAAATAATTGGAACCAAAGGTTACGCTGTATAACATTACGGGTTTATATACCCTTTAAAATCAAATCAAATGAAAATACAATTGTTACAGTAATACAATTTGGATGGTAAGTTATCCATCTACTATCTGGCCTAGCTCAATTAAGAACAATATAAAACTCTTATGGTTATTAACAAATTTAATTTTATTTTATAAGCTACCTCACGGGTAGGTTCTTAAAAATACAAATAGAACGTTATTAATTGCCTTGATAGACATTACACTGATAATAATTCATATTTGGCCTCTTTAAAAAACTCACAATTATTTTTGAAGTTAACGATCGTTTCGTATGCTTATATCCTAACAAATATTATAATACTTAACTCTAACACAAATATTCTTACATTGGATTATTTAAGCCTCTAAGTAAATTGATACAGTGTTTGCTATTAATAGTTTGGTTGTATTTGCGTCAGTACAAAGGTGTTGATAATTATGATCAGTGAAAACAGATAAACAATAAAATTGGTCACTGTACTACCTTGCTTTTTTAATCTTATAGATTAAAAAATTAAACACTAGTGATCGGATTATATTGATCACTATATAACTGCACTTTATTCGCACTAGGAACGAGAAATAACCCTTTTCTAACTGATAGCGGGTCGTTAACTTTACTGGTTAAAATGCTTTCGCTCGTTCCGATCACACGCACTGGTTAAAAATATTCACTATTACTTGTCGATGCACTTTTCGTGTGATGAATCGCTGTACTGTTAATTATTTTGGTAAATTTTGAAGTATTTACTACTATTATATTGTAGTAATTTAAAATTTAAAACACTGTCGAGCGGCAACTAGATGGCTCGAGATGAAGGAAGCGAATGCGGAATTTTTAGCGTTTCTCTGATTATATACCCCAGGCTTAGATCACCTTTAGGGAAAAATCTCGCTATATAAACTCCTCTGTGATTGGTACAACAAACCGTTACGACGACGTATTGTTTTTGTTAACCGCCACCGGAGCGTCTCTTTCGCCTAACTGTCGTTGTTGTCCATATTCACTGACAATTTCTTAACTTTGATAAAAAAATGATGCTAACACTCACTATTAACTTATTATAATTCCAATCTCTAGGTTATTATTATCAAATTAAAGTTTAGTCTCTGCTCTTTAATTTGATATGGCTTAATGCCAGTTTTAACCTCGCTTTCTCTGACAATACATACAAATAGTGTTTTGAAACATGGTTTCTTATTGTCGTCTGCTAATAACGCACAATGCGATTATTTTCCTAACCTTTACATTTGGTTATTTGTCTCTAGGTTCTCTTTCGAACATTACTATATGACTAAAAATACATATTATTACCATTAAAAGCTGGTTACAGCTGCACAATATTAAATCTTACTGTAATTATGATAATACCTTACTCTAACTATTCCTTACTCTTTATATACATTTTTATTTGGCCTATTCATTTTAAAGGCATACCATATTAATTGAATGATGGTATTTCACACTTCAGTAGTTATTTTTATTATTCTGTAAATTGAATGTTCATTAAGGGTCTTGTTTCCCTATTAACTTAATGACATAAATTCGTTTATGCATGGTCTAGATACATTCATAGCACCATGTTTATTCCTTAATTATTATTACTAATTACATTTTGTTTAATTAGGAAGTTGCTTATACACATAAGATTTCCTTTTATAAGTCCTTATTCTATAATGTTACATCTTTGTTGATAAAGCTAGCTTTTGTAGCTTTGTGGCTACAGCCAGTATAATAGTAGTCTTGGTTATTTCCATATCATTGTTCCTTTATTTTCAGCAAGAAGGCTGTTATTGTCATTACTCTTATTAAAGTCGTTTGTTAGTTAGTTTTACATGACTCTACACATTAATGTCATGGACTGGCTCACTTGACAGCTTATTTGTGAACTTTGTATGTCCATTAGTCATAGTCAGTCATTGTGTTTAGGTTGTAGTGTCAGGCAGTGTATTCTTCACTGCTTCTTGGGATCCCTCCTCTTCTTTGCTACATTCATTACAAAAGATTCACTTCTATAACTTTAGTGTCATAATTTACCCTTCTGGTGTGTGTTTTGGTTATGTAACATTTTGTGGTGTTACATATACTCCCCTCTCAAAATTGATAATTTGAGAAAAGTTTTATAGTTTGAAGAAATTATCACTTTATTTTGTTTAATTATCCTATTACTGCTTCTATCTGCATTAAGTTCAATAGTCTGTTGGTGTGTTGCACTAGACTGAGTTCTTTGCTAGTATTATTTTTAGCTTACTAGTATTGTTCAAGTTTTTTATACTCTTAGTCATTTAGTTATATCGTATCATAGTTCTTAATTTAACAATTTCCCTGTTTTTCAATAGTACATTTTTCTTTACAATATACACATCTTGATTCTTGCGACAAATTTCTTTGTTCTTTCATTTACCTCACAGTGGTTTATTTATAATCCTTGACATATTACAATTCAATTCCCTAACATTTATAGTGGGTTCGGAGTGAGAGGGGCTCTATTTGGCTTCCATTCTCCGCCGTTCCTCAACTATACATCCTCAGAATCAGAGGAATCTTCATCTCTGTCTGGGACAATAAAAAGTTGCACATAACAACAGTTGCACTATCACAACACGTAAAACATAATATATCATTTATTTTTTCAATATAAGACATCATTCAATAGAATCTCAAAGGATTAGAGGTTTCATTATTATCACTGTTCTTGCTTTGACATTTTATCTAACATACTTCTCTTCACAGGTCATCATTTTATTTATAACTTGACACATTTGCTATATTATTTATCAGCCTTGTTGTTATTCTTCGATACTAGTTTGTAAGTTGTTTTGGTTATTTCACTGTTTTTAATTTACACACTTAAATTTATCACTATATAATGATGCAGTTGATCTTTAAATTCTTCCTTAGTTTCACCATAGTTCACTCTTAACACTGTTTATACACTGGGTTTTTAACACTTTGTTCGTTATCTTCTTTGATTATCAGGGGTTTACAATACTCATTTAATAAACATTTTGTAGTACACAATATTTGATAAACATTCTTGTTATATACGATATTCATTTGATAAACATTTTGTTGTATACCATATTTGATAAACATTTTTCTTTATTATTTAATTACTTTTCTCATTCCTTGTTATAGCCTTCTTCTGTATTACTCGCTTTGTTGTTTTGCTTCTCTGCTCCTTCAAGTGATGGTTGTTTACCACTCATTCTGGATGTTAATTTCATTGGTTGAAATTAATGTTGAAGGATGAAGCATTATAGTATAGTATGTTTATTTAATATAGTGGTTTACTTCACAGTTGTGGATTTATTATTTAATTATCTCTTTCTCATTCCTTATTATAGCTTTCTTCTGTATTACTCGCTTTGTTGTTTTGCTTCTCTGCTCCTTCAAGTGATGGTTGTTTACCACTTATTCTGGATGTTTTTAATTTCACTTGTTGAAGTTAATATTGGAGTATTAGAGTAATATTGTAGTATAAGTTTACTATTATAGTATATAGGTTTATTCAATAGTATATTAGGGGGTCTTTGTGCTTTCACCATTCTATTGGGCTCATTATGGGTCAATTACATTTTCATGGATTCATTTTTGATTTCTGCTTATAGTATTATATATCTTGGTACTGTAAACATTATGATATTCTACATCTCATTATACATAATATTTTTTAATATCCTTTAATTAGGTTCACATAGTTCTGGATGTTTTCTATTTTCTTTATCTTTTGGATGCTTCTCTCGGTTATCTTTGATATCTGTCCTTTTCTTCAGTGGTTAATGGTTCCTAGGTTTAGCCATGGTCACTCATATTAGGTGTGTTTGTCGTTTGGATCATCTTTATGTTCGGATGGTTCTCAGTACTTGTAATGTACCTCACTATCATCTCGTCTTTCCACTTCGTAGTTATCAAAGTTTCCTTTAACTTGAGGTCTGTAGTTATGGTTAATTCGTTTTTAATTAACAGGTATTGTAACTCTTCTAACATAAAATAGTCACTGGTATTTAATACTATTTTAATCATTCCGTCATCTGGATTATTAACCAAATATTTTAATGGTCTGTTATTTATTGAGAATATCACTGACATTGTCTGATGTATTTCACTTGTTGGCATATTCAATTTAAATATATCTTTATTTAAGTTTTTATTCACTATTTTATGGCGATTTACTTTTAATATTTTTATAAAGTTCCTTTCATACTTCTTACCATTGATTCTTGCTCTATGATTAATAATTGGGTTGTCCATGAAGTTAATTAAACCACTCCTAGTCATCTCCAATATTTCCCATGTAATTCTCACTTTCTTGGGACGTATCATTCTTCTTTCTTCCTTTTCCTTACTCACGTGGTTCTCTATTTCCTTTTCTTCGGTTTTCTGAATCACCTGGTTCTTTACACTTTTAATGATGGGTTCTTTGTGCTGAATATTCTCTTTATTTCTGTGGTGTTTATTCTCAGATAACAATGCTTTTGAGTCTTCTTTATGCTCTGTTTGTTTACCATTATCTTCAGATGGTAGACTTAATTCTTCCATGGTTTCATCATTTGGTACTTCTTCTATTGCCGGTTTGCCCTCATTTTTTATTTCTTCTCTGGTCTTTTCAAAACCTTCCTTTAATGACTCGATATTTTTATTATTATCGTTAAATTTTTTATTGAATGACTCGATATTTTTATTATTATCGTCCAATTTTTTAATTAAATCTTCACACATCTTCTTCATATTTGTATTTAAATCTTCCATCGCCTTCCTCATCCATTCCTGGAAGTCTGTATCTCCTGTTTGTGTGTGAGGCATGATAGTTCTATTGTATTTGCCGGGCTAATTTAATATTAAAAATTTATTAATTTAATATTTTTAAAGCCGCACTCTGTTGGTCGCCAATTTGTAACTGAACGTTTATAGGGGTGTTTAAATCCTTTAGTTACAGGTTAAAAAATGTTTAATGAAGTCTCTATTTTGTATGCAGTAATTTGCTTTTGTGATAATTGATAAATATTATTTATGTAATTATAGTCTGATAATTTTGTTATGGGTAAAATAATAATTGCTGGTCGGTAAATGAATGTAACGGTAGCGTCGATCTTGAAGTGGAACTCCTCTTCTTGGAAAAATGTCGTCAGTGTAAGTACAGTCAAGTGTTGTCTGGACAAATAAATTAACATAAAGAACACTTTCACGTACCTGGTCATAGTACTTGAAGTTCTGACGTTCACTTATCCTGAATAAACTATCAAGATTCTCTTATGACCAGCTTATACTTTAGAAACAAGGTTTTACAACTCCTTGTATGTAATGTGGGTGCCACATGGGCTTACTTCATGAAATGTTCCCATGAAAACAAATTGCTAAATTTTAAAATTGTATGTGTTCACTTTATATCCTGTTTAAATGCTTAGGGCATTTAAAATAATTCAGATATAATACTGTAAGATTTCTGCTCAAAAGTATCTCAGTGTACTCTATACTGAGTATTGCTTATCTAAATGAAATAATTGGAACCAAAGGTTATGCTGTATAACATTACGGGTTTATTATACCCTTTAAAATCAAATCAAATGAAAATACAATTGTTACAGTAATACAATTTGGATGGTAAGTTATCCATCTACTATCTGGCCTAGCTCAATTAAGAACAATATAAAACTCTTATGGTTATTAACAAATTTAATTTTATTTTATAAGCTACCTCACGGGTAGGTTCTTGAAAATACAAATAGAACGCTATTAATTGCCTTGATAGACATTACTCTGATAATAATTCATATATGGCCTCTTTAAAAAACTCACAATTATTTTTGAAGTTAACGATCGTTTCGTATGCTTATATCCTAACAAATATTATAATACTTAACTCTAACACAAATATTCTTACATTGGATTATTTAATCCTCTAAGTAAATTGATACAGTGTTTGCTATTAATAGTTTGGTTGTATTTGCGTCAGTACAAAGGTGTTGATAATTATGATCAGTGAAAACAGATAAACAATAAAATTGGTCACTGTACTACCTTGCTTTTTTAATCTTATAGATTAAAAAATTAAACACTTTAGTGATCGGATTATATTGATCACTATATAACTGCACTTTATTCGCACTAGGAACGAGAAATAACCCTTTTCTAACTGATAGCGGGTCGTTAACTTTACTGGTTAAAATGCTTTCGCTCGTTCCGAACACACGCACTGGTTAAAAATATTCACTATTACTTGTCGATGCACTTTTCGTGTGATGAATCGCTGTACTGTTAATTATTTTGATAAATTTTGAAGTATTTACTACTATTATATTGTAGTAAGTTAAAATTTAAAACACTGTCGAGCGGCAACTAGATGGCTCGAGATGAAGGAAGCGAATGCGGAATTTTTAGCATTTCTCTGATTATATACCCCAGGCTTAGATCACCTTTAGGGAAAAATCTCGCTATATAAACTCCTCTGTGATTGGTACAACAAACCGTTACGATGACGTATTGTTTTTGTTAACCGCCACCGGAGCGTCTCTTTCGCCTAACTGTCGTTGTTGTCCATATTCACTGACAATTTCTTAACTTTGATAAAAAAATGATGCTAACACTCACTATTAACTTATTATAATTCCAATCTCTAGGTTATTATTATCAAATTAAAGTTTAGTCTCTGCTCTTTAATTTGATATGGCTTAATGCCGGTTTTAACCTCGCTTTCTCTGACAATACATACAAATAGTGTTTTGAAACATGGTTTCTTATTGTCGTCTGCTAATAACGCACAATGCGATTATTTTCCTAACCTTTACATTTGGTTATTTGTCTCTAGGTTCTCTTTCGAACATTACTATATGACTAAAAATACATATTATTACCATTAAAAGCTGGTTACAGCTGCACAATATTAAATCTTACTATAATTATGATAATACCTTACTCTAACTATTCCTTACTCTTTATATACATTTTTATTTGGCCTATTCATTTTAAAGGCATACCATATTAATTGAATGATGGTATTTCACACTTCAGTAGTTATTTTTATTATTCTGTAAATTGAATGTTCATTGAGGGTCTTGTTTCCCTATTAACTTAATGACATAAATTCGTTTATGCATGGTCTAGATACATTCATAGCACCATGTTTATTCCTTAATTATTATTACTAATTACATTTTGTTTAATTAGGAAGTTGCTTATACACATAAGATTTCCTTTTATAAGTCCTTATTCTATAATGTTACATCTTTGTTGATAAAGCTAGCTTTTGTAGCTTTGTGGCTACAGCCAGTATAATAGTAGTCTTGGTTATTTCCATATCATTGTTCCTTTATTTTCAGCAAGAAGGCTGTTATTGTCATTACTCTTATTAAAGTCGTTTGTTAGTTAGTTTTACATGACTCTACACATTAATGTCATGGACTGGCTCACTTGACAGCTTATTTGTGAACTTTGTATGTCCATTAGTCATAGTCAGTCATTGTGTTTAGGTTGTAGTGTCAGGCAGTGTATTCTTCACTGCTTCTTGGGATCCCTCCTCTTCTTTGCTACATTCATTACAAAAGATTCACTTCTATAACTTTAGTGTCATAATTTACCCTTCTGGTGTGTGTTTTGGTTATGTAACATTTTGTGGTGTTACAGCGTATACAAAGCTAGCAAATACACAAACAGAATGATCACTGTTGCACACCACTATATAAAATTATCCCGATTAGCGCTTTCAAGCTTCACAGCTCATCGTCAGATCGGAATTAAGCCAAAAAGCTGAAAAAAAAACCCTTCACTCACATCTCACCCCACCCTACTACTTGAAAGCGCTAATCGGGATAATTTTATATAGTGGTGTGCAACAGTGATCATTCTGCTTTTGATTTTTAACCACTAACACAACTTTCTTGATCAAATACACAAAGTTCCATATACCAAACTCCACCATGGACAAAGAATATTTAACTATACTGTCTTAAGCTCGACTCAAACCCACAAAAGCTGAAGAACACTATCAAATTGTATTAGGATTTCTGAGAATGATATAGAGAAAAATTATTTATCATATAAATACCTATATGATAGTACCTATGATGATCGAGGAGACCGTCCTAACAATATTTTCAGTAACTGAAAATAAAATGGAGGTGGCTACAACACTGGACTAGATAAGATTTAACATTTACAGGCTCACAGAGATTAAGAAAGTTTCACAATATTTCACAATGTGAATCTAGAACTAACAATAAGAAAAGATGTCATATGACCATAGGTCTGGTGGAAATACTTTATTCTCAAATTATGGTTTGATAAACATTTTGCCCTTGTTTCTGTCCTGAAGGTAAAATAATGAATACAAAAATCCTTGAAACACCAAATTATATATAAGAACTCAGAATTGACATCTTAGCTCAGAGGGCAACGAAGATTCAGTAAAATCCCATTGCACTGCTCTAAGTTTGCATAAAAAATGTCTAAGTTATGGGATGATGACTAGAGTTTTACGCATTTTACGATATCTTGGAACAAGTTAATATACTGTCATGAAGTTAGCCATGATGGTGAACAAGAGATATGCAGATATCATGACACCTGGCCTTTGCAAGATACAGAGATGACATGGTTAAACACGATGTGCAAGCTTATGGTTAAACAACTCCATAAGCTTTGTTGTTGAGGAGATATTGCTTAGTAGTGAGATAATGATGTTGTAATGGGTAATAGAGACAGTAATACATAAATTATACTAATAATTCATTGTTGTTTGCAGAGGCATTAAACATTGTATTTTTATAATTCCAGAGAACTCTCACAACATTTTTATGGATGCTTTACAATGACTTAAATTTTCAATTAATTCTTAAATACAGAAATAGAATAATTATTTCATACTAAGACTGTACTGTCTCATTACTAAAATTAACTCTGTACATCAACTATTTTCATTTTTATACATAGCATCGATTACTCACGATAAGGAACGGATGATTTGTAGTTCGTAGTACATGATTTTCAGTCATTGTATGAGCCACTTCATCTTTCTGAATGATTACTTCTTTTTTCAGTATTTTAATTGCATACAGTCTACCAGTTGCTTTCTCTCTGCATAGAATAACTTTGCCAAATGTACCTTTTCCAAGTACTTTCAAAAATTCAAAATTCTCCAATGTCTGAAAAAAAAAATAAAACATGAACTAATTAATGTACACTCTACAATGCAATGTGCAATGTGTAGATGTTTATAATATTATCAGATGTCCACAATATTACCACTTCACACTGATGCATAGCAGGAACAAATAATTATAACAGATAACAAAACGATGGCCAAAATATATGAGGGGCAATCAAAAAGTTAGTTACACTAGCATAGAAAAACATGGAATGTTTATAATATGTTTTTACTTAGAAGTACAAATAGATATCTACATTTTTATAAATCATCAAGTTTATTTAAAAATTGATCATAGCACAACACATGTTTTTCAATGTAGGGAATGAGGATGTTTCATTTGTGTAAAATCTGCTTCTTTCAGTATAATACTCAGTTCACCCAATTTCACCTAAATGGAATCAACAATTGTTGAACGCAATCAACACTGCCACCCATCCAGTGCCGGATGTAAGCATAGGCTACATAGGCTGCAGCCTAGGAGCTGCACCACAACCAGAAAGAAAAGTCAACTTGTTTAAACATTATATGGTGGTATTATGAGCCATGTATAGGGCAGAGTGGGGCATGAGTGCGCACTTAAATTTTAAATTCATCTCAAACAGCACTCATTGCGCTGAGACTTATTACATTTTGACAGAAATATCATGATCCCTTAAGGTTCGATTAAGACCCCCCTTTTTATAATTTCAACTACTGCAACACATATAAATAAAAAATATATTTCCAAAACGTGTCGAATGCGAACTTTTATCTTCACAAGTGGGGCAAAAATCTGCATATGGTGGGGCAAAAGTTTGCAATTAAATTAATTTGAAAAAATTAACTTTATTTAACTTCCCAGTCACTATTATATCCGTTCCACAAAAACATCGTTCCAAAATACCTGTTACAGGTACATCAGTCCATGAGGCAGGTCATGGCCGATCGTGAACTTTATTTAACTTTAAAAACTTCATTCATGATTTTTTTACTTTAATAACTTATTTGACCAATTTTTTAATTTATTAACAAATTATAATTAAAAAGTCGAAAGAATTATAGTCACTTTGACACAATGTACAAGTATTACAAACTTTAATACTTTGGTATAAGGAGACAAAAGATGCACTATTTGAAATCTCAGACTCAGAGGGCAACGAAGATTCAGTAAAATGCTGTTGCACTGCTCTAAGTTTGCATAAAACAATGTCTAAGTTGGAAACAGGGGTTTGTGCATCATTTTGGGATGATATATTGGAACAAGTTAACAAAACTAATGTAACTCTGCAGAATCCCAGACTAGACATAAATGTGCAAGCGCAAAATAAACATGCGTTTGGCATCTCTTGATGCTAGCCAGGTACCAGAAATTGAACTGACACCCTCAGAAACATTGTGAAACCAGAGTTTCCAACCCGTTATAGACCAATTTGTCATCATTGAAGCAGAGGCTAGAAGCATACAAATTAGTTGATACTCATTTTGGGTTTCTTAGTCAATTAGACAGCATTACTGTCAATGAAGAGATCATGAAAGCAGCTTAAAATTTAGTAGAAGCATATGGGAATGATTTGGACAACAACCTGGCAAATGAACTAATTAATTTCAAATCTTTTTGCAATGAGTACATCTAAGAAGGTGAAAACGATAAAAGCGTCATCAGCCACGAATGGTGGATGTACAAACTCCTTCTAGAAAAAACGTCAAGGAATGTTTTCCTAACGTGAAGGTGGCACTTTGAATGTATTTGTCAATGACTGTTACCGACAGCAGTGGTGAAAGAGTATTTTCGAAGTTGAAACTTAATAAAAATAGGCTCCAAACAACCGTGTTAGAAGATAGGCTGAACTTTTTATCTCTTATGAGCCTAGAGAGTGATATTTTGAAACAGATATCTTATAAAGATGTCATAAATAAATTTGTTAATATTAAGTGTAGGAGAGTGCCAATAAATTAAACCAAATCCTAATGAAAGTTGTGCACTACAATCTTTTTATGATGCAGAAAAATTATGATTTACTTACAGACTTGTATAATGTAAGTATACCCTAATATTTTTGAATTTTTTTGTTTTTAAATATGGTTAATTTGTGATAATTACAAAGACATTGTTTTACTTTCCTTTGGAAATCAGTTGTTTTTAATTTTCCTACATTTTTATTATGTTTAAGATCTTTTGAGTATAATACAAAAATAAGTGCAGTCTTTTATTATTATTTTCATAGATTCCAGAATGCCATTGTACATCAAGATACCCTGAAACCATTAAAATATTTAAAATAGTATTGAAAACAAGGTTCCCACAGAATTTTCAAAATTAATTTCCCTGACATGCGGAAAGTTCAGAAAGATTACACACATTTTTAAAATAGTTATTTTTTATTAACTAGGCCTACAATACATTTATATTAAATGTAAGACATAAAACACAATTAAGAGGATTATTAAACATAGAAACATATACTAAAAAAGTAAACATTGTTTTGATCATACAAAACAAAAAATGTCTTATTTAACATAGACAGGATAGCTTCACTTCACTTTCAATATGCATAGATACAAATTAATATATAAAACAAATTATTATTCACAGAAACATTAGTTATTTTTTATTTAAAGAACCTTCTAAGCGCCTAATTTTCAAACTGACTTCTTCTTCTTCTATTTGCTGTTTCATTCGAGAAACTTTTCTCTTATCTTATAACTTTTTAAATTCATTTTGTATTTTTACAAGGTATTGGCCATTTTATTTTTGCTTTCTTGGTATTTCTTATTCTCTTTTACTTTCTCTTGATACTGTTCATATTTTTTCCTGGCAGATCGTACAGCAGTAAGCATTTTTTGAGTGATACTTAAGAGCATCGTATACAATGTGCTGAGCAATAATACTATCCTCTTTTTCATTTTCTGTTAATACACATTTGTTTACTGAAAACCCTGACTCAACAGAGGCATTACCATGTGAAACAATTAGAGCCAATTTAACAACTTTCTACAGTTCATAATACTTGGGCTTTTGAAAAAAAGATGAATAGAAGTCATCCAATCTAATTTCAGTTTTCTCTTTGACATTGATACAGTCATTAAAAGAATCAAAAGTGTCTTTTAATACAACACTGTCCTCACTACAGAGCACATAATACTGCTGTTTAGCTTTTTCAGCAACCACTTCAGTAATCCTGTTTTTCTCATACAGAACTTCAAGTAAAACATTGATTCTGTTCTTCCCATTACTTGACCCATACTTAGGCCATAATTACAGGATCATATTATGATGGCAGATCTTTAACAGATTTGTATTTTAATGGACTTTTTCCTTGATTTTTTTCAATAGCCTTAATAAGAAATGTTAGGCATTCCTTCTAAAATTTCATAATATATACCTGTCACTCCTTTAACCTCTTTTAACAATTTAGATTTTTCAAATCCTATATCAATTTTCTTGGTTTCTATTAAATTCTTAAAGTCTTTCACGTCAATGGAAACAAGTTTACTGCTAGTATCTGCTGACTATAAGCAATGGGATTTGACACAACGAGCCATCAAACTTCTCATCAAATCAAGTAAATTTGAATACAGATGTGGCGATGAACTTTGAAATCTCCTCAAGAATGGCTCGCACTCACAAGAAAGCAACTAACTAATCTGAAGGGAAACATATGAAGGAAGGAGGGTCACTGCATTACTGCCAACTTAGTGACATAATAAAGCAGTGACACCTGACAAAAGAGAGGAAACTTCAAATATGTTCAAACCAACATTACATATAAAATGTAATACACTAACATAATGTATGTTACTTACTTTAAAAATGTATTACATAATGTATCACTTTAAAAAATAAAGTTAGTTTCCCAGTTTATAACCCTTTTTCTATGTAAATTTCTACAATGTATAAAACTATAAACAATTATGGTATTTTTTATGGTTTATGAAATTCCCCTGACTTTTAGCAAATTTACAAGGCCTTCTCTGATATTCCCTGACACATAGTGAATTTCCCTAACTTTCCAGGTCTGTGGGAACCCTGGAAAATCTACAAAAAAACAGTGTATCCCAATTTAATTTGTATGCTTAGCAATGATTTTATTTGCAGTTCTGAAAGATATATTTTTCAACATTTTCTGGGGAAGGAACCCAAATCCCAGTAGTTGAGGGGCCCGCACCAAATGTTCAGCCTAGGGCCCCACAACTCTAAATTCAGCCCTGCATCCATCATCGAAAAAGTTGTGTTTTTCCTGATGGTAATCATCCTCAATATTTGCGCACCTTTCAAACAAGTTACAACAATTTACGGTGGCCTGGTGTGAAAATCCCGTCTCCATACACTTCCCTCAACTGGTGACGAACTTCAGTAGTGTTATGCCTCTATGCACACAGAAAATAAGTCACTGTGTGGAATTCTAATTTGGATGAATCTAATAATGGACTAACCGTTCCTACCATATGGAATCATTAACCAGTACTGCTAAAAACCTTCTTAAAAATAGCTTTTTTAGAAAAAAATAACGGGTAAGTACAAATAACTTTTCGACTGCCCCTTCCACTTCACAGGAAAACAACCAAGATTTCTTAGATGACTAGGGCAACAATGAAAATAATCCTTATGATGTTTATGTTTCTTAATTTTTTTTACATATTTATTTACACTACCCTAATTTAAGTTAGCATTTGATTTGACTGGCTGATAAATGTGTGGTAAGGATACCAGAACTGACCCCAATCAATTCTCAAATTAGCAAGCTATAATATAGGGTCTGGGAACAAGATCTGATGATGTTTAAAGATTTACAAAGGAATACTGGAAAATAACACAGAAATAAAATGAAACAAAATATATTTAATAGGTGCCATCTCATACCTGTTTTTAAAAATTAAATCTTATAGATGTTCACCATGGTGCTTTATAAGATCCTGTAATCTTATAAGAAAATTCATCACGACTCCCACAAACATTTCATGATGGTGCCCTCTGTCTCATCCCATACTTTTTCTTTCAGTTCTTGAATTGTTTGTGGTCTATTACTGTAAACATTATCTTTTGCATAGGTCCAGAGAAACTAAGCTGGGGGAGCTACATCAGGACTGTAAATTGCCAAATCTTGTGACCAGCTTCCCATTAAAGACCATCCTTAACCTCTTCATTGTTTCTCTTGTTGTATGGCTTGATATTCCATCATGCTGAAACCAGATATTTTCTGTGTTCATGTTTTGCTTTTGCAGAGTTGTTGAAAAAATAATTCCTTAGCATTTCTTGGTAACGTTTGCCATTCATTAATACTACATCACCACTTCATCCTCAAAAAAATATGGACTGATGACATAATTTGAAGACAGAGCACCACACTGTCATTTTATAATACAATTGGCCTATTCCTTGTTTTGAGTCAGGAGCATATCTCAAAGGTTAGCAGGAGTCCAGTAACAGTAATTCTGTAAGTTGACGTATCCACTAAAATGAAAAGTAGTGGATACTACATAATTTTCCTTATATTTCTGTCGGACAGTACCAACACCTGTGCTTACCACACTGCACATTTGTGTGGGCTTTTCGGTATATGGCTAACCTCACTCA